>CM075871.1:28862018-29462018 GCA_038021265.1 Cyprinella venusta
AAAATCATTTCCCATGTTGGAATTTAGCGTGGAGTATGCCATGTGTCCCTGTGACTTTTAAGATTAGACATAAAAAACTAGCCTTGCTGCAAAAGAATTATGTGCAATGGGTTCATTCAAAATTGAATTTGTATGGAATATTTCATTTGTGTACTGATGGACATTTCCCCTGAGAATATAAAACTGTCCAAATGAATTATCTAAACAGTATCACACAGAAATTCAGCATGACATTATGACAGAGCGAGTTATGCAGTCTGGGTGTCAAGCAGTCGGACTCAAAGGCTCCAGTCCCTCACACACACACACCCCGCCCAATTAAGAGCGTGTCTGTGGCATGATGCTGGTCTGGGCTCCATTTGTCACACAAGTGTTGCACTTCCACGGCCTTGTCTCTCTGTGTGTGTCTCTCTGTGCCATCTGTGGGGGCTGGACTGTACTAAATCAGGCTGAGCAGTGAGAGTGGATGGGTTTTAGAGGTCCACAGGCTGACCCTTCACCCTACACCCCCCACAGAGCGCTCAAGAGGTCTGGAGTGACCACCTCTGCCGTCAATCTCAAACATACAGTACAGTAGACAGACCAGTAGCAAGTAGAAGTCGTTTGGCCTTCTTGCTAAACATTCAAATGTTAATGAACTTTACTGGGGGAGATAATGGAGAGGTGTGTGTCACAAGTGTGTGAGTGTGTTTATGCATGCAAGTGTGTAATTGTGAGATTGTATGGGGGAAGGGGAAGGTGTTATCACTGCCACAACCTCTGGACCCCTGCGGAAGAATGATTCAATCTCTGCATATGCGTTTTATTTTGCCATTGCTGCTTATGAAAGATTAGCTTTTTTTGTTTGTTTATAGTGAATAGATGACTCATTGGATTATAGCATGAACCTGCAGTAATACCATGAAAGCTAGCTATATATAGATACTGTATATATTCAAAGTGAGCTCAGATTTGCTAAAATAGTCTGCAATCAAAGTCAAAAATCTCATCAAATTTGATTAAAACCGAATGATCCAAGATGCCTTCTATATTTTAACTCTAAAACAAGTTTAGGAGAAACATCTGAGGTAAAGTTAAAACTTGGAAACTGGATATCTCAGTTATGACTCGTGAACTCTGAATGAGCAACCCCTGAACAATAAAGAACAAATCCTTTGGGAGGTCTAAGGATGTAAAACTTTCACTTTTCAATTTACCATTTCCCCGTAACATCTTCAACTGTGCTGATGAGTTTTTTAAACAGCAAACTCAACTAGGTCAGTGGAACAAAATCTAAAACTGTTACCTTTATGTACACTGTGTGTTTGTCCAGTTACCTGCAAGGATGTGTTGGCATTCTGAGTTGCTTCTCCACAGTAATATAATGTTCTAGTCATTATATTTAGCTACTCCATTAACAATTGCTGAGAGCAGAGAGATTATATTGACTTTCACATCAACAGTTGTGCACTTATATGAACCACAATACTAAATGCTGTTGACTGCAGTGTCTCTGCACAGCTGCCAAATCCTTTAAGTAACACTCTGCCACGTTCTTTGTTTTACTATCAGCTTGTATGTGTTAATGTTCACACCAGTACACAATACAGCAAAAAGTGAATCTGTAACCAATTGACACTGCAGCATATGTTAATATTTAATTGATCAACCAACAATTTTGATATATATATATATATATATATATATATATATATATATATATATATATATATATATATATCACAATGCAGGTTTTAATGTGATACCTTACGTTATTAAAAATGGTTCTACAAGGTTGACGGCGAAAATGCATGAGAAAATAAATTCTATTCGCTCCTTTCTTTTTTGACTCAAGCTGAAAGTCAAGATTTCCTTGCAAATAGCAGTTCCAAAGAGTGTGGTTCTTGTCCTCCCTTCCCAAAACAGTTCTGTGGAAAAGATTTAACAAGCAGCTTACTGCTGGGGGAAGGGATTGGGAAGAGAGGGGGGGCCCCTCAGGGTCACCAAGATGTGAGGGCCTCTCACATATATATACACACACACAAGATATCCAAGGCGCTTTATTGCTGTGTTAAAAGTGTTTACATTGCAAACGCATTAATAAATATTGCACATATATTTATATACATAAATACATACACATATATAGACAATAAAGGTCTCACACTCTGGCAAGAGAAAAAAAAACAGCCTAGCAAGGGAAAGCAGCCAAAAACCACATCTACTAGCGCTGGAGTGGATAGAGGGAGTAGAGGGAAAGAGAGAGGGAGAGGGATAGCGAGAGGGAATGGGGAGGGATCAGTTTCTAGGCTAGGCTGTGGTTGGCTCTGCTGATGGATGGACTCGGGATAGATCGAGTTACACCATTTGCCGTGCATTAGTTTGTTTTTCCCCGCTCTGAACGGAGAGAGACACTTAAAGCTTGACTCAAGAGTTGTTGCGATCCAAATCGCGTAAAAAGAACCACGGATTCAGATGAGGTGAGTTTATTTTATTGGGGAAAATGCAACGTTACGAGCGCGTGAGACTGTAAAAATGGAGAGAAGGAAAAGAAGCGGCAAGAAAAAGATTTCCAAAACATCAGAAGTACTATAGGTGCAGCGCAAAAATAGAACTGGAGCTATTTTTATTCACCCCTGTTACCCGTTCACACCGATTCGGATTGTTTATAAGAAGAGTGACGCGCGCGCTTGAAGTTCTTCATTCTGAAGAGCAGATCTTTTGAGGTAATTACTTAGTTGGGTTTATTTGATTTGGGTTGTATTGGTTTGGTTTGGTGAATGACGGGGGATGGTACTAGAGGAGAGGGAGGGTCTTGGTGCTATTTGATCGGTGAGCTTTTGAAGATCACAAAGCTTTATCCAGAAGACGGGCTGGACGAGCCCCGTGGGCTCTGGGAATTGTTTTGCGTGGTTCGGATAAAACAAACACATGGGGATCCTCTGGCTTTATGGAGCGAGCTACACACATGCTGTCTTATTGCATTGGATTTAATAGCGTAAAACACTTTGGAATATAACGGAGAGAGTATCCTACATGCTCGTTTGGAGAACATTCAGGTAGGATTTCTGTTCTTATTTTTGCACTTTGTTGTCACATAAATGTTTAAGCAAATGGGTAATACTGCTGTACCGAAACTTTTTTTTCATGCGAGATAAAAGAAACTGATTATATTTAGCATTTAATGAGAGAAATCAATACTGTCACATCCTGTTGATACAGTGCCTCTATTCGATTAATTCTTTTCTTCTTGTATCTATCTTTTTCTTATTGCTTGTATCATGTTTTTTTTTTGTTCCTGCGTATTAACATAAAATGTAAATGTAAATGCAAAAAACAAAAACAAAAAACGGGATTTAAATAGTGGAAAAACGCACAAAGCTGAGACAGAAGCTGATTCAAGCATTTGATTCCCCAATTGTATTGTTTCTCTCCTTGCATGCTAGCCAATAAACGGGATCAGATGGGACAAGATGCCCAATATAGATATTTAAAATATGGGGGCAACATGCACCTCTTGTGAATTCGCATGATTTTACCTAAAATTAGACATTTAATAAATATAGCCTATATGTCCATTAATAGCCATAGCCACTTTAGTGTCAATTTTAATTAGTTCAATCATTTAAAATATTTGGAACAAATAGGCGGCACGCTTTATATGAGGGGAAAAAGAACTCATAAAGATCAAAAATGCCCCTTTAAATCAATGCCAGTTAATTTCTGACATTGGCTGGGGCAGATGTGTCTCAATAATGCACTTTAGATCCCTCATGTCCCTTAATGATGAGGGATCGAAGTTCACACAGAAGTATCAAGGAAGATCCACAGTCATAAATCTAACCTTTGTATGGGAGTTACATTATGTCATTCAAACTGATACAATCTTTTAAACAGCAAAACAATAATTCTGCCGGTATAGAATATGGTCCGAGGTAGAGGGAGGGAGAGAGAGTGTTGCTGTTGTTGTGTAAAGTGGGTTTTGGAGCCCACGGTCATGCATTAACACAATCAATTTCCCAGCAGAAGCCATTACCGACCTAACACTCCACTGTTGTCTTTATGCATTTACTGCAACTCAAGAGATTCGTCACGGCTCGGCTCCAGCCTGAACGCTTTGATTCATGCTCTCAGAGGCGGAGTTCTGGTCCGTTTCCGAACGGAGAGGGGTTTGAAGATGCTGTTCATGTCATAGACAAACTGTTGAGTGACATCCGACATGCGCGGGTTGGATAAACACACATGTAGCAAATGAAGCGAAATGCGTTTTTTTTACGTGAGTGGCAGCCGTCAACAGAACGAATAAATGAGTTATAATAAGAACTATAAAAAGAAGGGGTTTTTTTTGTTCATCAACCATCTCGTGTTCTTATGTGTGGATACGCGCAAAATACTGAGGCAAATGTTGAGTGCAAAACACGAAGTAGGGGTTACTGAGGTAACACATTCAATGTCTCAATTTGATATAAAGTAGGCTACCTACCATCTTTGAGTGGGTTGCAAGACTAGAAAACATAGGCCTACTTTTAAATGCTGTACAGCTGGAGTTCATCGAAGTACATTTTTTTTTTCCAAAACAATTGTTATGCCACCATCCCACATGGTAATTCACAAGAGTAAACTAGAAAACATTTTAATTCAAACCAGCTAGCAACAAATGTCAAACAAATACATTAAACCATAAGCTAACAACTACAACACAAGGCATGTGCGTATGTTTGTGCTGCTGAGCTTTTGTCCAGATTGTAAACCCCACATGCCCCAACAAGGATAGTAAAACAGGAATAGAAAATATAATTTGTTTAATATAAAAACACGTCAATAACTTGTATGGATGTTTAACTACTGTCTCCTCAGAACGATGCTGGTCATGTATAGTGATTTCACCCTGTCATTGGTTAAACGTTGCAACTCACTCTTTATTACAACACTCTCTGCTCTTCTCCATTTCTTGCTGTGACCATATGGAAGTTAATGACATATGCTGTTCTCCTAATGCTTTTGTTAATTGTGCTTCTTGAATGTGTGACTTTGAGAGTTTTATATCTGTTAAACACACTGCAAGAGTGTGCAGCCTCTTATCTCCGCTGAACCTGTCAACCCTCTTTCAGAGAGCGCCAGATAACATCTACCTCTTCTGAAACTTCACCGTTAAGCAGTTTCAGCACTTTTCATGCCGGTGTGTGAATAGTCAGTCACAACAGCTGGCCACATTGTGTCCACTAAGCCCACGCCAGTCCTGCTGCCTTGTGTTCAGTCTCGGTCAGGCTTGAATAACTGATTTAACCTTTAAAGCACGGAGGTCTCCTCACTGGCCCGGACTGAACGGACTCTGAGCTGTCTATTGTTCCCTCAACACACACACTTGCATACACCTGCAGGACAGGGCTTTGGGAGAGTGGGGGTGGGGAGTGGAGCTGCTCAGGTGGGCCCTGACCTGTCTTACAGATGTGGAGTGACAAGTTGTAACTCCTCGGCAGTAATCGCACTGTAAACAACTTTATGATTTCAGTGCTCTTCTGTGGGAGAGCTCTAATCTCAGCGCGAGCGCCTCTGAAACCACACACATCACAACTGTTGAGTTGTGAGAGTAGATCCGAGGGCCTGTTGTTCAGCATTTTAAGGTTTGAAGGTGCGTTATGCCAATATCTTATCACAATATAGCTTTTTATAATTTTGTGTAAAATATATAAACAGTTTGGTTTCCATTTGTTAACATTAGTTACATAATGTAAATGAAAATACTTCTAAAGCACTATTTATTTTGGTTAATGTCAATTTCAACATTTACTAATATACTGTTATAATTAAGTTAGTACTATTAAATGGTCCTGAGCTAACATGAACATTGTATATTTATTACCTAACAAAGTAATTTGTTAAAATATAGCTCATTTTTAATGTTAATTAATGCATTGACTAATTAAATACACTTATTGTGAAGTGTTACCTATATTGTGCATAATGCAGCTAATTAGATACAATTAGAATGAAAGATATCATCCGATTTGATTATTTATTTATTTATTAAACTTTTTTAATTGGTGGAGACAACCCAAAATGTATGATTATTCAAAACAAACCATACATCCAAGTTGATTAAGTTAGTAAACTGATATTTCATTCATCTAATAGTACATACTCTGAATTCTGATTGGATGAGCCACAATGAAATCAAATCAAACATTATACATCACTGTTCACACACGACGGCATTCTGACATCATCACAGTGTAAAGTAAAATTATCAATGTACACACACCTGTGTCCACAAATCAGTTTTATATTCCATTTATTAACAATAGAAACGCGGCATTGTTGCTTGGCAATCGTAAATGAATAAACTGTTTTGTGTTGTGCCTAACAAATACCTTTTAAATGCAAGCTTTAAACTTAAATTAAAGATCTAAAACAAGTTTGGGACAGGTTTGGCACACATCTCCCTCTGTATTGTCAGGTTGTTCCATTTGTATTAATTCCTTTTGTATGTAAACATAAATCACTTCTGAGCACTGATGGCCACTCGTATATTTCCGCCACGATATAGCAAAGTCTCCGCCAGCTGGCACATTTCTGCCATTGTGTGGTGTGTATATATACCATCATACTTCCCAGCCTGATTTTACAGCTTCTGTTGATTTATTCCTGCATCTTCTTTCTCAGTGTCAGGCCTCAGGCAGATCTGCAGGGCTTGCGTTAAACTAAAGCTAAAGTTGATTGAAATGCTCCTCAGTTAAGCAACATAATTCTCTCCTGTCTCAAGATGCATAAAACTAACCATAGCACATCTGCTGCACTAATGCAGACAGTGGGGAGCGCTCATTTCGCAAGGTCAACTGAAACCACTGAACGTCACCGACCGGCTTTGTTCTTTTGGCCTCCGCTGCCGCGTTTGCTACAGCTGGACTCTGGCGGATCCGCTGCAGGCAATCTTACTCGAACGACCTGCCAACACCAGGGGCGTGCCAGCATCCCGGGAAACGCTGCCAAAAACATCAGCGAGTGCGTGATTGCGTCGCACTGAGACAGGCTGTAATGAGAGTAGCCAAGGAGCAGATAAACATTAACAGGTTGCGTGACTAGTCGACTCTCTCTCCACGCAGGCTCACACACCGGAGGGCAAGAATGGAAAACCGAACCAAGACGTTCAATAGAAAACACGTTGCGCTAGTGTATATTGAAAAGAAATTTAAGACGGCTGACCTTTGTATGTCCTTTGTTTCTGTTTTGCATTAGGTTTCCCTTGCTTCTCTTAGCCCGAGCCTGGTGTTTTTCATGCATTGGAATTGTGTTTTAGCAAGCGGTGTTTCTATGAATAATGAATGATTCGAGCGAGTGAGGAGTTTCTGTCATTGACAATGAATATGTTCCCGGGTGCTGGAAATATCCCCTCTTTATTTCATGAAGTAATATCCAGGCGGAGGAAACGATACGGCGCTGTGAAGCTGTGATTAGACTTTCAGTGCTGTATTAAACTGGGGCTCCTCTTGTACACATCGCTTAATCCATGCGGTGTTTCCCGGGCCCCTCCGAGAGCTCTGTTCTGCTGATGTGTGCACTTCTGTACGGATCAAAGATGCATCTGGGAAAAGAAATTCATTTGGAGCTCCGTTATGATAGACACGTTTTATGACCCCTCGACCTTTGACTTCCACTAAGTGTCCAAGCGTTAAAGCTTTTAATCGCTCAAGCCCCACATGGGCGAAGAAGACTATCTTCATTCTTGTCCCGTCTTCTGGTCTCTCCTCTTTTCATTTTCTCACCGTGTCTCGTCTTGATCCTTCTCTTCTCATCTCAATCGTCTTTTCTTGTCTCTCATGCTTGTCTCATCTCATCCGGTGTGTTTTATTTATGTGTCCTTCTCCATATTGTCTCACTTTTTCTCTGTCTCATCGCTTCTCCTAGCCTCCCCTGCATCAATGCATATGCCTCCTCTTGTCTCTCCTTCTCATGCTTGTCTCGTGTCATCTAGTGTGTCCTTGTATTATCTTGTTCTATCATTGTCCTTTCTCAGCTTTTCTTGTCTCCTTTTTCTCATTTCTTGTATTATCTTTTCTTTTACCTAGTTTCTCATCCCTGTATCATGTTCTCTCATTGCCTCTTTTCTTAATTTTTTGTCTCATTTTATCTCTATTCTTTTCTCATCTAGCCTCTCATCCTTTCTTCATATCTTGCCTCATTTGGTCTAATCCTATCTTGTCCATCCTTTTCATCTCATGCTTTTTTTCTCGTCTCAAATTGTCTCATCTCATCTGATGTGTCCTTCCTTGTTTTATAACGTCTCCTATTATTGCCCCATTTTTCTCATTGACCTCTCACTTTTTCTCCTCATCTTTTCTTTCCTTCTCTTATTTTCTTGTCTCAAATGTCCTGTTTTCATCTAGTCCGCCCTTCCTGTTTGATGTCCTCTCCTTGTTTTAACCCTCTGGGGTTGTTTGTTTCAGAGTCACATTTGGGGTGTTCGGGTCCAAATGGACCCAAAGGGCGGGATTCATATTTAAAAAAAAAAAAAATAATAATGATTTTTTTTTTTTTTACTCGTATTTTGTAATATTTTTTCTTTTCTTTTTTGGTGTTTTGAGAAAATTTCAAGAATATTTTTTTTTATATAATTAGTATCAATGCAATAATTATGACAAAATTTCCCCCCATTGAACATAATAGAAAAAAAATTTTAAAAAATATTTTTTTTATTTTTTTTTTAAAGCTGTATTTCATTTTAGAGTCAAGCCTAGGCCTCATGAAAGCATTTTTTGAATTTAGATGGATGACATCTGTTGGACAGAATTTTAAAAATGCAAAACGCATGTATAATCTGAATTTTTTGGTGTGTTTGTGTATAAAAGTGTATGTGTGTGTCTGGATTTGTCTGTTTTGCACTCTTGATGTTTTATAGATTCACCCCTTCACTGTTGTGTGCTTTTTTTTCAAGATCGTGGCTGATTTGTAGATTGCACGCACAAAAAAACTCGGTATTTTCACATTTTTGCCAATTTCCCATTCATTTTCCATGCGGGTCCATTTGGACCCGGACACCCCAAGTGTGACTATTTTTTTTTTACAACCACTTAGACTATTCACATTCTGTCCCCAATTTTTTTGGGTGTTCATATAC
This sequence comes from Cyprinella venusta, assembly GCA_038021265.1. Taxonomy (NCBI): domain Eukaryota; kingdom Metazoa; phylum Chordata; class Actinopteri; order Cypriniformes; family Leuciscidae; genus Cyprinella; species Cyprinella venusta. The sequence goes on from CM075871.1 coordinate 28,871,113, forward strand.
CAAATACCAACAAAGTCACCAAATTTCGGACCATTCTGAGGAAGCCGTGATTTAAAAAAAAATGTATTTAAATTCTTCGGGTCCATTTGGACCGAACAACCACAGAGGGTTAAATCTTACCTCATCTCTCCTTTTCTTCTCATCCTAACTCTTATGCATGTCTAATTTTTTTCTCATCTATTCTCATCGTTTCTTGTCTCATATTGTCTGTTCTTTTCTCGTCTAGTATATTGTCCTCTCATCTCCTCGCTTCAATTTTCACCTTGTTTTGTCTCTTCTCATCTCATCTGTTGTCTCTCCATCCCTTCGTCTACTCGTTACATCAACCTTTTCTCTAATCTCGAAAAATTGCCAGAGAAAGAGTTGTTTCTATTGATCTGATCAAAGCTCGATAGCCCAGAATCCCTTGCAGTCAGCCTGTAGAAATGAAGATCCATTATGGCAACAGATGAGCGGAGAAACTCCCTACCTTGCAAGACTGTGGATCATGTTTCAGTTGGACAATTTCGCCTGTTTGCGTCCCACTCAACTGATCAATTGAGAGCTGATCAATCAACGGCTAATCAATAATAGCTGGGTGGTACAGGCAGCATATACATATTACAGTGTGGGAGCAGGTGCACAGGGCCGCTAATTGCAAAAACGTCAATACTATATGCGAGCATGTGTGGCGAGACACTCTCAGGAAGTGGTTGGGGTCTGACTCACTCACTCACTCACTCTCGTTCTGCCAAGCTGCTTGTTGTCTCCATGTAAATTGTTTATATCCGTCCGGGCTTTGCTGGCATGAATAATTTGTGGCTTTATAAATATTTGACTTTACACAGCTCATTAATATGCACAGATGATTGTCTCTCCAGGACACGACCCCAACCACAGCATGCAGACCTTTGAAAATCTTCCTGTTTGAATGTCCGTTTGAAGACTTCTGTGGCCGGCGCAGCAAACACACTCCCACCTGTAGTACTCGATCCCAACACACATGCGCACACACTTAATAGTACGCAAATCTTAAAATAAAATGCGTGAAAGAGTGTATCAGCGTTCATTTCTGCATTTGTGGTCTCTCAAACACTCACTTTCCACCCCCTCTCTGTCTGTTTTTTGACCTTCCTCTCATGGACAGATTTTCAATCATGGGTATTGGCTGCCAAATACACACACACTCTAAATGATCTGTTGGGAGTGAACCTGTATGCATATAAAAAGCATGCGTTCTAATCTATGTTGCAAATCCTGACAGAGGTCATGCACAAAAACAAAAGACATCTGTATTTCTGTGTGTGTTGCAGGTAGCATCTACATAAGTGCAGTAGAGGTGGTGTTTGCCCTCTGTGCCAGCAATGGGGTGGCGAGAACTGAAGACTGACCTGCTGCTTCTACTGCTGCTAATGGCGTCCCACCTGGAGGCTGTGAGCTTTCCTGAGGACAACATCCCTTTAGATGTTGTGGACAGACACTGTAAGCACGTGGAAACGTCATTCTGTTGAATTCTGTGAATCTACATAAGATCTTTATCAAGTTCTTTGAAAAAACAACAACGTTTCTTTTCTTCTGCTAAGTGCACTTTTGGTCCTGCAGGCTTTTAGAAAATAAACTCTCACTAGTTCATCATAAGTCCCATTAACAATGGCCAGTGGATATAAATACACACAAACAAAATAGTTTTTGCCATTTTTCCAAACCCTTTTCTGAAGAAATTACATTTCCACCATCTCGATTCATGTACGTTTTATTCGCATTTTTTTTTAATTAAATAAAATAAAATGGCAACCCCTTCTAGCCTCGTGAGACCATCCTGATCTCGCGAGCTTTCAAGGTTTCACTCGCAGATCAGTCTGGATACTTTCCGTTAAAGAAAATTTGGGAGCAGTTCACCAAACGAACGTCCAATCAGCGTTGGCTTTGAGGCGGGTTGAGGCGTGACGCAACAAGAAGCGCGACAGTTCAGTCAGCGGATGAAACTAGCATCAGCGTGGCTATCGAGCAAGTTTTATCGGAATTACAGAGTATTTCTTCACTGAAAGAAGAGCAAAACACTGCTCTGGAGGCTTTTCTCAGAGGAAAAGATGTTTTTGCTCTTCTCCCGACTGGAAGAGTTACGGTACGTCATATGCTTCGTTGATCTGATTGGTTGATTTGGCCCGTCTATCACCAACGTAGGCCAATCAGCTAACCAGTATTTTCGCCCCTTACCAAAACTACTTCAACGGAAGGTTTCCAGATGGATATGCGGAGCGAATCCATCTGGCGGAGTCAGGTTAAACCCCTTCATCTTCCAAAGGAAAATTGCATAATTAGTATTTATGTATAGAGTGCCGAAGTTACGACGTCACTCTGTAGGCCAAAACGCGGAAGCGAGTTAGCATTTTAGCACTACCGCTTCCCTCGCTCTAAAGCCTATGGGATTTTTGAATGGGTTTTTGCTAAATCGCCTGAAATAAGGTCCGTGGTGAACAAAGTGTCTAAATATTTTCCCGTTTTGATCTATGACATAGAACACACAGTTATAACCTGCTTGTGGTTTTTTAAACTTTATTGTGCCTGATTGTGTTTTTTTAAAATCTTTATATAAGCTTCAAAATGTATACATTTTGGATTAACTTGTAAAGATTATCTTGATAGACAAAACGTGTAGGGGTCACAACTCTTTGTTAAACACAGATCTTATTTTTTGCGATTTTCCAAAAGTCTATGGGGAAAATGCATTGCTTTTCGACCGAGGGAACCCATGCGCTTCTAGCTTCCGAGTTGTCCTACAAAGTGACGTCATCATTTCGGCGCTCTATTGTAAACATGAACAATTAAATTACATAGTCACCCTTGTTTTTACACAATTTACTAAAATGACAGCTAGATTAGAAAAGGCGAACACTAAAAAATCTTCTGAAAATGTTAAATATTGAAATGGTTTGTTTTATTGTTGTTTTAAAACTACAACAACATGATAATAATCTATATGTTTCTAATGGATTTTCCTAGTTTTAATATTATAAGTCTGGGTTTGGTACTAGGCCTATTTAAACCAATAAAATCATATGAAAGGTAAGCAAAAAATAAATGATGATAAGGCATTCTAAAATATTTAAGATATATATTATATTCTAACATATAAGTAATAGTTTGTTTTAATATCAACATCTTGGACAAAAGAGTGCCTTTACTTGAAAATACAGCCATCCACACTCTTAAGAAGACATACACGTCTATAGTCGCTGCATTAGCGCTTCTGTGCTCTGCAGTGAGAAAACACCCTAGCATGCTGACAGTGCAGTCGCTGGACGTCAATGCGGGAGCTACTGGTCTAATATTCATTACTTTAGCAAAGTCTTTCTTCAGGGCAGTTTAACATGCAGTTGCAACAGCCAATCAATACCAACATCGATCTCTGTTGACGCTAACACTGAATAACAGCGCATCTGTTTGTTCTGCAGATGCACGACAGTACCCGGTTTTCCGTGGACGCCCCTCTGGCAACGAATCTCAGCATAGACTGGACTTTCAGCTGATGACCAAGATACATGATACACTCTTCATCGCTGGCAGGTAAGTCAGCACTTAAACGGGATGTGGAACCAAGGATTTCGACCGCTTGATCTGCTCAGACAAGCTGGTTGATGAACAGTAAAGTAATGTGAGTAAAAAAGTGAGTAGTAATGTGTTTGTGATGTAACCTGTTTCTATGTTTCTCACAGGGACCAGGTGTATTTAGTGAGTCTAAGAGAGTCCTACAGGAATGAGATAATTCCATACAGGGTGGGTTCACAGTAATTCACTTTATGACTGAACGCTCTTGTTCTAAACAGGCGTGACACAATAAAGTGGCAAGCGATTAAAAACTATCTTAAGTTCCAGTAATGGCACCAATTTTTGTAAATCGCTAGGTTTCTGTTTCTGTCTTTCTGTCCCCGCCCACAGTAAAATGGTATTGGTCCAACATTTGACTTTATAGAGCTATAAACATTAAAACTTCAAAGAATTAAACATATATTATATATATATATAACGATTAATCACATCCAAGATAAAATTAATCGCATCCAAGATAAAAGTTTGTGTTTACATAATATATGTGGGTGCACTGTGTATAATTATTTTATATATATATATATATATATATATATATATATATATATATATATACACACACATGCTTGTATATATTTAAGAAATATTTTCGTGTATATACTATATATAGATTAATATATAATTTGTATTACATATAAATATTTTACACATAAATAATATTTTTTTCTTAAACATACATGCATGTGTGTGTGTATATATATATATATTTATATATTCACAAAATAATTATACACAGTGCACCCACATATATTTTATTTTGGATGCGATTAATGGCGATTAATCGTTTGACAGCCCTAATATATATATATATATATATATATTAATCCCATCCAAAATAATTAGTATAATTATTTTGTATATATTTGTATATATAAATACACACATATGCATGTATATAATTAAGAAAAATGTGTTATTTATATATAATATAAATGTTTAAATATATATACAGTATATACATGCAAATATTTCTTAAATATATACATGCATATGTGTTTATTTATATATACAAAATAATTATATGTGTGTGTATATATTTATATATATTAGGGCTGTCAAAACGATTAATCGCGGTTAATCGCATCCAAAATAAAAGTTTGTGTTTACATATTATATGTGGGTGCACTGTGTATAATTATTTTAGATATATAAATACACACACATGCTTGTATATATTTAAGAAATGTTTTCATGTATATTTTGTATTTAGATTTATATGTAATTTATATTATATATAAATACAAATATTTTATAAATAAATCATATTTTTTTTTCTTAAATATACATCCATGTGTGTTTTTTATATATATACAAAATAATTAAACACAGTGCACCCACAAATATTATGTAAACACAAACATTTATTTTGGATGCGATTAATCGCGATTAATCGCTTTGACAGCTCTAATATATATATATTACAGCTTTATGAATATTAATTACAGCTGGAATCTTTTTTGCATCATGCCTGATTAGAAAGCGCCTACTACAGTGTTAATGTTTATGATTGTGCGGGTGGTTAACTGTGTCTAATGGTAATGGTGTGTGATATCACAGAAGCTGACGTGGCGGTCGGGACAGGCGGACCGGGAGACGTGTGCCATGAAGGGAAAGCACAGAGTGAGACCTCCACCTCCTCAGCAAAAATCAGCTGTCATTGGTCTTGTAGTATTTACAGCACTAAAGCAATCATAAATCTCACTGTCTTCTCCTCCTCTCAGGACGAGTGCCATAATTTCATTAAAGTCCTGGTTCCGAGAAATGATGATCTTGTGTTCATCTGCGGAACAAATGGTTTCAACCCCATGTGCCGTTACTACAGGGTAGGTCACACTGTTTATGAGGTCTACGTGACAATCTGGCTCTTGTTTTGCTCTTAATAAGTGACTGGTTAAAGTGCAGGAGAACATTTTTACAGTACAATGAAGATAAGATCTCAGCAACTCTATTTTTTCGATCTATTTCCGTCTCTTGTTTAGTTGGATAACCTGGAGTTTGACGGGGAAGAGATCAGCGGTTTGGCCCGATGCCCATTTGACGCCAAGCAGACAAACGTTGCCCTGTTCGCTGGTATGAGAGCTGTCAGGATAATGAGGAGGATGATAAATAACTTTGCCATGATTTTTAAAGGTTTTGGATAAAATTAAAGCTCCAACGAGAGTAGAGACTGATGTTACGCATAAATCAGATGCCATGAAAGTACAGTAAAGATGTCGCGCGTGCATCAGAATGAGTTTGTACAGGAAACACTGCAAAAAAAAAACCTAATCAGTATTTTCGGCTTGTTTTCCAGTCATAATATTTAAATAGTATTCTTGTTTTAAGCATTAAACTCACAAAATTTAACCAGATTTATACTAAAATAAAGAATTTATAATCATTACTTAAAATTAGGGCTGTCAAACGATTAATCGCGATCCAAAATAAAAGTTTATGTTTACATAATATATGTGGGTGGACTGTTTATAATTTTTTTATATATAAATACACACACATGCTTGTATATATTTAAGAAATATTTTCATTTATATACTGTATATAGATTTATATATAATTTATATTATATATAAATATAAATATTTTATATATGAATAATATTTTTTCTTTAATATACATGCCTGTGTGTATTTATATATATACAAAACAATTATACACAGTGCAGCCACATATATTATGTAAAAACAAACTTTTATTTTGGATGCGATTAATTGCGATTAATCATTTGACAGCCCTACTTAAAATATGAATTCGTATTCATTGTATATATCTATTTATTATTATTTAGAAAGCTGGATTATTTACTGTATACAATAGCATTGCATATCTTGCATTGAAGAATATAAATAATCAGTGTTTTTTTTTATTTTATTTTATTTTTTGTTGGTCTAAATAGACCTTTCCTTCGTCGTCTTCGAATTCGTTTAGCTTTTCTGTTTCATTCCCGGTGTAAATTGGCCATTAGTGTTTGGTGAATTCCAAGTACATTTCGTGAGTTGTACGCAATTGTGTAGTGAAGTCGAAGTGTGTGTTTAAGGCCACGTATTCATGTGTCATAGACGGTAAGCTGTACTCAGCCACGGTGGCGGACTTCCTGGCCAGCGATGCTGTGATTTATCGCAGCATGGGAGACGGTTCTGCCCTTCGGACCATCAAGTATGATTCCAAGTGGTTAAAAGGTACAGAAACTTTTGCTTGTCTTCTAGTCTGTGTTTATGCTGACATCGCCACATCTGAACTATTACCTCTAACCGTACCTTAAAGAAGTGGGTCATTGTGGGAGAACAGAAAATGGCGGGTGTTGATATAAAATCCAGCTTTCTGTGGCACGATCTAGGTCAACGCTCAGGCATTCCACTCTGCCAACAAAAACGCATCAAAATTTAACTTGGGGTCAGTGATGGAGATGCTAATGCTTCTTTCTCGTTCTCTTTCTCTTCCAGAACCACATTTCCTCCATGCAGTGGATTATGGGGACTTCGTCTACTTCTTTTTCAGAGAAATCGCAGCCGAGCACAACAACTTGGGAAAGGTATGACTTGCAACTGAACGTGCAGTGCTTACGTTGCTCCAGATGCTAAAGTTCACGCAAAACGTATGTTTTGTATCTGAACTGTGATGATACACTTCTGATTTGCATGTTAATGTAGTATTCATAGGCTTGTATTTAGAGATGAGCATTTGTCCCAGAGGGTCAGTATATCATCCGTTGCCTCAGGATTTGCTTTCAATTGGCCCGTATAACGACTACATCGTACCACAGGCTAATGAATATTTAAGTTTAGTTAATTTTGCAGTCAACACATGCATCGAGAGCAGGTTTTACAGTAGTGAATTATTAAGGTGGTAACATGGTGCTAATTCAAGCCCTCAAGCACACTGCAGTTTTGTTCTGTCTCAGAGAAAAAAAAAAACATATTTCTTGCGTATATTTAGATTCAACTGAGCCGCTTGGGAAATAGATCTATTATTTAGAGAGCGATGCTGACTTTCTCCCACTATTTTTCTCTCACCGCAGGCGGTTTACTCCAGAGTGGCTCGGATCTGTAAAAATGACATGGGAGGGTCTCAGCGGGTGCTGGAGAAACACTGGACGTCTTTTGTTAAGGCTCGCCTGAACTGTTCCGTTCCTGGAGAATCATTTTTCTACTTTGATGTCCTTCAGGCCATTACAGACATAATCGACATTAATGGCGTGCCTTCTGTGGTTGGAGTTTTCACCACCCAGTTGAACAGGTAAAGCTTGTCACAATCCTTTCCATAAAATCGTATAAAAACAGGCCGAATAGCGCTAACGCCACTGTTTCGACGTATTCAGTATCCCTGGCTCCGCGGTGTGTGCGTTCTCCATGGAGGACATTGAGAAAGCGTTCCGTGGCCGTTTCAAAGAGCAGAAGACGGCAGATTCAGTGTGGACACCGTTTCCAGAGGAAAAGCTGCCCAAGCCCAGGTTGGTTCACGGCACTAGTGCGTGACGGGCTAATCATTGCGAGATTAATAATTAACATGTGATAATTGGACATGCTGCATATTTAACCTGTGTGTGCACTGGCCATATGGAGGCGGGTATAGATTTACAGGCATGTGGCACATGGTTCTTTGCCCTCTTTCCCTCAACCGGAACTGCATGTGTGCGCGTTTTGTCTTTTCAGACCCGGCTGCTGCGCGGGACACGCTTCAGCGGAGTCCTACAAAACCTCCATCGAGTTTCCAGACGAGACCCTTCAGTTCATCAAGTCACACCCACTCATGGACCCCTCGGTCCCCTCCATTGGGGACGAACCGTGGTTCACCAAAACAAGAGTCAGGTATGGGCAAGGTGCCACCATTCAGGGGTGCGTTTCCCGCACAACAACGTAGTTGACTGTTTCACTACCATTGGAGAAATCAACTAGCTAGTCAAGATTGTTTCCCGAAACCCATTGTCGCAAAGTATCGTTCAACCACATTGGTTTCGCATATGGTGGAGTAGTAACTGCTTTTAATGAAACTGTTTGAGATCCAATTAACGCTAGATTTATTTAGGACTATTTCTAACTGTTGTCCGTTATTTTGCTTCATTATCAGACTCAATATTTGACTCGTTCTTTCATAGTAGAGCATGTTCGTACATGCGCACTCTTCAAACACGTTACTTTAAATCTTTTGACAAACTAAAAGACGTAAATTCCATTTGTATTGTATTCTAAATAAAAGGCACCAGTTGTACTGAGGCTACATCCACATTAATCCGGATACATTTGAAAACGGGGTTTTCGTTTAAAAACGCTCTTCGTCCACACTAGCGTTTACAGGTGTTTTCCGACGTTTCAGTGTGGATGAGAAACTTCTAAATTCACTGTGCTGCGCATGCGTGAAACTTCACAAAAGCTCACTGAGATGATACAGATGGGAAAATAAAGAATAATGTTATCGCACAATAACAGGATAATTTTATTTAGCAAAATATCTCTCCATCACTGATGCGTCCAGGTCGCATTCAGTCACCATATGTTTGGTCTAAAACGCAACTGCTCTCCTGTTTTGCCGCAGGACAGAAAATGTAAGTACATTATCTGTCATCTTTGCAGTACTGTGCTATGAAGAATAGCACATATTAAGTAACAGAAAGTAACATATTTTAGCAATAGTGTAAAAATGAATAACAAATAACAGGAACAATACCGATAAACATTAATATCTATTGGTACTACATGGATCACATGACTAAACTTACGTCATCGTTTTGAAATACCTCCGGTTTCACTGTCCACACTACAACGCGAAAACGGCGTTTTCAAATTTATCCACTTTGGAGAGCGTTTTCCAAACGATACGTTTTTGTTGACTTAAAACGGCGTCTCAGTGTGGACGGAAGGCCAAAACGGAGAGAAAAATATACGTTTTCAAACGAAAACGTATTAGTGTGGACATGGTCTGAATGTCAGCTTGCTTATTTTGCTGAAGATAAGGCTTTATTACCTCCAAATGTCATGTAATATAGAAACGATGCCTCTAACCACAGGTCGAGAGCTGTCGTTCAAACCACACAACTTTGCGATGCTGTTTGCGAATGTTCGTTGGAACGATGGTTTCGGGAAACACCGACTCGTTGAACTATGCTGATAACGACGGAACTTGCGACCATAGTTGGCTAATGTTGCTTTCAGGAAACGCACCCCAGACTAGTCTCAAAACCTTGTTCTGACACGATCACAAGATTTGCTGCAACCCATCTGATCAACATGTACTTTTTATTAGACTTTTTTAAAGGTAGATTCATGGTTACATTTCATAAGCAGAAAGAAGAAAATCCAATATCTACACAGATTATACAGTTACAGAAGAACACACTGAACAGTTTGCCATCTAGACCCAGTGTTAGCTGTTAAATAACCCTCCCAGCAAAGAGTGTTGGTTTCACGTTCTAAACAACTGGCACGCCTAATTTCACTAGTTCAGGTCTTGATAGATGTGTCGCGTTTCAACATGTTTTGTCCTGTGCCAGATCAAGTTAAGCTTTTGTAACTCAGCCGTCTCCTTGTAACTGAAAAGCAGCCCTGCACTCAAGTGTTTTTCCTTCTTCTTTGTTTGTAGGTATAGGCTAACGGCACTCGCCGTTGATAACACTGCTGGACCCCATAAGAATTACACAGTGGTATTCATTGGCTCTGAGGCGGGCATCTTGCTAAAAGTTCTGGCCAAGACATCCCCTCTGTCTTTGAATGACAGCGTCCTTCTGGAAGAGATCGATGTTTTCAACCAAGCCAAGTATGTTCTAATCCTATACTTATCTCATGATCATTCGCATTTGTAGACCCTAGAGTCATTTTATGAAACTATCATGGCTATTTACCCCCAAAATTAAATTGTTTTTTTTTTGTGACCTGATTGAGTTTTTGATTGTTTGAGATGAGATTAGATATGTTTGATGTGAAAGCAAACGATTTTCACTTTCTCCCCTGCAGTGTTAGTGTGTGTTTTGTTCCCTTTCTCTGAATATATGTGGCTAAAGGAAGTATGGACTGACAGATAGATCTGATAACATATGATTTATCTGTTCTTCACTTTCTCCCTCCCTCTGTTCTGTTTTTCCCAGGTGTTTATCCAGCAATGAGGATGATAGAGAAATTCTGTCTTTCCACCTAGATAAAGACACCCACACACTCTATGTGGCCTTTTCCAGCTGTGTGGTCAGAATACCACTCAGCCGCTGCGAACGACACAGTTCCTGTCAAAAGTGAGTGATGAATGCAGCTCTACTTAGGCATTGTTTATACAGGGTGAAAAAAATTGCCATATCTAAATTTCATCTGCTTAGTCTGAACTGCAAAAACCCTTCTCAGCAATTGTAAGGTGTGTTAATCTTTCAAATTGTGCTGGTATAAACATACGTTTTTGTGTTGCAGGTCTTGTATTGCTTCTAGAGACCCGTACTGCGGGTGGATGTCACATGGAGCTTGTGAACGTATTCCTGCAGCAGTGCAGTAAGTCCTTCAATAATTTAAAACAGTTTTTCCCCTTTGTATTTTCTATGTAAATCTGACTAGGTGTGCTACATTAAATTACAGACATATTTCCTGCCAAATTCCTGCCAAATCAGTCCAAATTTATTTCCTTATTCCTTAGAACAACATTTCTTATCCCTTTGTCTTCTCCTTTTTTTTGCAGAACTGGTTATGAGCAAGATGTTGAATACGGGAACACCGCTCATCTCGGCGATTGTCATGGTGAGCTAATCAACACGTGTCCCCTTTAAGAAATATTAGTTAGTAGTTCTCACATCAATAACCCCCTTACACTCTCAGCTGATGGAAATTAACACATAACACACAAACATCATACTAATTCCTCTGACAATTAAACAAACACATATGTAGACATACATTGTGTAGGCCTGAACATCACAGAAACACACACCTGCAAGTGAAAGAGCGATACAGCGTAAACCAGAGGAAAGCAAACACTTTTTGATAATTTGATAAAAACAGTTGTAGCTTTTTTATAATTTCAAACTTTTCTTTTTGTTATTTTATGCTGATTTCCTGTTCCTTTAATTCTTTTAGAATTTTTGGCCACTACATCAGCGCCAGATTTCAAATCATATGGCGACCCAACCTCTGGTTAGTTTCCTGTACTGCACTGATTTCCTTCCTTGAGTTCATCATTCTCCAAATCTCCGTCTTTTTTTCCTCTTCTGCTGCCACCTATCTTTAATCATGTGTTCTTCATCACACCATCATCACTGTCATTAGGAGGGCACATGATCTCTCTCATCAGCAGCTTTTCCATCATTTCATGCATTTGTTCTTGCATGGATATGTGCTACCTCCTCCATCTTATCTCCCTGGACTATATTGTCGCCGCCTTATTCTATTAAAGATGGTCTTCATCCTTTCCCTCCTCTCAGGCTGAATTTTTCCTTACCGTAGACTCTGAACTGCCATTACTTCCCTGTAATGGTCCAAAGAGTCAATCTCTAAAAAATAACCTCAATGAATCGAATAAACTGACACACCCTGTGTCAGTCCTGTCAGTATGCACTAACCCCCGATCGTCACGTTGCGCCTATCATGGGTTCCGATTCTTAACAGTTTGTTTGTCGCTACAGACATGGAGTTGCCATCCTCGTCAGTCACAGTGCCCGCAAGTTCTGAACCCATACAATCACTCCAAACCATCCCCACTCAGACTCCCCAACTCTTTGGCTCACGGAAATCTGTGCTCCGCGATGACCCAGCCACTTCACATTCTGTTGAGCCTATACCAGGTGTGCTGGAGGGTAAGGCCTTGACCAGAGCGCTCTGCGCTGCTGCATGGAATTCTGGGTAATAGCTGCTATTAGCGCTGCTAGTCATACGAGAGAGTGCATACATCTCTCTGATAGCAGCCCATTCCTCAGGAAAATGGCTTGATAAGCAATTCTGTCACACTACATTAGCAAAGTAGAGATACAAGGCTCCTAATGCACGTGCTTTGGAAAACTTTCAGATCAGCACAATGCCTTGTTGTCTTGAAGTCTATTAAGATGATACAAGCAGCTATACTCAGATTCCATCAGCGTATAAAGCTTTTTATTATTATTTCTCCTACTTTTATGTTCCTTTGATTTGTTCTCCATTTTTAACTTTATTTTATATCAAATCTGGTTTCATGCATTTTCTATGGGATTTTCTATGGGCTACATCTTTATCTTCTTTCATCCGTTTCTTTATCTGCCCATTTTTTGGGGGGTTTTAGGAAATCTTCCAAAGGCCTTGCCACTAAGCAACACTTTGAAGCACCTCTAAAGCAAAAGTATACTCTCACTAACTCTTTCGAATATCTGCGGATGCTAACAAAACTCACCCTCGAATAATCGACAAAGACATGGGCTTAATGATTTTTGGGAAAACTCATGTAAAACCAGAACATACTGTACTAACTCACCTGATACTCAACCCTTGTGCAATAAAATGTTCCACCACACCTCTTTACTAATTTGCCTCCTTCACTAATATAATAACAGGGTACTGCATTGTATTTTCTGAATTTCTGGCTAGGTATGTTTCTTTAAAAAGTTTCTAAGATGTTGAAAATAACAGCAGTACACTTTTGATTCACGCCAAATGGTTGAGCATGTTTTGGGGGAAAGGACTTTTTGCTTTAAGAGAGAGTTGTTCAGTGCTCAACTGTCTGAGTGTGCTAACATGCCGTTGGACTATCTGTGTTGCAGGTGTGTGGGAAATACAAGCAGGTGAATCTAACCAGATGGTGCACATGAACATCCTTATCTCCTGTGTGTTAGCTGCATTCCTGCTTGGCGCATTCATCGCCGGTATGGTCGTTTACTGCTATAGAGACGCTTTCCTTCGCACACCACGCAAGATCCAAAAAGATGCAGAGTCAGCACAGTCCTGCACTGATTCCACTGGCAGCTTTGCCAAGCTCAATGGTCTGTTCGACAGTCCTGTCAAAGAGTACCAACCCGATATGGATTCTCCCAAACTCTACACCAACCTGTTGAGCAATGGGAGGGAGGTGCCAACCAACGGAGACACTAAGACGATGCTCCTGAGTGGGCAGCCACCGGAACTAGCAGCACTGCCTACGCCTGAGTCCACACCTGTCCTACAACAGAAGAGCCATCAGCCAATCAAGAACCAGTGGGAGAGAGCTCATGGCAAGATAAGTAGCTCCCGCAAAGAACCACCAAAAAGCCCTCAATACCTTCCCTCCAGTCCACCTCCCCATTCTGCCATTAGCAACCCCCACATCCCTAGTGCTGTGGTACTGCCCAATGCCACACATGAAATCAGAGGATCATTCAGTACCCCCGAAGGACCTCAAGCTGAACACAAGATCCAGAATAGCGATCAACATGGTTCCAAATCTGGCCGTAAAGACCAGCGACGCACTGTGGATGCCAGGAACACGCTGAACGACCTCTTGAAGCATCTGAATGAGACCACACCCCCCAAGGCCATCATGGTGGACATGCCCAAATCCCGACAGCACCTAATGCTGGAACCCATTATAAGCCCAACGGAGATTCCACCTAAAGTCCCAAGCCGAGAGGCCTCCTTGTACTCTCCCTCTTCATCCTTACCCAGGAATAGCCCGACTAAACGAGTGGATGTGCCGACTACGCCAACATCACCCACGGGCCAAATGGGAACTCTCGAGAGACAGCGGTATCACCGCAGCTCTTCCCAACGACACTCCATATCCTCGCCGCCCAAAGGGCTGCACTCCCCTAGCGGGGCCATAGTGTCCCGCCAGCCTAGTATGAACAGAGGTGGGTACATGCCCCCAACTCCTACCCCACCCACTAGACTAGACTCTCATGGGGTACCGATGGCTATGACGCCTTCTGTATCCCGACAGAGCAGCTACAGTGGTCACGGATCTTTACCACGAACATCCATCAAACGGACAGCATCGTTAAAGCCTGATGTGCCACCCAAACCCAACGGTTTTGCACCACAGACTGCTCAAATGAGGGCAGTGAACAAGTATAGCTACTGAAATGCTTTGCAAGATCTTACCCTTTGAATGGACAATGGGAGTAAAAGCGCTTGGCCCGCAGAGATATGGCCTTTCCTTTGAAGGGAAATGAATCGGATGCCAGAGCTTCTGTTTCGGGTAGTTGTGCTAGTTCTCAATGACCATGTCCCGTCACGCTTGAGCGACAGGTGACGGATTCTGATCTTTAAGGCGGCAGGGACGCCTGAGGTCATAGGTCACAGCTGACGTGCTGAGGCGTAGTCGCTGTGGCGGTCGGGCAGTGAATGCTCCCCCCTGCACTGTTCTCCCCATCAATGTGAACTGTATTTGTTAGACTGTTTGGGAAATGTGGTATTCTTGCTTGGATATCTCTCAAGAAGACTGAAAGAGTCAAAGGGACATGTTGTGTGTCTGTGTTCGATTTAGTCTCTGGGTCTAACCAGTGTGCATTCATTGCCCATGTTTTTTTTCAGTAAACTGAGAACAAGTTTGAGTCAGCGCTGTCATAAAACTAAATTCCATTTAAGGTGCATTAACGTCAGATGTGCTTGGACACAGAAGTCCAGACATTAATTAATAATTTCTGTGTGCAAAAGAAATTGCCCAGGGCCCCTTACTTGGACTACTGATTTTAAAACTCACAGGGTAAAAGTGCCCTCAACATTTGTGCTGCTAAGTGTAGATGATGACAGTGTTTAACTCCAGTGTGATGACGTTCCAAGCAGCGGCTCTGCGTGTCAAGCTGCTGCAAGCTTTTAAATCCACAGACTCAGCACAGGATCACGCTGGTCAAATGTACCATGTTCTGTTTTTAGTTCCAGAAAATCAATGGGAATCCCGTTATCCCATACAGTCAACTTTCAACTATGACACAAGGCAGATCATTGATCAACCTCTCTCCTTTCCTTCATGCCAAATACTGTTGTTGGGACTATAAAGTTATGTCTCTTCCCTCTGAACCATTGATTATTCTTTCCAGTTTACACAATTTTAGAGAACTTACTTGTTGGTTTCCTGGGCAAAGTATTATATAAAACTGCAAACAGCACATTCCTTACTTTAAACCACTCCTCAGCTCTATACTAGACCCTATCCAAGAGATAAGCTTTACTTTGCTTGTTTTAAATAATAGAGGCCTCAATTGCATACTCACTATAAGTGTACAATCACTGCAATACCTTACCAGTGTGTCTTGCAGAGTCGTGCCAGTGATTGTTGTTATTGTAAATATACAACTATTTAAGTGTGGACATTTTCAAAGCAAGTTGACCTGGATTTGTATATTTGTGTGCCTTATTAAAGTCATGAGAGCTTGGTTTGGTTTTGGACATTTCACAGTTTCAACATTTTTTTTTTTTCAATATGAGCAGAGAAGGTACACCTTTAGGAAATTATAAATAATATTTGAATTTGCGATGATAAGATGCCATGTAATGAATGTATTATACATCTAAAATGTTAATCACCCGAGTCTACAGCGCAGTCTCATCCCAAGACGTCATATAACTGACGTTTTGGGACGTCTTTTATTCGCCTTTTTAGGGCCCCCTTAAACGTCGGTAGATGAGGTTATGGGATCCTAACTCTACCCCAGACCTAAACCTAACCCTAAACCTAACCCGTCACTTAACCGACGTTAAAGGTACAGCGTCAGTTGTATGACGGCCCGGGATCGCCATCTACCAACGTTTAAGGGGGCCCTAAAAAGGCGGATATTGACGTATGGTCAAAAGACGTCCCAAGACGTCAGTTATATTACTTTTTGGGATGAGACTGTGTAAGAGTCTCAGCTCACAATAATTCACTACATTTAATGGGGGTCAAAACGAGATGTGTTTTTAGAGAGGAGTGACTACGATTAGTGACTCGCAGTTTGTTTGAAATGACTTGGGAATTCCATTGTATCGAGGTAAATCTCGCCTCTTCAAGCCCAAAGCTCCATGTTTGTTTACATGTTCTGATTGTATTTGAGCAACTGAGCGGAGGCTGATGCATCATCACCTGCTAAAGATCAGTTTTATTAAAGGAGAGAGAGTTGATCCTGTGCTCTGGTTCAAGTTTTCCTGTGTTGAGCTGCCTTGTATATTGCAATATAAATCTGCAATCTGACTTCAAGCCTTTATTGTTCAGTCGATATATGTGCAAAGAAACCAGACTGGTTTACCTTTTATTTTTAATACTGTGTAAACATTGGCAGTTGAAATACAGCTTTTCTTTTCTGGAATATTTTAATGTGTAGATATTGTAAAGCTGTTCTGAGAAAATGTAAATAATTACAGTCATTGTTTAAGAATATTTTTGTTGACTTTTTTTAACACGGCATGTATAGTTGAAATAAAATATTACTGCACAGAAAAGGTTTTCTTTCTAATTTTGGGTACATCTGAAACGCATACTTGTAAAATAGATTAAAATATAATCTGCAGTCACGGGACATCTGAGAATCATGAGATTTGTCACCCATGATGTCAAATTTGGTGTGAAAACTGAACCCCAACGCAACTTCCTGAACCTGTGAGATTCAGAGCTGCAAGACTGATGTTTTTATTGTCTTTACTGATTAGAGATTTAGCACCGAATTTATTTTTAGCCCCTTGTTTTGAAATCTCGGTGGAGAATGAGCCATTCCACATCTCGTTGGGAAATCCTCCAAAGTCATTTGTAATCTGAGCACCCAACATCTGTTCCACTGGCTCAGACTAAAGTCCCATACACATTTTGCTCACACACACTCACTGGTAGCATCAGGTATCCAAGATCGTTTGAGAGATTTCACTAGAATTTCAGTAGTGGCCAATGTTTAGGACAGACACGTCTGGACTGGAATATTTACGAATTTATTCCAGAGTGTGTATAGCTGGTTAAGAAGGTCAAAAAGCCTTCTATGTGGTTTGCATAGTGTTTAGATAATAAAATATATATGCAATACTGTAAGAGCACAGCAGTGATGTGCAATGCTGTTTTGAGCATTGTTAATAATAAGAAATCTTTCTTGAGCATTAAATCAACATGATTTCTGAAGGATCATGTGACACTGGAGTAATCACTGCTGACAATTCAGCTTTGTCTTCACAGAAATAAATGACATTTTAAAATATATTCAAATAGAAACCTATTTTAAATTGTAATAATATTTTACAACATTGCTGTTTTTACTGTATTTTTGAAATTCGAGAAAAGGAAATTCGACTCTTATCGCGTTAAAATAATTTAACGCAAATAAATTACTGAAGCATGTGAATTTTGTTTTATTATCATAAATACATCACGCAGTAAGAATTGGAAGTTTATCATACCGATTTTTGAAATTCGAGAAAAGGAAATTCCATCCTTATCGCGTTAAAATAATTTAACGCAAATAAATTAGCCTACTGAAGCATGTGAATTTTGTTTTATTATCATAAATACATCACGCTGTAAGAATTGGAAGTTTATCATACCGATCATCTACAATGCTGCAAGCACCAACCCTGGTAGGCTAGGTGGAAATGTCTATTCTAATCCATTAACCCGATTTCACTTCTCTGAACTCTAAACTCCTGGAAAGTTTTCAGTCCAATGGTCCATCCAGTTAGGGAATTAATTGAAACAATCAGTCTAAACAGTGCTAATATAAAGAAATCAAGTCGGCTTATTAAATCAGATGGCATATAGAGACTCGTGTTGCATTTCCATTTAATTATTCATTCCGGGGTGTGTTTCGCTTTAAAACACGAGTTCTGTCATATTCTGTGGCTGCTTTCAACCCGATCTCACGACCAAATCATACGAATTCGACGACCTCACTCATATGAATTAGTACGATTTTGCTAAATCGTACATATTTTACAAATTGGCCAATTCGTATGTGTGGTGAGCAGGACGGCCGAGGGACGTTAGAGAAAGTCACGAGGCCGGTGGTGCGATTGCTAATGAGCAGCACCTGTGAAGCACACCGGTCTCGCATCTTTCAAGGAGGAGCGGAGCTATAAAGGGGGAGCGACGGTTTGTATTTTGTACTTTATTTTGGTAAGCCAGTAGTCGTCCGTGAGGGGCTGCTGGCCGGTATTTATGTTTTATTTTGGGTAGCCAGCAGTTCTGTGAGGAACTGTTGGCAGGTAATTTGTTTGTTTTGTTTAGATAAAGTTTTGTTTCGTTGTTGTCATCATCCGGTTCCTGCCTCCTTCTTCCCTGAACCGTGTTACAGTATGAATTCGTACGAATGACCTACTCCTTACCCCGCCCATATCTTTTTAATCATTCGTCGAATTCGTACGAATTGTTCGTGAGATAGCGTAGCCTAGTTTCTGAAGAGCGTGAGTCCAAAGTACCTTTCAAGGAAAGTCAGTTCTCTGCGGCCATATTTGCTATGCCTCCGGGTGCTTGGTGAACTCACGAATAAATTTCTATTTCCATTACACGAATGTTGATGTTGATTGTAGATGTTGACATGCTGATTTATACAAGGGTTTGGCCAAGCTAAGCAAAACTAAGACATGGCTTTAGAGTAAACTATACCTCTCCATCCAATTACTCTTCTTTCCATAAGGTGGTGTGACTCCCCTTCTTCTAATTAAATTACTGTTTATTAAACTGTTGTAGTAACTTAAAATCCCATTTTAATCATGCTGATTTTTGAAGGATAAAAACTGAAATAGCACTCTTCATGTGATATTGAATTACATTTTTTAACCCCCTTATCTTGAATTTTGTGATCCTTCATGCATTGCATTTTAGGGGTTCCAAATACGTAGCGCTTTAGAACCTTTTGAGGTTCTATATAGAACCTTTTGAGGTTCTATATAGAACCTTTTCTTCTAAGAGAGTACATTAATCACCCATAGCACATCTATACAGGTGGAGCTGAGGAAGTTGGAGGGTTTCTGAAAGTGTGCTGCACTGCTAAGGCAAATTAGCCTGGATGCCAGCCTGAACTCTGCCCACAACATTTTTTGGACGGGAAGTTCGGAAAATCATCGAGCCAATCAAATTGCTAGGGTGGGCTTTATACGATGATTGACAGGTGGTCTTCAGTAACGTAATCCTCACGTTGTCAAAGAGCTCTTGTCAAAGATGAGTGCAGCTAGAGAATTGAGATGTATAGATTCCGCTGCCGCGTCTTTTGTAAAATAAATCGACAGCACATTCATTTTAATAGACAAACAGAGATCTGCAATCAAGGCATTTGTCGATCGGAAATATATTTTTAGCGTCCTTCCTACATGATTCGGGAAAAGTGTAACTTATCAGCTGGCTCTGACGGTCGCTAAGAAGACGGGACGTAATGAAAAGCCTGTGGTCGTTGTGGTTTCTCTTTTGGTGGCACTAATGGTAGAAGTAAGTAAAAGAAGTAACACGTTATTTAACTTCTAAAATAAAATAGAGTTAGGCTACTTTCTGTATTTGAAAACTGCGCTATGCAAAGGAGTTGACTTCTGCATTGATCTGATTGGTTGTAGGTCTACCGACTATCCAATTGAGTGCAGAGGTTGTTTTTTTTTCCTGGTTCGGTTACGACACGCCTCATAATCAAAGCCCAATGGAGGAGTTTCAGACTCATATTCTCTCTTGAATATGAGTATGACGAAGTCAGGCTAAAGGCAAATGCTAATCAAGTATTTGAAGGTTGCACGCAAGCTCATTGGCTACTGATATGCCAGGAACCAATCAGCTGAGCCCTGTAGATAACGATGTGATTATGAACAGGTGAGTTAAAGAACCTATTAGCTTGCGCCATCTAGAGTTTCATGCCAGAACATTGTACTGTATTTATTTGAACAAAAATACATCAAATGTGAAGTGTCATGGGAATTCTGGGAATGTATGTTTATGGTTTTTCACTGTAAATTATACAGACTTGTTCTTTTTCACTTCCAAAACTGTAAATGGAATGGTATACTGTGAAATAACATTTATTTTATGGTTAACTCTATCTTCATTGTATATAGGAAGCCTTCTGTTAACCAAGTAACAGTTTTTCATGATTATTATTATTTACTTTTTTTAAAAAGTGAAGATTTTCAAGCTGTGCAATTGAATGGAAATTAAATAATAGGTTAAATGGTGAGAAATCACAGCTATTCTCTGAAAAGGGGGTTTGCATGAACGGTAATTACACCAGCCAGCGGGGGAATATTTCAACAAGCACTGCCATTTCTCTTACACGTACACACACACAGTCCCCAAGCTTATGTGCTTTGATTCATAGCATTGTCAATGTACCTGCAAACCAAGCATTGTTTAATGGAGTCTGACCAAACACTCCAGATGTACACACATATACACGTATAAGTCATTTTTCACGTTTAGCATGAACACAAAAGCACCTTGAGTTAGACATTCATCATCATTTTCATCTCAAATTTAAGACTTTGAGCACACACAAAAAAGCTCAGGGATGTGAACAGTGAACAATAGATGCTTAGTACCAGAACATCCTAGATCTCAAAGCTTTAAATGTGAGCTATTAATAATGCAGGAGGCACATCAAACTCATTCCTTTCCTCTTGCAGAGCTATTAGTAATCTCTGTAAGAACTATAAATCAGAAATAAATGTTAAAATGTTTGGAACCCAATACTGTTGGAGAAAAAGAGTCGAGATTTTGCTGGTTAGGCTAGCCCTGTTTACCCCTGCTGGTAAATGCTGTAACTACACCATCTGGCTGCAAACAACATTGTTTGACCCATAGACTGTAAAAAAAAAAAAGATGAACGACGTACCTTCCATTGTAGAAAAGTGACGCCGCCAATGGCCAAATATAGCCCACACTCCCACAGAATCAGTTAGAACAGTGTACTACAGAACAACTCATTTTGTCGGTGGGAAATAAACAGTTATGGAAATATAGAAATTAAGCTAAAGCATTTCCTCCCAAAGATCCCAAAAAAAAGTCAGTTGGTGCCTCAGTGACTACTTCGCTCAGAGAAGCTGTCAATCTCAGCATCATCACCTCCTACTTCTGTTTTTCTAGCATCAAATAACTGACTAAAACCAAACTTATTTAAAAAACGGACACTTGAACATGGTTTAGAATTTATTTGAAATGTAATTTAATTGTTTAGTTTGTCCCATTAGATTACATTACATCAAATTAGCACAGAATCAACTGTGCGTTGCCAAATTTCCATATACAGTCAAACACTGATCTAGTTGTTAAGAGCAGAATAAAATTAAACGTGCCTGTGTTTCACCAGCAAGTATAGCTAAAACACAATAGAAAGTCTTTATTTCACAGCTTTCACTATCATCACATCTGCAATTTCACAGTTGAGCTAAGCATCCTTTCTTTAGCGTAGTGCTACTGTTTGATTAGCGATAAAATGAACACTGTCTGAGCAGTTTAGTTCTGCATTGGCAAAAGCAGACATTCTAGAACTATTAATAAAACCCAATGCCTTCAACCTGTATTTAAACAAAAAAGGTTTCTTGATCTTAGCACAGGTAGATACACGCTATGGGTAATCCCACATTCCTCTGAGATAAATGCAGTCACACTCTGTGATTCTGGAGTTTATCCAGGGAGTGTTTGGACATGCAATTTCACTGATATGACCTCTGACTGAAACGTCAACCAATCAATGTCCTGTTTAACACAGTCAGCCAAATGCAAGCCTGGGGGTGTTTAAATGGGCCTAATTCGAGACATCTGATGTGAGACAGACATCAGATGGCTGTTTGAGAGGCAATGCTGTCCTGTCTTTATTAGCACAAGTGGCTCTTCATTTGCTTTTAGCAAGCATGAGAAGAATCACACCCTTTTAAAAAAAACTCTCTCCCTCTCTCACACACACAGATACTGTGGTCACTACATTTCCTCACACAGAGCTGTGGCAAATTCCCAGAGAGGCCCAGCTCTAGAAAGCCACATTTATATGCAGCCTTCATCCCCACTCGCTCTTTCGCTGTTAGTCTCTCTCTCTCTCTCTTTGGAGCGAGGTGTTCCACATCCTTTGAATTCACACATTCCTGAGTATTTGTTGCTCTCAGACGCTTCTGTATGATTGAACATCCACACTGTTATACAGGGCAGCTGGGAACCCTTGGATATGAGATTCCAAAAAAGCACAAGAGACAGGATTTGCACAAATACAAGCTGCTCGAGAGGAACCCAAAGCCACCACATTATTGTAAACAAGAAATAATCGAATTACTATTACTGAGCTTTATGGCGAGTGGGTCTAGGGGACGTTTCTTATGTTTTCAAAAAGATTGGGATTGGAAAATATATATATATTTTTCAAAACAGTGCAATTTAAGAACAACAACAACCAAAACTTGAACCAACGTCAGTTTTCATGACATCCGGTTACAGTTCTGAATGAAATTGCCAAAGCAAGACTTTTCCATTATTCAATTATTTTCGTGCTATTACGGACATTTTCACTTCAAATGACAGCAACCCCCCCCCCCCCCCCCCCCAAAAAAAAAAAAAAATGCTTTAAAAATGTTTTATTAGGGCCCGAGCACCCAAGGGTGTGAGGCCCTCTTGAAACTGTTAGGATTTTTTTTTTCTTTTTTCTGCAAAGTAAGCGCCATTTTCGGGGCCGCAACATGCTCAAAAAATCACCAAATTTGGCACGCATGTCAGGACTGGTGAAAAATTTCGTATTTTGTGGGTTTCGCGGATGGGAGTGGCAAAATGGCACGCTAGCGCCACCTAGAAAATTGTAAAAAATTAGCCCCTCGTCCACGTTCAACCTACATGCACGAAATTTGGTGGGGACGTGTATCATATCAAGACGCACAAAAAAGCCTCAAGAACCCATACCCTAAACTCGACAGGAAGTCCGCCATTTTGAATTTGGCGACCGATTTGGGACGATTTACACACTCCCCCACATCCCCCAACTCTCAAAGTAGCAGTTGTCTTGAAAAATTGAAAAGTCTTGAGAGTCTTTTCTCAGTGATTAGACAGTAGCAATTATACCTTGTGCCGCACAAATTCTTTCCTCCCTGTCTTTCATGTGAAAGGTATCATTATCATCTGGAAAGGTGTCTAAAGCACACTTCATGGTCTTCTTTTCAAAGAATTTAAAAATGCACCTAACATTCACTAAAAGCACTCAAAGAATAACCAGCACATTTATATTCATCACACGGCCAAGTTCTACAGAGCTTTAAAGTGTTTAACATTTTTAAAGTTTGATGTGATCAGTAAAAGCTTTAACATTCAGTCCTGTTTTTTTTGGTTTTTTTACATGTATGTGACCATTTACAGATTTTTTTAATTGTCCTATTTGCAACACCCTTCTTAAATTTCTCTTTTAACTTCAATTCAAATTGGTCTTATATTAATTTTTATCGTTTTAAACTTTGTTTAATGTACATAATGTTGCTGTTTTAGCATAAAAACGGTCCACTCCAAAGCAAGTTTTTCTCTATGGCTACATTTACACTAAGCCGGGTATTTAGCAAAACGAATATTTCCCCCTCTCCGTTTTCAAAAATAACATCGTTTACACACCCGCATAAATACACCGTCCAGCGCCATCATAACTATGCCAAACCTATTGGCGGCAGTGTAGGGGTTAAGGATAAAGCCATGCAAGCCAATCAGAATCCCCAGAAACGAAAACGCCGTTTCTCCCAGTTCACACGACAACACATAACCGGCTTTTTCAGAAATCTCCACTTTGGCCGGAGTTTTTAGAAATAATCGTTTTCAGTGACAAACACGGCATTTTCGTGTAAATGAGTGAAAAACACAGAGAAATATCTGCGTTTCCCATCGTGTAAACGGGGCCTATATCAGTAAGTGCTGTTTCTGAACTCCCTGAAAAGCTGTGTAGTCTTGCGTTTTCTTTCAGGAACGTAGTTAGACGTCACAGTATTCCTCATTTAAATTATTCCCACCCAAGGCATACGCAAAAAATAGAGCGAGGCCTGGTTGAGTTGTGTTAGTAGTATTTAAACTCGCAGTTATGGTAAGGGTGACCAATCAGAGCACATTGTGCTTTTCTGAGAGAGGTGCTTCCAAAGCCCCATTTAGACGGGATTAGTTTTACAAGGGTAGATGAAATAATGTAATTTTACCACAGGACGTCTGTAATATTAATTGCCAATTCGCACGGGATAATAAATCTCAGTAAAACTAGCAGAAGTGGCAAGGCACCGCCGTCACCTCCCTGTCTTCATGTGCGTATTACATTGCTTCCAGATATCATGTGCACAAACACATATATTCTTTATAACCTATATAAGTTAGGTCCAATCGAACAATTTATTAATTAAATTCTGATTGAATTCTGTTGGTAATAGGCACTTACCTAAAGCTAAAAGAAATTTTGTGTCTCTAACAAGTGATTTCGACCTTCTTTTTGATCTGAATGGTATGCAGAGTTTTGCCACAGACTCGACATCCCACCGCCTAGAATGCAACTGAGTGCTTTTCAAGCGCCTCCATACTTTAAAAGCCACAGAAAAGTCCTTTTAAAGGTCCCGTATTATGCCCCTTTTCACAAGATGTAAAATAAGTCTCTGATGTCCCCAGAATGTGTATGTGTCAGCTCAAAATACCCAACAGATCATTTTTTACAGCATGTTTAAATTGTAATTTTTTGGGGCTCAGAAAAACGCGCAGTTTTAGTGTGTGCCCTTTAAATGCAAATAAGCTCCTGCTGCCGTCACAAGGGGCGGAGCTTCATTAAAGAAGGAAGTAGAGGGATGTAGTCCAAACCATAGATATGTATATAAAGGCTAGATGTGTCGTCAGCGCTGCTGGCCAATGGAGGTCGTCGTCTGCACCTGGCGGCCATCTTGTCACAGGCAGCTCGCTCACTCGTAACATTGTGGTAATGGTACATGTACTATTTAAATAACCATAACTTGCTCAATTTTCTACCGATTTTCAAACGGTTTGGTTTGTTATAATTAAACGTCAGAGATGTAGATATGACACTGCATACTTGTGAATAATAAGTGTTTAAATAAATAATCATCCAGATAATTATAGCCACATTAATAACGTTTGTAAGAAACCAAACCGTTTGTAAATCCGTCAAGATTTTAACGAGATAAGAGTATTTGTGTTTATGCTGACCACTCATCAGCTTGTCTGTGACAAGATGGCCGCCGGTGATGACGATAGAAACTCCGCCGTAACACATCTAGCCTTTATATACATATATATGGTCCAAACGGGCCGTTCGATGTAGGCTACTTCTGTTAAATAAAATATCTCGCTTGGCACTGAACTTTGAGCTTTATAATTTTACAGATATTATACTCTAACATGTTTCTGTTTCTGTGGAAAAACACTATATGTTTCTGTGTAACACTAATTGAGAAAGGTTAAAGAACTGTACAGGCCATGGGGATCAGGACTGTAAAGCTTTAAGAAAAGCACCATGAAGTAGTTCGTGTCTGACATGAGGGTGAGTAAATGATGACAGAATTCATTTAGCATTTTTGCTGTAACTTTTATGGGAACGCGTTGCTGGCACTGAATGATGATAACACAGTGATGCTAAAGAAACACAGTAACTCAGCAGTTCACACTAGTGTCGCAAGGCTACAGACTGGAGGTGACGCTGATGTAGAAGCACAATTTTTAGATATTTTCACATATCAGTATTTTTTTTGTATTCACACTGTGCAGAAAAAAAAAAAACGAGATCAGTGTTGGCATACGTAGCATCAATTCAAGGAGGATTCAAGGGGCAGCCATAGGCCTACATGAGTTTGTGTCTATTCACTTTTTTATTCATATGCATATTGGATACAAACACAAGAGAAAACATTATCTATAATCAATTAATTATGAAAACATAAGACCTTTGTCCGGTTGAGGTAAAAAAAAATGCTTCTTCTTCACTTAAGAAGGAGCTCTAAAGATATACGTCATTGTGGCACTCTCTCACCTGGGCCTGTCCCTGGGGCAGAGCGTGTGTTAGTTAGTGCATGTGTGTATACTGTCGGGAGGAGGGTCACGGAAAAACCCAACCACAAAAAAGCAGCCAGACAACACAAGAGCACCTGATCACTGTCATAACAAGCTACTCCCATCCAAACACACAAAAACAGCAATAAAAACACTGTAGGTAAGCACCAAACCAGAGTGAACAAAGGGTTTGCGTGTATGATCTACAGACCAATAAACTTAATTACCTGACATTGAAGTCACCATGAAATCAAAATATTTTTTTAAGGAATATTGCAGTATTTATTCTAAATGATATATCCGTGCACATCTTAATTTTTTATTTGAATGTCCCCTCACGTGCCCCCATAATCTTTAATAAAAAAAATAATATTTGTTTCATTGTTCACTTGGATGTACATCACAATAGGGAAGAAAAGACTACCGCAACTTCTGTTTCATACCGACTTTAAGCAGTGACAGCAGTCTGGAATGCTTTAATTTAAAGGGACACTGCACCCAAAAATGAAAATGTATCATGCCATCACCCATAGACATATACACTAGACCTCACCTTGGGGTTCTAAGCATGCGTCAAAACCGCCGCCATCTTGGAACAGGGGTCTTGTCATAGGAAGTAGCTAGGTAACGCTGCTATCTCTGCCTTTATTTCGAATTCATTGATGGTGGCGGACTCTTGTGCAGCGTATGATGTTCACGGATGAAATCTGAAGTAGGAAGAATTTTTTTTTTTTTTTTAAATTCTTTCTGGAATCAATGATAAATACATGTCTGACCGTTGGAACAAACCAAAAAAACAAGAAAAATCGCATTCATGATGATTTATTAGGGGTGTAACGATACATGTATTCGTATTGAACCGTTTCGGTTCGAGGCTTCCGGTTCGGTACGCATACAAACCGAACGATTGCTTGGACCATTTTTCCTGCCGGCAAAATTCGCGTGAGCATTCTATGATGACGCAGCGCCGGTTGTGCGTATTAGATCAAACAGCGCTGTCATGGAAACCAGGAAAAACATTGTGCCGTGAATAAACTAGTAATACTTTACGTCCACAGACCAGCAACATTCACCATGGATTTAATATAGTAACACTAACTGGAACCAGTTTGGCTGGAATGGTGAAATGCTTTCAAGTACTTCACACATCTTTTTCCAGCATTTCAAAATTCAAATATTATATAAATAAATATATATTTAAATGTTATTTTTATTGTGATGACCAAAACATTGTTTGTTCATCCTTCAAAGATGACCCCCATTTATAAACCTGAAAGTTTCAAGATCTAGGAAAACTCACATTTATTTAAAAAATATTTTTTTCTTTAAACAAATTGGACATTTCTCTGGCATTTCTTTCTTTTTGCTGTATCGAAAACGTACCGAACCATGACTTTAAAACCCAGGTACGTACCGAACCGTGATTTTTGTGTACCGTTACACCCCTATGATTTATGGTGATTTTATTTCCGTTAGACCTGTGTCTACTACATTGACGCTGATGCATTAAAGTGGAGGGGCTCCCCTGTTTCAAGATGGCGGCTCTATTGACGCATTCGTTCCAATGAACTGCCGTAGCCAAGGTGAGGTCTAGTGTATATGTCTATGGCCATCACCAATGTATATGACTTTTATTATTATTATTTTTTTAATGTGGAACACAGAGATTTTTAGAAAAATAATCCATCTCTGAGACAATATAATGCAAGTGGAAAAATCGCTAAAATTTGAAGCTTCAAAAAACACGCACAACAAACATGACTTTAATCCATTCAACAGTTGAGGAAACAATGACTTCTGAAGAGAAACTACAGGTAAGTGAGAAAAATATTTGTATGATTTTAAATCATAAACCATTGCTTATGTAAGGGCGTTCTTTTGATGAAAACATCAGAACGTTGTAAATCTTTGTGAAAGCGCAAAATGGTGGTCCCAATGTGCTTACATCATGCATCACAATGTGCTGGCGTTCAACGGAAAGTTTGCCGGATACACACCCATTGTTTTGATTCGGAAGATATTGATTCATCAACTAGGGTCGTATGGATTAGGATTACCACTGTGTTCATTTTCTATGGTGAAATATTCTTCTAAATATTAAGCGTAGCGTCAGTTCATGGCAGGTCAAATTACTCAAGCTCGCATCAGCTGGCACTCAGCTGATACACGTCTACCTATGGGAATATGAAGCCTATCACTGTATACATATATAAGCTCCTTCAGTATTATCAGCAGCAGTCCGTCCTCCATCCCCAGCTCCTCCTCTTGTACATTAAGTATGGTATTCTGATTCCCCTTGAATCAGTTGAATTATGTTGTACTTTAAAATTTTGACCTAATGATACCTGCAATACATTCATGTTGGTTCTGTTCTGTTTACCATAAGGGGGATGTCACTGTGGGACACTGAGACTAGAGAATTTTATTATTACTACATCGGACTAAGAGCACACTACATACACTTTTTCTACAAACATAACACATATTTGTTTTGTGCAATAATATAACAACAGTTAACACCAGATATGTGGGTGTCAGTAGCCATGTTTCTATCAACACGTTTTTATCCGAATTAAGTGATATCGATTGAAAAATGCCTTATGAAACAGCAAAATTCGATGAAATTTCATGAAAATCGACTCAAATGAAATACGTCCGGTATCATCGGATTTTATCTTGATCGATATACGGCTAATGCAATAAAAGCTGATGGAAACGTTATTTGCCGAATAAATTGCGATTAAGTTTTAGGCCCTTTTATGGTTGCAACACGTCAGAAGACGGATTCATTCCCGGCCAGTCTGTTTGCGCACACGTGGCGGATGTCGACAAAGACAGATGTAAGTGGACAAAGCAAAAAGATGCTTCAACCAAAGGGTTTCCGTGAACCACGATCTCCCAGAACTGATGGAGCGCTGTCGTTCCCACACCACAATAACCTCGGCTGTCGTCGGGCATACGTGCATCAGCATCATCATCATCATAGCAATGTTTATAGCGTCGTTGTTTTCTTAGATTAGTTTTGCTTGTTTTTACGTGGCTTGCTTGAATCTTGAATTGTAATGTGGTCTGTTATTTCTTGTTAACAGACTGTGGCGCTGCTAGTATTACCAGAGATTACACACCGTTGCCATGGACGCAGTTCAGAGACGGAACAGACTATTTTCTTTAGCAGAAGCAATAGCCTCTATGCGCGAACCCTACTGACGTGTGTCCGAACGAATCTCAGTCAGCGTCTTTACTTCCGGAAGCGCGTTCTGCAGGCCAAGTGTATAGCGGCAAAACTGTAATAAAATCCGTTTTCTCAGAAACGGAGACAACGATTTTAGAAACGCTGATTCGCTAGTCGAATTTCGTACGATATGAGAGAATACTAACCCTCAAAGTTGTTGATTTAGCTCGAAATATTTAATTTAAATAACTTCTCTTTTTTACTCTTGTGTGACAGTGTTGTTAACATTATTCACATTAACCGCAGGACGTTTTTATAAACAGCAAGTGTAATTTGACACTATCTCCACCTAACGCAAAACCGGCTTCTGACCATAGACTGACGCAGCATCGGATGTAAGTGGGCGTGCTGAGACAAACATGGAAGCGATCGTGCATAGAGGCTATACTCGTTTTTAAATCAATAAACTCGTTTTTAAGTCGTTATTTTGAGTCAAATTATTGATTGATTTATTTATTTGGTTGATTTATATGTAATAAGCAGGAAAATATATAGCGAGGCGGTTTTTATAGCGAATACAACCCCTTCAACAACCGCCTCGCATACATTATCCCGTTCATATGTCGCTATCAGCTGGCACATAAGCATTATTAGGCTTCAACTTGTGAAATATTGATCATTTGTTGGCAGATGGCGCGATCCGTTTTGTCTAACAAAACTTTATTCGCAAAAGTTTGCTTGAATGTTGTTCGATTCAGTGCGAAAATGAATGGAAACACCTCAAAATGTCTCAAATCAATTCGATATACCAATTTGATCGCAAAACAGCATGTGACGTCATTACGTACAGGTTTTTATTCACTTTAAAGCCGCTGGATGGAAACACACTTTCACAAGCTTTATCCGCACGAGTTTTTTAACCGAACTTCAGATAATTCGATTGACAAGTGGATGGAAACATGGCTAGTGATTGTGTGTTGTTTGTTCCTGTGTGTTGTTCCTGTCCGATCGATGTGCTTTTTCTTTTGTTAAATATTTTCTGAGTCATTAATTTTGTTATGTTGATTTCGTGTAGTGCATTAAGAATTCAGACAAGACCGGTTGCCGGGTTAAATATTTATTGTGTTCGAATATTCACTCACATCAAATTAATTGTCATACTTACATGCTGGATCATTTTCACATCGCAAACAGAAGAAACCCGGTTAAAGTAACTATTTCCCGCCAATAGAAGGCATAGTTAATTGGTGTCATGTCTGAGGGGGAGATTGGTGTTTGTTTGATTCTTTGATAACCATGATTATTGAATTTGGTTTGTTTTGTTTCAAATGTTTGGATTTTTTGTATATTTTTTATTGTAACAGTTATGTCTTTGTTGTTACTGTTAAATCGTTTTTTTTGTTTGTTTGTTTTAAGTAATTGACGAAAACGAAATTTAATATAATGGTTTAGTCCAAGTGGGAGGGGCTTAAACCATTTAAGAGGGCCTCTCAGTGTTGTAAAGGAGCTCGTAGAGTGAGTTTGTTGGGAGTTGTGTGATTTTTGGGTCAAATTTCTGACATAGACAAAAGTTTGTGCATTTAACTTTGAACTGTTTATTTTTATTTTTTGATACTTTTTGGATTCAGAGGCACTCTTTTGGAATATCTTTGTTTTGCACTTTTTTGGACTAAACACTGAACTTTTGACTTCATCAGCACGTAATTTTCTTTTTTACACCTCCATCGGCCGGTACATTCAGAGCAGTGGTGCTGCACAACCGAGTCTCTGTTACGGGGGTTATCGCTGGTTATTGAGTTCTCGCCCAGAACAGAACCATACTACCAATCCTAACTGTTTGCTAATTGTCAATCATTTTTTGACGATAGTGATCCTGACAGAAATTCTGAAATTAGTAACATTTAAAAAATGCAAAAAACCAGCGCTGCGTTTCAAAGCCTAAATTGATTGTAGAGACAATTTTTTCTACGATCAGCTACGATTCTTTTGGGAAACTCAGCACAGCCAAGTTTGAACAAATGTTCTGTTAACGTTACTGGAAGAACGTTTGTACATAACTTTGAGAGAACCTTGCCAAAATGTTGAGGACATTCCCTGTTAGCTGGGTGCTTGCATTATTAGGACTCAAAGATTTTAATTTTGTGTATACCTTTAAACTGACTTGAAAAAATATAATTTTTCTAACTTATTCATATTCTAATCCTTCATTTATCACAAAATACAAAGACAATTGGATAATTGGAATATTTGTACTTTAAAACATTTGTTTGTTCACACTGCAGGACAGGAAGTGAACTGCAAAAAAGCTAAAAGGTTATTAAAAATGTGTCCTCTCTGTTTAAGCTTTTCTATCTCCCCTGACTGTGATAAAGGGTTTATTCTCCATTTCTGAGAAGACGGGGCGCTTCAGACTCTTAGGGCAGGGGGTCTTAGTAAGGTTTATTAAAAGCCTGCTTGGGGGTCTCTCTTTCTTAGGGCCTCTGCAGGATGTATAGCTGCTTAACAAATCTCTGTACAGCCCATCCAGCGCATGTATGTTTGTCCAAAGTGGTGAACAAATGAGAATTTACAGAATGTTACAAAACAAAACACACTGAAATCTACATGTGGAAAACAGTGTTACTCTAATACACTATGACATTTATTAACAGGCAAAAATTATGTCGACTATGGTTTACACTCTGCTTAATTTCTGCATGATTAAAAATCATTTAGCATGCTGTTTGAAGAACAGCAACATCACACCTGCATATACTCTACATGGCTGAATGTGAGCGAGACAAACATAAAGAATAAATGCAATTTTTGACAATGAGTAGGTTAGTTATTCAGCAGATGCAAATGCATAAAGATGTCGAGTATAGATAATGATATCAATGTTTGTTTTTCTTCTTAGCTAGAGCAAAGTAAATATTTATAAAGAATAATGAATATTCAGTTGCACGAGGATTAGATAAAGTCAGCATGCCTGGAATTACTGATAAACCATTATCGAGTGAATGACCAACTGCAACACGCTAATGCTAAATATTGATTTATGACTGATTGGAGATTTTTTGTTGTTAAAATCAATAAGCAGTCATTTGCTTTCTTTAACACACATTCTGACTCTGTAATGTGTAGTGTGCATTATTAAAAAAAACTACGTGTTTTCAGAATCTATCACACTGTAAAAATATATTGTTGGTTTAACTTAAAAAAAAGTAACCTGGTTGCCTTAAAATTTTAAATTGATTGAAATGGAAAAAGTGAGTTAATACAATGAAGGAGATTGATTTAATCATCGGAAACTCAAAATAATAAGTTATCTGAACTAAATAAATTATTTAAGTTGATTTGACAAAAGAAAAAATGTTGTGATAACAAATCTTGACTATACACTGTTTACACATTTAATTCCTAAAATTTTTTTTAATTAAATTGCAAATTTAAATTTAAATATTAAATAATATTTTTATATTTTTATAATATTAAATGATATTTTTATTATTAAATTAAATTATTAAAAATTAAATTAAAAAAGGAATTTAATTCCTTAAAAAGTTCAATTTAAATTAAAACAAGCAATGTGTGCTAGTCCATAATTGCGTTTTAATAATTTACTTTATTATTGTTGTTGTTATTAAGACTTTGAGAGGTACATTCTACAACATAATTCTGTCATAATTTCGAAATGAGCTGTAATGGCACCAAACATAGAGTAAATCTATACGGTTTGTCCCAAGTCTGCTGCCATTTACATTCTACTAATACTCGAATGAGAGGTAGTTGACATGTATTTGACACTGTATTCATAGTTAGAATATCTGAAGTGGACCATGAAAATAAAATGATTGAAAGTTTAAATATTTTGTCACCATTGATGATGATGCTAGCAAGTCAAACATCTGCTTTTCTCAATTCATTCAATTCCTAATGGACAAAATTGTAATGTTTTATTTAGAAATATGTCATTACAGTGCTAAAACGAGTTGCGAAGGCCGTTTCGCACTGTCAACATAGGGCACTGAAGATGTTGTATAGTGACAGCAGGGCCACCGCCTCCTTCTCGGTACTCCTTTACACTGTCAGACGTGTGAATATATCACTAGCGAGTATGAAATAGACATGGAAATAGAGGCTGAGAGTGAACAGGAGATGTAAAGGGCCCCTCAGTGCTCGGGTGCTCCGGTTAGCTGTGGGCTAGAGGGTCAGTGGTTTGAATAGTAAACGCTTTGATCACAGAGGAGCTCAATAACCTTCAGCTCAGCAGACTGGAAACACATTGGGGACAGACAGGGAGAGAAAGACAAAGACATAGAGAGAGAAATGTCTATTGCTTTTGAGTTTGTGTTGTTTCTTGCTGTCTTAAACTCCACGGTTTTTCTGATTGTTGTCGCCATGGTTTCAGGGAGGGGAGGGTCCGTCGGTCATCAAGTCATAAGTTAAATCCCTCAAACGGCGGGACGCCAGTCTTTGTGTTGGAGTACATGCCGTTTTGTGTGCGTCTGAAAGGCAATTCAGGTCGATGTATCCATTTTCTAAGCCACAAAAGATTTACACACCCACAAACACAAATACACACATACGTACACACACAATGCACCTTATACGGCAGTACAATGCAAGCCATTCTCTCTCTACACAAAAGCTGCTATTGTCTCAGCATAAAAGACTAATATGAGCTGCCCCGCCTTCTTGTAGAGATTAAATCCTGTTGTCACGAGCATCACACACATATCCAAGTTCACAGAGCCAGAACCTTCTAAACCCAAGACTGTTACATAAAAGTAGAAAAACAGCTAAAAAACTGCACACCTGATGAGCTAAAGCAATTGTCTTGGATCAATACACTTTATCTCTATGGACGTCACCTGTGTCATGTTGTTGATTTTTTTTTTTTGCTAAATAATCAGAGGTGGGACTATTTTTGTAGTCGATAAATGTCTGGTTATTTGTTTAGTCAGTCCTTCCAGAAAAACGCGGAGATTTTTTGTGATTGTTGCGGGCAAAAGTCCTTGATTACGCGGCCCGTTTTCTTTAAAAAATGCGATGGAATATGTGGATATTTATGCAATTTTATGCGTTGAAATTGCGGGAACTTGCAAAAATTGCTTATTACTTCCTTTGATAAGCAAGCATAGTACATCATAGAAAGTGCTGGGAATATTTAATTTCTCATCTTGTTTTATTTCAGACTAGCCTGACTTCGTTATACTCATTTTCCTATCGGAAGATGAGTCTGAAACCCCTCCGTCTGGCTTTGATTATGAGGCGTGTCTTAACCGAACCAGGAAAATAAAACAACTCTGCACTCAATTGGATAGTCGGTAAACCTACAACCAATCAGAGCAACGCAGTAAGTCAGCTACTTTGCATACAGTTGTCAAATACAGAACGTAGCCTAGCTTTACTTATTTTAGAAGTTAAATAACGAGTGTTGCTTCTTTTACTTACTCCTTCATGAATGCGACCAAAGGAGAAACCACAACAACCACAGGCTTTTCATTACGTCCCGTCTTCTTAGCGACCGTCGGAGCCAGCTGATAAGTTACACTTTTCCTGAATCATGTGGGACGGCAAAAATATCTTTCCGACCGACAAATGCCTTGATTGCAGTTTTCTGTTTGTCTATTAAAATTAATGCGCTGTCGATTTATTTCACAACAGACGCGACAGCAGAATCTGTACATCTCAATTCTCCAGCTGCAGTCATCTCTGAGGGAAGACAGTAAGCGCTCTTTGATAACGTGACTATTACGTCCCTTCAGATCACCTGTCCATCATCGTATAAAGCCCGCCCTGGCAATTTGATTGGCCCGATGATTTCTGAACCGATCATAATTACTCCTCAATGGATCGAGTCCAGACCGAACTTCCTGTCCAAAAAATGTTGTGGGCGGAGTTCGGGCATCCAGGCTAATTTCAGACTGTAACGAGTGTAAATAAGGTGTGGCCCCTTTAAGAGCTGCGCACTCTCCGTTGAACTGTTGCTGTGTTATATTATATGTGCGCCTCGAACACCCCATGTGTTCGGGTAATTTCTGTTTGATCCTACTTCTCTTATCTTATTTTGTTTAGTAAGTAACGATTTGATGGTAGAACTTGTGACAGACAGTTATACGAGTTTGATTTGTGAGATGTCAATATCCTCCATGAGTCTGTGGGGCTGTTTACACCTGGCCACTTCATGCATTTTCTCAGATCGGATAGCTCTGATTTATCAAAACGATTTCATTTACACCTGGTCACATAAATGTGTTTTTGCAAAACGAATATAAATCCTATCTTCAATTCCTGTGCTATATACAGATTTCATGAAGTGCACATCACCGAAAGCAACAGATATGAGCTCTATTTTATTGATCATCGGCTAATTTCAAAATCAGCAAAGACAGCAATTAGAGAGAGCGGCAACAGCCCTAGTAAGATCAAAAATATATTAAAGTGCAAGTCAGTGATTCTGATAGTGTTTAGGCCAACAGAGAAGGCCTTGCTGGCCCTGACGGCCCACCACTGATATATATATATATATATATATATATATATATATATATATATATGTATTAAAGGAGCCGTATGCAAGATTGTGGACAAAACTGGTACTGCAATCACTTTAAAATTACTGTAGAGCGGTGTATCCCCCCCTTCCCCCTTGACTCGAGGTTGCCAGATGTGCTGCGGGATCCAGCAGGAACGTAGCCTGCTACAAGAAGCTTCCAATGGTAAGGGACGAGTCCCACACATCGAGTTTTTGTTCAGTTAATTATTTATTTCGGGTTCATAACGATTTTTTGTTAGTCGCAATGTTAGTCTGATAGAACCGATCCCACACGTTTGTATCTGCAGCTGTGGTAACTAGAGAAGAGCTGGCAACCCGAATTCCGCAACCCTACAGACTCCTCCGATATGTGGAGGGTGGCGCATCAGACCAAAACACAACATGACAACATCAACATCAGTTGAGGGCTACAACTTCACTTTTTGAACGACAATATCCTGGCCAGATATGTCAGTGATATACGTATTTGAAATGAACATGATTTCTTAATGTTTAGCGACATATCGGAAAAAATTATGAGTAATTGAATAAATGTCTTGCGAACAGCTTCTTTAAATAAATAGTGATAGCAATTTATATTCATATTTTTGTTGGAGTCAACATTTCTTTTAAATCTCTTTTTGAAATCTCTAATAAAAGTAATAATGATGAGGTCATCATTATTATTCTTATTCAAAATGATTGTCTTTGATAACAGACAGCAGATGAAGTTGATAAAAACCCCTGCCATAAAAGTGGTTCATTATCGTTAACAAGAGACGAACATGCTGAGAATGTGTTTTATTACGAAGGTAAAATTCTAACTAGCAACAGATGCAGAGGAAATATTTCAGCGCCTCAAGGTGAGAGACAGTTTACAGACAGACTTTACAGGCACAGAGTGTGAGGGCCTGACGTGTATGCCAAGAGCACTTTCTTAAAAGCACACTGGAATGGTTCTGCTTCTTGCACTGAAAATTCATGAATGCAAGAAAGAGTTTTATATTCATAACCACAACAGAGTATAGTCAGTCCTTGCATTACAGGACCTGACAGAATACAAGCTATTGATCAGTGGATAAGGGGTTACCATGGACAGCAGAAAGGCAACACAAAGGTCACAAACCTTATTGTTATGAGAATCGTAGTACAAACACAACAACACACAATGGCCATGGCCTTCAAAACCTACTGCCTGACCTGTTCTTCTCTCTACAGAGTCAGCAAAGGAAGGTCAAAGCTCCAGCAGGAGATCTGCTCCCCAGCACAGCACACACACAAACACACAGACAAGCTGGTCAGGCTATTTTCTATTCGCAGAGCAAATGGACACACAATGCCATGGGCCATTTGGTAATTAGTGAAACAGTGCGGTGTGTTATGAGTTATAGTGAGGTTTAAAGCAAACCCTTGACACACCGATGATCAGTTGAACGTACATTGAACGTGTCAGCCCAGTTTTTTTGCAGTGTGTTGTGAACTGTCAGCTAGTTTTTGACCAATTGACCAGAAATCACTCAGATTGGATGAGCAAACTCAGCTGAGCAAACCAATGCATGAGAAGAAAACCGAAAGAGATGAGAGCAAGTCAAGGGGGCACACACAGATGGCTCTTCTTATTTCACACCTACATCGTACATGAGCATTTCCATATATGAATATTTTCACAATATTTCACAAAAGTCATTTTATTTATTTATTTATTTATTTATTTATTTTTAATTAGTTTCCAAAAGGTGTCATCATGCATTTTTGGGCTGAGTTTGCTTTGCATTTACACTATTCTGACCAGCAGGTGGCGCCAGCCTGTGGTTTTTCGATCACTTCGAAACAGCAAACCATTTAGCAATTGAGCATTTCATTGCGTTTTTAAATGCTTTGTTTCTCCAATCAGTAACGATACGTTCACACCATAAAATAATCATTAAAGGGGTGATGAACTGAGAAATCAAATTTTCCTTGAGCTTTTGACATCTAAGAGGTCATCATATTATAATATCCTGTACGTTTCAGAACTGAAAATGTCCTTGTTAGTCCAATAAAAGCTTTTATTGACACCAGCCTCTGAAAACGACTCGTTTTTAAAAGTGGGGAACTATGACGTCAAAGAGGATAAAACACCACCCCGCAGAAGAAAATCAACGCCTGCTTCAACACGTCAGGTTTAGCCCCGCCCACCGATTCGCGCATTACACGCATAACGTTAGCTAAGTAACATACATGTACATGCTTACCTCGTGATGACAAACTGGATCGAGCTACCGAGCAATACAGAATATTGTGCAGCGCCTGGTTGTGCAAGACATAACCGCTGCATAAGCTTCCTGTGGATTCCAATAGGACTGCATGGATAAACTTTATTTTTAATGACGTTCCAGCTGATGAGGGTAAGACATCGTCGTCTGTTCGCTTCATTTCACTGAGGATTGTTGGATTTGCAGACCGATTAAGAGTAAAGAACGGTGCTGTGCCGTCTATATTGGATCTGACAGGAATTTCTGCAACACAAGGACTCTGGGTCGAACATATATGGGCGAATCCGGTTGCCATTTTACATTGGACGTTTTCCCCCATGTGCACCGCCGACGGGTGAGTTAAACTCATTATAATATGCAAAACTGTTCTCCCCTGGCAGCAGTGGGTGTTTACTTCCAAGTCTTCAGTGCGACACGCCCATAAAAACCGACTGTTTTTAAGGTAGGCTCACAACCTGGGTACAAAATAGCCTATTACTTGTTCATTTTGATGTTTTTGAATGCAAAAACCAAGCAAACGTTATAAGTTGACCTCAGACAACAATATAATAAACTTTAAAAAGCCAGTTCATGACCCCTTTAATGTAGTCTGAACTCAATTGTACTGCCCTGCTCATGCTTACTCGTCAGCTTCTGAAAATTATTACAGCTCAGTAAGGAAAAGCTGCAAAAGTATATAATGAAAGAGTCGGCAGCATGCTCAGTGTGTGTTTAACACAGGTCTTCTAAAGCACACACACAATAGAGGTGTGCATCAGGCGCAAAAATGTGAAGATTGAGTGAATGCATTCAATTACAGCACTGTTGGGTTAGGCTGATGTCCAAGGAAAACGCTGTAAGTGTATGAGTGCCGGCATTCATGGCCCGTAGATGTACTCGCATTCATGTAGATGCATGTAGTGTGTGCGCTTGATGGTTTCGTGGCTTGCTTCCTTTCTGTTATGCGTAACCTCCCCGTTCATATGCTGATAGACCTGCTGTGTGTTTGCTAAATAACCGGAGAAACAAAAGACCCTCCGACTGATAAACATTCACACTCAGAAATACAAAACCACAGTGTCTCGTCTCCAAACACAGGCACATTGAGGGTTTCAGTCCCTCTCTTTGCGGTTAAGGGTTGTTAGTTTGTGTATGCAACAGACCTCAAGAGGCATTGAAGATTAATAATACAAACAATACAAACAGAAGGAACCTCCAATGAATCAGATAGTATGTAATTAGGCCAATTAGACTTCAGGCAAAACCTGACTTTGCAATTCACGCACGTTCCATAGTCATAAACAGTATGTAGGATTAGAACTGTGAGACATAAACCATGATGAAAATAGAATGCCAAAGTGCAGATGATACCCTTTACAATGGATTTACTAGTGGATTTTTAAAGCATCTTTACATGATAAAATTGATTTTGGCCATAACCCTGACCACAACATCTTTCAACTTACAGAAGTTAAACTTAACACATGGTCCATTCCTCATGGACAGTGCATATTTACTGCTGAATGATTGTATATTATAATTTCTTACTGGTGGATCCACTAGGTGGTAACAATCATATTTGGGCCATTGTTTTTTTAAGAATTACTCAAAGTTAAAAATAAAAACAACAGAATACAGAGGTGGAAATAACACCAATGGACATAACAGGAGGCCATAGTGTAGTGCAATAAAACAATGCCTGAAACATAATGGCAGCCAAAACAATTAATGTGCACAGGTTTCTATTGGAACTAACAGACTTTTCAATTTGCCAAATTAGTGGCATCAATATTTTAAAGATATTTAGCTGAAGGAAATTAATACTGCTCAATCACAAATGCCGGAAGTTTATAATGAAGACTCTCCCTATGTATCCCAATGTGTAATCTATCTATCCTAAATAGTATGGGAATTTAAAGTGTGTACCAAAGCAGCATGTTGAAAAGAATATGCCAAAAATCCCTGTATAGTCACTATTTTCGATAGAATTGCACTATACATTGCTATTATACTGTAAAATGAATAATATTGCCCACAACCGGTGAATAATAATCCAGTTCAGCCCTGATGATTTTTTTAACCAATGTTGTTCGAAAACTGTATGACTTTCTTCTGCGGAGCACAAACTAAGATA
The DNA here is from genome assembly GCA_038021265.1 of Cyprinella venusta. Taxonomy (NCBI): domain Eukaryota; kingdom Metazoa; phylum Chordata; class Actinopteri; order Cypriniformes; family Leuciscidae; genus Cyprinella; species Cyprinella venusta. Next base: position 28,911,582 of record CM075871.1, read on the forward strand.
TTTTGAAGAATGTCGGTAACCATTTTGGTTACTATTGACTTCTATCCACACAACGCAGTTTCATCCCAAGACGTTATATAACTGACGTTTTGGGACGTATTTTGACCATACGTCAATATCCGCCTTTTTAGGGCCCCCTTAAACGTCGGTAGATGAGGTTATCGGATCCTAACTCTACCCCAGACCTAAAACTAACCCTAAACCTACCCCGTCAACTAACTGACGTTAAAGGTAAAGCATCAGTTGTATGACGGCCCGGGATCGCCAACTACCGACGTTTAAGGGGGCCCTAAAAAGGCGGATATTGACGTATGGACAAAAGACGTCCCAAGATGTCAGTTATATGACTTCTTGGGATGAGACTGTGTTAATCCACAAGTTTCCTACGCCCCATGAGGCCTTGCGTCAAAAGTGGGCACGTCTTTGGGTTTGAAGTAAACAAAACGCGACTTGACATGCTTGACACTCGTTCATTCAACAGTTGACAGTCATTCAAGTTATAGCGATCCAAACTAGATAACGATGTGGGAACACAACCTCAACGAAATTAAAAATGGTGAAATAACAGTACCTTTACCCTCCCTCCGCAACTCATTCATCAAAATGAACAAATCTTTTTTCGAGTCATTTCGTTCCTTGACGAAAATCTCATTTGGACCTTGAACCGTTTGGACCCCATGAAGTGCATTATATGAAAAAAAAATCCTGGAATGTTTTCATCAAAAACCTTAATTTCTTTTCGACTGAAGAAAGAAAGACATGTACATCTTGGATGACATGGTGGTGAGTAAATTATCAGCATTTTTTATTTAAGTGAACTACTCTTTTAACAGTTTTTGGGGGTGAAATGTGAACTCGTTTTAATATTATCTGTTATATGCTGTTGGTCTGTTTGCGTTTATAGTGAAAAGTCTGGCTCTTTGAGACTATAGCCGAAACTAACTTTGACACTAACTTTGACCTGATCTGATCCTCACCATGACCAGAACAGCATCATGCCAACTCTGTCTGCTGAGCTCTAACCTAAATAACAAAATGGGAGCTTCAGAAAACTTAGGCAGCCGACTTGTTCCCTTGCTGTCCTGTAAGACAATGAGGAAAGACTTCTGGGGTAGTATAACAATCTAAAGATTTACAACAAAATAGAGCAGTCTGTGTTATTAACTAAGCGGATTTCAATTCTACTTTCATAAAAATTAAATTAAATGTTGAAAACGTTGTTTAAAAACATACATATACCCACAAACTGACCACCAACCACAACTTTCGGATGTAATTTTGTAATTTTATTTTTCTTAGCTCTCATGGAATCGAACGCACATAGTGGGATATTATAGGCAGCACTGAGGATACATCTACTACAGTATGTTGCCTTCTAAAATCAATAAAATATCAGTACACAGGATGTGACACGATCATAGGATTTGGACAGGCAGCTGTAGCAATTTTCAGTTTCAAAGGGAATAAGTCCAGTCCCATGCATTACATTTCCCCCCCGTTTCTTAACTGATTTTGGTCTGAAACTCATTTAAAATTTTGATTTATTAATAAACTCCCACTGAATAACAACATTAACAGGCAGATTTGAAGAAACATATGCAGAGTTTTCAGGATGTTTGAAGGTCGATGTCAGTTTTTAAAATAGGCCTCCCGTGGTCTTTTCCACTTAATTCCTACCTTAAAAAATCACTTCTCACACAATAATAGAGAAAGGGCTAAAGAGTGTACGTGTAAAAGGACGACAACCCCCCGTGCCGAGATAATTACTGCCCCACTCTCTTTCTGTGAGTGCTCTGGTGAAATCCTCATTACACCCTCATGAAAATGCACAAATACTGTACATATGACAACTTCATCTGTGTCATGCATGTATGCAGTGTTGCCCAGTCACCCTGTCCATAACTCGTCTCGAGTGCACAGAAAAAAGCACTTTGTCTCTTCTATTTTTACATTTTCTGCTTGCATAGGCCTACTTATGACATGTATTTGTGATTGGGATTAACACTTTTTTGTTCCATGTTAAACCATCGGACACACAAAACAAGTTTGGAGGGGAGGGTTTGGCGTTGAAGGAAGGGGAGGGTGAAATTTGAGATTTGTTCCTGTATTCCCTCAGAAGGCCCCTCACTCTCATAAACCACACTGGGCTTTTTCAGCTCCGTTGCACACTTCAATCTCTTATACACAAAGCTCACGAGCTGACTGTTAAATCCTCCAGGATATCCTGCTATAACGCACTATCCATTCTCTATTATGAATCATAAAAGACAAAGTAAAAAATAATAATAAAGCCGACAAACCTGCACATATATGGTGATGGATGAGATGAGGATTGGAGATCAGAGGACTGGATGATTCTGGACTTGCTGGAGGGCCCTTTCAATTAGTGAGTCTATACTGCCACCTCCTGTCACACATGTGAGAGAGTTTCTTTTTTTGTGTGTGAATTGGTCACTTGTGATCATCATAACCTTACTTTCACACAAGGGTCACATTATCCATTAAAGGTGCTATATGTAACTTTTCTTCTAAATTGATTAATTGTCATTTAATGTCATTCGATCAATTATGACATTTTTAATGCAAATATGACATTGTTTGAGATGTCTTGTTTATGACACCTTCACATACCAATATATCATAACCTGTCAGTGTCTTTGTCATGACAACTTGACATTACTAAGACAACACAACCTGTCATAAACATGAAATAGCAGATTAATTATCAAATTTAAGAAACCAACTAACTTTATTGGTTAACATTACATTAAACTATCAGGTGGTTGGTTTCGACATTGGCTGTCATGAAGCCATTATAACATTTTAATGACAAATTCAATTAGTACCACTGTAGTCGAGGTCACGAAAATATTCATGACACAGTTATAATGGCCTCATGACAGCCAATGTCAAAGCTAACTACATGACAGTTTAACTTAATTTGATGTCAAGTTGTCATAATAAAGACACTGACAGGTTATGATGTAATGGTTTATGTCAAGATGTCATAACAAAGACATCATAAAAAATGTCATATTTGCATTCAAAATGTTATTATTGAGCGAATGACACTTAATGACAGTTGTCATAAATATGCATAACCCTACTTCATATTCATGACATATGTCATGTCTTGGTTATGAAGGTGTAATGCCAGTCTTATGCAAACCCCTTCAAGTAAAGTGTTACCCAACATTTGAAGTGGTTCAAAACCTTTCATCAAAGTTATATATGAATTTTGCACAATACCCGTTCTTGTTTTGACAACTTTAATTAGCTTTTTTGATCCACTTCAAATGTTGACTACTGTATAGGTTGATAAAGGGATTTATGTCCAAGGGTGGGATTTGCCATACTCTGATTCTTTCTGCAAGAACTTGTTTTGCAACCATGTCTGCTTGTTCATTTCCAATAAAGCCACTATGTCCTGGAATCCAGCAGAAAACAATGTGGTACTTGAGTCTCTGTAACTGATTTGCTTTGATTAATATATCACTGATAACTGGATGGTTTATCTCCAAAGATTAAAGAGATTTTAAACAGGATTTTTATCAGTAAATACTCTGGTCTCTTGCATTTTCAATACTGTATGTTCCAAGAAAGGCATATGGCATGAGCTTTTGCTGTAAAAAAAGAAGTTTAATCTGAAAGATATAAACGCCATACTGTTGGTCACCAATTCATTACTGAGTCTATACTGCCATCTCCTGTCACACATGAGAGTGACATTTTTTTTTTTTTTTTTCTGTGGTTTGGTCACTTAGCCACTGGTGATCTTCATCGCCGAGTGTCACACTGGGGTCAATTATTGGCAACAATTATTGCCAAACCCTGCAAATGAAATAATAGTCAGAAAAAATCTATTTACAGTTTTTGAAATTTGGCATACTACCACAGGCCTAGCTTTTTAAATGTTGGATTGCAAAATTAAACACAGTCCGATTAAGCAATTCGTAATATTCAGGCTGAAGCGAGCTAGAGGAATTTAATCATATTTCCCTTTACTAAAATGAAAGTTAATGCATTTTAACCTGTGTAGCAATTTTAAATTTCTATTGTGGAGAGTCATTCCCGCTCTTTGTCTACAGGAGAGACAATGATACCTCATTTATGCCAGTGAAAGCAAGTTGCAGTGATCAATCAGTTTATACAGCTAGACATATATTTAGGTTATAGGTATATATATGTTTGGATTATCTTTATCCAACTTCATCTTGCTTTAAAAATGTTATCTGGGATCAGAACCACAAATTTGAAAAAAATAAATAAAATAAAAATAAAATAAATGTGGTGATTAGTTATTGTTTGAGAAAACCTTAGAGATTGCTGTCCATGCGCTCATAGCATTGTGGTTGTGATTATTGCAACTCTCTTTACTATGGCATATAACACTCAGAATGTTACGGCAAAGTTCCGCAAAAGAAAACGTAAATTTGATCATGTTTCACCTATCTTAAAATCACTGAATTGGCTACCTGTGCATTTTAGAATTGAGTTTAAATTTCTTCTATTTGTTTTTAAATCCGTTAATAGTCTGGCACCAAACTATGTCTGAGCTACTCCATCCACACAATCCCACATGAAACATGAGGTCTGGTGATCAGAGACTTTTCTCTGTCCCCAGATCAGGGTTAAAGAATAGAGGGGACACTGCATTTGCGATTGCTGGTCCTATGGCTGTGGTTTATATCAGAGAGGCTCAATATCTCTTTTTTTCTTCAGATTTTAATTCTTTGTCATATTTTGTCATGAATGTGTGGTATGTCATGCTGCATATATATAGTGTCTATTGTTCAGCACTTTCGTCAGCACTTTGGTTGATTGTTAGAAAGAAAAATTAATTGGATTTTTAATGCAAAACATTATTTAGCCCTTGTAACTACTAACCCCATCTCCCTTATTAATATGGTGCCATAAATAAGAGAACTTCACCCTATGCTTTGGTGAAGACAGATAAAGGAAAGGGCAATACCCTTCACCCAGTGCATTCATACAATCCTAATATGGTCCTTACAAACCATCGTATCAAGCAATAAACATAAGGAACAGGGCAACACTCACCCTGCAGTTGGCTTCAGTCATCTCTAAACTAGAAAGTGTCAATATGCATCCAAAGGTAAAGCCTGTTGATGAGATGTAGGGCAAAGGTGCGACATAAGGACTCTCAAAGGTAAATCTGACCAAAAACTAAAAGAGCTGCTGCTGGAACATGCCCTAACATGACCAACATGACCAAGAAGACCACCAGGAAAATATTGCACCACCAGAGGGAGACAGATGATGGATGCTGAGGTGTGTGTGTGGCCATTCTACAGGAATGCAAAAAGAAAGCTCTCTCTGTGTATATTTCTCAGGAAGTACATGAAGTTTCTATAGGACTTGGGTCCACTGGACTTGGGATCACTCAGACTTGAGACTTACAATGCACTGACATCTTGTTTCTGGCTAAATCTGGTTACCTGTTTGATGGTGGTAGTATAACTTGTGGAAATTACTAGCAGTATGGGCACCATTTTCTCTGGTATCTTAGAAACTGTTGGACCAATCAGCTTAAAAAAAGGTTATGAGAAAAGTACTGTACCATGATACAACAGTATTACTCACTCTCTCAAGAGAGAAACTTGCAATCTAGAACACAAATGGAGACAAACTCATTTAGAGGTCTTCAGAATTGCATGGAAAGACAGCAGTTCCCATTCTAAAAAAGGCTCTAAAAGCAGCCAGGGCTAAGGATCTCTACAAACTCATAGAAAACAACCAAAACAATCCAAGGTTCTTGTTTAGTACAGTGGCTAGATTATCAAATAAATAGACACCAAGACCTTTCAAGTTGGAAGTCATGAAGATCCAAATTAATTAGCAAATTACAGACTCATTCAAATCTCCCATTTGTCTACAATACTAGAAAAGGTCTGCACAAATGCACTCCTTCCTGCTAAAAAATAGCCTAAATTTATGAAAATGTTCAGTCTGGGTGCATGCAGGCCCAGTCATAGCACAGGAACTGCACTCATTAAAATGACAAATGACTTCCTTCGTGCTTCTGACGAAGGCTGCAATTCTATACTAGTTTTTCTTGATCTTAGTGCTGCATTCAACAGAACATAAAATATCTTAGATCAGATCTTAGATTAATCTTAGATCAACATTAAAATGATTACACTGGTATTCAGGCACAAGGATCTGTGTTAGGCACTCTGCTGTTTTCAATATATATGCTGCCACTTGGTAATATTATAAGAAAACATGGCATTAGTTTCCACTGTTGATGATACTCAGTTATATATTTCATTGAGACCAGATGCAATCTCTAAATTATCCAGGTTGACAGAGTTTGTTAAAGATATAAACAATTGGATGACCTGTAATTTTGTTTTATTAAATTCAAATAAGACTGGGGTATTACTTATTGGACCAAAAACATACATTTAGAAGGATGTACTGTTACTTTATCCTCTACAACAGTTAAAGAAGACTCTTTAGCCAAGCATAGCAAAGCATTTCATAACCCATGTACTCCAGATATATCAGATTGTCTTCTGGATTGATTGTGTAATGAGACAAAGTAGAATAATACATATTGAATTTTCCCACAGTCTGTACATTTTTTACTAAAACCCTTTTATACATATCCTGAGAACATGTCATCTCCAACCATTACACAACCATTTCTGTCTGTAATGATGTAAAAAAGATGTGTATGATCTAATCATACCAACTTTTTATTGAGACATTTGTCTGTGCATGTGGCATTCTGTCTTTGTTCACGAAATTCAACAGATTTAATTCCTTTTGAGTTTATGCACGCAACCGCGTGATCTCTCATTACCTCATGTAAACTCTCTTTCCCTCATTGCTCTCTATCAAGTTCATAGTCCAGATACTGATAGCAGGCAGTTAAATGGGCACCACTGAGACAAAGAACTCTTAAATAAATAGTTATGTTGCTTTATAATAAGCAAGTGTGCACATATAGTAATAGTGTTGAAAAGTAGTAGAAATTCTTCTTTGTAGAATTGATATCACTAGCAAATCAAGTAAAAGTGTGCACTTTAAAATATCTGTACCATATACTGTAGATTATGTCACAAATAAACTTTGTACATTGAACTTTCATGCTGTGGGCTGCTCACTGTATTTGATAAGTCGCAATGCTTAAGGAGAAATTTGCCAAATACAGACAGAGTAACATGCCAAGACAAAGATATCAGCACTGAACAAAGAAAATATATAACCGTAAGTTATCTAAAGTCTATGAATTAAAACTACAAAAATAAATTTGACATTTGCATTATTTCAGAGATCGTCTGTAGTTTTCTACAACAGTTTTAGAAAATTAAGTTTGTGTGATGCTTGCAGGTCAGGATTGTAATTTACATTTAATTTTTTATTGTGGGGGAAAAAATATAAAAGTATATATTTGCTATTATACTATATATTATTTGTTTGTAAAACGTCCTTTGTACTATGATGCACATTTAGACACGTTCTAAACATATTTTTGCTAGGTTTTTTTGTTGTTGTTGTTGTTGTTGTTGGTTCTTGTAGAGTTTCTGCAAGATAGTTTTTTCTACAGGGTTATCTCCGTCCACACTGAAGGTGTGCCTGGCGGCCATAGTGGCCTACCACGGCCTTTAGGTGGATTATCTGGGGAGAAACCCTCTGATAACACATTTACTTAATGGCACTTTGAGGATGAGGCTTGCAGCCCGAACCATAATTCCAAGCTTGGGACATGGCTTTGGTATTAGAAGGTTTATCTACGGCTCCCTTCGAGCCTCTTGACATGGTTACAAAGGTTTATTACTTAAAAACAGTGTTCCTTCTAACCATATCTTCACTAAAGAGGAGATCTTCAGGCTCTGTTGGTCTCCCCCTTGTACCTTGAATCCATATCTGGGATGGTCAAGGCTTTCCTTTACCCTATAAGCCAGGCTACTTTACCAACATACCGTGGCCTATCATTCTGCCGGCATTCTGTCCTCCTCCTTTCAGAAATCAGGACCATGAAAAGCTGAACCTTCTTTGCCCAGTTAGAGCACTGGATCCTTCCTGTATATCTACAGAACTGGCCTCTGCAGGAAATCTGATCAGCTGTTTGTCTGTTTTGGATCACCTGAAAACAGGGCTCCCTGCTTCTAAAAAGCCTCAACTATCCACTTACTGACAGTTTATCTCTTGGTTATGAAGCTTCTGGCCAGGTGTCACCTTTGGCCGTCAGAGCTCATTTTACTAGGAGTATTGTGGCCCCCTGGGTGCTGCTCCATGTTCATAGTGCTTATATTGTTAGTGTGCTCACAGTATTTATACTACAGGCACTTGTAAGTATGGGATTTGGGCATTATCGTTCCCAAAGCATCATTGACCCAGCGTGAGTGTACGACTGTATACATAGTTACCTGAGAAGGGAGCGTGACACTGTGTCACCTTGCCATACTTCCTCCATCCCTGTACTTCGGGTAATTGAAGCTAACACCAGTCATTCCATAAGTGCTTTTATGCTTTCTTGGTCGTGACGTCACTCGCCTGTGAGTTTCCTTCTTGCCATTGGACTAGTTGACACATGTGCTTCAGACACAATCACGCAAAGGTGTTCATTGACATAGTGTCTTGTTCCCATTTCATCAATATTTTTGATGAAATCTGAGAGCTGGATCACTCCTGCATACTAGTCCATAGGCTTCTTGAGGGATTGAAACTTGACGGCCTCGAAAAGTTATTAAAGACATTGTTACAATAGTCCAAGTGACTACAGTGGGTCAATCTTAACTTTATCAAGCGACGAGAATATTTTTTGTGCGCAAAAACAAACAAAAATTACGACTTTATTTCAACTATTCACTTCCTTCTCTGTTGGCCTCTTGTCAGTTAATGTAGTGTGATAGCGTAGGGCTAGGTCACACGTAGGCTCACTATTGGCCGATGCTGGTCATGTACAACAACAGAAGCTTACGCTGTTAAACTAGTAACCTGACTCGAGGCAGAGAGAGAAGTAAATAAATAGTTGAAATAAAGTCAATGTTTTTGTTGTTTTTTGCGCACAAAAAGTGTTCTCGTCATTTGATAAACTTAAGATTGAGCCATTGAAGTCACTTGGACTATTTTAATGATGTCTTTAATAACTTTTCGAGGCCAGCAAGTTTCAATTACTCAAGAAGCCTATGGACTAGTATGCAGGAGTGATCCAGCTCTACGGTTACACTAATAGTCAGTGTTGAGGAAAGTTACTTTGAAAAGTAATGCATTTGTCACATGGAAAAATAGAGAGAAGGCAAGAGCAGGTATAATCACGTTTATTTAAAATAATAAACTATCCAGGTCAGATCCACACCAAGAATGGCAAACACAGGGACGGCCAAGTGATGCAAGGACTTCGATGGAACTGGACTGAAGGTGATGATTGATGACAAGAAGAATCCAGATCCAGAGAATGCAGGAACACTGGACCAGCTCTATACCCTCTACAGGGTGCTGGAGGGTTCATGGGAGTTTGCTCAACCAATCCACATGTGCTTTGTGGAATTGGAAAAGGCATTCGACTGTGTCCCTCGCAGCAGCCTGTGGAGGGTGCTTGGGATCTGGGTTCCTTTGCTAAGGGTTGTCCGGTCCCTGTATGACTGAATACCCTTATGGACAGAATTTCTAGGAGCAGCCAGGGGCCGGAGGGTGTCAGGTTTGGGGACTACACGATTTCGTCTCTGCTCTTTGTGAATGATGTTGTCGTGTTGGCCCCTTCAGACCAGGAACTTCAGCAAGCACTGGAACAGTTTGCAGCTAAGTGTGAAGCGGCTGGGATGAGAATCAGCACCTCCAATTCAGAGGCCATGGTCCTCAGTCGGAAAAGGGTGGCTTGCTCACTTTAGGTCGGTGGAGAGTTCCTGCCTCAAGTGGAGGAGTTCAAGTATCTTGGGGTTTTGTTCACGAGCGAGGTAAGGATGGAACGGAAGATTGACAAACAGATCGGTGCAGATTCTGCAGTAATGCGGTCGATGTACCGATCTGATGTGGCGAAGAAGGTCAATCTACGTTCTTACTCTAACCTATGGTTATGAGCGACCGAAAGGTCAAGATCCCGGATACAGGTGGCCGAAAGGAGCTTTGTCCGCAGGGAGGCTGGGCAATCCCTTAAAGATAGGGTGAGAAGCTCGGTCACTCTGGAGGAGCTCAGTGTAGAGCCGCTGCTCCTCCACATTGAGAGGGGTCAGCTGAGGTGGCTCGGGCATCTGTTCCGGATGCCTCCTGGACGCCTTCCCGGTAAGGTGTCTTGCCTTGCCGGCACGTCCCACTGGGAGGAGACCCCGGGGAAGACCTTGGACTGGATGGACTATGTCTCCCAGCTGGCCTGCGAACACCTCGGTCATTCATTATCACTCAAGCCAATGGCCTTGCGCCATTCTCTCACGTCCTTCGCCTGCTCGCCACAATAACACTAACTGAGAACCGACAATGAACTAAATGAAACAAGGAGTATAAATACACAGGAAAAGTTAATGATAGACTTCTTAATGTAATCAGAAAACAAAGAGACTAACTAGGATGCAGTAAATTCTAAACTGAACAGAACCACAAGAAGCAAATACATAGAAATTAAGATACAACTGAAAATAGTACAATTGGTTAAAAAAAGTATAAAACACATTAATGCATGATTGATTCATTGGAAATGTAAATAATATTAAAGAGAATAAGAATAATAATAAAGAAATATTAATATTTTTTGTGTTCTCACAAAACTTTTATGTTCTCTCCCCAATGTATTGAGTTCCCCAGAGAAACTTCGTGTTCTCTCATAAAATATGTGTAATGATTCTACCTGCCTTTCTCACTCTGAGTAGGCTACAGGTCCTGGGTGAAAAAAAGTGTCCCTTTCATAAAATGTCATCTCTACTGCACAGTGCCGACAACATATAATAATATACTATTATACAAATTTTGTAATCAAATTATTGTATCATTTACAGGCAAGATGACACCATTTTCTAAGAACATGGTTTCTGTCTCTCTCTGGATAACAGTCGTAATAGTTTTTGGTTCTCTCTGTGATGGGGGCAAAATCTTGGTGGCGCCTGTGGAGGGAAGTCACTGGGTGAACATGGACATCCTCATCAAGGCTTTACATGGTCAAGGGCACAGCATTGATGTAATACGCACCTTCAATAGCTGGTTCGTAAAGGAGAATTCAACTTATTACAACTCTATAACCATACCAAACACCAAAGGAATGGATGAAGAATTTGTAGATGATATGCTCTTCAAAATGATCGACTATGAAAGAGGAAAGAGCCAGCTGAGCGCTTTCCAGCTGTATTCATATGTTTTCAAAGCTATTCATAAAACGCATGAAATGATATGTCAGCTTATAACAAACATATTTGAAAGTGCAGAGATTCTGAAGACACTGAAGGAAAAGCAGTATGATCTGATGCTTACTGATCCGTCATGGGGTGCAGGCATTCTCCTGGCTCATGAACTCAAGTTACCCATGGTATATAATGTGAGATGGACCACTACTGGTGAGGGACACTTTGACGTCGCTCCCTCACCAATGTCTTACATCCCTATTACAGGATCTGGAAACACTGACAAGATGAACTTTTTCCAACGAGTAAAAAACGCTTTCTTCTATTTGCTAATGGACATTCAGAACAGCCGTTTTAATTTGCCACTATACCAAACATTTTGTGATAAATATTTCCATCCTCCAGTAAATTATTATGAACTTCTCCAGGGGGCTGATATATGGCTCATGAGGGTTGATTTTGTTTTTGAATTTCCACGTCCAACAATGCCAAATATTATCTACATTGGAGGCTTTCAGTGTAAACCAGCGAAGGCCCTTCCACATGATCTGGAAGACTTCATGCAAAGTTCTGGAGAGCATGGAGTCATCATCATGTCTTTAGGGTCGTTTATCAGTGCCCTACCAGATGATTTTACAGCAGAAATAGCTACTGCTTTTGCTCGGCTCCCGCAAAAGGTAATTTGGAAATACACTGGACAGAGACCATCTACTTTGGGGAACAACACATTACTGGTTGACTGGATGCCACAGAACGATCTTCTAGGGCATCCAAAGACTAAAGTTTTTGTTGCGCATGGCGGAACCAATGGGGTTCAAGAAGCTTTGTACCATGGTATTCCAGTGGTTGGAATTCCATTCTTTTTTGACCAGTATGACAATCTTCTTCGTTTGCATGACAAGGGAGGAGCCAAGATACTCTCCATCTCAACTTTAAACAAGGACACACTGCATGCAGCCATACAGGAAGTAATCAATGAACCATCTTACACACTGAGTATGCAGAGACTCTCTCATCTGCACAGAGACAAGCCAGTTAAACCTTTGGACAGCGCCCTCTTCTGGATTGACTTTGTAATGAGACACAAAGGTGCTGCTCACCTCCGAACAGAGTCCTACAAACTGCCTTGGTACTCCTATTACTCAGTAGATGTTGCAGTTACATTGTTTGCAGTTGTTCTGATATTCACTCTATCTATATTTTTAACAGTTCGATATCTGTGTGTCAAGTGCTGCAGCAGGAAAAGGAAAACTGAGTAACATTTGCATTTGACGTTGATCACTTACAACTAATATATAATTATTTGACTGTTAATGCACCCCCCATATCACTGCCTGGAACCATGATTTCATCCTTCTCCCATTATAGAGTTTTTTTCTTTTTCTTTTTTGACCACATGCTTTAAACAGAGAAAAGTTTATTGAAACTTTTACAAATGGACCTATATGAGTCTAAAATCTAACTTAAATGGTGTGGCAAAAATCAAACCGTACATTCCATACTAAAAACTTCCTTTTAGTGTGCGTAATTTGTCTAAATGGGTTCTCTTCATCTTACTTTATAGGCGAAGGTCTGAACTAAATGTAGGTACAATAATGCATAAAGAAGGTTTACAAACTTCATTCACTGAACATTTTAACCATTACGCGTCCAGTGCGTAAGATTCAAAAGTAAGTTATCAACATCTAAGGTTAATGACATGGGTGTCCCACATGGCTCTGTTCTTGGGCCATTGCTGTTTGCGCTTTACATAAATGATCTTCCTTCAGTGTGCGGTGAGATGGCTGTTAAAGTATTAGACTGAGATATCATCACTATCTGATTCTTGAAAAATACAGCATGTTAAACTTTGATAATATAATTGTGTATGCTAATGTGCGATTAGTTTTTAAAGTTTTGATACTTAATATTGCGCCTCCTTTGCTAAAAAACATTTGTCCAGTTTTGTTCTGAACAGATGACTAGGAGTACCAGGTTGAATGAATGAATGAATGAATGAATATTTTTATTTGAGTGACTAATTATATTTTATATTGTATATTTTGTATTGTAATTCACTTGCTCAGGGACTACAGATGGAAACTAGCTTAGGGTGACCATATTGTGATTACCAAAAACCAGAACACTCAGCTCGGCAAACAAATACTCAAATGATACTCAAAGTTTACTCAAAGATGCCTTAATAATTTCAATACATTTAACGTAGGCTATGCCTCCTCTACATGGATAGAAACTTGTTATATTACAAGACATAAATTCAGATACTGTAGGCTTTTCAGAGGTTACTCAATATGTTTTATTATGACAGGTTTCAAAAATAATACATTAAATAATGATAGAAATAATGTCTCTTCTGTATTAGAAAAAATAAATCTATAAATAAATAACTACGAGAAATACCTCCAAATTGAACAAAAATAGCTCTCACAAACTTACAAAAATGAACTAAGAAAATATATTTATATCTTCAGTTTTCTTTCTCTTTATCCTGTTTTTCTTCGTCAACCTCCTTGTTTGCCCATCTATATTTTGCCGTAGAGCTGATCTTTCTCAGCAGTTTTTTTTTTTTTTTGAAAACCAGGACATTTTCATCACTTTATAAAAAAACAGCCAGGACAGAATGTGAAAACAGGACATGTGCTGGGAAAACAGGACTGTTGGTCATCATAAACTAGCTTAAACTAAACCTGGTGCAAAGCATCTTTGATTAATGTTTTTGCATATTGTCCCTGTTGAAATAAATAAATAAACAAATATTACACAACCATTGTCTTTTTGTAATAATGCAACAAAAAAAACAATAACAATAGGCTATTGTGGAACATGTGTAAGAGAAGATGTGTGTGATCTAATTCAGTGGCTCCCCAACTGGAGTAGGCCTACGTGGTACGTGATGTGAAAGAAGGGGCCATGTAGAGCACAATGAAATTTAAACACCACAACATAAACAAGCCAAAACACAATGGAAATGGTCTTATGTGCATACACAAAAGAGTAGGGGTGTGACGAGACGCTTATCTCACAAGACGAGACCAGACACGAGATTGGGTTCACGAGAATGAGACGAGATTTTTGCACAATTTTTCAGATATCCTCAATGACAAAATTCATAACTGGAAAAATTGTATGCAGGTGCATTTTGCAATCGTTTAACTAATAATGCACTAATGCATGTCATTTCAGGTCTACTTTATGAGTATGAATTATCAAATGCATTGAAAGAAAACAATATGCAAGCACTGTAAAGGGTTTTTATTGACTAGCACCTGACCTGTTTGATTTCTCATGAGTCTCGTCAGACCTTACTGTACATTTAAGAGCTTCCAGAACTTCTGGAACTCTGTGTGACCTCCTACCTGAACTCATTGAAGTCTGAAGTGCAAATAATAAGTGCAAGTGCAACCATAAGCAAAGATAGCACACAGACTCTTTAGAATTGTTATAAAATTGCTGTTTTATTTTGCACCGGCAGTTATAGGGTTAATGCGGCGAGTTCAGAGAAGGTAGAGAGAAACGAGGCTGGTGTTTGCGTCTATGTTGATTTTCTTGTGTTTTGATTATAAGTTCAGAAACAGAGTTGTGGGTTGTTCTTATAAACATTACAGTACTCTCTCAATATTCAGACTGATCTCATGAAGTAGCGTGTGTATGACACGCCAATTCGTATTTGCATTTTTGGCGTGCTATCAAGACGCATAATCGCTTTTCAGCGTGTTTATGAACGCCGTTGACTTAACGTTATAAATATATGACTTACCTCAACCCTGTCCCTAAACTTAACCGTCACTGGGGTTAATGGCATTTATGACTGTTCCCTTACCATCCTAGTGAAAAAAAAGATATGACTTACCTCAACCCTATCCCTAAACTTAACCGTCACTGGGGTTAATGGCATTTATGACTGGACATTTGACGCGCGTGTACAGACACGCGGAATGACGCGGACGTTAATGGCGTAGACATACACACATACACGCGGATAGCTCAAAATGCGTAGAGATAACACGCCACTTAACTCGAAAGTGGCGTGTATGTTTACGCAAAAGTCGTGATGTCATGTTGCAATATTCGAAGCATAATAGCTGTCGACATTGAACGTTGAAAATAAAGGGAGATTTCCCGGATTCCATTCCCAAAATGAGGGATTTCTTTATATATATATATATATATATATACACACGATTCTTACCCACAAAGTTTAAAAATTAAGCACTTATCAGTAAAAGTTTAAAGAGTTTATAACTAGCTTACATATGTGAGAGAGAGAAAGAGACAGTGTGTCATTTAAAAAAAATATAGAGAATGTTTAAATACACTAATATCAGCTTATGAGGGAAACCAACGGGCTTTGGGGAAACAGAGAGGGAGTTAGTGGTGCTTCGGAGGCCGAGTGCAGGAGATGATTGGGAGAGGTCTGTGCACCCGATCAGAATGCGCGCTGACATGGAGTAAAGCCTTTATACTCGACGCGTCCGCACAAGTGCGGCAAAAATGACAAGTTGGGTGCGCAAGACCGGCAAGACAACGTTTCGCATTGCTGTGTAAAGCTTTTTTTGTGACAGCGAGTGAGCCGCCATTTTACTGTCAAATTGGTGATCGCACGTAGGCTACTCTGTGTATAGGGAGCAGCGGTGCTGAGCGTGCATTATACAAGATAAGACATTCATCAGATGTTTAGTCTAAGGCCTCGTTTACACTGCATGGTTCAAGTGACCCAAATCCGATTATTTCCTCTCATGTGGCACGGATCGGATATGACCAGTGAACGTGTAAGCAGGTTAAAAAAACGCATGGATACCGATTTTCTCAGATCGGATTCAGGCCTCATTCATATGTGGTAATAAATCGGATATGAATCGGTTACGTGCATTTGCCTGTGCCATGTAAGCAGACGAATCGGATATTCCCCGGTAATGCGAGACGTACGTCATTAAAAAGTGCGCGATTATAGGCACGATGGAAGAAAGGATACACACAGTGGAGCAATTCGGAGGTTTCATGTCTTTTGAGTGTGAAGAGTGCAGGCAAAAATGCAGGGTTGTTACAGAAATAAATCCATTTTTGAAGACATTTCACGAGATATGAGGCACCGTTTTAAGTGCTCGTGGCTAGAGCCTCTCCTCTTTTTTTTCTCCGCCGTACGAGACCAATGTTTTGATGACTTATTGAAATATTGTGTAAAGAAAACACTGGATAATTTTATTCGCATCTGCATCCGTTGAATTTCGTGCTGTTTCGCTTAATTTCCCGGATCAGAACATCTGCATTTGGTAGTTTCAGAAGTATAGTGTAAATGCAAAAAACGGATGTGGGTCACTTTTAAAAGATGATGTAAGATCGTCGTCAAAAAAATCGGATATAGTCAGAAAATCGGATTTGGGCATCAAGACCTGCAGTGTAAATGCAGCCTATGTTGCACAACGAATCCTCTGCCATCGTCACGCGATCAGTGAACTGTGATTCGTGCTGCACTGATTGCAACGGCAACTTGTAATGGATGAGCAAAGCAGACTTTTACATTAGTTTATAATGATTATTATTTATTATAAAAACAGCAAAATGATAGTTTAGGTGAATGTGAGTGTACTGTAGCAGTGGAATATTCTATTGTAATCTCACCCTCACGCTCAGTCATGGCAATATCGCGAGACAGCTTTTCACTTAACGGGAAATCTCGTCATGTTTTAGTCTCGTAGCACGAGATCTCGTCACACCCCTATTGTCAACTGTGGAGGCTTTCATGAAGGCCCTTCCACATGATCTTGAAGACTTCATGCAAAGTTCTGGAGAGCATCATGTCTTTAGGGTGATACCAGATGATTAAACTGCAGAAATAGCTACTGCTTTTGATTGGCTTCCACAAAAGATAATATGAAAATACACTGGAAAGAGACCATCTACTTTTGGAAACAACACATTACTGGTTGACTGATAGAATGATCGGATACCACAGAACGAGGGGTAGGCAAGTTCGGTCCTAGAGAGCTGCTGTCCTGCAGAATTTAGTTCCAACCCTAATCAAAGTAACACACCTGAACAAGCTAATAAATGTCTTCAGGATTTCTATGGCTATAGGCAGGAGAGGTTTTTTTTCAGTGTTGGGGCCAAACTCTGCAGGACAGCGGCTCTCTAGGACCGAACTTGCCTACCCATGTTCTAGGGCATCCAAAGACTAAACTTTTGTTGCACATAGCAGGACCAATAGGGTTCAAGAAGTTTTGTACCATGGTATTCCAGTGATTGGAATTTCATTTTTTTTTTTGTTTTGTTTTTTTGACCAGCATGACAATCTTCTTCGTATAAAAGACAAAGGAGAAGCCAATATACTCTCCTTCTCAGCTTTAAACAAGAAACACACTGCATGCAGCATTCAGGAAGTAATTGTTTTTGACAAAATTACCGTATTTTTTTCTTGCCAAGACGGAACTAATGTTTGCCAGGATTTGCCTCCCGCCGGACCCATAACAGCGGGACACCGCGCTAGATCCGGGTTAGCGCAAAAATCCCCGCAAATGGGTTGATCAGCCAGAAATCGCTGGCAGCTGCGCATGCATGGGCATGGGGTAGTAAAGCCTCGCGATTGGGACACGTCGCGAGCAGAGGAGTCAGCAAGCAATGGACCAAAGTCTGGCAAGACAATGTAAGTGAGAAGTGCTTGATCAAAATACAATAGGTAGGCTGCGTTCCAAACCGCATACTCAATGAGTAGGTCCTTAATTTCAATAAGTACTTACTCATCGAGCGCTAAAAGAGTAGGTACTTTATAGCCAAATCTCGTTGAGTATGAATGCGAACCGGTCATCTGCCATGTTGACGTTATCATGTGACCTACGACGCGTTATCTCAAGCGCAAAACCATAAAATATATGAACGATACGTTTAATTCATCCATCGATAAATATCTTGATATTGATTAAACTTGCTGATTTTGTTGTGGTATTGTTGAAGAAACAGCTGCCCATTTATTTTGTGAATACATTTGGGTTGATTTAAGTAGTTATATTTTAAACCCTAGGCTACTAATGTGACCAACAGTGTTATTCTTATAACGATATATTTTTTTAAGAAACCCCAAAATCGTCATCTCTTGATTATGTTGTTAATTTCTTTATTTTGTACCCAAAAAGTTTCTCCTTTAAGTTTTTCTTAATGAATTTACCTCGTTTCATCACTCAGACATATAACAACTTTTTTATGTATTATGAAGAACTATAATGAAGATATTTAGCCTTTTTTATTGTTCTTTTTTCCTGTGTATAAATATAATTTTATGTCATATTGTGAAGTACACAAACCAATGATCTTTATATTTTCTGTTTTGTCATTATGATTGTTACATAAAGTAGTATCTTTCCATGATCGTGCATGTAATAAGTTTAAATTATATGAGCGACAGGTGCACTAACACTTCATAACATTGACAGCACATCCTAGAACAGTTTTCCTCTGCGTTTGTAATGTTTGCACAAAGGAGCCAGGCACCTGCTCGAAGATCTCTTTTGGAGAAAACTGTTAAACATCGCTGATCTCCGCGATGTTGATATTAACGTATCCTCTCGCGTGGCATCCTGGGATAGATGAGTATCAAGAGTACCCATGGAAAAGCACTCAAAAATCTGGGCGGAAGCAGTAAGCCATCCGGGAACTTCTCCCCTACTCTTTTTATGAAAACTGAGGTTTCGAACGTACTGCTTCCTTCACGTACTGTTTTCGCCTACTATATAGTAGGAAAGTAGGCATATTGGAACGCACTTAAGTCCGAATCTCGCGACAATTATTACGTCACCCAGGTAATTCTCGCCTACTCTTTTGGATTCATTCATACTTTTTTGCTCGCCTACTCTTTTTCCCATACTAAATAGTAGGGAAGTATGCGGTTTGGAACGCAGCCGTAGTGATCATTACCCCATCCAGTGTTGCCAGGGTAGCGGTTTTCCCGCACAATTGGGCTATTTTAAAAAAAAGTGTCGCTGGAAAAATTACGGAGTTGCGGGTTGCGGTTTTTTGGGCTATATTTATTATGTACTGCGGCCGCAAAAAATACTAATAATTAAATTGTAGACAAAGAAAAAAATTAAAAGGTAACCGTTTATTAGTGGGTGTTGTTGATCCCCGGAAATGATTATTTGGCAACAACCACTGTGGCGGACACAATTTATATCTATATGTTTATTTTAAGACCCTTTGTGGGAATCCAGCGGTTGTCTAATCTGATTGGACTCGGGAAAATTGGGCTAGTTTTCATTCCATTTGGGCGGGTTTTGAGGTTTACGATGTATTCGTAAATCATGAGAAGAGTTTTCGGGAAGGTCTCTTTACGCTCAAATCAATCTCATATTTACTTGTATATTTACGAATGTTTCATGAATGAGACTCGCTGTGAGGAACTGCAGGCACTCTGAGTAGTATGAAGCTGCAGACTCGGAGACCTGCATCTACAGTCCCCTTGCACCCAGAGTCCCGCATTCTCAGACCCCTCGTTTTTCGAGACAGTGCCTTCTATCAAATTGTATCGGATAAACATGTGAAGAACTTAAGCCAAAACGTGAGTAGGCTATCATTTTTATTTAGCGAATCGTAGCCTACTCGTTTGATTTATTTTTTAATAAAACTAATTTAGCTCATCGATAGCCTGAATAGTCCATTGAATATTTGTAAAGTTCGTTTGTAAGATTTGAGCCGTATGTTTTTTCGCCCTCTTCCCCCCGAAAATATTTAGATAGCTAACTTTTATAATTTATTTAGCTTTGAAACATCATAAGACATGCTCTCGGTCCTATGTTGTAGGCTATTCCAGGGTACACCATACATCGGTGTAGTTGCTCCTGCCGAACCCAGCAACATCATTTTATGTTTATGCAAAGCGACTTATAAATGAGGTTTTTTAATGCAATTGAAGACGAAAAGTAAAGTCACGAACACAGTTTTTTATTCCTTTTTTCTTTACAGCAAGATGATGTTTAGGTGATCATTAAATAAAGTACAGAATTGTTTATTAGTTTTGTCTATTCTGAATTGTTTTGCTTCACATTCAAAATATTCAAAAAACAGATTTTGTATTGTTAGCATCGTAATGTTAATTAGACCATTATACTGTAGGTTGAACTGAAAGAAAAATTGGAATTTGAATAAAAAAAAAAATATAAAAAAACATTGTAGCAATATGATATCACATAGGCTACTATTTTTCTGAAGGTAGTTCAATCTGTAATTGTATACAATTACAGATTGAACTACCTTAAGAAAAATAGTAGCCTATGTGATATCATATTGCTACAATGTTTTTTAGCAATATGATATCACATAGGCTACTATTTTTCTGAAGGTAGTTCAATCTGTAATTGTATACAATTACAGATTGAACTACCTTAAGAAAAATAGTAGCCTATGTGATATTATATTCCATCAGTAACAATTCTTTTTTTTTTTTTTTTTGCACATGCATTAAGCAGGGAACGCAAAAAAAAATTATTGGATAATTTATTTGGAGACCGTAATATTGCATCCTATTGTTTTTAATTGTATTTGTATTCTCTGTGTGCGGGTGTTATACGATCTTTCGAACAGCAGGAGGCGGTGTGTTCGAAAAACGAGGGGTCTGAGAATGCGGGACTCTCGGTGGGGGACTGTAGATGCAGGCTCCGAGTCTGCAGCTTCATAATATTGGGCACTCTGGCCAACGGTGACGTCACGTGCATACCCTCTATTTATAATTTCTGAACGTTGAATCTCAGAATTTATTCACCCTTTTCTCATGGTTTCTCAATAGAGTTCATACAAGTATAGAGTAGAAAAGCAATAATTCTAATCATTTGCTCATTGCAACGCAGAGTGACAACATTCCCCGCCTGCACAACTGGGACAAAGTTCTCTTAAATATAGGATTTAAACCTGGCTTGTCTGTCTTCTGCTGTCACACCAGCATTCAAGAACCATCTCAACTGTTAATTAACAGATATAAGATAAAATAATATCAGACTTGTTTAAAATGAACACAAGAAACTTACTTTTGCTATGGTCAAATAAATGTTCAGTAATATTTTCAATATATAGGTTATATATTTTTAAAATTCTATAAGTTGATATGGCAACTAGAAAATTCATCCGCTAACCTCCATAATGTGTCTTGTTTCAAATCAATGCCATTTGGAACTACTAATCAAATGATAACATTAATTACTGCCAGGTGGTTAATTAATTTAATTAACGAGATGATTGCGTTCCTGAAATAGAGTCCGAAGAGTGGCTTGATAAGGGTTAGTCTTGGGTGATCTGTCCTCATGGCTGGGAGATTTGTGTTTGGAAAAAGCTCATTTTCACCATTTTTCCTCTTTGCTGTTGATGGACTTAAAGAACCAGGTAAGTACCACTAGGCTTTGAAGCAAACAGAAGCATTCTGTTTTTATGTTGGAGTTGTTAACTTAACTTTATAGATGGTGAAAATAAGCTTTGTGAACCACTACTCTTGGCTTGTTTGCCATCCAGTGATCAAATGGATGATGATCATGTGTTTGTTTTTTTGTTTCCCCTTTCCTAATCTTGATCATTCCTAACAGATATCCATGACTCGTTTTGATAAGACTCCAATTGTAAACAAAGTGACCGCCTCGATATGGCTCCAGCAGTGCAGATTCTGGTCTACAGCGTTCTTTGCTCTCTTACCACCCTTGACTCCAGCGTGGACCATCGGCCATTCGGCCTCCCTCTGTTGGACATTACATCTTCTTCGCCATGGACTTGTGGCCCATTCGCTGCCCTACGGCTCTCCACCTCTTTCGCCTTTGACTAGCCTCGCCCTCCCTCAGGTTCCACCTCCATCTATGGTTGCTGCAGCTCTGCCTCTAACCTCAGGATCGCTGCTTCCACTTCAGGGGGTCGGTGCTGTGGCCTAGTCATGGTCGCCTAGGTCTTTGTGTCTCACTGCCTCATCGCTTCTCTGGCTATGTGGTGTGCTCCACCTCCATCACCTCCGGTAATCCGCTTGGTTGTGTTGGGACTCATCACTCCATGGCTACTCCATTCTGCGACACCGCCGTGGGATGCGGTCCTGACTGTAGGCTGAGTCTCTGTCTGCCCTTCCCTGCTCAAGGCCATCCCCCTGGCTGTCAACACCATCTGCACCAACCTTTTGCTTGGTTCTCTTCGGCTTTTTATTGTCATCCAGCTAACTGAGTGTGATCTTTTAATGTGACGGGCGGAAGTAAGTCTGTCCGCCCAAGCTGTAAGTCTGTCCGCCCAAGCTGTCCGTCCGTCCGCCCAAGCCGTCCGTCCATCCGCCCGCCCAAGCCGTCCTTCCGTCCGTCCGCCCAAGCCGTCCGTCCGTCCGCCCGCCCAAGCCGTCCGCTCAAGCCGCCCGCCCGACCCACCCAAGCCGTCCGTCCGTCTGCCCGCCCGCCTGCCCAAGCCGTCCGTCCGTCCGCCTGCCCAAGCTGTCCGTCCGTCCGCCCGCCCAAGCCGTCCGTCCGCCCAAGCCGTCCTTCCGTCCGTCCGCCCAAGCCGTCCTTCAGTCCGTCCGCCCAAGCCGTCCTTCAGTCCGTCTGCCCAAGCCGTCCGCCCGCCCAATCCGTCCGTCCGTCCGCCCAAGCCGCCCGCCCAAGCCGTCCTTCCGTCCGCCCGCCCAAGCCGTCCGTCTGTCCGCCCGCCCAAGCCGTCCATCCGTCCGTCCGCCCAAGCCGTCCGTCTGCCCGCCCACCCAAGCCGTCCGCCCAAGCCGCCTGCCCGACCCACCCAAGCCGTTCGTCCGTCTGCCCGCCCGCCCGCCCTAGCCGTCCGTCCGTCCGTCCAAGGCCTTGAGCAGGGAAGAGCAGACGGACACCCAGTCCACAGTCAGGACTGCGTCCCATGGCAGCCGTCCGTCCGTAGCTGGAGGAAAGGTTGGTGCAGGTGGTAGTGACAGCCCGGGGGGATGGCCTTGAGCAGGGAAAAGCTGACGGAGACCCAGCCCAAAGTCAGAACTGCATCTCACGGTGGCGTCGCAGAATGGAGTAGTCATTGAGTGAAGAGCCCCAACATTACCAAGGGGATTACCGGAGGTGATGGAGGTGGAGCACACAACGTAGCCAGAGAAGCGATGAGGCAGTGAGACACAAAGACCTAGGCGACCGTGACTAGGCCGCGGCGACGCAGAATGGAGTAGCCATGAAGTGAAGAGTACCAACACTAGTCTCCCAAGTTTTTCAGGTGGAAAAAAGACGGTAAGTTGTTGTGTAAGGGCAGTTCAATGTGAGATCTGAGGTCTTAATCTAAAGCGCTTTGTTTCTGGTTTAGTTTTGCCCAAGTTTGACGTGACCGTAAACGCACCGCAGACCTACAGTGTTGCAGTTATGGGACTGAAAGTTGAGTCTTGTGCCAAGTGAGTGATGCTTTATTTTCATGTCTTGTGGTTGGTCAGTTCTTTATATTTAACTTATCACTTATATTTATATATTTTATGATGTTTCCCAGATATACATATGGCCAACCTGTACCTGGTCAAGCCTTAGTGGAAGTGTGCCGTGATCCATTTCCATACAGTCTGCTTCATAATTTGATCAGACAGTACCTGACTCAGACAGCAAAGGTGTGTGACTCCTGCCTTACTGCTGAGGGTTTTCCTTTTGCCTGTGCTTGACTTAATTGTGTCTTTATTCTCCTACCAGATGAATGCCATGGGCTGTGCTT
This sequence comes from Cyprinella venusta, assembly GCA_038021265.1. Lineage (NCBI taxonomy): Eukaryota > Metazoa > Chordata > Actinopteri > Cypriniformes > Leuciscidae > Cyprinella > Cyprinella venusta. The sequence continues at coordinate 28,935,542 of CM075871.1, forward strand.
CTCTTACTGTAGATACGTCAGTGTTTTTCAACACCAAATTTAAAGACCAAATGCAAGACACATTTCTTGTAATGTTACTGAGGAGGGAACAGGTGAGCTATTGGCTGATCTGAACCATATACTCCTTCTCATCTTTAGAAGACATCCACTTTAAGCCACAAAGTTGGTATTCTTCACTGTTTGTTTGGACTTTCTCTCGCAGATGTAATGGTGTCAATCTGCATTGGTGTCCTTTAAGCTGTAAATCTCTTGGAGGGGAGCAACTGGCCCAACAAACTGCTGTTGAATCTAACCACAAACAAGAATGGACGGGCTGCGTTCTCCCTAAACACGGCTGATCTGAATCTGGTGGTACGACTTGTATTTTGTAAAAATTAAGACTTTCTCTAGAATGATGCTGATTAAGTTTGATCTTCCCCAGGCGAGTGCTAATCCAGAGGTTTTTTATGGTTGTAAATTGCCATACTTCACTACAGATACAAGGTTTGTTCAGCTTCTCCTACCTGTTTCTCCCGACAATCCATTGTTTAGTGAACTGACTATAGTGAAGCTCTGTCAGCCGCTCAAATGTGGTGCTTTGTTTCCAGTGACCATGGAGTATTCAGTTGTGGGAGAGGCTGGTAGCTACAGTGCTGACATAATCTATATGGTGAGTGGACATTAGTTTTGTAGTTAAGTTTGCTGGTCTGTTCGTTCCGCAACTTGTACACCTATGTCTTCTGTCAGGTCTTATCCAAAGGAGTGATCGTCCTCCATGGATTTCGGACGGTTAAAGCAAAGGCTGGTGATGCAGTCACAAGTGTCTCTGTGACGTTCCAGTTGTCTGTCAGCGTCGCTATGACTCCAGCAGTGCAGATTCTGCTCCACAGCGTTCTTCCCAGTGAGAATGCAGTTCCTGCTAGTGTGCCGTTTGGCACCGATGTGTATTTCCAGAACCAGGTACTGTATGATGTGGCTATTTTCAATTTGGGAATGTTGGTGTGTGTCCTACAGCGTGTTGGTCCTTGTTCCAGGCGTCTCTGCAGTTTTCTCCAGCTACGGTTGTTCCTGCGGAGGGAAACGTTCTGACGGTTTCTGCTCAAGCTGGATCTCTGTGTGGCTTCAGTTCTGTGGATCAGAGCGTCCGGATCCTGGAGCCAGGAAGACGTCTGAGTGCTGAAGGGGTGTCTGTGTGCCCCAATCAGGTTTTTTGTTTGGGCTTTTAATCTGAATGTTTCAGTGTGTGGCACTTCTGATTAGAGTCCACTTTGGTTTACCCCAGCGTCTGAAGTACAAGGGCCTGATTTTTTTTTATCCCAACTTCAGTATCGGTATGGACGTGCGTGCGTCCGTCAATACGTGCGTCCGTCAATACGTCCGTCCATCAATGCGTGCGTCCGTCCGTCCGTCAATACGTCCGTCCATCAATGCGTGCGTCCGTCCGTCCGTCAATACGTCCGTCCATCAATGCGTGCGTCCGTCCGTCAACACGTCCCTCCGTCAATACATCCGTCCGTCAATGCGTCCTTCCGTCCGTGCGTCCGTCAATATGTCCGTCCGTCCGTGCGTCCGTCCCAAAGACCTAGGCGCCGCAGAATAGAGTAGGCATGGAGTGAACAGTCCCAACACTTAGTCTCCCAAGTTTTTCAGCTGGAAAAAAGACGGTAAGTTGTTGTTTAAGGGAAGTTCAATGACAGATCTGAGGCCTTAATCTAAAGCACTTTGTTTCTGGTTTAGTTTTGCCCAAGTTTGACGTGACCGTAAACGCACTGCAGACCTACAGCGTTGGAGTTATGGGACTGAAAATTGAGTCTTGTTCCAAGTGAGTGATGCTTTATTTTTCTTGTCTTGTGATTGGTCAGTTATTTATCTTGTTCTGATGTTTCCCAGATATACATATGGCCAACCTGTACCTGGTCAAGCCTTAGCGGAAGTGTGCCGTGATCCATTTCCATAAAGTCTGCTTCATCATTTGACCAGAGAGTGCCTGACTCACACCGCAAAGGTGTGTGACTCCTGCCTTACTGCTGAGGGTTTTCCTTTTGCCTGTGCTTGACTTAATTGTGTCTTTGTTCTCCTACCAGATGAATGCCACGGGCTATGCCTCTCTTACTGTTGATGCGTCAGTGTTTTTCAACACCAAATTTGAAGACCAAATGCAAGACACATTTCTTGTAAATGTGAATGTTACTGAGGAGGGAACAGGTGAGCTATTGGCTGATCTGAACCATATACTCTTTATCATCTTTACAAGACATGTACTTTAAGCCACAAAGTTGATATTCTTCACTGTTTGTTTGGACTTTCTCTTGCAGATGTAATGGTGTCAAAATCTGCAATGGAGTCCTTTACAAACAAAGCTGTATATCTCTTGGAAGGGAGCAACTGGCCCAACAAACCGCCGCGGCAAATGTCCCGTACTCAGACTTATCCAAGGCGAATAATTTATGCAGATCGGAGAGTTCTCTCCTCAGGTCCATATACAGCAGCTAGTGAGGGCCGGCCAGTTCTGCCTAGAGTTCAAGACGATCCTCCTCAGCCCATGAGGGCGCTGCCTGTAGATTCAGGAGATGACCTTCTGCATTCTCATTCTGTCAGTCACAAAGAGATTGATTATCTCACTGACAACCTAGGAGACCTGAGATTACCAGGCTCGGCTAACTTCAAGTCATCCTTTCTCTTCTTATGAACCAACTCAATCCCAAAACAAGCTAGCCCATCAAGAAGATGCTACATATCCTCAACCTGGTATTGGGCACATAGATAGACCACATGGTTACTACAACACAGACCACAGAGGCCATAACTATATGTCCACTGACCAAAGAGATCGCAACCAATATCCCTCAGCTGTTCAGTTTATGCCTCAGGACTACAGTCAAGAGACAGCAGCTACGTATGGGACTTATAAAGATCATAGTCTAAACTGCAAACCCGTCCGCTATTTCCCTTCCACTGAACCATATGGTTATCAGCAACCTTATCATGAGATTCCAGCTACAAGTCCAGTCTATCAAGATGAGAGACTTACTCCAAGGGATACATTAGCTCACCATGCACATGAGAGATACTCAGACAGCCATGGTCAATCAGCTCCTAATCCTACAGACAAATCAAGCTTCTTGACCCCACGACAGTACACAGATTACACTCAGCCTGAGATATATCAGCCATACCACCCAGTGCGCCCTCCTTCTCTTCCATATTTTCATGTAGAGCCCAAATACAGAGGTCCTATTCCCACCATTCCTCATTTTTGCAGTGAAGATCACAGAGAGTTAGCACGAAAATTGCACTGGAGAATTTGCTACCTGCCGAGGTTCCAGATTGTTTCAAGTACCAAATACTCGTTGATCATCTGAAACAGGAGAATGCTTTGCTCACTGCAGACTCGTACGTCTACAGCAGGTACCCATACACCAACACCATGAGGTCTCTAACTGCACTTTAAGGTCAACCACATCAACTCGCACTACAAAGAATTGCAGAATTGATGGATGGCCCAAAAATCAGGAGTGGTGACACTAAATCTTTTAGAATGGTTGCCCTCAAAGTGCGTGCATTAGTTGGAATGCTGGACCAACTTGGAGCTAAAGCATGGACAGAGCTCAAATGTGGGTCACATATTTCACGTCTCCTTGCCTAATTGCCTCATGATCTTAAAACAAACTTCAGAAGGTTTGTTAACCCCATTCAGAACCCATTTCCAACACTGATATACCTCAGCAATTGGCTAGAATATGAGCTCAGAATACAAGAGGATGAGTCACAGTACGTTAGTAATGTAAGCAGAACCTACTCTCAGCCACAGAGAGAACAGCAAAGGAATTGCAAGCCGGTTCAACGATTTGCTACTGTCTTGCAAGGTGGCGAACAGAGTAAACCAGCAAGTGTTACAGCAGTCAAGAAGGAGAAACCGACAAAGTAATGCCCCTTCTGCAACACTGTGCAGCATTACTTCAATCAGTGCGCTTATTTCAAACTGCTAAATCAAGATCAAGTGGAGTCTTGGCTTAAGTCAAATCAGAAGTCCTTTAGGTGTGGCTGTGATCACCAGATCTCACAATGTAATCTTAAAGCCAAATGTAAAAAATGTGAAAAGAGACATTTGGAAATACTGCTTGACTTCAATGCAAAAGGTAAACGTGGAACACAAGCTTCAGCAGAAAACAGTTGAAAATACTGCTTGACTTCAATGCAAAAGGTAAACATGGAACACAAGCTTCAGCAGAAAACAGTTGTCTTGTGAACTCAGAAGTAGAGACTTTGCTGCCTGCAGTTGGTCTGTCCATATACAAAGTTCTTTTGAAGGTCAGCCGAGTGATCTTGAGAAATGGAGAGAAGGAACTTGACACATGCGCTATATTGGATGATGGATCAGAGAGGCCAATGTTACTGTATGAAGCAGCACAGCAACTTGATCTTCAAGGACTTCTTGAAGATATAGCCCTCCGTACTGTGAGACAAGACATACGGGTTGTTCATGGGGCGGCTGTTTCATTCTCAGTAGCTTCTGCATTTCAGCCAAACAAATCCTTCACCATTGAAAGAGCTTTTACAGCCAAAGAACTAAGCCTCGCAAAACACACTTACCCTGTTAAGTTGCTGCAGAAGAAATACAGATTTCTACAAAGTCTGCCCATTCCCTCATTGCAGCAGGCTCAACCACTCTTACTCATTGGCTCAGATTATCTACATTTAATCACAGCTACCGAGCCAGTACGTCTTGGACCTCCTGGCGGTCCTGGCGCTGTGAAAACCAGACTCGGCTAGACTCTGCAGGGCCCCTCAAAATTCCTTGCCAGTCATCTCTTACCACAACGGTGTCTATTAACCTCCACTTTGTCAGCAGAAGCCGGACTGTTCAACATACAGAAATTGTGGCAAATGGACACACTTCTGTATAGTAGTGAGACACAGAAGGCAAGACATAGAAGTGGTGCAAATCCTTGAAGAGAAAACAATCAGGGTGGCAGTCGGAGATATTTAAAGGTATGCAACACCTCTCCTCTGGAAAAGAAATCTTCCACCTAAAGAAGCAGTACCAGCCCATTTAAGAAGCACAGAAAAACGCCTTTTGCAGTACACAGATCTTGCTTCAGTGTATGTTAAAGTGCAGAAACTTGAAAAGGCAGGCTATATCTCAAAGCTGACACCAGAGGAGACAGATAAAAGCCGATGGAATCAAGGTCCACAGTTCTTAACTCAGTCAGTTAGTAGTTGGCCCAAACAGCCTCATGATGTTGTAAGCGATGACATCCAAGAACACTGCAGTTATACTTTCTGTGGAGCGCTGTCCTCCAGTCAAACTGATATCCCAGACATCTCTCGATACAATTCACTTCAAGATCTGATTAAGGTTACTGCTATTTCCCTTCATGGGGCGGCAGATGAAAGTGACCTCTCTGCTGACGACTATACACAAGCTGAACAGGAACTTCTGAGACGTGCTCAAGTTGAAAGCTTCCCAGAAGAAAGAGCCCAAGTCCAGTTAGGTAAACCTGTATCTCACTCTAGTCGTCTTCTAACTCTAGCCCCAGACTATGATCACAAAGCCAAATTAGTCAGAGTAGGTGGACCCCTCCGCAGATGTAAGCACTTGGACTCAGACACTCTACACCCTATTGTCTTAGATCCTGCTCACCCTCTTGTAAATCTTCTGATTCAACATCACGACAACCTCCTGTTACGTCCAGGACCTGTTTATTACAAAATATTGGATCGTAAGAGGCAGAGAGGCAGTAAAAAGACACCAGCGCAGCGGCTTTGAATGTAGAAGAATGTTAAAGAATGAGAAGAATGATCTGTTTCTTGCAACCAACGTATGGATTCTTGAAATTGGTTTACATCAAGTTAATAAAATGTATGTCTTTTGTGAATGTATCAGTATGTTGCGTTTTATTGGAGAAAATGCTTTTTGTGTAAATACACTAAATATTACAAAATGGTTAAACAAGATATTTTTAAGGTTAAAAGTGTATCAAAGTCAAAAATTTAATGCCACGATTATGGATAAATTGTAAAGAAACCTGCTTTGGATGTATTATGTTCAGGACAAACGTAATAGCACTGCAATAGTATTAGGTTAAGGACGAACGTAATAGCACTGCTTATATGTTGGCATGTAACGTAATTGCGATTTGCTAAATAGTTTCCTCAGAACGTATTTCGTGTGATATATTGGTTGATTCAGTGCTCAGGATACAACAGAGAAAGAAGCAATTTTATTGAAACATTAGAATACATAGGTATTACTACATTGACATTAGATCAATCTAAGGGAAACTAACTCGCTATCTAAGGGAAACATGATTGGTTGACAGGATATAGTTAAATAGATTTAACTGTTTTTTTTTAAATATATAGATAAGTTGCTTAACTCTGTTGACGCTTCACACTCCTGTCCATTTGGTTGCGGTAAATGCACCTTTTTAGCTGGTTTGCCAACCGCCATAAAACTCTTAAAGAAGAAGAAACTGGGCGTTGCTTTTGGGAACGGTGTCCTCGGGGAAAGTAAGCCGCGGTGAAGAGGAAGTGGGGCCGAAAAAAAAAACCACATTGAACACTGACGAATAACGTGCGCTGATATTTGTCCTGGTGTGTAAGGTCTTTAGGCCATCAATGTGTACTTACATTTACAAGTCATTAAATCGTGTTTAATTCGGACTTCTCTGTGCATGCTATTTGAGGTGAACCCAGGGTGGACCCCATAAACCTTCATTATATGACTGACAAACAAGAACGGTTTGACCTAAAAATATCAAAATTGAAAATACTGTGGAAACAAAGACACCTACATCTTGGATGCCCTTGAGGTAAGCTAACACATATCAAAAATGTATTTCAAAGTGAACTATCCCTTTAACTAACTTTTCCCTCATGAACTCTCATTCCCTCATGTGATCTGTCATTCCCTCATTGCCCTCACTTTCAACTTTACCATTCAGGTTCTGATTGCAGGCAGTTAAATGAGGACTGAGACAAAGTAGGCTACTCTTTAATCAATCATTATTTTGTTTTACAATAAGCAAGTTGAAAGATATAGTTGTCGTGTTGAGACGTAGTAGAAATGATTTGATATCACTAGCAAATTTACATGCGGGTAAAAATATGTGCCATATAGATCATGTTACAAATAAACTTTGCACTTTGGACTTTCAGTGAGCTGCTCACTACATTTCAAATGATAACATACGATAAGGCGTAATGCTAAATGTGTTTGCTCATTTCCAGGAGTAATATGCAAAGATAAAGAAATCGGCACCGAACAAAGAAGAAGCATATGCCAGTCAATATATCCGTAAGTAATCTACAGTTTATGGATTAAAACAACAAGCTTTTTTAACAAAAGTGTATTTATTCAAAATAAATGTGAAATTTCCATTATGTCAGGGATCATAGTTTTCTACATTTTCAAGAAGTCATTCGACATTTTTTTCAAATAGTTTCCCTTATGAAAAAGTTATGTTCAAGTATATTTTTAAGTATTGGCTACTTTGTTGTAAAGATGTCAGTTTACTAGTAGTAAACTTGTAAGTGTACAAGTGTACATTTCAATATGGTTTGGGACTAAATTGGCTGACTTTTTATAATACATTTAAGTGTGCTTTACTGTTGCAGTAGCAAACTTTAAGTTCACAACTGTGTTTCTCATTTTTACTGCATCTGTACTACAAGTTTACATAATAATAATAATAGTAGTTTACTATTTTAATACTTGTAGTACTGTTTTTAGTTTATGAAAGGACACTTTTAAGTATAATCTTTTTATCCTTTTAATCGTTAATTTTATCCTGCAAGTATGCTTACTTGTTTTCTTTAAGTGAACATAAAATTATACTTAGTTTACTATACTTATTATTGTTGCATTTTAAATATACTATTTGTTCCTATTAGGTATTAATGTTTTATACTTGAAATATACCTTTACACTTTAACTCTTTCCATTTAATACATATATATATGTGTATATATATATATATATATATATATATTCTAGCTTCATTTTTTTTATCAACACTTGAAAAAAAAGTTTTTACCAAAGACTACATCTGGATGGGATTTGGAACAATGATCAAAACATATATTAAGTAGATTGAGTCCACCAACACCCCCAGCTTCACAGTTAGGGAGTTTAGATTTAAATGCTGTTGTTTTTCATTTGCATAAGCAATCATCCAAGCCTCTTATTCCTATGTGTTTTGATCCAGAGATTCTGTACTCTTTCAGAAGATGTTTAGCGCTCTTTATTGAAAATATGGATATCTGGAAAATTCAGTCAGTGACTCTTTCGCCTTCAGAACTGACTTAATTGTATGTGGCATTGATTCAACAAGGTGCTGAAAGCATTCTTTAGAAATATTGGCCCATATTGATAGGATAGCATCTTGCAGTTGATGAAGATTTGTGGGATGCACATCCAGGGCACGAAGCTCCCATTCCACCACATCCCAAAGATGCTCTATTGGGTTGATATTTGGTGACTGTGGGGGGCATTTTAGTACAGTGAACTCATTGTCATGCTCAAGAAACTAATTTGAAATGATTCGATCTTTGTGACATGGTGCATTATCCTGCTGGAAGTAGCCATCAGAGGATGGGTAGGCCTACATGGTGGCCATAAAGGTATGGACATGGTCAGAAATAATGCTTAGGTCGACCGTGGTATTTAAACAATTCCCAATTGACACTAAGGGGCCTAAAAGAAAACATCCCGCACACCATTACACCACCACCAGCAGCCTGCACAGTGGTAACAAGGAATGGTAGATCCATGTTCTCATTCTGTTTACGCCAAATTCTGACTCTACCATCTGAATGTCTCAACAGAAATCGAGACTCATCAGACAAGGCAACATTTTCCAGTCTTCAACTGTCCAATTTTGGTGAGCTCTTGCAAATTGTAGCCTCTTTTTCCTATCTGTAGTAGAGATGAGTGTTACCCGGCGGGGTCTTCTGCTGTTGTTGCCCATCCGCCTCAAGGTTGTGCGTGTTGTGGCTTCACAAATTGCTTTGCTGCATACCTCTGTTGTAACGAGTGGTTATTTCAGTCAAAGTTGCTCTTCTACCATCTTGCATCAGTCGGCCCATTCGCCTCTGACCTCTAGCATTAACAATGCATTTTCGCCCACACGACTGCTGCATATTGGAGGTTTTTCCCTTTTCACACCATTCTTTGTAAACCCTGCTTAAATCACCTTTGTTTCCCATTCTGACATTTAGTTTGGAGTTCAGGAGATTGTCTTGACCAGGACCACACCCCTAAATGCATTGAAGCAACTGCCATGAGATTCGTTGATTAGACAATTGCATTAATGAGAAATTGAACAGGTGTTCCTAATAATCCTTTAGGTGAGTTTATATCCTACTTAAATGGTTTCTCAAACAAGAAAAAAATAGGCTATGTTTACACGTAAACGATTCTGAAGAGAAAATGCAAAAGTGGCGTTGCGTCATCACTTTTTATTCTGCGGCCGTTTAGACAAGCATTTTGTGTGGGAAATTCACGTGCAAACGGTGACGCAAAAGTGTGTGAAATTCAATGTAGTATGCACTTCAGGCGGCTAGGAGTGCATACTACAACAACACCAAGTCCACGCGCCTGCGTACAAACTTCACAGTCAAGCAGACTTTTGCGTTTTTACCGTTTACACGGGAATGCGCCAGTGGAGCATTTTAAAGATTTCCACTCTGGAGGGTGGTTTCACTTTTTTGCGTTTTTAAGCCTCAAAAACGCCGTCACCGTGTAAACGAAAGGCGCATCCGTAAAAATAATTTTTACGTTTTCACCCGTGAGCGTTCTCGTGTAAACAGGGCCTTAGGCTGGCAGGGATTGATATTAACTCTTTTGCTCACCAGCCTCTGTGCTAGTGGTTTTCCAAATTTACTAGGCACTCCAAATTTTCAATTTTTTTGATGTGAAATTGTTTTATTAGGTGTGTGACAATATACAAGACTCACAAGATGATTCTTTAAAGTATTTTTTTATTTTTGGAAATCTTCAATGACAAAATATATGACTGGAATAATATAATGTATTTGACTGAAAGTCAAAATGCAAAACAATGCAGGTGCATTTTGAAATTTTGTTGGGATGGGACAGAATAATTAAACCCTCCTTTCAATTAAATGAAAAGTTCTCATTCATTTTTGAGGAACGAAAGAGATAGACTCGTTCAGTGTAGACATAATCACTAATTTAGTCATTTCGCATGCGTCTGATGTACAAAAAATTTAAAAAGCATCATATGATAGCAGAGCTTTGAGCTTATAGATTCCTATATCCTAGAGAGATTGAAGTGCTACTAAGGGCTAATGTTGATTTCTGTCTAGTTATGTAATAAACATTTTGCAAAAGAAAAGCTCAAAATGGTTAATCATAGATAAAGTAAGACTGAAACTCACCTCATCACTGCTCCTTTTCCTCAGCTGTAGGCAAAGTCAAGCACGCATTTCAAATCAGTGTTTCTCCCAGGAGACTAGTGCTTTAGCGCTTTAGAAGAGGAAGTTGCTAGTGCTTTAGCGCTTTAGAAGTTGCTCAACTGCATTTGTGAGAAAATCTGCCTGAACACATTTGTGAGAAAATCGATTTGAGAGATCTCATAAAAAGCTAAGTGTCTCGCAGTCATAACAGACATATTTGCTTGCACTAGATTAGGTATTTGTTCAAAGGTTACTTGCAATTTGTTGAATGGTTTGTATTTATTTGTGAAATATTATCTAGGCTCATTTATTTATATTTGTAAAACACAATACATGTTTGTTAATACACTGCATTTTCGCTCTAATTGACCTTTGTACTTGAACATTGCCTTCTGCTCGTTTGCGAGTCAAGTTTTCCTTTGCAAAGCAGAAGGAGTTTGTTTGCAAAATGCTAGGTTTGTTTGTTTAATTATGGCAAAAAATTAACTCCATATCCCATCACAGTGCCGTGTAAGAGCGATTTGCGATATACACTGATTGGTAGAACGTAGCTAATGTCAAGCCCTGAGAGTGGGACATTATTTTGTCCATTTGGAATTGATTTGATTGTTGGATCGTCATCATTTGCTATTGTTGTAATCTTATGGGAGTGAAGTGGTCTCACCCTCACACCAAAAAGAGAAGAGGTGTCACTGGAAGAGTTAGGGAAAGTTATTTTGATAAAAGATTGGGAGGGCACATGAATTTTAAACTATAATGATTAATCCGATAAATCATTTATAATAAATAGTCTACTGCGATATCCCATAAAAAATAAGAAGTGTTCATTTTGATTTAATGGTGAATTTAACATCACCCATGTGAGAAATATAGTTTGTTGTCCAGTACAGGAGATGGTAGCAGTTCTTCAAAAGAGTCCTTATCAAACCAGTTATGGGGGAACTCCGCCCTGCAGCAGATTCTTAAAAATAAGAAATATGTTTGCTGATGTATAATGGATACATGGATGTAATTGAGATGTTAAAGGTTTAGTTTCCCAAAAAAATGTTTCATTAATTACTCACCCTCTTGTTGTTCCAAAGACTGTCACTTATCTTCGGAATACAAATTAAGATATTTTTTTAAGAAAAGAGCTGAGGGCTTTATACCTCCATAGACAGCTATGCAACTGGACACTTTGATGCTTCAAAAAGTTCATAAAGTGATCGTAAAACTAATTCATATAAATTGAGCAGCTTAGTCCAAAATTTTCTGAAGAGACTCAAATTGCTTCAACTGATGAACAGATTAGGCTTTTATTCACTTATAAACATTAATCAACTCACACATCAGTTGTGATAAATGAAAAAGATCTTCATTTGTGTTCCGAAGAAGAAGAAAATTCTTATGTGTTTGGAACGACATGAGGGTGAGTGAATAATGACATAATTTTCATTTTTGGGTGAACTATACCTTTATAAACCTGGCTACTACTCTAAGTTTAGAGTAGCTAAATTTAGTCCATATTTAATATTATTAACAGAAGTAACTACACAAATAATATTATCCCAAATTATGTGATCCAATTATTTTATCATTTACAGGTAAGATGACACCATTTTCTAAGAACATGGTTTCTATCTCTCTCTGGATAACAGTCGTAATTGTTTTTGGTTCTCTCTGTGATGGGGGCAAAATCTTGGTCGTGTCTGTGGAGGGAAGTCACTGGGTGAACATGGACATCCTCATCAAGGCTTTACATGGTCAAGGGCACAGCATTGATGTAATACGCACCTATAATAGCTGGTTCGTAAAGGAGAATTCAACTTATTACAACTCTATAACCATACCAAACACCAAAGGAATGGATGAAGAATTTTTAGAAGACTTGCTGTCCAAACTAATCGACCATGAAAAAGGGAAAAGGTTCTGGCTAAGTGCTGTACGGCTGAGTTTGAATATGGTTAGTGACATGGTTAAAATGCATAAAATGATATGTCAGCTTATAACAAACATGTTTGAAAGTGAGGAAATTATGAAGACACTGCATGAAAAACAGTATGATCTGATGCTTACGGATCCGGCATGGGGTGCAGGCATTCTCCTGGCTCATGAACTCAAGTTACCCATGGTATATAATGTGAGATGGACCACTACTGGCGAGGGACACTTTGATGTCGCTCCCTCTCCAATGTCTTACATCCCTATCACAGGATCTGGAAACACTGGCAAAATGAACTTCTTCCAACGAGTAAAAAATGTTTATTATTATTTCCTAATGGCCTTTCAGTACAGCTATTTTAATTTGCCACAGTACCAAGCTCTTTGTGACAAATATTTCCATCCTCCAGTAAATTTTTATGAACTTCTCCAGGGGGCTGATATATGGCTTATGAGGGTTGATTTTGTTTTTGAATTTCCACGTCCAACAATGCCAAACATCAACTATATTGGCGGCTTCCAATGTAAACCAGCGAAGACCCTTCCACATGATCTGGAAGACTTCATGCAAAGTTCTGCCGAGCATGGAGTCATCATCATGTCTTTAGGGTCGTTTATCAGTGCCCTACCAGATGATTTAACAGCAGAAATAGCTACTGCTTTTGCTCGGCTCCCACAAAAGGTCATTTGGAGATACACTGGAAAGAGACCATCTACTTTGGGGAACAACACATTACTGGTTGACTGGATGCCACAGAACGATCTTCTGGGGCATCCAAAGACTAAACTTTTTGTTGCACATGGTGGAACCAATGGGGTTCAAGAAGCTTTGTACCATGGTATTCCAGTGGTTGGAATTCCATTCTTTTTTGACCAGTACGACAATCTCCTTCGGTTGCAGGAAAGGGGAGGAGCCAAGATTGTTTCCATTGCAACTTTAGATAAAAATACACTGCATGCAGCCATACAGGAAGTAATCAATGAACCATCTTACAGACTGAGCATGCAAAGACTCTCTCATCTGCACAGAGACAAGCCAGTCAAACCTTTGGACAGCGCCCTCTTCTGGATTGAGTTTGTAATGAGACACAAAGGTGCTGCTCACCTCCGAACAGAGTCCTACAAACTGCCTTGGTACTCCTATTACTCAGTAGATGTTGCAGTTACATTGTCTGCAATTGTTTTGATATTCACTCTCTTCATATTTTTAACCATTAGACTTGTGTGTGTCAAGTGTTGCAGCAGAAAAAGGAAAACTGAGTGACATATTTGCATATTAAATGGTCATGAAACCATTAACCAAATTTCCTCTAGTTTCAACTGAGTTATGAGTGTTGAACATCATTCAAGTCAATTACCATCTGTTAGTTTCAAATGTAGGAGAGGACTTATTCATTTAAAAACAATTTGCATTATTTTCAACTTCTAGGTATAAATTTGTCTTTGTGTCAGGATCACATTATTTTCTTTTTAGACTGATGACTCATCAGTGTATCATAATTATTTATGAAATTGGTTGTCCTTTTCCTATGCTGAGCCAAAAGAAGATAAAGATGTGTTCTGGTGACTGGCGTGTTTATTGAAACAATCAGAGAATAATCGAGAGAGTCAGCGAGAAGCTCATTTGCTACATGAAGAAGGTGGACCCGCCTTCTTCTTATCGCTTGCAAAACTCAGTGAGTGAGAGAATATTGCCAAAACTGTAAGTGTAGCTAAAAGAAAGACTTAACTGTACAACTGTTAACTGTTATTTCAGAAGCTTTTTGCCCCATTTACACAAGACATTTGCAACAGTTTTGGCCGTTTTTGGCCATATTTGTGTGAAAAAACTGTGCCAAAAGTGTAAGTGTGGAAAAATGGAAGTCAGAGGAATACAGATAATTTTTATTTTGCATTAACATGAAGCTGCAGCTTCACAATATATGAATTACCCTTACGAATAACAGTAAAATCCTGCAAATACTTTTTTTTATTACACTTTTAACCTTTTTAAAAGGTTTAAAGGTAATTTTAACTTTTACAAACCTTCTCTTGCGCATGCAAATTTAATTTACGCTTGCAATCTTATGAACACTTTCACAAATCTTACCCTGCGCATGTGATTTTTATGGCATTATGTTACCGTCATAGCTTTTGCTTTGTAAGAGATTCTGCATTGCATAAGTTCTCTTTAATAGATCCTGAGTCTTTGACACAAACAAGACATCCACACTGTGAGTGTTATCGGTATTAACAGGCCTTTAACCAATCAAACTAATCAAAAAGCCCCCTTGTGAACTGTCCCCCGTGCCCCCCTCCCTTTTCCCCTTCTCCCACAGCTTTTGTGCACGGCACCTTCTAAGCAAGCAGGGGTGCCTGCAGGTGCAAGCAGAGGCACCAGTTTGCCAACTCCCCACACAGTGAAATGACAGATAATAGAAAACAAAGGATTTTTTTTTTACTGCTCGTGCCACCCCCCATGTGTCATGAAAAATGCCACCCCTGGCAAATGCGAATGGCTGTGCATTATTAGTGCATTAAATTACAGCTGTCACAGGATATGTATGTATTTGTGTAATTTACGGCAAGCTTATAAAATCATGTGTGTATTGTTGCATGTAATGGTAATTTGCAGTGTGCACTTGTGGGATGATTTGATGCTTTTAATTAGATCTAAATAAGGCCTTGTCCACACGGACACAGGTATTTTTTATAACCGTGTCTTTTTTATGTGGTTCGTCCACTTTCAGAAACGCCAGATATAGAGTTGTTGTGTAGACAGTAAAACCGGGGTTTTTGCCTTGCGACGACATGGTGTGCGCCCACGCTGCGCCATTATCTGCCTACCGGAACTTGTAATAACTTTTTGTTAGGCTTCTGATTGGCCAATGTGGCTTTACGGTTAAAGGGATAGTTCACTTTGAAATTAATTTTTGATATGTTTTAGCTTACCTCAAGGTCATCCAAGATGTAGGTGTCTTTGTTTCCACAGTATTTTCAATTTTGACATTTTTCGGTCAAACCGGTGTTCTCTGTCAGTCATATAATGGAGGTTTAGGGGGTCCACCTCAAAGAGCATGCACAGAGAAGTCAAAATGAAACATGATTTAATGACTCGTGAATGTAAGTACACACTGATGGCCTAAGACACAAAGCGAGCGGTTTGTGTGAGAAAACGAACTGTATTTATATAGTTTTTACCTCTTGTTAACAGCTATGTCGAACTGATCTGAATCAGATGTCCAACTGAACCGAACTGAACCGTGTCCGACATTACGCCGGAAGTGATCTCTCGCATGTCACTCATTGTTTACACAGAGATTTCAGAAGTTTAACATTTCACTAAACATATTTAGATATATCAAATGGTGTGAACTATGGTGAGAACTGACTGCTATTGAAACCAAGTAGCTGCAGACCGGAGCTCTCCAAAAGTTGGCAGAACCTCGAAAAGTGAGCAGATCCTCCAAAAGGGGGTGGGCTCTCTACGTACAAAGACTTTCGCCATTGGCTCTTGCCTCAGCCAATTGACTTACATTTCAAAATAGGTCAAAAAAGTTTGTAAATCAATCATTATTTCTAATTGATCTAAAATAAAAGTTATAAAACATGCTATATAAAAAAACTTGTAGCCTATATAAATAGATATTCTAAAATGAGTTCGTTTTGCTTTTATAAATTGAGGGTTACAAATAACTTAATTTTCCTAAGTTGATTTGTGACTGGCCCATCTGTAATATTAAACGGCAGATTTGTGTGTGTGTGTGTGTGTGTGTGTGTGTGTGTGTGTGTGTGTGTGTGTGTGTGTGTGTGTGTGTGTGTGTGTGTGTGTGTGTGTGTGTTATAGTATTTCAAGTTTACAGATGCAGAAAAAGTTCCAGATATTAAGTGTTATGTCATCACTGTTCATTTTCACAATTCAAGATTACTTGTCAAATAAATAAATGAACTTGAAATCATTTGAGTTCACATGTAGCAATTGCAAAGCGAAAAATTACTTTGCAATAATCCTAAAAAAAAAGTTTAAAGGGGACCTATTATACGCGGGACAGGTACAGCAGGGAAGAGGGGTTTTTGGGCTAAGTTTAGCTCCTCCTAAATGGCACAAGGCAGGCCCAGCTCAAAGGAGGGAGCTGGTAGTCAACGAGGTGCGAAAGCAGGAGGAGAGGATGAGGTGTATAAAGGCCATTTCCCAGGCCAAGCAGGGAGAGTGGATGAGATGTGAGAGTGTGGAACAACGCAAGATGGGCTGGCAAGACCTTTGGTCAATGGAAAAGAGTAGGATCAGTTTCCTTATTTGGTCAATGTTCTCCCATCACCGTAGAACCTAAACCTCTGGGTAGGAGAGGATCCCTCTTGTCCTTTGTGCTCATCACCTGCCATATACATTAAGTTGCAGAGGCAGCCATCGTTCCACAGGGCCAACAGGGCCAGAATCAGCCAGTTGTAACCGTCTGATTCTGGCCCTGTTCCCCTTATTAGTTGTGCGAATACAAGGACATGGTGCTTAGTCACCTCAGCCTGTTGGGACAGGTCTTGTTAGTTGCGCCTGATTGGCCCAACCGGACCTGGTTCCCAGAACTCCTGCAACTTGCGACAGCCCTTCCTTGGCCCATTCCTCTACAGAAGGACCTGCTTTCTCAGAGATGGGGCACTCTATGGTATCCGCGTTTAGACCTCTGGAAACTCCATGTCTGGTCCCTTAACGGTACGCGGAGGTTCTAGGTGACCTACCCCAGGAGGTGGTAGAAACCATCACTTCCGCTAGAGCCACCTCAATGAGGCGCCTTTATGCACTGAAGTGGAACCTGTTCATTGGATGGTGTTCCTCCTATGGTGACTCCTTAAGATGTCCAATCAGAGTTTTGCTTTCTTTCATGCAAGATGTGTTGGAGCGAAGGCTGTTTTCCTCCACCCTCAAAGTGTACATCGCCGCTATCGTCACACATCACGATTCAGTTGAAGGTAAGTCATTGGGGAAGCATGACCCCCACCCCCCCTTACCCTCTCTGGACCTGTCTCTTGTGCTCAACACACTGAAGAGACCTCCCCTTTGATCCACTGCAGTCAGCTCAGTTAAGACAGTGAAGCTGAAGACAGTGCTCCTGACTACTCAGACTTCCATTTAGAGGGTAGGGGACCTGCAAGGATTTTCAGTCTACAAATCATGCCTAGAATTCGGGCCGGCCAACTCTCACATTGTCCTGAGACCCCGCCCTGAATACGTGCCCAAGGTCCCTTCCACTTCCTTCAGGGACCAGGTAGTGAACCTGCAAGCACTGCCTTCTGTAGAGCCAGACCCAGCTTTGGCTTTTCTCTATCCTGTATGCGCCTTGCAGTTTTACATGGACATAACTCAAAGCTTTAGGACCTCAGACCAGCTCTTTGTCTGTTACGGAGGCCAGCAGAGGTTAGCCCACTTGATAGTGGATGCTATTGTCTTGGCCTATCAGTCCCAAGACATGCATTTGCCGTTCCGGTTGCGAGTGCACTAAACTAGAAGTGTTCCATTGTTCCTGGGCGGTGGCTCAAGGCGCCTCACTGACAGATATGTATAGCTGCAGGCTGGGCGACACCCAACACGTTTTCTAGATTATATCGCCTCCGTGTAAAGCCAGTATCTTCCTGTATTCTTGCCTCCAGTGGCCAGTAGCGCAAAGGACCCTTTCTTGGTGTTGTCTTGCAACGCCACTCCCGTCCCACTGGGCCGGATATATGCGTCTATATGCTCCACTAGTGTTCCCCAGAAATGTCTAACCCTTTTGAGCTCATCAGTCACCCCTGCATCAGCGTCGAAGCTGCTGCGGAGCATCTGACGCCGGGCCTACACACGTATGCATTGTGGAACCTGTGCTAGGCTGGGTGTCCATATGTAGCGGTCCCTGCGGCAACTTCATATGTGTATTCCTCCACTATCAGCTCCTCTGTGGACGAGTCTGTGTCTTTCCCTCGACAGAGTTCTCTCTGTCGTCTCTGTTGGTGTTCTTTCCCCCTTAGAATTAGACTGGAACCACCTTCACAGACTGTCATATGTTCCACTACCCTGCTCGGCTAGTCCATATGTGTAACCGCCACAGTACCTCCCTCCGGGATAGGACGAGGCATCCGCAGCGCCCCCCTTCGCCAAGGGCACGCTTTCCCAGCGTTATCCAATAAGATACACTGAGTGAGTCTTTTGGAACAGCAGTGACTGACCTTCTCTGCTTAGAGCTCCTACTTTCTGCCCAACACTGCGTTCAGGCCAGGAGACTCAAGCGGAGTGCTGGAAGGGCCAGCAGCAGTGGCGTGTTGGTAGAGATCGTCGGTCATGATGTACGTTTTAGTGACAGAAGAATGGGAACTTCTCGGTTATGTATGGTAACCCTCGTTCCCCGAGGAGGGAACAGAGATGCACGTCCCCTTGCCACAGTTGCTGACCTTCTGCTGTATGGCCGAGTCACAAGTCCAACTCCTCAGTGGAAAAACAAAAATGCAACGCATTTATCACATGCCAATGTGCAGTGTCTCGTTTAGTTTACACTCGAAGTGGATTGGTCTCTCAAGTGAGATGCCCATTCGTCAGTCATGGCAGGGAATGAGGATTACCATGCGTAACCACGTTATCATTTACTCACTCTCAAGTTGTTCCAATCCTGTGTGAATTTTTTTTCTGTTGAACATAAAAGAAGATATTTTGAAGAATGTTGGTAACTCAACTCTTTCAGTGCCCAATGACATCAATTGTATAGGTTTAAAAAAAGACATTTCTTAGAATATATTCTATGTTCAAAAGAAAAAAAGTCATATTTGGAACAAAATGAGGGTAAATGATGACAGAATTAAAAACAATTTGGTGAACTATTTATACACCAACTAATTATTACACCAAACAAAATACAAAACTTTCAAAAACACTCAGCAATGTGATTATTTTATTGAGTGATAGGCAGTGGGTTTAACCAGTAACTAGATTTGCTATCTGGCTTCTTCTTGCCACTTCCTCAACCTGCTGCATTGTTGTTTTACATGTAGAAAAGGCAAAAACAACAACAACAAAACATTACATTACATCGTCCAGTTCTCTCCCTGAACAATGATGTGTTACTAATGTAATTCTCGATGTTGTATAAATGATCTACAATGGGTCATATTTTTTGCCTGGAAATTCAGACCCAAATCCAAAAGATTAAAGGAGAACTCCGGTGCAAAATGAACCTTTGGTCTAATAAAACTTTGGTACCTAGTTAACCCTTTTCTGAGATTTGTTTTCATGATAATCATGTGAACTTAGTTCACGCTCTTCAAAAAAGTTTGAAGTTTTGAGGTTAAATCAAACTATTGCGATTGCTGTTGACATTTTCAAAGATATTCTGTTTGTGTCAGTTATGTATACTATATGTATACAATATACTAAATATATATATATATATATATATATATATATATATATATATATATATATATACTAAGTATATTATATTGTTGGGGACAGTTAAAGACCCAGAATGATGCAATTAGACCTAGAGTCAGATGTGCAGTCACCTGAAGAAAATTTTACTAAAGATAGTTTGCAGTTTCATAAGGCAGAAGTCAGCTTCAAGAATCACACGCAGTTACAGTTGGGGCACCAGCTTTTCTGGAACAACAAGTCATTCCACCTTGGAGCCTTCAATATGAACTATTTTCCCTGGTTTGCCTGAAAAGGCATTCATATAACAAGGTGACAAATAAACTTGGCTACTACTCTAAATCTATTTAATTTATGTATTTTATATCATGTCAGTACTGCACAGTGTCTGCAACATTAACTGAAGTAAATAAACAAATAATGTTATCTGATTTTATGTAATCCCATTATTTTATTATTTACAGGCAAGATGAAACCATTTTCTAAGAACATGGTTTCTGTCTCTCTCTGGATAACAGTCGTAATCCTTTTTGGTTCTCTCTGTGATGGGGGCAAAATCTTGGTGGTGCCTTTGGAGGGAAGTCACTGGGTGAACATGGACATCCTCATCAAGGCTTTACATGGTCAAGGGCACAGCATTGATGTAATACGCACCTTTAATAGCTGGTTCGTAAAGGAGAATTCAACCTATTACAACTCTATAACCATACCAAACACCAAAGGAATGGATGAAGAATTTGTAGAAGACATGATTTCCAAACTAATTGACTCTGAAAGAGGAAAGAGCCACTGGCTGAGCCCTGTACAGCTGTTTTTGGATGTGGTTAGTAACATGTATGAAATGCATAAAATGATATGTCAGCTTATAACAAACATGTTTGAAAGTGAGGAAATTATGAACGCGCTGCAAGAAAAACAGTATGATTTGATGCTTACTGATCCAGTATGGGGTGCAGGCATTTTCTTGGCTCATAAACTCAAGTTACCCATGGTATATAATGTAAGATGGACCACTACTGGTGAGGGACACTTTAACGTCGCTCCCTCTCCAATGTCTTACATCCCCATTACAGGATCTGGAAACACTGACAAGATGAACTTCTTCCAAAGAGTAAAAAATGTTTTCCACTATTTCCTAATGGCCTTTCAGTACAGCTATTTTAATTTGCCACAGTACCAAGCACTTTGTGACAAATATTTCCATCCTCCAGTAAATTATTATGAACTTCTCCAGGGGGCTGATATATGGCTTATGAGGGTTGATTTTGTTTTTGAATTTCCACGTCCAACAATGCCAAATATTATCTACATTGGAGGCTTTCAGTGTAAACCAGCGAAGGCCCTTCCACATGATTTGGAAGATTTCATGCAAAGTTCTGGAGAGCATGGAGTCATCATCATGTCTTTAGGGTCGTTTATCAGTGCCCTACCAGATGATTTAACGGCAGAAATAGCTACTGCTTTTGCTCGACTCCCACAAAAGGTCATTTGGAGATACACTGGAAAGAGACCATCTACTTTGGGGAACAACACATTCCTGGTTGACTGGATGCCACAGAACGATCTTCTAGGGCATCCAAAGACTAAACTTTTTATTGCACATGGCGGAACCAATGGTGTTCAAGAAGCTTTGTACCATGGTATTCCAGTGGTTGGAATTCCATTCTTTTTTGACCAGTACGACAATCTCCTTCGGTTGCAAGAAAGGGGAGGAGCCAAGATTGTTTCCATTGCAATGTTAGATAAAAAGTCTCTGCATGCAGCCATACAGGAAGTAATCCAAGAACCATCTTACAGACTGAGTATGCAGAGACTCTCTCATCTGCACAGAGACAAGCCAGTTAAACCTTTGGACAGCACCCTCTTCTGGATTAACTTTGTAATGAGACACAAAGGTGCTGCTCACCTCCGAACAGAGTCCTACAAACTGCCTTGGTACTCCTATTACTCAGTAGATGTTGCAGTTACATTGTTTGCAGTTGTTCTGATATTCTTTCTATCTTTATTTTTAACAGTTCGATATCTGTGTGTCAAGTGCTGCAGCAGAAAAAGGAAAACTGAGTGACACATTTGGAAATTTAGTATAGACATGGATTATTCTTATTTGTCTGTCCCATGACTTTGATATTATTACTTATGTAATGAACTGCACACTGAACTTTAGAGAAAAAGATAAACAAACAAAAGCAATTAATGATTACATTATGTCTGGCCGGAAAACATCAGGATATTTCATAAGTCAAGCCAAAAGTCTCTAGTAAGCAGGTCTGGTAACACTAATGCAAAATTTAAAAAAAAAAAAAAAAAAAAAAAAAAAACGTTTTTCCAAAGTTTTTCATCTGAATCTCAGATGACAATTTGTATGACTCACTTTTCATTTTGATGGTTGCACAGAATAATATTTTTTTTTTTTACAGGAATATATATCTCAATATCAGATAACATTTACTTTACTGTAAAAAAAAAGTGGGATGGGGCGGCGATATTTCCTAATTAATGCCATTACTCTGACTGCTGCCCTATACAATTCAACTTGAAACATTTTGAATGGTACAGGGCCAAATATATTTTAAATATATTGTGCAGTGAATAAACTAAATTTATTCAACATCTGTATAATTATTATGTAGTTTATGTCTTTTATAATTAGTATAAAGTATAATTTATTTACTTGGGGCACTGTAATTAGCACTTTTTAATCTAAAATGTCGATATTGGGAAAAAACTGTCCTTATTTTTGGAAACTGTGTACCTGTGCAAAAGTTTAACATGCTGATTTTTAAAATCTCAACCTGACCAGTAGTTTAGTAACTGATTTTAATTAACAATGCTGTTCTGTGTGCTATTTCAGCAGGGGTCTGGACAATTATTTACAAAATTTGTTAGCAATTGATGAGGTTTAAAATAATAATTCTCAACTGGATGTGAATTGTGCATTAAACATCAAGTGATGACCAAAATTGCTTCTTGAAGTAAATAAAAACAACAAAAAATCAAACTTACAATTAATTTATTATTGTTTCTAAATCTAAATCTTTTCATTCTTTCGACAGACAGTAGTAAAAAATCAATTGTTGTCGACACAAACTATAGAGCTGTATTAACATACATAATCTGCCTGAGACAAACACAAGTCAATAATATTTTATCTTTAGTATGTTGATTCCATTTATGTAAAATAAAATTAAAAATAACATCAAGAAACATCAAGACACCACAGACGTTAGGTTTAGGGGTAGGTTCTGGGTTAGTTATTACCCAGTTGTTAATTACTAAAATAAGTACATATGTATATGGGGAACAGGACTGTAAAATACTGTAAAATGGCTACCCATTATTTTATAGAAGTCATACATTTGTTTCATATTGCCATATGCTGCCTGCTCTGCTTCAGCTGCCAGTCCACTGAATAGTCTTTTTTTTCCTTCTTGATACTCTTCTTCACTGCTTTGTATTCTTTTGTATAATCTGTTTGAGCCTTGGCCTTTGCTGCTATAATGTCACTGCTATTGACTGCTGCTTTCTTCTTACTAGTTCTATGTAATGCTCCTGAGCATTACATGCAATAATGAGCTTTGTTATTTTTAGGAGTGAACTTATTAACTAACACCACGTTAAACTTTTCCCTCAACACGGCATCTATTTGACAGTCAGGAATTTCCTTCATGACCACAAAGTCAGAGTCCTCCTCCAGGTTATAGGTGATCTCACTGTAAGTCCAGCCAATCAGAGCTCTGAAACCTGTGGGCGTCTGAAGGGAGCAAATGGACTTCAGCACAAACCGAGAATCTGGACTTGTCTGCAGGCAATCCAGCGTCTCCACGAAATGTTCTTTATTACGGGGTGTTAATGGGAAGCAATACATTTTTTTCGTCGGGCGATGGTCAAGGAGGCTGGAATTAGCATAGGCCTTATCTTTAACCACTGGCTTTCTTGATGTCTTCTCAAGAACCCACGTTATCCCATCGCTTAGGAGGCGGAACACACCGGGAGGTTGTGGCTGATCTTTACCCGAAACCATCTCTAAGGGATACCACAGTTGGCATGACACTCCATAGCTCACATCAGTAATATAAGGCTTCCCATCAATCTCCACCAGATTGATGAGATGAGAGTCCACAGGGTGGAAATCATTTTGGAACTTGTTGAACACCTTGGAGCCTAGTGTGGTGTATTTGTAACCCATCTCCTTTAGGACCCATGAGAACAAGAGGTTGTTTTCACAACACCAGCCTCCCCGATTGCTCTTGACTAATTTATCATAGATGATGTGCAGGTCTGTTGTGTTCTTCTCTCCGCAGTGGATGCTGAGGTTCTCAAATGGAATTTTCATAACATGCAGCTTGTGGATTGTGCGTAAAGTGTCCAGGTCGGGTTTGTCATATTGGCCAATAAACCCGATCCTGTTGAAGTACCCTCTCAGATCCATTAGAGTCCCTTAAGAAACAATGCAAAAACAGTTTTAAAAAATACATTTTCTGACTTTTGTCAGTCTAGAAAGCTCCAAATTTAAAAAAAAAAATCAAATTTTTTCTACATAAATGACCCATTTTAAATAAACATTCATCTTTCCAGAGGTGAAATATCCCTTTAAAGAAAACCCAATTGATCTTGGGATCTAACTTGATCTAACTGACAACATGACATAACCTTTGCGTAAACATACACGCCACTTTCGAGTCAAGTGGCGTGTTATCTCTACGCATTTTGAGCTATCCGCATGTATCCGCGTGTCTGCGTGTATGTCTACGCCATTAACGTCCGCTTCATTACGCGTGTCTGTACACGCCGTCAAATGTCCAGTCATAAATGCCATTAACCCAAGTGACGGTTAAGTTTAGGGATAGGGTTGAGGTAAGTCATATCTTTTTTTTCCCTAGGACGGTAAGGGAACACTCATAAATGCCATTAACCCCAGTGACGGTTAGGTTTAGGGACGGGGTTGAGGTAAGTCATATATTTATATAACGTTAAGTCAACGGCGTTCATAAACACGCTGAAAAGCGATTATGCGTCTTGATAGCACGCCAAAAATGGAAATACGAATTGGCGTGTCATACACACGCTACTTCATGAGATCAGTCTGAAACTGAGATGTTTTGTTCGCATCTAATGTTGTTCTGATAAATATTAACGCTAATACATTTCAAATGCACCCACTTGTAACAAAGTTAAAAAAGGACATTTTAATCAACATGACATCATGACTTTTGCGTAAACATACACGCCACTTTCGAGTCAAGTGGCGTATTATTTCTACGCATTTTGAGCTATTCGCGTGTATCCGCGTGTATGCGTGTATGTCTACGCCATTAACGTCCGCGTCATCCCGCGTGTCAGAACACGCGCGTCAAATGTCCAGTCATAAATGCCATTAACCCCAGTGACGGTTAAGTTTAGGGATAGGGTTGAGGTAAGTCATATCTTTTTTTTCCCTAGGATGGTAAGGGAACAGTCATAAATGCCATTAACCCCAGTGACGGTTAAGTTTAGGGACGGGGTTGAGGTAAGTCCTATATTTATATAACGTTAAGTCAACGGCGTTCATAAACACGCTGAAAAGCGATTATGCGTCTTCATAACACGCCAAAAATGCAAATACGAATTGGCGTGTCATACACACGCTACTTCATGAGATCAGCCTGTTTTAATAATAATTTGCTTTTTGCTCACATATTGCTTGTCCGCTGAGAGAAGTGAAAATTCTGAGCTCTTGATAGAACTTGGTTCATTCTCAGGCCCCTTTTCTCTGTTTATTCTCATTTAGATTCAAGGCGAGATGTTTGTCATGTCAAATGAGCTTATTGTGTTTGGTGAATCTGGTTGCTCTGTATGGTGAAGCTGGTTGCTCTGTTTGGTGAAGCTGGTTGCTGTGCTTTAATAGAATTTGCACATTCTGCAGTGTTACACAGTTTAAGAAAAATGTAGGGACTTGAATTTTAATGTTTTATGGCAACCAGGAGAAAACAAATATAAATCTTTTATTATTTCAACAGTTTGCTGGTAATCTTGTTTTAAGTATGTTTCAATATTTTTACTGGGAAAAAAATAGAATATGTTTTTACAAAATACCTGGATAACATTTATAACAGACTATATTATCTTTTGTACCTAAGCAGCAACATTTCCTACAGTCTCTCTAAAATTAAATATGTTCCCATCTGTGAATGAGTTACTTAAATACAACATAAATTGCAACAAAAAAAATAGGAAGTGGAAAAAGAATGGAGTTGTGAAAAACAAAAAGATTTAAGAAGATGTGCGAGCATGGAAGCTACAAATAGAAGATACAATGAGATAAAACAGTAAGAAAAAAGGTCTTGTTTGTAATATAACTTACTTGTGTTAACAAATAAAACCTTATTTTAAAGTGTTACTGAAAAAAAAGCTAGAAGAGTGGTATAACATCAACAGAAACATGAACAAACAATAAAAGGTCTGTCTAAATTCATATTATTTTAATAATCTTACCCTTAGATGAAGCCAGTGAGTGAATGTCTCACAGTCTAGTCAGAGGTTTAAATAAATGTGTGGGCAGGTCCAAGAGGCTTATTATAGGGAGATGAGAGGGTCTGTACATCTTACCATTGGAGAAAGCGTAATGCTAACTTGGATCAAGTGAGGCACCTCCTCCTATCGTGTAATGGCAGTGGTCTCAGTGTCCGGAGTTCAAAATTTTATGCCAGTCAGTTACAGGTTTACGTTAATCAGTTTCTTGTGGATTAGCGTGTTGGTCTTATAAATAAATGTTCTATATTTGGTGTTAAATCGCTAGTAAATGTACAGGACTGCAATATGCTTTACAAAATAATGTCATAAATAGATTGTATTTATCAATTAGCTTCTATAAACTAAATCAAATCCATATTTGATGTGACCACGCTTTGCGTTTAAAACAGCTGTTGTTCATGTACTCTTGCATATAGCTTTTCAGGAAGATTTCTTCAAGCGTTTTGGAGACGTTGCAATGACTGAAACCAACACAACACAACACAACACAAACCAAACAAGAAAACATTCAAGATGGGTTTTTTTTTTTGTTTGTTTAGACTTAGACTTAGACTTATCTTTATTAATCCTTAGGGATGACTCCCAAAAGGAAATTGAAAATTCCAGCAGCAGTTTTAGCAAGAAAAGGGAAGGAGAATAGTGAATAAAAAGAAGACAGTACAAAGAACAAAATAACAATAATAATAATAATACAAATAATAATAGTCAAAATATCGACAAAAGAAAAAAGACCATAAAAAGTGTCAGTATTAAATCCAGTATTAAAGTGCTAGAGTGTTAAAGTGATAAAGTGACCAGGCATTAATGCAAGTCCAGATATATATGTATTTATATATTGTCCTATCCTCCTCTCTACCCTATTTCCTCCTCCCCCCTAATGAGGAGTTATAGAGTCTGATGGCATGAGGGACAAAAGAGTCCTTCAGTCTGTTTGTCCGGCACTTGGGAAGGAGCAGCCTTCCACTGAACCGGCTACTCTGGTTGTTGATGACGGTGTGTGGGGGGGGGGGGGACAATTATTAATAATGTCCAGCAGTTTGTCCAGTGTCCTTCTCTCTGCCACCATCACCAGTGAATCCAGCTTCATGCCAATCACATAGCCTGCCCGGCTGATCAGTTTATCCAGCCTATTGGTGTCCTTCTTGGATATGCTGCCCCCCCAGCACACCACCGTATAGAAGAGGACACTGGTAACCACAGACTGATAAAACATACACAGCAATTTGCTGCAGATGTTAAAAGAGCGCAGTCTCCTCAGGAAATACAGCCTGAAATACATGTGTCTTCCTGTACAGATAGCTTGTGTGTGTTGTCCAGTCCAGTTTGTTATCCAGCCACAATCCAAGGTATTTGTATGACTGTCTCCACCTCAACTCCTTCCAGCAGGACCGGTCGCGGACTTGATCTGGACCTCCCAAAGTCAACAACCAGCTCCTTTGTCTTAGTGGTGTTGAGCTGTAGGCAGTTATTGCGACACCAGAGAGCAAAGTCCCCCACCAGACTCCTATACTCCTCCTCCCTATCACCCTCAATACACCCAACAATGGCTGTGTCATCTGCATACCTCTGTATATGACACAGCTCCGAGTTGTAACAAAAGTCCGAGGTGTACAGGGTGAAGAGAAGAGGAGCCAGCACTGTGCCCTGAGGGGCTCCAGTGCTACTGACCACAGTGTCAGACATGATGTCCTTCAGCCTGACATACTGTGGCCTGCCTGTGAGGTAATCTCTGATCCGGTCAACCAGAAAGTGGTCCACTCCCATCCCGATCAGTTTGTCCCGAAGTATGGGGGGCAGATGGTATTGAAGGCACTGGAGAAGTCCAAAAAAAGTATCCTCACTGTGCCATTCCCCTTATCAAGATGGGAGTGGATCCGATGTAACATGTAAAGGATGGCATCCTCCACACCAACCTTTGGCTGGTACGCAAACTGCAGGCGATCCTTGGCGTGCTGCACCTGGGGTCTGAGGAAGCTGAGGAGGAGCCGCTCCAACGTCTTCATCAGGTGTGAAGTGAGTGCCACCGGTCGAAAGTCATTCAGCTCGCTTGGCCTGTTCTTCTTGGGAACTGGAACGATGCAGGGCAGGATGTCTTCCAGAGGGTAGGCACTCTTCCTAGCTGTAGGCTAAGGTTGAAGATCTGCTGGAGTGGCTCTCCCAGCTCAGCAGCACAGGTCCTCAGCAGTCTCGGACACACTTTATCCGGGCCCGCTGCCTTCCTGGGCCGGAGCCTCTTCAGCTGTTCTCTGACCTGGTCTGTGGTGATGTGGGGCGGGGATTGTACTGATAAGGGTGGGGGTGATGTGGTGTTGGTAGAGAAATGTGTAAAGGAGGCAGGTATTGCGAAGTCGGGGAGGAGGTGTGTAGACTGGGGTATAGTGGTATCAGGGGAGAAGTGTGTAGGGGGAAGAAGACATTGCTGTGGTGGGGATGAGGGTGAGGGTTGGGAGAACAAGGGCATGTGCTGGTTAAACCTATTAAAAAAGTCATTCAGCTCATTGGCCATCTCCATTGTCCCTCCCGTAGTTCTTGTCTTTGTGTTATGACTCGTGATAGTCCTCACGCCATCCCAAACCTCCCTCATGTTGTTCTCTCTCAGTTTCTCCTCCACTTTCCTCCTGTAGTTGTCCTTAGCTTCCTTCACACAATGTTTCACCTGCCGCTGTGCTGTCCTCATGGCCTCCCTGTCCCCGCTCCTGAAGGCAGCCTTCTTCCTGTTAAGGACAGCCTTAACCTCTCGTGTTACCCACGGCTTGTTATTAGGGTAACAGCGGACAGTCTTGACGGGGGAGACCATGTCCGCACAGAAGTTCAGGTAGTCCGTCAGACAATGTGTCATCCCCTCTATGTTCTCACCATGTGAGTTGATCAGCACATCCCAGTCTGTAATGTTATAGCAGTCTCTCAGGGCACTTTCAATCTCAGGGGTCCACCTCCTGTAGTTAGTATAATAATGACAAAATGTATGCATACTTACACACAAACATAAACTCCTCCATCGTTATTTAAGACCGCTCTGACTGGTGATGACAGGATGCGCAATGACAGTTGGGTGATTCCGCTCTCCACTTCCTGTGAAGTGATTGTATAGATGTTCACTTATTCCCTACGCCGTTTGCAGTGCCCTTCCAACTGAACATGTTCGTTCCCTTCGGATTGGAATCTCACTTAAGATGGCGAAATACCCTGTGAAATCCACTTCGCAGTTCACTAACGGTCAAATGGAACGCACCTTCTCTCATCTGCACAGAGACAAGCCAGTTAATCCTTTGGACAGCGCCCCCTCTTCTGGATTGAGTTTGTAATGAGACACAAAGGTGCTGCTCACCTCCAAACAGAGTCCTACACACTGCCTTGGTACCAAGGGGGTAATCCATCGACCGGAAGTTGAAGCCTCGCGGGAGCTGACATCTTGTGGCAGAACTTCACTTGCGTTAGCATTCCCATTGACTCCCATTCATTTTGACGTCACTTTGACAGTGAATAACTTTACATCTGAGGCGTTTGAAGACCCCATTTGTCCTTTATTTATTTCTAAAGAAACTCGACAATGTATAAATAGCTCCATTACCTTGTAGCTTATGTTATGGCCCCCGTAAAAGCAGTTTTAGTGAAAGTAGGCTAACGATTGCGTCATACCCACGCGACTCTCTGTCGCACAGTTTTGAGATTACCGTATGGACACGAGAAGAAGCTCGCACGCAATCAGGAAACGTGGAGGCAAAATGAAAAAATAATTTATCAGAATACCTAGCAAACTTGTCTCCTTCTCCTAGCCCATGGACAGCTCCTATTCATACTCTCCGCCTCTGCACATGTTTCGGAAGGGAATGAATCAGATTTCTCATGCCACCGCACTAGAAGTCAAATGGGTCACTCACGTCACATCTACGTAGTCTAGCTCTGTATGAGTCTGCGCGTCAGGGACGGAAGTGCTAAAAAATCGCCAAAAACTGGCTTCAATCGTCTCAATGGAGTTCCAATGAGATCGCTCTGTCCATTTCTTTTACTGTCTATGCTTGGTACTCCTATTCCTCAGTAGATGTTGCAGTTACATTGTTTGCAGTTGTTCTGATATTCTTTCTATCTATATTTTTAACAGTTCGATATATGTGTGTCAAGTGCTGCAGGAGAAAAAGGAAAACTGAGTGACTCATATTTAAATTTAATATAGACATGGTTATTCTTATTTGTCTGTCCCATGACTTTGATTATTACTTATGTAATGAACTGCACACTGAACTTTAGAGAAAAAGAGAAACAAACTACAGCAATTAATGCTAACATTTGTCTGGCCGGAAAACATCAGGATATTTCATAAGTCAAGCCAAAAGTGAAACCGCAATCAACCCCCCCCCCCCCCCCCCCCCCCTTAATGGGTTTAAATAGAGACATTTTTGTCCTTAGATGGTTAGTTCACCCAAAAATTAAAATTATGTCAATATTTACTCACCCTCAACTTGCGCCAACCCCGTAAGACTTTCGTTCATCTTCGGAACACAAATTAAGATATTTGGAGCTGTCCATCATATGCTTCTATGGAATTTCATTCTGCCGGCCCCGAAAGGTTAGTAAAAAACATAGTTAAAATAGTCCAAGTGATTACAGTGGCTCAACCTTAAGTTTATCAAGTGTCGAGAATACTTTTTTGTGCGGAAATAAATAAATAACGACTTTATTCAACTATTAATTTTCTTCTATGTGGGCCTCTGACGTGGAGAGCACCGCAACGCATGTGCGAAAACTGAGTCCATGCGTCCGTGGCACTCTTGTGAACTCACGTCACAGGCCCACACAGAAGAAAATTGATAGTTAAATAATGCCGCTATTTATTTAATTTTTTTTTTCTGCAGGGGTTGCACACAAAAAGTATTCTCGTCACTTGATAAACTTAATTTTGAGCCACTGTAGTCACTTGGACTATTTTAAATATGTTTTTACTAACGATTTTGGACCATCAGAATGAAATTTCCATTGAAGGAGTCAGACAGCTCTCAGATTTCATCAAAAATATATTGATTTGTGTTCCA
Organism: Cyprinella venusta; assembly: GCA_038021265.1. Lineage (NCBI taxonomy): Eukaryota > Metazoa > Chordata > Actinopteri > Cypriniformes > Leuciscidae > Cyprinella > Cyprinella venusta. The sequence continues at coordinate 28,966,769 of CM075871.1, forward strand.
AAGAATTTTAGTTTTGGGGGAAACTAACTCTTTAAGGTCCTAAGTGTAACTATTTTGCGTCCAATAAAAATTCCAATCATTCCAATAAAAATCATACTTGTGCCCAAATTTATGTAGTTGACAATAACAGGCAAAATTATAAAAAAAACAAAACTGAAAAAGAAAAAAATATATATTTAAAGGGTAAGTATGAGGTTATTTAACAAGCATTAAATTTGCACAAGCTTTTAGCTAACATCACATCCCAGAAAAAACACACTTAGCTGTTTAATATTACTATGTAGCGGATGATATTAGGGGGGAGGGGCACTCTCATAACAGGGAGCATTTAATTGGACAAAATAATTGTACACGCCCTTGAATTCAAGATGAGTAATCTAATGTATATGTTTTGTTCATTTTCTCATTTGGGAAAAAATATAAATTGTAATAATGCACAATAACTATGTTTTATAGTAAATTTTATTGTAATGAAATCAGCATATAACAATAAATGTGATGCAGCATGTTACAGCATAAACGACAGCGCTCGAAGTTGCATAGATGTTTTGAAGACTACAATAATAAATGTAACAATAATGCTAAAACTTTATCCAAGCAAAAGCTTTTGTAATTTTATACATTCATGTGTTTTAGCTGGTACTTCCAACATAACTGGGAACAATGATATTGGCCCATTTATAGATGACAGGGATAAAAAGGAGAGCAGAGCCAAGTAGTGATACTAAGAGAAATGCCCACAGGAAAACCCGGTCCAGGACCCGGGCCACAAACTTCCAGTCCTGTACAACCTAAAAAGAGGCATTACATTAGAATTCATTAGAACTCAAAACTCACAAAAATCACATCATGCCTGGGAGTCTAAAGTGAGACTCTTACCTCTCTGACTTCATTCTCCTTCACCACATGAAGCGTGATGTAGTGTATAGATTCTAAGGCTGCCCGCAGACGGTGTTCTGCACTGAGCAGAGTGGGATCCTGGCCTAAACTCTTCTCATTCCCCAGCCCTCCTCTTCCAGTCCTGTCTGCTCTCTGCCTCCCTGCGGTGGTGGCGTACCGGTCCACATGGCTGCGCATGCACAGCAGTTTAGGCAGGTGGTGCAGAAAGATACGGCGGACCCAGGGCGCCATGCTGTGATGAGTAGACGAGGAGCGATGATGGATGTTAATGGCAAAGACGGTGATGACAATTGAAAGGGTCACAAATATCATAGTGAAAACCAAATATTCTCCAATGAGAGGAATCACCTAGGACAGACAACAACAAAGCAGAAAACATGTCATTTGAGAATTGCAGAGCTATTTTAAAATGAGAATGAAAGAATTGAAAGTAAACATATTGAGATCATTTCCAGATCATTTGAGATCTTGTGTTTAAAAAACATAATTTAATACCGTAAAGCAGGTTTTTTTTTTTTTTAAATCTCCAGTCCTAGTGACCCACTTGATATTTTAAATGTTTTAATCCTTCCCTCATGTCATTATGACCCGAAAAATCGTGGTTGAGATTTTTCCAACACTTGACCAAAAAATGACTGGATTCGGATTATTAGTTTATGTTGATGTAATTAAAAAAAAAGTAACAAATCCTTCCCTCACGGGTCAATTCAATCCCCTTAGGAATAAATGGAATGCAAAGAACGCTTCAGTAAACCTAAAAAAATGCTCAAAATTAAACCTACAAATGAAAAGACCTTGCCAAAAATGATTTTATAATGTCTACATGTGTATCTGAATGCATACTGAAGAGATAAACTAAAGAACTGACTTTAGGACACTGTGGAACAGCTCATTTGCTCCACATAATGCTATGAGGTCATCTAGTGGGAAGAGTCATGAAATATCATGTTATATAGAGGTCTAGCCTGGTTCTCTCAGTTGTAACTGAGATATGGTCTGGCAAAGCGTCATAGACAATTCATCTCCAGAGGGGTGTCACCAGCGGACGTCGCGGGTAGACCTAAAATCAATCAGGGGAGCGTTTCCCGAAAGCATCGTTAGCCAACTATGGTCGCAAGTTGGTCGCAATTCCCATTGAACTCTATTGGTAACGACAGAACTTGCGACCATAGTTGGCTAACGATGCTTTCGGGAAACGCACCCCAAAGCGATGAAGGAGATGACGATAGCAGAGCGGCAGCTGGCGGAGAAACATCTCCGAGTGTTGTTCTTTGCTCAGTTTTTAACTAAAAGGAAACTTTCAAATCGCTTAAAAACAGGCGCGATAGCTGATTCGAGCGAGTGATGATCGACGGCGGCATCCATCTTTGTAATATAGGCTACAAAATCTGCTTCAAAATCCCAGCGCTATCGTCATCGTGTAAATCCCGCCCCAACGTTTCTGACTGGTGCCGCGATTTCTGCGAACTGGACATGGGTTTGAATGAGCTCTTTGCCAGACTAACTTTCAGAGCAAATCTAAATTTGCCAGAAGTTGTCTGGGTTTTCCCAAGCTAATAGAAGTCATCAGGCCGTTCTGTGATTCTGCAGATCACACAGATGGCCAGTCCACCCCTGCACCAGCCTCTAAAGGTTTCGGGACCTGACGGCACTCTGGTGATGTATATAGGCCCAGCACCAACGTTCATGTTGTCTGAGCGGACCAGGATGTGGTGATTTTTTTATCTGAGGACAAAAATGCCTCAGTGCGTTGTCGACTGCCATCATTTCTAGACAGTGTATGTGTAGAAGCTTCTCCCGTTCTGACCACTGGCCAGAGAACGGTCTGCCCTTGAGCAGCGCTCCCCATCCCGAGGTGGAGGTGTCCGTGGACACCACTTTCATTCTTGAGGAAGTCCCGAGGTTTACACCTGGCTGATATAAGTGGATTGCTCTCTAAGGTTTCAGTGCTGTGACTCATTTCTGATCGACCTTGAGGCAAAACAGACCGGAGGCTCATGCCCGAGGTGGTATTCGTGCTTTTAGCCATAACTGCAAAGCAGAAGCAGTGCGAAGCAGACCCAACTGGAGTACTGATGATGCTGAGGCCATGAGACCCAGCATTTTCCGAAACCTTTTGAGCGGGACTATAGTGCCGCAGCCGAAGGATTTCATGATGTGCTGAATGTTCAGTCTGCACTCTGGCGACAGTCACGCTGTCATAGACAGCGAGTCCAGTTCGAACGGTAGGACTGTGTATTGATATGCCTGGCCCTCGAAGTCGAATCTCAAGAATCACCTGTGACGTGACACTATTTGTATTTGGAAATATGCGTCCTTCAGATCTGGCAAATCTGCTCTTGGCAAATCTGCATCAAGGATTTTCCTGGTTGTGAGCATTCTGAACTGGCGTTTGACAAGCACTTTGTTCAATAGTTTCGCTATTTCGCAATTTTCATCTTTTTATAAAAAAGATGAAAATATTTATAAAAATATAGCTTTGCCCATGCATTTTCATAAATTATCTAGGGGTAGAATGAGATCTGGGCTCTGTCCGCAACATAGTGGCGACCATAAAGCTTTGGTGTGTTGTAACGTAAACGCTGTGCTTTCAGCTTTTGAGGTAGAGGGCGCACCGATCATGGTGGGCAGCATGGCCACGCTTGACTCCCTTATGGCAGTTTGCTGAGAGAGAGCGAGCGGGGCAAAACCTGTGGGGCTTCACATGTCTGTGAGTGAATGGACAGCGGGCACATTAACTGCACTGAAAACACTGTCGCCCTGAACTGACTGTATGTGTGTTGGTTTCGTTTTTACAGAAACCGTGGGACATGCAGTGTGTGGCCACTGGGTTGTGGGTACATTTACTAAATCTAATGCACAATCGACACAAGTCGATTTTATTTGTGCAAGCCCTGTACTGTGGTGGGTTGTGCTTGAGTGTAGGAATATGAATATGTCCAGTAATCGCATACATTGATTAAAATTACCCGTAAAGGGAAAAAGTTGCCAACGGTCTATATGGACAACTTTTTACAACGAATTATAGTCAGTTATCCATACAGGTAGGCAAAATTAGATCAATTGTGTTTATCAATAATCAATCACAACGAATTATAACTAAATATTAGATCAGTTGTCAGGATAATCTTGCATGGGGTCAATTTATTATCGAATTATCTGCTTTGTCCGATCTTCATCAAACCTAATGAAAGGTTTCCCAAGTACCCGAAAATAGTCATATAACCATTGCAATAACTCCGAAGCTATCCAGTTAAGGTAAAAAAAACTGCATATTGCTGCTTTAAATATAGAAGTCATAGCTTTGAATTCTCACAAAGAGTACCACCTTTGAGGAGGAAGGGATGATCTCTTCTATCACCAGAAGGAAGACAGTTAGGGAGACGAGGACAGACGTGCAGAGGGAGATTTTCTCTCCTCCATTAGATGGGAGATAAAACACCAGCACGGTCAGGAAAGACAATCCAATGCAGGGAATGATGAGGAAGAGTGTGTAGAAAAGTGGAAGACGTCGGATAATAAAGGAGTAGGTGATTGATGGATAGAAAAATGTCCCATCGCTTCTCAAACCCCGGCTACCTGTGGCCGTCACAATCTCCCATTCACCGTTGTCAAAATAGTCACGTTTGTCCACTTGTACATCCTCAAGGAGAATGTCCACCTTAAAAAAAAAAGAATATTATGCAGTTGTTATATAAATATCCGAATGTTAAACTATCACATGGCGTCAGACGACATTGGGGTGACTATTCCTTTCGTCAACCAAAAACTATACTTTGAATGCCTCTAATAATAGATAAAACATACCTGGGAACCATCGTAGGTCCAGGAGCCAAACTTCATGGAGCAGTTTTGAAGGTCAAAGGGGAAAAATGTCACATCAATGGTGCAGGCAGATTTATAGTTGGCAGGAGGGGTCCAGGAGATAGTGCCATCATATCTCACCACTGCTTTTGTCACTGTGGCCTCGAAATGACCATCTGCACTGCAGGTGGGAATCATTCAGTCATGAGATACAGAGTCTAAATTTAGTGAGAATTAAGTCATTTGAGAGTAAAAAAAATGTTCACATTTCAGTTGGAAACATTACGGACCTATAGAACTTATAATGGGGTCTAAGGCATTCTCCATTTCCACTGGGGTCCCTAAACTCTCAATGTAGCAGTTTCATTAGATTTTCATAAATTCAACTTGAGAACTTTTTACACGTAAGATCAAGCATTAAATTAAATACGATTTGAACAAATTCCACGGTCAAAAGACTGCCATGTACCAAACCCATCCATTTTCTACAGGAAAAAAACAAAAACAAAAAAAAAAACAACTATTAGTCCCTCCTCACATCCATGTTATTGTCACGTCCTGTGGATATAGTATGCTATATGTGCATGATCTGTTATTGATTTATAACTGCTACAGCTGTGAGCATGGGGAACGCTGAGTGTGCTCTTCCTATATGTGAATATTGTAATTTTCTTATACTCTTAGTTTTATGTGAATACCTTTTTAATAATGAATTCGGAAGCTGTAGGAAGATGGTGCCATTTTCTTTGAATCTTAAATTTACCTACTATGTTAGACAGGGTGTGAGATAAGACTGTGTTTGATGTTTATTTATTTGCTTTCTTTGTGTTACCTTTTAGGTTTAATTTAAATAAAATCAAGTGTTTTGTGTTTAATTTTGGGTTATTTCCCAGTTAGTCTCATTACCACAATAAGTACATAGTATGTTAATGCGAAACAGGACTGTAAAATAAAGTGCTACCAATTTTGTTGTTCTGTTTCTTTTCTGGATCGGGGGACTGAAGTGACGGTCCATCTTTTCCATTTTTATTTATTTATTTATTTATTTATTATTGCCATTAATTGTTACATCCTCTCCTACCCCTAGACAAAACTGGGAGGATTTTAACTGTATGAAATTCACTAAAGTCACAGTATAAACATTCAAAATATGTGTATTAAAATATGAAATATCACAAAAAATACTATTAGACTTTTTATGTTATTTATGGCTATAACAGAAATGTTAAACCAGTCCCTCTCTGGTTTCCTTTTGGACTCATACACGTACTTGTCATAGAGCACGATGTCGGGTCTCCAGATGGAGTCTGAGGGAACTCTGATGGAAGTGATGCCCAGGTAATGATCCGGATTCCATCGGAGCTTCCTATCTGCCCATTCCTGAATGCAGAGAGACATTGATTCAACTGCAAAGCTGATCACCAAATAATACCGGAAAGAAAGCAATTGGACACATTGGTCATAGTTAAAATTGAATCTATCAAAATGTTAAAGGGGTGATGAACTAAGAAATCAAATTTTCCTTGAGCTTTTGACATCTAAGAGGTCATCATATTATAAGAATATCCTGTAAGTTTCAGAACTGAAAACATCCTTGTTAGTCCAATAAAAGCTTTTATTGACACCAGCCTCTGAAAGCGACTCGTTTTTAAAAGTCGGGAACTATGACATCGAAGGGGTTAAAACACCACCCCGCAGAAGAAAATCAACACCTACTTCAACACAGCCGGTTTAGCCCCGCCCACCGATTCGCGCATTACACGCATAGCTAAGTAGCCTAACATACATGCCTACCTCGTGATGACAACCCAGATTGAGCTACCGAGCAATACAGAATATTGTGTAGTGCCTGGTTGTGGAAGACAGTCGCTGCATAAGCTTCCTCTGGATTCCAATAGGACTGCAAGGATAAACTCTATTTTTAATGACGTTCCAGCAGATGAGGTAAAACATTGTCGTCTGTTCGCTTCATTTCGCTGAGGATTGTTTTGTAAACAAGACTGGATTTGCAGACCGATTAAGAGTAAAGAACGTGCTGTGCCGTCTATATTGGATCTGACAGGAATTGTGCAACACACGGACTCTGGGTCGAAAGTGTATGGGCGAATCCGGTTGCCATTCGACAACAGTGGACGTTTTCCCCAACGTGCACCGACGGGTGAGTTAAACTCATTATAATATGCAAAACTGTTATCCACTCACAACAGTGGGCGTTTATATCCAAGTCTTCAGTGCGACACGCCCATAAAAAATCGACCATTTTTTCAGGAAGGCTCACAAATTGGGTATAAAATAGCCTATTACTTATTCATTTTGATGTTTTTGAATGCAAAAACCAAGCGAATGTCATAAATTGACCTCAGACAACAATATAATAAAATTTAAAAAGCCAGTTCCTGACCCCTTTAACTATGCAAACAATATGAAGGCAAAATAAAGTAAACATATATTTCAGATAAACCTCTAGCTTTAATTGAGTTACCAGCTTTACCTGTTTCATCCACACATTGGTCGTCATCAGCTGGTTCTTCTCATCCTAACCAACCCAAAAAAATATGATATTATATCTGTGTTATTCTATGTGCCTTCATGTTTTGCTGAGATTAATTTTTATGGACTCATATAGCCCAATGTTGTACTTGCCAGCTATTCTGGATTGTTTACAAACCCAGTTAATCTAACTCTTTTTGCTACTGACTCCAAACAGAACATAAATGATAACAATAAAGAAATTCCTGAACTATTTTAATGCACAGAATTGCCTAATGTATATATTTTAAAATGCAATCTTTATTGTAAGGTACAAATTTGCTTAAAGGAGGAGAATGCTATTTCTGAAGGACTAATTCTCACCACATCCACCAGCTGGGAGATTGCCAGGCCAAATTTCACCTGCACCGTTCCATTTAGATCCTCCACTGGTCTCACCCATTTCTGGTAGTTGCTGAAGAGATGTTTAAACAACTTGTCTTCTGTCTTGGCATAGGAAGACAGCACAGGAGGCCCTTAAAGAAAACAACAACTTCATGTTAATCTCTTTTCCATTTGGTCAGGATGTACTGGGACACTAAACAAAAGTAATTTGATGACAACAGTCTCAGATTCAAAGACCACGCATGCTTATGGATTTGGTCAACACTCAGCCCAATAGAATTAACTCTTACTGGAATTCAGCGCAGTCTCATCCCAAGACGTCATATAAATGACGTTTTGGGACGTCTTTTGACCATACGTCAATATTCGCCTTTTTAGGGCCCCCTTAAACGTCGGTAGATGAGGTTATGGGATCCTAACTCTACCCCATACCTAAACCTAACCCTAAACCTAATCCGTCACCTAACCGACGTTAAAGGTAAAGCGTCAGTTGTATGACGGCTCGGGATCGCCATCTACCGACGTTTAAGGGCAGATATTGACGTATGGTCAAAAGACATCCCAAGACGTCAGTTATATGACTTTTTGGGGTGAGACTGTGTTGGGATATCAGTGAATATCAGAGCTTGAGTCTTTCAAAGCTGCCTTAAAAATGACTTCTGTTTTTATGTGCTGTGTTTACTTGATGAATTCGAATGAAGGTCATTTGGCATTGTTATTGGATTGGATCTCCAGCTGCTGCTATCTTGCCTATATCCTGATCAGATTTGCCTCTCAATGCCTCCAATGTCTTAGTCACTAAGGGAAACGTGATTTGCTGAACATGTGTTCTGGCCTGTGAGGGCAGATAGAATTATGAGGGGAGGTTTATGAATCTCTGAATGTGAAACTGGTTTAGATGATCTGGGTTGTGTTACCCAGTATCACTGGTGCGAGGGACATTCTTAAAAGTTGAATGTCAAGCTACTTTGTGTTCCAAAACCAACGCATTCTCATCCTTTAGCGTCATATAGGTGATACTATATGACAAAACGGCGCTATACTACGCACATGGCACCCATTATCGTTAATATAGCATGCGCTGTGATGGGTAGGTTTAGGTGTGGGGTAGGGTAGGATAGTCTCATATTACGCTAAAGGACCTATGACGCCTTGGGTTCGTGTGTTATATTAACGATAAAGGGTGCCATGTGCGTAGTATAGCGTCGTGTTGTCATATAGCGTTCTATGTGACGCTAAAGGATGAGAACGGGCTGTCCAAAACCTAGTGAGCTGTCTACTGCTTTACATAGAAAGTTGCATCTAAAGGAAGCATCCTAACTAAAATGGAAGTTCAAACGGGACTGATTTAAATTGTTTTACTTTTTTTTTTTGCAGTAATGCATCAGACAAATGCCCTTCATGTGCATAATTGAAGTACAAACTAGTTTACCAAAAGCACATTGATAAACTAATAACACAATATACATTTAAGCTGCTGTCTTTTTTCACATTACTAGATATAGTACATCGTATAAGTAAACTACACCCACCGGCCTGTTTAAAATCTAAATCGTATATAATATTTGGTAGCCTGCTGGAATTCATTTTCCTTGATGTCTAAAGCTGGATGTAATATAAGACCGAATAAATCATCGAGCCTCACTGAGACTCAAGGGAATGTTTTGACCCAGAAGCCATAAAACACAGCAAGTGTCATTTTTCTCATTTCTGTTTTCAATTAGGTTGTTGACCATTGGTGCTGCATTTATCATAAAAAAGTGTGGTATTAAGACGCAAATACCTTATATAGATTGATGCATATCTGTGGCAGTTATTCAGCTCCATATTTATATATTGATTGGATTTTACAATTTTATCTCTGCACCAAAACTCTTGTTTCCTGTCTTTATAAAACTAGTCATTTCACAGATAACCGCTGATGGTATTCCAGTTTCAGCTTGTTTTCCCATTGATCAATACATGTGGTTCTGGTCTCCCTTGATCAATATAAGACCAATTAAAAATTCAGTGTGCTTGAACATGTGAACCATAACTTATTAAAACACTGATTTCTGCTCTAAACTCTGTTTATCTACATTTCCAAAGAATATAGTTGTGTTTTTTTCACTATTTTATCTTTATTTGGATTGACCATTACTAATTAAAATACTGTGACAAATGCAATTAAAATGCTCAAGTAATTGTTTATCCCATATCGCATATGTGTAACAGGGTTAAAAATAACCTTTGATTTTATGTTTTGTGTGAATTTCATAAAATAAGGCATTTGCGTGTACTTATTTGTGTTGGAAGGCTCTCCTCCTGTGGCTAATAATGGTACTGCAGATATTTAATTTTGTCGCTCTTTTCTTGCCGTACCGCAGCAGATTCGAGTGTCGACGCTGTGGGTATGTATGGTTTTTCATGTTCTGACGTATTAGCAAATTAATTGTGAAAATTATGCGTTTCAAGTGAATCTTTTTGAATTAATACATTTCATACATATATGTGAACATATGGATAATGCATTTTGCACTTTAACACGGTTGTTGAGAGTTTTATGAGATGTATTGAATTTACATGTGCGTCACATGTGCGAGCACGATTCATTTCTCGTGACTAGTGCGTATGTTTTAACTATCTGACGCTTTTCTTGTATTATGAGTTGAGTGAAAGTGTAATCTTTATCTTTCTAGCCCATATGAATGTCTGCAGTTTGTCATCAGCCACAATGTAAATTGTCTACCTTGTTGTTTCCAAAAAGGTATGTTGCTTTCGTGTTTATTCTGTTAACAAATGTTATTTTACAAATAATGAAGATTTACTGAGGTTGTCAGCAATTAACTATTCTGTACAATTTACATTGGTGTACTTATTATGAGTATTATGCTAAGTTTTTCACATTGTATAGCAATACTATGTGTTTAATGTGAATAATATGAGTTAGCAGCAGATTCGAGTGTCGACGCTGTGGTCCATATGAATGTCTGCAGTTTGTCATCAGCCACAATGTAAATTGTCTTCCTTGTTGTTTCCAAAAAGATCAATTGAAGCTGAACCCCATGTGTGAGTGTCCTTCCACATCCGTTACATATGCAAGGCTTTAGGTGGTCAAACCTGGTAACTGAATAGTATTATTAAATATGACTAAATCAACATGACTACATTAGGTTACACAAACAAAATGAATTTAAGGGTCAGATACCTTCCTATATTTTCACTTTCTACAGTGTTTTTACAAAAGCTATATGAGCCTTGCAGCCTAATATAACATCTCTGGTGTGCAGTGTGCCCTTCAAATCGCAAATAACTTATTCTCATCTGCTGTCAGTTAATTTGTTTATGTGCTGCATAATTATCTGTGGCCTTTGTGACTTCTTATTTAACATGCCACATTCTTTACAGTTTTGTGGCACCTGCTTTTTTATACAGTAAACATAAGAGTCTTCATCTCTGTCTGATCCTGATTATCAAACCCCTCACTGACTAACACAGAGCAGGAGACAATCCATTTTGGAGTGTAATCTTATCAGTGACACTGAGAGCCTCTATCACAGAGAGGGTCAGAGAGAGAGAGAGCTGTTGGAAATAATAATTGAATGAAGAGATGTGATGTGATGGACAAGAGAATGAATCACAGGTAATATTTATATTATATTATATTATATTATTAAAGTTGCTCTGGAATAATCAATTCTGGCCAATCACGGCATCCAGGGTTCACTGTTATCCATGGCATCACTTTATATCGGCAAATTAATTTGGATCAACGTTCAGTCCATCGAGGTCAGATGTCCACGATTAAAAACATGACTAACTGACCAAGCTACTTTTATAGTAGAATTTAAAGTTGTAATTCTAGAAGAAAGAGACAATGACACTCTTTAAGCCCGGAACACACCAAGCCGACGGTCGGCCGTCTGGCAGAATGTGCATTGGCCAACAAAGTCTCCTCGGTGTGATGCGCACGGTTCCGTGCCGTTGGCTAAAAATAGTCCTCGTCGACTTTGTTCTCCCGATTCGACATGTTGAGTCGGCGTCGGGCCGTTGGGGAAAGAGAGAACTCTGATTGGCTGTTCAGCTTAGTGGAAGAGTCAGTGCACGAGAATAAAAGCAAAACAGCAAGCAAAAAAGTCAAAACGGTAAAGATAGAAGGCTGTTCTTATGTTACGTCATTTTACCTGAGTGTTCCTTGGCGAATATTTCAATATTAATGTCAGCGGAGTGGAATAAAGAAAGTGTTTAGCAGGATTTGTTGGGGAAGCTACTCTGAAACTGTAGTTTGACAAGCTACTCGTACGTTAAAGTAGTTTAACTACAGTCAAGCTACCCTTTTGGAAAAGTAGTTAGCTACACTACAAGTTACTATCAAAAAGTAGCTAGCTACATTGAAACTACTTTTGCTTTTTGAACAACATATTATAAATAGGCTATTATATTACATATTATTATAACATGTTATAAATTATATATTATAAATAACTGAATAAGTGTCTGATGAATGTTTTAATTAAAATATTTAGTGTTTAAAATGATGCAATACAATTATGATTTCATAGAGTATTGTTTTATTACACACAACACTCAAATATCTCAGACTGTTTGTCAAAAGTGCAAAATTGCAACAAATAGCCAACAACAATGCAAGAACAAAATACACATTCAACATAAATTGCATTTAGAACATTTTCTCAAAAATACCGATTGAGCTTGGACAAATAAGGCCACGGATAATTGACGTTAGTTGTTTCTCCATCCTCCAAATCTGCCGTCACCTCTTGCTCCATCGTAGATAATCATAATATGGGTGTGTCAACGCACTTCTTTACGTCAGTGAACCGTTAGCCACAAGATGCGTGATTAAACAACAGGTGGCGGTAATGGCAAAAAATGAGTTTGTAATCTAACAAGAAGAAGAATATCCTTGCATCGCAGTGATTCGCGCAGATGTAGCTTTTGCTCGCGCTACACCGCTACTTGCTGCAAAAAGTAGTTAGCTACTGGAAAAGCTACACTGTTTAAAAAGCAACTGAGCTACTGCCAAGCTACTGAAAAATGTAGTTAAGTTAGTAGCGCCGCTACTTGTAGTTTACTACTCCCCAACACAGTAAGCACGTTCTGCTTTGTTTACGTTATGTGTATCTGCAGCCGGCAGTGTCGGTTTTCCTTTTTGAATGACGAATATAGACGAATAGGGCTGGGTATTGAGACAAATTTCACAATTCGATTCGATTTCGATTCACAAGCTTGCAATTCGATTCGATTATGATTCGATTCGATTCAATATTGATTATTTTGGATATCAGTTACAATAAATGGCAAATTTTCTCAAAGAAATCAAATTTCTCAACTAATGCTGTAAACTTTGGGAGTCTAATTGTAGCCTACTAGGCTTCATTAGAATAATATGAAGGTAATAATTAACTGTTTTGTTGCTAAGTTATACAAACACTTAGATTACACTTTTATTTATATTTATAATAAGAAGATTATATGAAATATAAACATTTAAATGGTGGCTGTCATAAAAACTTGCCAGGTTTATTCAAATATGCATTAAATATTGAAGAACATTAAGATTATAATGCATATGTAATATGGTGTATATTTAGCAAAATACTCCTCTCTGGAGTTATTTTTTTTTCTAGCTGACTAACGAGTTGATGTGGGTTTTCTGAGGTAAATATGACAATACATGACATTGATTACAAGCTGTTTAACTGACGTCTTTCCACGGTTGAATCGCTGATTGAGCGAATCAATGTGACATGATATGGATTTCGATAAGTTGTACTCTATCGTTTAACACACTTTCAGATGCTCATTCATGATTATTTCGCGCTGCAACTGGTATTATTAACCCGGAAGAGAGATCAGCGCTGCTGCTTCTCTTGAGCTGAGCCAGAATGATCTCACGCCACAGCGCCAAAACGTTATTTATGTTTTTGAATTTCTAAAGAAAATGGACGTAATTTGAAAATTGAGACTTTGTTTCATATCAATAGTAACAAAGTACAAAGATTATTGCGATTTTTTTGGATGCACGCAGCCGCGATACAATATTCCATTCATTCAAATGAAACAGGATGACTAATCGATTCTTGAGATTTAGGAATCGATATCGGTTCGTAAAAATGAGAATCGATTAATATCGTGAAATCGATATTTATTACCCTGCCCTATATAGACAAATATATATCTGCAGAAATAGACAGTTGGCTCATTAAACGCAGGCGCAGAACGCACATTCTAGCTGACAGTCGGTTGTAGTTCTCTCGGTGTGTTCAAGTGCAGCTTTTTACCTTGACGAGAGTGGACGAGAGGCGACAACACAGTTGGCTTTCATCAGCGCTATTTTGTTGGCGTCGGCTTGGTATGTTCCGGGCTTAAAGCGTACTTGTTGGTTATTCAAAGAATGTTGTAACCAAACCGTTTTAGTAACAATTGGATTCCATTTTATGAACAAAAAAACGTAGTTCTTAAAATGCTTCACATATTTACGTTTCAGGGAACTATGAGGGTGAGTAAATGATGACCATTTAAATCTTTCGTGATGCTTTGCAGACTCTGCCTTGTGACTCCATGTGTTTTAAAGGAGGTGTGGCTTTAGAGATGCTCTGAAGGGAGGGTGAGATCTCATGCTTTCAAAGATAGCTTGCTATTGCTAACCTCTGCGAAATTGCCTACGCTATATTTACTAGTAAGATTAGTACAGTAATGCTCCAAGATATCAGCTATCAGCACACTTGTAACACTTTTTGTTTTTATTATAAATAAAAAGTAAGCCCTATGTTTTTCTTCTCTTAATGATCATAAGATAAGATTCTACTAAATTTATTTTAGAAACTGCTATATTTTATATATAAATGATCGTTTCTTTCTTTAAATTTTGGGTTGATTTATGGGCATGACAGGCTTTGTGAGATTTCACCCAGGCACAGATGGGGTGAAGATGGGGCATTGAGCCAAGGTCAGAGACACTTACCTATAGAGGAGCAGAGGACAGCACAGCAGACTAGCAGAAGGAGAGCTCTAACAATGCTGTGAGCTGTTACCATGATACCATAAGGAGCAGTAAAGCCACAGAGAAGACCTGCAAGCAGACATAAGCATGCATGCACTATATTACACACAAATACAGTCTGATCTGTTATTGAAGACTCACAAGCCTGTTAGCAATTAAACATACATGTGATATGCAGTGAAGACATTGCACTTGCACCTGAACGCTGGATATTTTGCTTCTTTCATGTGTGTGCAATTGATCACATAAAATGTTCTTTATCATTCACATGCAAGCACACGAAGCATGTATCTATCCGCCTGTCTGGTGAGATTACACTCGCATTCATCAGTCTGCAAACACCCAGTATTTCTTTCTCTCTGCTTCTCTCTCTTTCTCTTTCTTTGTCAATGTCTATTCCTTACCTGATTATGGACTGGAAGAGAGTGGAATCCTTTAGAGTTTTTCTTTTCCATTTGGTTGACTTGTATCCATGCCAACCAGCATGTGTCTGGCTGCTATCACATACAAGCTCACGGTCTTCTCCTCCTCCTCCTCCTCTTCGTCCTCCTCCAGAAAGGCTGCCCCACCCCCTCACCCCCCTCACCCCCTAGCAATTTCCCACACAGAAAAAAAACAGCCAATCACAGCCATGGATCCCTCATTATCTTGTAAAGTCTGCCCCCTCCTGTTCAAAAACATGCACACATGTTAATGAGAGTGCAACAGAGGTCCTTCCATTCTTTTTAGGCTATGAGCCTTTTTCATGGTGACATTTAATATTCAACTATATTATTGATCTGCCTTACTTAAAGGGGTGGTTTAGTCCTCTTTTTC
The DNA here is from genome assembly GCA_038021265.1 of Cyprinella venusta. Taxonomy (NCBI): domain Eukaryota; kingdom Metazoa; phylum Chordata; class Actinopteri; order Cypriniformes; family Leuciscidae; genus Cyprinella; species Cyprinella venusta. The sequence continues at coordinate 28,982,169 of CM075871.1, forward strand.
TTTGCATGATTGTGTTTACGGGGTGCAATATAACATGTATTCGTGGTTTTTATTTTTTAAAAAGTCTTATTTTTCATAAACTTCACCTTTATCGTCAGCCGCGCTCTCCCCTGTCCCCTGAACGAGCGGTTTACTTCCTGATTCTATGAAAACACTCCCTCAGAAACACGTCGTGGGCTCAGATTGGTTCGTTTGGGCGGGTGTGTTGTGATTGGCTAAACTGTCGCTCACGTTGTCCGGAAGGTTAACGCCTATTACCTTACGGGGAAACGCCAGCTCTGGTCCAGATGTAAATAATGGTGTCGAGCTGCAGTATCAGTTTGAGGCAGAATCAGACCGAGAAAGCCGCGATGAAGCGAGTCAAACAGAACCACACCACACACGGCTCTTACTAAACGTTTCTGAATGATAAGTTGACATATTTTTTAACCATATTCACGTTTGTTTTACACAATAGCATCTGACTGGCAACGATAGCAACTGACTGGCTACTAATGTTAAGCACAAACAGCGGTGGCAAGTTTACGTTCTTGATCAAATCGAAAATAACGTCATAAAGCATATATACATGAAAAATACATTTAAAACATTAGTACACTACTTATACAAAATTCAGGTCCATAATGTTTGTACGCGTTTGACGTAGACACAAAATACTAGCATAACTAGTAGCCTAGTGGCTAGAAAGCCATCGCTGGCATTTTGAAAAAATAAAACATAAATAAAACACAGGCTAACGTTACGTCTGGAATTATACATGCAAATACATTTAAAACGATTAAGTCTTAGCCTACTTACAGGTTGTGGTCCAACAACTGCTGCCTCTGGTTTTAAAGTTGGATCTGCTTCATTGTTTATTAACAGTTTCTTGCTGCATTGATCTCGTGGAGATTCTAGAAGCTGTCTTCCGTAAAATGCGCAGCCCAGAGAGCTCGATTACAATAGTCACTTTCAGGAATATAATCAAACATAAATTGTATCCATTGTTGATGAAGTATAGCATCCGTGGGAAGCTTGAAACACAGAAGACCTGACAGCTGCGTGAACACAGCTCACTCGACGTGCTGCAGAAATATGCACATGCCATTTCCTGCATATTCCGAAGGGAGTGGTTGATGCAAATGTGCGGGTTAGTGATGTACCATAACCCGTTGTAGTCCCAATCGAGACGTTTTTGTAGGCGTTTACACTTCCTGGTTTTTAAAAGACGATATCTCTGCTTACATTGAACTTTCAGCGCTGCAACTTTGCAGATACTGTTAATGCACCATCAGCAACATTACACACTATTTAAAATCAAAAAAGTGAAACTGGAATCTACCACCACTTTAAGGTAGACGATGACGCAATTTTTCTTCTAGAAACAAGCTTTTTTGTATTATTTTCATGTTATCACTGTGAAGCTGCTTTTAATACAAACTGCATTGTAAAAAGCTCTATATAAATAAAGGTGACTTGACTTGACTTTACGTGACTTGACTTTTGCGCATAGAGAGATAGCAAAGAACTTGTATTACATAATGTGTAAAATTGACAGGTTTATTGCTTGCACTATAAATAACACACATGTATAGTACCATATTAAAGTAATGAAAATGAACCCTATGTACTTTTACTGGACTGGATGTTTGTTTTAGCAATCTTTAACCAAATAATTTTCTGCTAATCTCACTTAGGCTTTAAATTGGGTTGTGGGCTACTAATTTAAGTTGATTTAATATATTCACATATTCACACACTCTGTGGTGTATCGACATTTATAAATGACAAACTGCATTTATAACTAAAACCAAAAACAACCAAAAAAAAAAATAAAACAATTAATAGCATTATCATATGATCCACTTCAGTCAATAAAATGAAAATCTGTGTCATTGACATTTTTTTGTGAATGAGACACTTGCCGATATTAGGTCACATGCTATCAAGACTCCATCATTGTTTGGTCATTTTTATTGCACATTTTGTAAAATCGTGAGCTTAGAATTATAAAGTTCTTTTTCCGTTTAGGGTAGTTCTGAGATATTGAGCATCAAAGTTTTTACAAGCCAGCTGGCAAAACTGTTATGTGGAATATTCGGTAACGCTTCCTTTTACAGTCCAGTTACCCATGTAAATACTATGTACTTATTTTAGTAACTACAATTACTGGGTAATAACTAGTACTAACCCTGAACCTACCCCTAAACCTACCCCTGTTCCATGTACTTACCTTATATTAGCAGTACTTTCTAGGTAAGTACACTGTAAGTACACTGTAAGTACTGTACTGTAAAAGGAAGCGTTACCGAATAATCTTCTATTATAGCTTTATCTATTAATTTTTTTTTTTTTTTTTACAAAAATAACACCACACAGGCATTAATAAACACCTAATGGATCAGATTATGTCAAAAACTCAATTTCGACCAAAAGTGGAGAAAGAACCTTATAATTCTAAGCTCACGAAATCAATAACTCAAAGACCAAGAAATTCCTTGTGTTAAATGACAAATTGATTTTAGGGGATGCATATTTTTCTTATAGCTGGCACTATTGTTCAGTAATGGCTGGCAGTATAGCCTTTTTTCCTGTGTTTTGGGTTGATTTTAGAAAGTTTTAGAGAAGAAAGAGGGAGGGAAGCTGCACCTTTTCCAGAAGGTGTTGATGAGGGTGATGGCAGAGCATCAGAAAATAAGATCATAGTAAAAAGAAAAGAAGTTGAGAGCCTTGAGGGTATAGGTAGAATTTAAGAAAATAAGTCATATCAAATGCCAGTTTGGCAACCAAAGGTTAGGAAAAGTTGCTTCCATGAAAGAAAAAGTTAAATATGTTTTTTTTTCTTTTTATTTGAAACACTGACATTTTGTTTGACATTTTCACATGTTATTTCCAAAGTAGATATAGTAGCACAAGAAGGTGAAGTTTGGGTAACACTTTATTTTAAGGTGCTTGTAATAAGCAGTAATTCTGAGGACGCTTTGTTTCACTTTTCCCGCTCTACTCAATCATGCCGGGGCCACTCAGTTGCCTCTCCGGGTTCGTCTTGTGCTTTAATTAACCCGTATATGAAGTAGTTAATGCTTATATTCATCTTATATGCATCTTATGTTGTCTGTTGTCTATAATCTGGTGTTGTCCCCTAGCAACCGAATAGCAGCGCCCTAGCAAACCACCCAGAATACCCTATCAACTGCCTACCAACACCATAGCAATGACACAGAACACCCTAGCAACCGCCTATCAACCACCTAAACCATATCTCAGCACCAGAACATTGTACAGACATGTTTTAGGCTTGTATGCAATCATGTACCACACCCTAGCAACCGAGTGGCGAGTTTTGCCACTGCAAGCACCCACTCACATTTTCTTCTTGAATGGCCATCTTGAAAATGGTCACCATCTTGAATTTTTGGGTGGCACACACCTTTTTTCATGATAATGTTCATTGAAGAATATGTGTACCAAATTTCATGATAGCATCACCATTTGAAAAAAAAAAGAACAATGGTGGCCATCTTGAAAAATGGTTGCCATCTTTAATTTTTGAGGGACAAGCAACTGTTTTCCAAAAAAAACATTCTGAAGAGGGTATTTTCCCAAAATGCTATGCCTACATCACTGTTTGAACGATTGACATAATGTGCATTTGACAGAAATAGCAGCCATCTTGAAAAAATGGCCGCCATGTTGAATTTTTGGGTGGCCAATGGCTTTTCCCAAAAAAAATGACCCTTGGATAGTATCTGTGCCAAATTTCATGCTTCTATACCGATTTGAACGAGTCTCTTGAAATATCTTCTGCACTATTTGGAGAACACCTGACCAGAGATCAGAGACCATTCATTGCTCCATACAGAATCTCTCAAGATCCTTCAGATTCCCAGATCCATGTTAGTGCTTCTTCTTCGGTTCCCTCGACTCATCAGGTCAGGGAACTGGGACGGTCATGGTAGAAGCTTCATTTTGTGCTCTGTAAAACATTTTTGTGTTTGATTTTGATGTTTGTTTTGGATCATTGTCCTGATGGATGATCCGACCACAGCCCATTATAAGATAGCTTCTGAAGAGTCTTTGGCTACTCCTCACCATGCATTAAGAAAATGTAGACACACATCCTCTTCCTGGCAGATTCGTAACATCTTTGGTAGATTGGAAATTCTTAATTATTGCCCTGATGGTCAAAATGGGGATTTTCAATTCTTTAGCTATTTTTTTTACAGCCACTTTCTATTTTGTGATGCTCAATCTTTTGATGCACATCAGAACTATATTCTTTGGTTTTAAACATTGTGACGGATGATTAAGGGAATTTGGTCTTTGTGTTTTCTCATATTTAAACTCCTGTGAAACATCAGTCATAGCTAGACAATACTATGCTCTTAGTCACCCTCGTGTGCTAAAAAAGATAAATATTAATGGGAATATACTTCAGAGATTAAATTATTAAATTATAGGGGTGCCAATAATTGTGGCCACATGTTTTGGAGAAAAACAAAACAAAACATTTATTTCATAATTCTGGTCTACAACTGGTCAGAATTAATTGTGAATTGAAGTTACAGAATGGTTCTTTTGTAAATTTCCACTGCTTGTTTTAGAGAGGTGTGGTTGGAATTATTATACACAGATAAACAATGCTAAGCGTGTGATGCAGAACTTTGCTCTATTTCTAGTTTCGCCTCTCGTGAAGCGGAATTTGCTGAGGCGTATGATGTGAAGGTGGTTAGGTCAGCAGATGTGTGTGTGTATGTGTGCTTGAGTGTGGTTACACTAAGTTAAAAAACCTGTAATACACACAAAATCTCTTTGCTTTGAATCAAAGGGTGTCTGTTGATTGAATTTATCTCAGTTTAAATGGCCATTTTTTAGTGTGTCATAACGGTCTTGTTATACATTTTCTAACCTTTTGCAAATTAAAAATCAGGTATAATTTTAAACATACTGCTGAAGCAACAGAGAGCACAGGATGACAACTTTTGGTTAGGCCTACACTTTATTTTAGGACACACTTTACTCTCTCAGATAATACCTGAGTAATATTAATTAAATGTACTTACTCTATTTAAACATTATTTTTACTTTAAACTGAGTTATATGTTAGGGTTTGGTTTAGGGTTAGTTGCATTTATGCATAATTTAGTAAGAACATTTAGTAGCGTCTAACTACGCAGGCTGATCTCATGAAGTAGCGTGTGTATGACACGCCAATTCGTATTTGCATTTTTGGCGTGTTATGAAGACGCATAATCGCTTTTCAGCGTGTTTATGAACGCCGTTGACTTAACGTTATATACATATAGGACTTACCTCAACCCCGTCCCTAAACTTAACCATCACTGGGGTTAATGGCATTTATGACTGTTCCCTTACCATCCTAGGGAAAAAAAAGATATGACTTACCTCAACCGTATCCCTAAACTTAACCGTCACTGGGGTTAATGGCATTTATGACTGGACATTTGACGCGCGTGTTCTGACACGCGGGATGACGCGGACGTTAATGGCGTAGACATACACGCATACACGCGGATACACGCGAATAGCTCAAAATGCGTAGAAATAATACGCCACTTGACTCGAAAGTGGCGTGTATGTTTACGCAAAAGTCATGATGTCATGTTGAACTACGTCACCTTTAAATAAAGGTATACCAAACTTTTTTTATTTGACATTTCTATGGTATGGCTATGGCATTCTACTCGTACAAGAAACAGAAAAAAACAAATTCATCTCCCTGTTATATATAGGCATAATCTATGTACAGTATGTAAGTAGTCAGTAAACAAATCATTGTGTGTGTGAACACACACATAAAATGATTTTATTTGTTTATCTGTTTTCAGCTACCAGTATGGTTTGTTTTATGTATTGTTTATCTATATATGTATTACTGCAATAGATAACACATTGCCACACGTACACCTAAAGAAAACGATACAAAGTTTTGTGAATAGATAAATGGTTGTACATTATATTGATAAAACAATAACTTTAAAAATTGGTATTACTCAGGTGCAGTGTGTATTTTTTCGCGACATAGTGGTTCGGTTGCACTAAGGTCTCACCCCACTGCTCACCCTCCCAAGCTACGGTGGCTTAGAAGGGACTGATATATGGTCGTCTGAAACAGCAGAGAATAGCCAGAGTAAGCCAAGAGTGTGTAACATTGTTTCAGAACCACAGTCCATTATAAACCACATAATGGATAAAGTTTACAAAGCTATAGTCAGTTGAGGATCAAGGGTCTTAATATATAATATAAAAATAGTAAACAGCTGATTGAACACATTGTCAAGTTTGAGGCTGACATTTATCCATTTTTTATTGAATAAAATATGTAGAAAAAAATGTTTTATAGTATAATCGGCTTTAGGGAAAAATAGTAAAGATAATTACTTATGGATCCAAGTTCAAATATCCTGCGTTTTGATTTAGGCCGAGCATTAACATAGTGGTGCTGTGGAACTTTCTTAGTTTGACTAATTTGTGTATCAGTTTATTAAAAAACTGAAAAGATTTTCTTCTAAAATTTTCTTCTAAAATGATCATTTTTATCAAGCTTGTATATTTAAGTTCAGTAATTTCACTTAAATGGCAATGAAGATTACCTATTAATTGTCATTTAAGTGAAATTACTGAACTTAAATATACAAGTTTGATAAAAATGATCATTTTAGAAGAAAATTTCAAATGGCATTTAGAGGCTTTTGCATCTGAACTCTTCATATACTCATTGAAAATGGAAGAAACTTCAACTGAGAGAACAGTAATCACTATTGACTTTAATCATAACACAACTTCTACAACAAAATATAATCAAAAACATTACATAAAGCTAAAAAAAATCTTTCGAAAAAAAAATGTTATCATAGAGTAAGTCACTGCGCTTTGAAACAAAAATGATCAAAATTTCAATATTTATTTATTTTTACAGTGTTTAAAAATGATGAAATACAATCTGTGATGAAATATGATGAAATGTATCTTACCAAGTGAAATATCTTTACATTAAAAACATTTTATTATTAGGTATTCTTCAGTACATTTGTGAACACACTGTAACAGATTGCAGATTTTAAGAATTTTAATTAATTATTCAAAACATGTATTCTGAAGTTACATATGTCAAATTTATGTTACATAATATTATATTTTGTTATTAATTCTGCCTGATTTAGACTTTAGTAAAGTCATGAAAAAAATGTGCTCCATGACTATGGATGGTCAACACTCAGTTGGTCACTGTCATAAAAACACCAACAATAGTGACAAACAAATAATATAAAAAAGACACCCAATTTATCACATTTACATTTATGCATTTAGCAGATATTTTTATCCAAATTTATTTACGGTATATTGCATTCAAAGTACACAATTGATCAGTTCTTGATTTCCCTTTGGGATCGAACCTATGACCATGCATTGCAATCACATGCTACTGAGCCACAGCAAGGCCATTAAGACTGTTGGACCAGTTAATCATATTCTTCATCTGTGAAAAATACAAGTAATTTGTGTAATGCAGACATAGCTAGCCATTGTAATTGTGCAGCATAAAATGGCAAAATTGCACGCTAGAAACACAAGATCATATCATTTGTCGTATAGCCGAATTACTGTGTTTTCCAATACTATAATACTAATTTTTAAAAAAAAAAAACACAACAGTTAATTTGCAAGAAATCATTTAGAGTGCAGACGTACCGATATCAGAGAACTCATCCCACGCTGCGACAGAACTAAGCCATCATGGACATTGATTTACAGCATTTGCATAGAAAGAAATAAGGACCAAAAATAGATAAGACAATAATCTGAAAGCTGACATGATACATATGTAATCATCAATCAGAGACTGGAAAACTAAAGAAGATAGAACAGTGCAAAGCTCATTAGTTCATTTATTCATTTTTTACATGGCTTACCAGACAACACTTTGTATTTCACCAGTACCAGCTGTATCAGGTTTGGGTATTTCTAGAATATAAATTTGTAAGAGACAAAATTTGCTCAGAACAGAAGCAAAGAGAACAAAAACACCCTTTGAAATTTGAAAAGTGGAGTGTAACAATGTTTAGTCAATTTGTTTAGCTTTGATGTTATTGGTATGGTAGTGGACACCTAAATGCTTATCAGATAAATATTTAAATTGTACATATTTTAGTATGCAACTTTTGAAATGCCTTGGGTCTGCAGATTTTGCATAGTGTGAATCCGCCCCACCTCATGGGTATATAAGGAAGTACGCTGGCAATTTCCAGATATGTTACTTGTTGAGGAGGCGAGACTGGACTACACTATATAATGAGACTGTTCCAGTGGTACAGCGAAGTGGCAAGGAGACGTAATGACGAAATGGGGTCCCCAGTCTATACACGCCACCTCAGCAAGGTCAACCTTGCTGCTGGTATGCTAAGCAATGGCATCCACTATCCAGTGAGACAGCCTCTGCTTCGACGGAACCTTTCCCTTAAGCTTCCCACCATAACAGACAAAGAGCTGGACTGAGGTCCTTAAACACTGTGTTCTGTCTACGTAAGCACGGAGGGCGCGTACTGGACAGAGCAGTGCCAAGGCTGGGTCTGCCTCCTCCAGGGGCCACGCTTGCAGGTTCACCACCTGATCTTGAAAGGGAGTGGTGGGAACCTTGGGCTCATATCCAGGCCGGGGTCTCAGGATCATGTAAGAATAGGCCGGCCTGAATTCCAGGCACGCTTCGTCAATGGAAAATGTGTGCATGTGAGGGTCCCCTACTCACTTAATGGAGGCCAATACAACCAGGAATGCTGTCTTGACTGACAGGACCTTAAGCTCCACTGATTGCAGAGGCTCAAAGAGAGCACTCTGTAGGGTAGTTAGAACCACTGAGAGATCCCAAGTGTGAACGCGAGGCAGAGGAGGATTCAGTCTCCTCGCTCCTCTCAGGAACCTGATGATCAGGTCGTGCTTTCCAACGGACTTACCTTCAACTGTGGCGTGATGTGCGGGCGATAGCGGCAACATAGACTTTCAGGGTGGAGGGAGACAGCCTTCGTATCAACCCATCTTGCAGGAAGGAAACCACGACACTGATCGGGCACTTTCTGGGGTCTTCTTGTGAGAAGAGCACCAGTTGACAAAGAGGTTGCACTCCAACGCATAGGCATGTCTTGTGTACAATGCTCTAGCTGAAGTGATGGTAGCCACCACCATTAGTGGTAGGGTACACAAACCTGCTTTGTCCTGGTCTGTGCAAGAAGGCTCACTGGGGGAAATGCATACTTACGAAGGCTCTGCGGTTAGCTGTGCGCCAGTGCTTTCGTACCGAGCGTGCCCTCGGTCAGGGAGTAAAGCAGGTCGCAATGGGACAGAATGGGAGGCAAACAGGTCTAACTGTGCTGGGGATGGAGTCACCATTTTCCAGGAAGAGGCTGAAACTGTGAAGCTCGTCAGCTGCACAATCCAGGGTTCCCGGAATATAATAGCTCAAAGCGACCTCAGATGCTTCTGACTCCATAAGAAGAGGTGTCAGGCAAGTTGCGAGATATGACGGGAGAGTTGACCGCCTTGTCGGTTGATGTACGCTACTTTTGTGGTATTGTCTGATTGGACTAGTACATGTTGATTGTTTAGCAATGCATGGAAGCGGTGCAGAGCGAGACGTACTGCCAGCAACTTGAGCCATTCGACATGCCAAAGGCGCTGGGGTCCTGTCCATTGCACATGGCATCCCAGCCCCTGGTGGAGGCATCTGTCGAGACAACATGCCTGGAAACTCGTTCTAAGGGCATTCCAGGCTGGAGAAAGCTAAGGTTCGTCCACGGGGTGAAGGTCTGACGGCAGGTCGGAGTAAATGGTATTCAGAGCGTGCCTTGTTGCCATACCCACCTTGGGACTTGATTGTGAAGCCAGAGCTGAAGCAGTCTCATATGAAGCAATCTGAGCAGCGCTACTGCAGCTGCGGATACCATATGACCCAGGAGCCTCTGAAATAACTTCAGTGGAACTCTTACCCTCGAACCGTATAAGGCAAGTTGGCAGTGACTGCACGCCCGTGCTTGCTTGCTCATAGGCTGCGCGCACATGGTGACAGAGTCGATTTCCATACAGAGAAAAGAGATCCTCTGCATGGGGAAAAGTTTTCTCTTTACCCAGTTGACCTGAAGGCAAAGACAAGCTATAGGTGCCGGAGCAATGGGTCCCTGTGTTAGCAAACCTTGTCACAAGAGTGAGCTAGGATCTGCCAGTCGTCAAGAAGGTTCAGGATGCGAACCCCGTGTTGCCGTAGTGGCACAAGGGCTGCTTTGATAACTTTCGTCAAGGCGCGAGGAGACAGAGCTAGCCTGAATGGGAGAACCGCGTACTTGTAGTTACACCTCTCAAAAACAAACCAAGGGAACGGTTTGTGTCAAGGAAGAAAGGAGATATGGAATTAGGCGTCCTTCAGGTCGATCGCTGCAAACTGCCATCCGGTACTGGCACAAGGGGTACGGGCAGGGGCGCCTTCCTGTGACCACCTTCACGACCCTGGGGCCGGGTAGGAGGGCACGATCAGCGGCAAGCCGACTGAGGTGTCTGAGTCGGCGGCTGGGTGACAGCAGCTGTCTGCGGGGTCAGAACATGTTTGGTAGCCTCAGTCTGCTTCTGGGCGGCCGAGAACAGTTGGGCAGTGTCCTCAACCGTGCCACCAAAGAGGCCAGCCTGGAATCTGGGGGAGTTTAGGAAGAAGGTTCGCTCAAACTCATGCATATTAACCAGTTTAAGCCAGAGATTTCTGACCATGCATGTGGACATCACCTGACCCGGGAAGCATGCACGGGTTGTTTGCGGCCTGTGGGTTGCGGGTTAGAGGGTTGCTACGCCAGGTGGAGGTCTTGTGGGGACACAGATGTTTTGCCACAGAAAACTCCACAGGGGGGAACCCCATTGTATCATTGGCCTCTGCGAGGGAAGAGAAGGCGGAAGAGGCCGCTGAGCAATCACGAAAACTCAAAGTAGACTCACACAATCTCATGACCTCTTCTTGCACGACTGGGTAGAAAGGATTTGGGTTCACTTCCCAAAAAAAAACAATCATCAGCCTTAAGTGTTCGGGACATGGGGGGAGGTTCCACACAAACCCGATACTCACGGTGGCCTGGGAAAGCATAGCTGTCAACTCTGGATCATACTTGTTATGCTTGCACACATGGCAGCACAGACGAGCCCTCATCTCCAGAGGACTCCAGCTCAGCTTGTGATGGGGCGATAGTTTGTCACTCATCGAGTCTCGACCGTTACATTGCAAGGGTCAAGTCAAAACAGTGCTTGTGCCCATCAGCTGAATCTATCAGACTACCTCCCTCAGAAATACACAGGCAGATTGTCTTTAGAAAGTTGTGCCATGTGTACACTCTTTTTGAGAGAGAAAAGCTTGCAGCAGTGCTGAAGTGCCCAGGGAGAAACACACACGCTGTTCAGTACAGCAGGCAGGAATGTGAAACTTGCTGGAACACGCCATCACACCAACATTGACTGGAAACTGCTCATCTAGAAGATTCTTGAAGATGGTCAGAAAATAGGCTGAAGTGAAGAGGACTTCTTGGCTCAGAAGCAAAAACATACCTGCATATTGCTAGCGTACAGTACTTCCTTACATACCCATGAGGTGGGGCGGAATCACTCTATGCAAAATTTGCAGACCCATGGCATCTCATTGCCATCGGCTCGTTTTACAATACTCGAAGTTGATAGGCTTTCTAAACGAAACCCCAATTGTCATTGGGGGAACTGTCCACAAGGGAACTGTCATTCTTGGGCAAACTAAACCAAAATATATACCATTGCCACTTGCATTTACGTATGTACAGAACAATGTAAGCAAAACTTTTAAGAATGACGATGGGAAGACTGCTTAGCAACAAGTGTTAATTAACATTCATGAGCTCAGTTGTTATGTATAGGGACAGCTACCCATTTACACCCCCTCTCCTCCCCCAACTAGTTCTGTCACTTCTGGTCCTGTCCCAATCTCCTGTTGTTTATAGAAAATAGTTTAACAAAGTAACAAGAACCATACAGTGAATACCTTCGTAGAACACATCATTTCCTTTGAGCTCTGTCTCATTCAAGGATCTGTGGATTAGAAATTCATCATTGTGTTGAATATTCAATATATTTTAATTGAAAATCTCAAACAGACCTTTCCTCGTGGAATCCATGGCATCCTATTAGAAACAATATGTTGTGAGTGTTGGCATTTAAACAGATTTTTTCAAGAAAGTGAAATGTGTCAATGTTTGCAGTTGAGGAGAAAGCGCCACAGTACCTCTTTTGCGGATCACTGCCCAAATCCCCAGAAACAGACTCAGGAAAAACACTAAGGTAGAGCTCATTATTATGACAATTATGATTTTGTCAAAGCCGCTACTAGGTGCCACTGTCAAAGAAATCCCAGAAACACACAAAAAATATTTTATTGTAGGTGTGATTAAATTTTGCAATATAATAGTTAACTAACCTAGTAAAATAATATATTTATATATATTTATGCATAATTATATGTAACTAACCCTAATCCCAACCCTATAGCAAGTACATGTAGTATATAATTACAGTGTAATAAATATACCTTAAAATAAAGTGTAACCAAGTATTTTTTTTAACTATTCTTGCAGGTAATATGATATCAATGATATAAAATGCCACTTGACTGTACTTAGAAAGTACACACTATTATCTATGGTTCTTAAAGGATTTGTTTACCCAAAATGAAAAGTCTGTCATAATTTAGTGTCGTGAGTCGTGGGTTAGGACTGTTTTTGGACAGGATTGTTAATCCATCAACAAATGATCCAGGAACATGTCTTACTTGGCAAAGTTACAGCATCATTAAATGTTTGTCACTACATTCGGTAAAACATACTACTGTACTTAAGTGGGTAAGAAAAACTCTGAATTTCAGCTAATTGCATTTCATATAAGTTAACAATAATACATTTTCATTTATTTTTAATTAACATGCAACATGTTAATCAAACATTAACATTTTAATTAACATGTTTTAATTAACTATTCTTTGTAAGTACTGTAGATTATTTATGTAATAACAACTCTTTTCAAAGGTAAACAGTACTTTTTTTTCACAAAGGTATATTCTTTCACTAAACTGTGTAAATCATAATTGTAAGATTATATGGCACCCCGTACAGCCTTATGTGTAGGCTAAACACATTAAACATACAAAAGTTTGGTTTTGTTCTTCCCCCACCCCCCATTCTTACCAACTATCTGAAGGTTGACTTTATTCTTTCGATCAAGTCTCATTCCATGGTAAGGGAGAATGTTTAACAAAGCACAACTGTATGTTCCAGCATCTTCCATCCGAACCTCTCTGAGGGTGAATGTTGTCCTCGTTTCTTTTGTGGCCCAAATATTGACTTTAATGGGCTTTTCATTTTTGATGAGAAAAGCCAAAATCATATTATTGGACAGGTTTTTGTTCATAGGATCGGATGTTGTACAGATAAACTCAGCATCACTTCCCACTGCGACCTCAGACTGTTGCAAATGTATCTGTGAATTAAATAAAGATTCTGTAGAGAGAAAGGGAACACTTATGGTTAAATGTAGCATGGCCTTTAATGCATTCCAGGACAAAGGGTCTAAAACGAAAAGAAAAACCCAATTTCAAACATTTCTTTCTCATTAAAGGCAATTTTGTACAACAGTGAGTCTATTGTGGTTCATTTGCACAAGTGTGTTATTCAACATGTCTCATCTATGCACAGGAACCAAACACACACTCAATTGTAAGCAGAAGTGTCGTACATCTTACCGATCACATTTATGAAGATGATATTATTACCATATCCCATCACTTTGGTTATTTCCAAGTGCACTTCAGAAAACAGACAGCTGTAGTTGCCCGAATGGTCCATTTCTGTTCTCTCTATTTTAAAGGTGATGTCTTGTCGAGTGGGTTTGTATTTCATATCTATAGCTTTTCCATCTTTACACAGATATACACAAACTGCTTTAGCCTCTGGCTTAGTAAAACCATATGTACTGCAAGTAACCTCCAGTCTACCACCTTCTGGTACTTCTGTATTTTCACTGAAAATCTTGGCTTTTTGAAGCTGTTCGCCTGTGAAGGAAATAAGACGTTTGTTCATCCTAACCCTTAGAGGTTCATCCTAAAAGTACAATACAGCATAAACTGCAAAGGTGTTTATTCAGTGCACTATTCAAACTTACCTTGACTTTGAAGGATTAGATTCACTGAGATATCTAGGAAATAATTATAATTTATCATAAAAAAGTTACATTTATTTATCTTATTTACTGAATATTTAAGATTTTGTAATTTCATTACTTACATGCAAGTAGAAACACACCAACCATGGCTGCTGATCAAGATTTCTTTTACAAAATAACTGGGTTATTCTTAGCTTGCAGTCAACACGCTGTTGCAGTATCACTGCACTTTGAACAGAATAGGTAGTGCTTGCACTAAAGTATCTATAGCAGTCATGCTGTGAATACGTTTTAAAGCCGGAAACATTGTCAAATAGCGCTGAACAGTGTATTTTAAACAATTTTGAAACACCTGCTTTTTCTGATGGACATTCATTACTCCTCAACATACATTTCAAAATACGATAGTTCACATCCTTCTGACCGCTATTTCTATGAAAACAGCGTGTAGCACAGCTGATCCGCACAGATAATTTGTACACCAAGAGGGATTATTAAACCCGATCTCACGGAAATTCATACGAATTTTACGAGGTGGCTAATTCGTAACAATTCGTACGACCTCACTCGTACGAATTAGTACGATTTTTGTGAAAACTTACATATTTTACGAATTGGCCAATTCGTATGAATTCGTACGATTGACCTACCCCTAACCCCGCCCTAAACGTAACCATCATGTGGGTTTAGGCAATTCGTACGAGTGAGGTCGTATGAATTAGTACGAATTAGCCACTTTTGAATCACTCGTACAAATTCGTACGAATTGGTCGTGAGATAGGGTAGGATTATTTCACACAATAAGATAGTTGTGTGATATGTGGATAAAGGGTTGATGCAGAGTAAACAGAGTAAACCACAACAAGAACATTTAAACCAGAATAGTTTGTCAGCACGTCATCCTTAACATTCAACACACAAACCACTATGATGACACTTAAACTACATTAAGTATAGCATAATGTAGCTTTCCAGTAATAAGCAGCATTTTCCAGCGATGATCAGTGTAGTGCAATCAAACATTTTTTTATTATCATTTATATAGCAAATTCAACTTCATTGCCCAGCACCCTGAGGTAAACACACACTTGGCTGTTTTCACCAAGCTGTTTTCCTCATGATGACCAAATATCCCCACAAGGACAAAGATATTACTATATTTGTGAAGATATTTTGTCTCCGCATGGGGTACACCTGAACACCAAACATGTCGGATTTACATATTTTATGTGGACATTCCATTGACTGTATATTTTACATTTTTAAACATTATTTGTATGATTCATAAGCTGATGGGGACTACAAATTTCCCCAAGAGGACAAGAGTTTCTGATATTGCCATCTTTGTGGGGATATTTTTTTTTATATCCCCATTCACAGTATCAGGACCACAAACACAAACTCTCTCTCTCTCTCTCTCTCTCTCTCTCTCTCTCTCCAAACTGTATTTACACCGTAAAATAATCTCTTGTGTCTCTCGTGTCTACCTTCTCTTCTGTCTCCGGGTCCCGGTTTCGTAACAATGGTTATAATGCCACTTAGAGGTAAAAAGCAGCAAATGCATGTTCTCTCATTGTGGGGGATGAGTAACATATGCATGTTCGCTTGGGCAGTTCTTGTTAATGATCAGATTCCAAAAGGTTTACTGATTCAAGAAGGTGGCAGGTCTTTTAGTACCAGTCGACTCTTTTGAGTTAGATCTAGAATAAATCTATCTGTTCAAATTTGAGGTTGTCTCCCAAAAAATAATAATAATGATAATAATAATTCAAAAGAGTATTCTGTAGCTTTACATATTAATTTCAAAGTAGTGTAACACTGAGGATTGATTGATGATGCCAGTGAACCATTGGGAGCGCTGTAGATGATTATTTGTCTGGATGTGAAAGAGACGGGTAGGGCCGGGGGGAAACGTTCCTCGTGCTTGCAAAACGGTCCACTTGATTGTTTGATTGTCCATTTTAAGTTGCGAGCCCGTACTCTTAATTGTCAGCTTGGATGGTACAGTAGCTTCACCAGTGCTGTTGCAGTGCATGCAATATTTTATGTACTGAATTGCATTTAGTAAGCAATAATCATATAAATATTTAGACATATGCCCTCCAAAGGCAAAACTCACAAACTACAAAAGATCCACAACACAAAGCAATTGTATCCTTCCAGTCCTCCTAAAGCTTGAGTCTGAAGTCTAATGCCTGGAGAGGGGTTGGTTAGCAACACGTCTTAAGTCTTTCACCATGAAGTGACAATAGAAGCACTGGGGGAAGTGAGCATGGTGTGTGTTTTCATGTCAAGCAAAAGACAGGAATGAAGAGCAGGGAAGGGGGACACAGTGGCCCTTAATATATGCAGCACTATTGTGTGGAGTCAATGCAGCATGCTAAAATGGGGCGACAAGTAAAGGGAGAAAAAACTGTAGAGAGCGAGGAGAAAGAAGACAAGGAGGGAAGCACATGCCATGAGGATATGAGTCTCGTGGACATTCTTCTTAACCAGGTTGAAAGCATGTTTCTGTCTCTTTCTTAGCTTATAGGAGCACCTGAGCAGACATATTCAAAAAAAATCTTAGAACTTGTTATTCAGCTTCTGTTATTCAAAAGACTGCACATGATGTGGTTAGGACACAAATTGCTAACAGTCTGTAAGTAAAACCACAACATGTGCACAAGGCATTTCCAATTGCTGATTGGGGTTTGAATCTGTCAAATGCACGAAAAGACAAGCTGAAAAAAAGCCAGACTCGAACCACAAAAGGAAAGAAGCCAGTACAGGTAAGAAAAAAATCTCTTTTGTGATTACATAATATGAATTTTGGTTAAAATCAGCTAAAAACGTAGAAATGTATAGTTGCATTATTACAAAAATAAATTACTTAATTAAATAACTTAATCAGCAGTTGAAAACACAGAGCTGTTGGATGAAGCCACACCCAAATCTGTCAAGAAAAAAATCATTTAATCGTTAGTTTTGTAGTGAATGTTCTGCATGGTAAAACTTTACAATACGGGTGCACTAATAAGCATTAATTCATGCTTAACTAATGCACAGATAATCATGAGTTAATGTATAACTAATGAAGAACTAAACCATTAATTAATAATTACTGCATCAGCAACAAATAAAGTCTATATTATTAATAGATTAAGTAATACATGAATTGCTATTAATTCAATGTGTCGTGTATTAATTCCTTAATAACATATTTTATTATCTACCAGTGTAAATTAATGTGTTAATTACCACAATTAGTCAAATCTATGCACTTCAAACTTCCAGTTGTCTGATTTAATTAATCATTAGCTAATCATTTGCAAAGGTATCATTATGTTATGACTTTACTTGTTGAGGCAGATCATTATTAACAAGTCATTTAGTAATTTTAGTAATTCAAAACATGAATTTCTACTAACAATGCAGTAATTAATCATGTATTAATGCATATTAGTGTACCTGTCATATTATCTGGAAGTTGAAATACAAGGCTTTGGCTCATTCTGGTAATTAACATATTAATTAACACTGTTCGTTAAAAATGAGTTATTATGGACTTAATCCACAATTACATATTTAATTAAAAACAATTCATGTATGAACTAATGCATTAACCTTACAGACTCTTAATTAGTTCCTAATGTGGTAATCATTAATGAATAGCTTAGATAATCATTACTTACACATTAATTCAGTATTATTTGTGCATTAGTTAAGCATGAATGCTTATTAATAAACTTGATTTTACATTAAAAGTTGCATCTCAAAGCGCTTTACAAGATCATACAAATAAAATACATTAAAATAGGTATATATATATATATATATATATATATATATATATATATATATATATATTCCCTAGATCAAAACATAAAAAACAGACTAATCATGTTTAGGCAACCTGAGAAAAAAATAAGACCAAACATTTGGTTTCAATCTATTTTTTTTTAATCCTTTAAGAGTAAAATAAACTAAAATTGAAAATGTTAAATGATATATTCTTTGTGTGTCACAACTGCTTTATTTATTTAAATAGCCCAAAACATATGTGTTATATGTTTTATGTTTACAGCTATGCATGGAGAGAGTTGTGCGTGTATGGTAAAACAGCTCACCACATCCTGTAGATATGAACTGCTTGTTTGAGCCTTATAGTAAGCTCTGTCTCATCATCCTTTGCAGGTGTGATGTATCTTTCAAAAACAGTCCATATGTTTTGACCGATGTGGAATGATATGTGAAGGGATGGACTCCTTGGCTTTGACCCACCTGTGTGCCCTGGTCCTGGTCATCTATATGCCAATTTGTCAAGCCTTTCTGCCCAACTTCTGGTCACGTGTACTTACATTGTCCTGGGATTCATACACCCATCAGCACATGACAGAACAAGCTATACTCAACATCACAATGGAAACTCTGAGTAGAATGGTGGAACATCAAGAAGATTTAAATAATGAGGAGCTGGTAGGTTTTATTTGCATATGCGATTCATTTTGCGCTAGGTGACTAAATATTGCATGTCGTTAGCCATTGTCTGATAAATTGGTACATTTCACACGCCAGTGACTGAGTTATAGGATGAGAATAAGTTTAGCACAGATATTTTCACTGCATGTTGTGAATGTAAATTATATTCTTTCATAAAAAAAAAAATTGAAAGAATGGGGGGATATAAATTATTCGAAACAATTTTTTGTACATTTGGAGTGCTGTCAGTACAGACAAAAACAACAAAAATCGGTGTTGCCTACACCGTGTTATCGTCTTTTTAAAATTCACACCCTGTTGACTTCAATGGGGCATGTTCTAAACCTGCTTTTAGCCTCTTAACATCCTTGATTTGTCATTACAAGTGAACAGCCAAGTGAGTGGTGTTATTAAGAGTGACCACGGCCAATCTGACTGCAGTAGATGTGAAAGATATGAATAAAAATGATGTTAATTCAGCCAGCTCACATACCTCTATTTGCTTCCTGTTTTCGGTCGAAGGCCACAGTAGTCGATTGTCGAGTTCACACGTGCAAAATTGGTGAATATCATCTCAAAACTACCACTGTGTGGTGTTCTGAGAATATCAGCTCAAATTTTCACCCGAATCAGATGTTGAACACATGGAGGAGGTTTGAGACGATATTAACTAGTGATTGTGCGTGAACTCGACAATCGACTACTGTGGGCTTCGACCGAAAACAGGAAGCAAATAGAGGTATGTGAGCTGGCTGAATTAACATAATTTCTATTCATAATTTTAATTTCTATTAATAATTAAAAAATTAATTGGCTGCACTCATAATGACAAATCAAGGATGTTAAGAGGCTAAAAGTAGGTATAGAACATGCCCCATTGAAGTCAACAGGGTGCGAATTTTACCTGTTTTTGTCATTTTTGTCTGTCCTGACAGCACTCCAAATGTACAAAAAATGAGCACAATGTTAAAATTGACCAGAGTTCTCCTTTAAGCAAATAATTTTGCACGAATGCAATGTGACTAAAATCCATAAGCCTAGAAGACTTTAAGTCATTATAAGTAGAATTAGTGTTATTATTTTTTTTATTATTATTTTATTTTCAGAAACATTGAAAACAATTAACATCTCAAGCACCCACAATGTTGCCACATTTGAGTTCTAATTACTAAAGTTACATCTGTCATGATTCTGCCTTCTTGTCCTTGATTTTCTCTAGTCGTGAGGCAGGATCATGACAGAATCATGTTTTGTGTGCATGTGCATGGCCTGTTTGGGCCATGTGCTTGTGTTGTCTCGTTTAGTCACCCCGCCCCCTTGTTATCCTCGTCTTGTGATTCATCGTCTAGTCAGTTTCACCTGTCCTCGTCATTAGTGTTCCCTATTTAATCCCCTTGTGTTTGCTGTCCTGTGTCGGTTCATTGTTGGACTTGGTCATACTTTGTGGTTGTATCAAGCAGTGAGTAACCTGTTGAGAGTCTTGTCAAGAAGAGTTTGTTCCTGTCTTAGTTGCTAGTTTATGGTCTTAGTCTGGTGTGTTATACCCTGTCCTGTTTTGCCCCATCGTGGGTTTTGTTTTTCTGTTTTGTCCTTAAATAAACCCCTTTGAAAATCAGTTGCTGTCTGCTATTGGGTTCATCAGCCATCCACATAACAACATCATAAAAAAATGATTGATTGCCTGATGTTTCTTAAAAGATTTGTTGCTATCCTTTCAAATTATATCGCGTATAAATATGTATCTTTTTAAATGTGTCATTTTGCAAAGAGGAGCAGATTTGCCGTATTGCATGTTTGTCCGTGTGCGACACAAGTCTTACTAGCTATTGACGATTTTATTGACTTTGTTTGCATGGAGTATTGCATATAGTCTCACTGATCTTTTTGTTCCAGTATACTGGGCTTGGTCGGGGGTTTTGGCATGCTGTGGGTGAAGTTGCAAGTGCTAACGCTGCCATGGATTTCCTGAGTGCCACGCGGTCTGATCCAGTGTACCACTTTGACTCTGAGAGGGTAGAAGGAGCCACGCAGATGTTGCGAGAGTTCTGGGCCCAGACAGTGCTGCTGACCAAGGCTAAAGAGTACCAGGGGGCTAGACGTAGTCTGGGCCAGCTTTTTCACTCATTACAGGTTGGCTATCACATTCATGTAATAGCAACACTGTTTTTGATAAAGGTGAAGTGTGTACTTCTTGGCCACCAGTTTCACCTGTTGGAATTGTGAACATATGTACTGTTTTCAAACAGGTTTCTAAGATATTCCCACCCCAATCTCATGCCATTGGTGGAGATAATGTGTCAGGAGTTTTGTTTTAGTGCCAAAGTCACAGTCTTCACACCTTTCAGGGGAAATCTACCTATAATGGTTTCCTAATAGCTATATATTTCACTTGGAAAAAGTATTTTAACATAAAAGATCATGTCTGAACTATTACCTTGAGGGCAGTGATCCAACAATTATGCAATAGTGCTTCGGGCGAGTCGGCCCAAGTCCCTGCTCATGGTCCAATTCCTATCCCATTACCCTCTCCCATCACTTACTGTCTTTGTGTCAACTATCAAAATAAAGATCGAAATTGTGATCAAAATTTAAAAAAAAAAAAAAAAGTTCTTTAAAAAACATAAACAAACACATAAACAGGCTCAAAATGTAAAACAAGATTCTTGTTTAATCAGAATATTGTTAGCAATACAAAATATATTAAGCAAACTCTTGTGCCTTTGTTTGTGTGTAGGACTTCTACAGTCATAGTAACTGGGTGGAAATGGGTCAGCAAGAAGTGTATCTCCACCTTCTTCACCCAGAAGAGCCTTCAGTTCCTGTTGCCTCAGGTGAGTCCTTCGTAAAATCATGAGACTTTCAACTCTTCACCTTAAATCTTTTATTGCAAATAAATGAATCGCTATTGTTTTTAGTGGACACCCCTACCTGTGCACAATGCTACAGATTTAGCTGTTACAGCAATCTTCTGGAGGAAATGATTCGTCAGACAGAACCGCTACTGACTACTGGCTATTTCAGCACTTACCCTGTCAAACCGCCAGGTATACATCATCATGTAACTTGAGTGACTAAAACATGTCCTGGCCGCATTTAAATTAAGCCTATTTTTAGGATAATATGATTTTTCATTGTGACATTATTTCCTTTTCAAAACCTTGTTGCTCTAATGTTACTTTTTTCAGATTTTATTTATGTACTTAGTTTAAAAAAATGGCAAAAAAAAAAATCACTGGAATGAATTAATATGTACAATTGGATCCCCTTATTTGTATGTCAGTTTAGAGAACCATGTCTGCTGAATTATTAAAGGTAAACTGAGTTGTGAATCATTCCGATGATTTTGTAAGTTACTTGCATTATCTTGC
Source organism: Cyprinella venusta (assembly GCA_038021265.1). NCBI lineage: Eukaryota > Metazoa > Chordata > Actinopteri > Cypriniformes > Leuciscidae > Cyprinella > Cyprinella venusta. The sequence continues at coordinate 29,004,200 of CM075871.1, forward strand.
TATTTAAAGGCAAGTGCAGTCACGGTGGAATTCTGGACAGTAGTCGTCACCAAGGAGCTGAGGGCGGCATCAACAAAGACAGCACATCTCCGCTGTTCTCCCCTCATCACTTCCTCCATAAAGAAGCTGCCCATCTGGCTACCACAGCAACCCTTCGAGTGCTCCAAGACCTCCACAAAGAGGTGGGGCCCAAAAGCTTCCTCAGGTCAGAGGTCACTTAATTTAACTTGAATACTGCTTAAAGGGATCTGTATGAGGCAAGAGAGGAATTTCTGTACTACTTTAGACACCTCATGTGCGACAATTCAATTCAATTTACATTTGTTTGTATAGCGCTTCCCACAATACTGTAGATTCAAAACAGCTTTACAGAAAACAAATGCGTCTAAATTACATTTTAGAGTGATCTGTGGTGACTGTGTCCAAGTTACTTATTTCAGAAATGTACATATACAATCACGCAGTTATCTTAAACAATGTATTAATTTAAGGAAGAAACAACGAGCTAATTGAAGTAATGAATCCATGTTGTAAACATGATTAGGAAGTATAGAAAAATTTAGCATTGGTGCATGTTGATTCAGAGTTTGCTTAATCTGAAGTCCTTGCAGGAGTTCTCGCAGCACGTCTCTTCACAGTTGTTGAGGCATAAGAAGTCATTATAAGAGGCGTGATCCAAACTGGAGCTGGCATACTCTCTCGTTACCTCGGGATGGGCATCCTGAGATAAAACAGAAAAGCAATTGGAAAATAATTAGCATAGCAGCTGTTCATAACATTAAGCAAAGATAATGTGCATTTGATCTGATATCACCGAAGTACAAAGTTATGAGATGCATTATGGGAATGCTTGGCTAAAGAGAAGCATCTTTAATCTAGATTTAAATTGGGAGAGTGATGCTGAAAGAGAGTCCTCACCATTATTATTATCAGGAAGGCTATTCCAGAGTTTATTAAATGTGAAAATGCTTCCCCTTCTTTACTTTTTAATATTGAGGGATTGAGAAAAGATTGGTCTGTCTGTGAAGTTTTACTTTCCTGTTTCTAGTTTTGTGAAACAAGAGTTGTCCAAAGATGCAAAACACAAAAGTAATGAATTCTGTGGAAACCTGTAGGCTTTTCAGTGTCCAGCAGCCCCCAGCATTGGTCTTCGTGATTGACACCACTGGCAGCATGTTTGAGGAGATCACAGCCGCACGTCTCCGTACCCTCTCTATCATACAGGCTCGTCAGAAGAGCCAACGAACTACTCTGCCTGGCACCTTCATTCTGGTGCCTTTTCACGACCCTGGTTAGAGTGATATCTTCTGCCTATTGCAAGCACATTATAACACTGAACAAAACCCTAAACATTGTTGTCCCTTCAACAATATGTGCCAATGGCATATTGGAAAAAATTGAAGAAATGTTGATGTATTTATATTTGATTCTATGTTGAGCACACTGATGATGAAGTCTGTTATATCTCAGATTTCGGGCCAGTCAGGGAGACAGATGACCCTCATCAGTTCATGCAATACATGGAGGATCTGATGGCTCTTGGAGGTGGGGATGAACCAGAGATGTGTCTCTCTGCTCTTCAGGTAACCATAAAATTGAGATCTGACATTCTTAGAAAACATTGAACGCAGCTAAACACAATTATTTACAAGTGTGTCTCTATCTGTGTGTGTCTTATGTGTGTTAATGTGTCTGTGGATTAGTTGGCTCTGACCCATAGCCCTCCGCTGTCAGAGATATTTGTATTCACAGACGCCTCTCCTAAAGACCGTCATCTACAGAGAGCAGTCCAGGCTCTCATACTGGAGAAGCAAACAAAGGTAACTCACAAACACACAGGCTGCATTAAGAGCAATATACAGTAAATGTTTTAAATTATTCATTCAATATTGAAAAGTACTGTATTAATAGTTCAGTCTAATTACAAATTTACTACTGTATCTATTCCTACTTTGTGTGTTCTGTGTATTTATTAAAGTGTTACAGGAAAGCTATACTGTACAGGGGTTGGACAATGAAACTGAAACACTGGCCAATGTTGGAGGTTTCACATCTATATGCCTGGTGGCCAATCTTCAGAGTGAAGCACGGGTGGATCAGTGATGGTTTGCGCTGCAATATCATGACAATCCTGACTGTGTTTGATGGACACGAGTCAAAAATCATGAGCTGGAGGATCATGAGCACCTGATGCTCAAACCGCGTATCTGCATGATCATGCACCAACACACACAAGACTTGTGACAGAAGGGTTTGATGAAGATGAAAGTGACGTTGAACATCTCCCATGGTCTGCACAGTCACCAGATCTGAATATTATTGAGGTGTCAGAAAACGTTTCCCTCCACCAGCATCATATAGTGACCTGGACACTGTTCTGGAAGAGGAACGGCTCATAATCCCTCTGGTCGCTGTGAAGGACTTCGATCTGTCATTCCCAAGATGAATTGGTGCTTTATTTGGATGCAAAATGAGGCCCTCACTATCCTAATAAATTATTGTGTTGTAAGACCAGGTGTTTCAGTTTCATTGTCCAACTCCTGTAGAGCACTTGCTGGAGAGCGAAAGCTGATGTGTGTGTGTGTGTCTGTGTGTCAGCGTCACCTTTATGCATTCGGTTATGGCATCACATGTTACGTCACGATGCAACAACAATCAGGATTGGATTAGTTTCATTCATACTTAAGAAGCGCACGATAAGGGAGCATCCCCATAGAGTCATTTTCAGCGATGCAGTTCGAGTTTCCTCGAAAGGGAACTATGTTCAGGGCAGTGTTTTCATCCATCTTATCAATACATGTGCTAGGTAAACTTCTTGCTCACTGAGGATCCAAGCTTCAAAGGAAGAGAAAGAGGGAAAAGAAAGAGAAAGAGAGAAACTTTATCTCCTGGTAGATTCTCTCTGTATTCCTCTCTTGCATCTATATCTGGAGGAATAACCATCTACACGACAAACAAAGACATCCACAAAGTGTCTGCCATTGTAGAAGACACCACTACCTCCAGCAAGGTACAGTCAACTGGAAACACAAGAGGACCAAAAGACCATAATCTCTGCCTTTTTCAAGAATTTTATACAGTCCTCTCAGGATTCTGGATACAGGATTCTTCCTAACCATGTTTCTTTCTCTGAATAGGTCACGCTGCTTCACACAGAGAGTGAATCGGATTCATCAAACTCCTTCAGAGTGGACAAAGCTGTGACGAAAGTGATGCTGCACATCACTGGTGAGCTCACACATTGTGAGCTTGTCAGTCCCTTAGGTACTCGTACTAATGCAGAGAACTAAAACATTCAACCAACCATAGACAACTATACTCCACTGAAAATTACCATATCTTGGGTCATCAGTGACATGCAGATAAGCCAAAAACTTGCAGGTGTTTGATGACCAGATTAACGTCCTATACCAAGTCACTGCCCATTCAAAGACCACACTGCCACATATTATTATTAAAAGTTATCCCAAGGTAAACTAAAACATGACAGCCAAAAGTCAATTAACTGACTAAAATGAAGCTGGAGAACTGTGGAACTCTCACTTGCAACGCTGCATGTGCTCAATGTTCAGTCTCAGGACTACATGCTCCAGTTCTACTTGTACCTTTCTAATTTGAACCGCCGCCATTAATGTCCCACTTGAGTCAAGGGGAGTGTGTTTAATTATTCCAGCTCTTAATAGCTGGCCTCTGTTATAAATGCGGCCTGAGACTGCCAAAGAAAGTGAACACCAGGGACAGGCACATACAGAGATGCCAGGAACCATGCCAGAGACAGTGCAAGCTGACTTCTAGGACCCACTGCTGAATGATAAGCCGCTTTCTGACCGGAGGGACTTTTGCAGTTCCTAGAACCTAACGTTCCTATAACCCTTTTTTTCTCGTGTTCCGACCGGACTAAATTGGGGATTTTTTTAGTTCCTCAGACCGTAGTTCCTATAACTCTTTCAGTACCTAGTCTAGAGCGAGGACTTTTTAAGTTCCCTTTCCCTAGGCCTACGTTGATTGGTTCAACTTGTAAGTCATGTCCACTGTCAACACGGAACTTGTAGCGCGCTGTCTGCCATATGCTGTGTGTTTTTGCAAAACATTACAACGAGGATTAAGACAAAGATAACACACTCAACCAGCTAATTGCTAATAATAGCTAAACTTACCCGTCGTTTTGTTTGCCTGCGCGCTCTGCTCTTTTATCTTCTTCCATCATATTACTTAATATCATATTACGCTGGAGCCTTCATCTTCTGTATTTCCTGTAGCCACTTGGCCAGTGCGAACGCAAGCAGCAAAACCGAGTTTGGGGGAGAGTAGTTCTTAGAACTGTTTAGAAGTGGACAGTTCCTACAACTAAGTTCCTGTAACTACTTGGTCGGAAAGTGGCTATAGTCTGTGTTAGTCAAACAATGCATGTCAGGAGGTAGGGGGGACTCTAATGACAAGTTTACCAGTTTACAAGTTTAGAATAACCATACAAAAAGGGACCAATCTTTATGTTCACTGCACATTCATTAAAACATCTAAAGACAGAAGTATCCTTTGATGTATCCCTGCTGATGCACTTCTTCTTATAAAGAAAAACACTTCATTCTCTCTCTACTTCACTTTGTAGCACCTACAGTACATCTATGACCTATCTTGTACCTTTCCAAACAATTATGGAACTTCATATTTAGTTACAGTCCCCTGAGGATGATTCACTACAATCAAATTGTAGTATTCCTCATTTGTAAGTGGCTCTGGATGATTTGTCTTATCTATCTTTCTCTCTCAGGTGCTCAACAATCTCTTCCTGGTACTGATGGTCCTCTAGCAATGCTAGACTCATCTAAAGGTCTATACAGAATAAGCCTGCTGCCTCCGATAGAGATAGGTATATGGCAGTTTTCAATCAAAGCCATTGGACCAACTACATTCAGTATCCTAGGTAAAGTCTTAATTTGATAGAATTAAGTGAGTAATATGACTAAGTAACAAAAAGAGTAATGTGTTTAAGCCTTAAAACACATTTTTTATTCAATTCTATATGTTGGATATGACCAAATGTGTTTAAAATTTCTTGGAGTTGTTCCAAATTGGCATTAACTGATTTTCTCCAGGTGACAGCAACTTGGACTTCCTGTACTATTTTGCAAAAGAATCTAATGAGACACATCCAGGACTAAGGAAACTTGAGGGAAGCCCTATAGCAGGTCTTTCTTATTGTTCCCTGAACCATTTGTCTAATGCTGAATTTTTTACAGTTGTTGATATCTATACACTTCAAGTGATTATGTTCTTACCTAATTACCTGTTCTTATCACATTTATTCTTAGGAGTCCCATTGTTTTTAGTGGTTGCAGTCACAGGCCTCTCACCCAATGATGAGGCCTCATTCAGTCACGTGACTCTTTTGGGACCCAAAGGGGAGAGCCTGCAGAAGGTTTTGCTGAACTCCTCATCTTCTTATTGGTCTGGAGAGGAGTTAGTGGGCTACATGAACTCAGTTCCCAGGATGCCATTCACCATGTGTCTCTCTGGAAAGGATGGAAGGGGAAACCTTCTCGAAAGAGTTTCCACTGAGATGATTCAACCGACACACGTGCAGATACAGGTATTAGTGAATTTGAGAATAATGTGCTGGCAAAATGTAAAACAGCAAAATGAAAATTGCCCCGTGTCCCCAGGTGCTCTCTGCTCCACAACTTTTCCCAGGTCACAGCTCGACTGTGCTGTTTGAAATATTTAATCATGGACCCAAACGTCACTTCAGTCTTTCAGCAGAAGACGACCTTGGGTATCTCTCCCACCGAGACCAACAAAGGTGAGAGTGGAAGAAAGACAGAGCCAATACTACAGGTTTTTACTAAAATAAGGTCTACCTAAATACTAAATGTTTATCAATGTTTAATAGTTTGGTTAAAGATGAACATACTTTTCGTATTCCAGCCAGAGATGTTAGATAAGTCCCTTATAATTGTTCCTTTTTTAGACTGTTTGTCGATATGGGGAGCTCTGTGAAGAGGGAGGTTGAGCTAAGGATCCCTCAAACTGCTCAGACAGGGAGGTCAACCACATTGACTTTGACTGTTCATGCAGAAGACTCACCAGACTCAAACTATGCTGTGGTACACTTGATAGTGATACCAGAGGTAAGAACTATCACAATGTTTTATAATGAAGAAGGTTCCAGGTTCTGAGCAAGAAGTAATTTCTTTGGAGTTTTAATTTCTTCTGGTTTCTGTGTGGGTTTCTCCCAAAATCCAAATTCATGGATGAGAATTGGAGACACTACAAAGTCCGTAGGCCTGAGTGAGAATGTGAATGTGTACCATTTGATGGACTAGCTATGTGTTAATTTCCTGTTTCTGACATTAGATGCTGGGTTAGGTTAGCAGTTCGGAGAATGGATGGGAGATCAGAAAATGCTGTCCACATAATATCTTTAAGGGGAACTTATTCCATCCAATCACCAAAAATAACCAGTTGCGAAAAATCGAAAAAGTTACGAAAAAGTGAAAGAGTTTGCGAAAAAGTTAGTTCTGAAAACAGTTTTAGCAGCATTTGTTTGTACATTCATGCATATTTTAATGTGACTTAAGACTTACTTTTGTGGGTCTACTGTCTCATATGTGAACTAGCCTGTTATGTGTTTAAATGTTGTCTTGTGACAAATCCAGGAGCCGGACAAAACTCCTCCGACATGTTCTTCTCTGCGAGTGGAATCCTCCTGCCCCTCTCTCTGCTCTCAGGGCAGTTGGAAAGTCTCACTGGTAGCAAAAGACAGAGGTCACTCTGGACTGGCATCCATACAGCTGGCACAAGGAGAAGGCACCCTCATTCTGTCTGAAGTGACTACAGAGAGACATGCACAACATTTCCCACAACTTCATGAAGAGACCATGCAAGGAGTCCATCTCCCTTTGCTACAGCCACAAAGGGACACCTCAGGAACCAGTAATCACCTCAACCTTGGAACAGAAGCAGAACATGGACATCAAAGGCTAGAGGGAGTCCAATTAGTTAAAGGGGATCATCCAGTGAACATTAGCGAATTGACTAAGGGGAAGCCTGTAATGATGCATTATTCCTCAGGCTGCTGTGCTCCTCAGGCAGAGCTAGTATTGTGGGATAGAGCGGGTAATATGAGACGCTGTCATCTCATAGCCAGTCAGCAGAGGGCATTACGAGAAAACAACAAGGCTCACAGTGGGAAATTTACTTCACAGCTAGTTCTCATGTTGTGGGGTCACTCAGCATTGATTGTTATCTATGATCTCAGATAAAATTTCCTTCATTTACTGTTTATTATGCAATTCCATATGGACACAAAGCATACTAGTTTTTAATACTAGTACACACGCCGCAGAAAATAAGAATTGTCACTCAGGGATGGTCTATTCTGGAAATTGTTAGGTCTTCACATGACATTTGTATTACTACTGTATGTCATTTTAGTGCAAACAAAAACTTACAAGTAAGTCTAATTTAATGATTTCTAGTTTTCACAATTTATAACATGCCAAATGGAGTGGTGTGTGTAATCCACCTTTTATTTTAGCTGCAATAAAATATCTCTCTTTTTTTAAAATATGATTTGTACTTAGCCATTATGATGAAACACAATATGAAATGGCCCAGAGACAGAAAAGAAAGACAATGCCACAATATTTTGGCTAGGAAATCCTATTGTGTATCAGAAATTAGTTAATGCGGATAACCTCAATTTTTGATTCCAAAACCAGTTAATTTTCAGGCTATGTAAGAAGTGATAGCTACGTAGTCTCTGAATATAACCCGCTCCTGAGCTTATATTTATTGCTTTATATCAGAGCTATTCCCATCTAAAATAAAATAAGCATAAACCAGTTTAAATAGTGTGTAATGTTGCTGTTGGTGTACACTCACATCAGCAATGGATAAAGCAATGGATAAAAATATAAACGACAGCAGCAAGCGGCCCCTGCTTGCCCCTACTGTAAAGTTTGGATGAAAGAGAAAGTATGTAGAGGAAAGAGCAGAGATTAAAAAAAATGTAACGCCGGACTCTAAGGAGGATAAATATATGGTCCACCATTGACCGTTGGAGGAAGCTTCAGGGAGATCTGGCACTGAAAACCGACGCTGACACGGCTGACTTTTTGTTGAGCAGGTAAACATTTATTTATACTTTTATGTTGTGACGTGTTACATAGCTTTTCATCAGTTTGACAACTTGCTCATGCTGCCGGTCGGCATTGGCAATGTTAGCCGTTTAGCATCGCCTATCACAGGTCAAAGAAAGTAATTATATTTGTTCTTGAATATATTTCAGCAAAAGTCCTTGAATATTTTTCAGTTTGCCTTGCGGTTTTCTGTTCGAGCCGATCCGAATTTGAACAAGATGCGCTGTGTGCTCCAATAACAATTACTGAAAACCTTATAGCTGAACATTTCATGTGTTGCTAGTCTTACGTTGACGTGAACTCAAACGTGACATAGCTCAGGGATCAGGTAGCACAGAGGGGAGGGGTGTGTGTGGAGGGGCGGGATGAGTTTTTTAAAACTTGCCTACCGTCTCAGGCTTTCTCGACTGATTTTTAAAATCGTATACCATAGCTTTAAGTGCATTTTTCGGAAACGCGTGGAATTGCGGCGAGCATACATAACCTTGCACGTAGAGAGCGCACTTTAGAGCTAAGATACATTGTTATCGGGAAACCCAGCCCTGGTTAATATGAAGTTAACCGTGCTTTTTGGAATGTCATCAGGTAGTGATCAAATCAACAAATGAGCCATGAAAATGTGTTCAATTGGGGCGGGCTTAAATTAGGGCGGGCTTAAGCGTCACCATTGGTCCACTAGCTCTACATTGACAGCTCCTCCTTTAGCCAATCAATCGAAGCCAAATATTGAGCCTCCTCTAGCCAAATATTGTTATTCCTTGGTTAAACGTTAAATGGAAGCACTAGTTGGCTGCCTGAATGTCTTCCTAGACTGAAGGCTGCATGTTTTATATATGGATTTATGAAACCATGTGTTTAAAACTAGCCACTTTGCATTATTTTACTAAGTCATATTATTTTAATAATTTTAACCTACCCATTACATAAAAAAATATATATTTTTTTTTTCTTTTTTTATCATACTGATCTAGTAACTTTTCTGTCTTTGTTTCTAAAAGAATGTAACTGTGGTTGGCAGTTCAACTGGGGAGGATCCGTCAATAAATAGCTTGACGCATTTGTATAAACTTTTGACTAACCAGAATTCAGTACATCAATCACCACTGGAGATCTTCATGTAAACGTGTGAAAACTGTGTGAAATGGACAGAATAGAAGGACAAATAGAGGAGAGAGGGTACTGGGGCAGTAAAGCAGAGTTTCTTCTGGCTGTGGCAGGGAATGTGATTGGACTGGGTAATGTGTGGAGGTTTCCTTACCTCTGCTACAAGTATGGAGGAGGTATGAAACCAGCGGCGATCTAAATACATACTACACTCATGCACTTAGAATTCTTTCAGCTGTTTTTAATAATGTATTATTGTACTGGTGTGCTCCCAGGGGCGTTCCTGATACCCTACCTGGTGTTTGTTGTTACCTGTGGGGTGCCTCTGTTCCTGCTAGAGACCGCAATGGGACAGTACACACGGGAAGGGGGCATTACATGTTGGCATCGCCTCTGTCCACTGGCTGAGGGTGAGTTGTGGAAACAAAACATCTCTTTATAAAAGATTTAAACATTTTTTAATTAAAATGTGTTAATCTTTCTGCATCCAAACAATTTTAAAGGGTGGGGTGGGGTGGGGTGGGGGGGGGGGGGGGGTTGACTGCGATTTCACTTTTTTCATTTTAAATAGTGTGTAATGTTGCTGTTGGTGCATAAACAGTATCTGCAAAGTTGCAGCGCTGAAAGTTCAGTGTAAGCAGAGATATCGTCTTTTAAAAATCAGGAAGTATAATTGCCTACAAAAACGACTGGATTGGGACTACAGCTGGGTTATGGTACGTCACTAACCCACACATTTGCATTAACCGCTTCCTCCGGAATAAGCAGAAAAGGGCATGGCCATATTTCAGCAGCTCGTCGAGTGTGTTGTTCACGCAGCTGTCAGGTCTTATGTCTTGGAACTTCCCACGGACGCTGTACTTCGTCAACAATGGATACAATTTATGTTTGATTATGTTTCTGAAAATGACGATCGTATTCTAGCTCTCTGTGCTGCGCATTTTACGGAAGACAGCTTCCAGAATCTCCACGAGTTCAACACCGGTTTCAACAAGAAACTGTAATCATGAAGCAGTTCCGACTTTAAAACCAGAGGCAGTTGTTGGGCCACAACCTGTAAGTAGGCTAAGACTTAACCATTTTAAATGTATTTGCATATATAATTCCAGACGTAGCCTTGTGTTTTAGTTTTTTTCAAATGCCAGCGCTAGCTTTATTGCCACTAGGCTATTAGTTATGCTATTTTGTGTCTGCGACAAACGCGTACAAACATGAATTTTGTATAGGTGCTAAAGTTGTAAATGTATTTTTCATGTATGTTTCATGACGTTATTTTCGATTTGATCAAGAACGTAAACTTGCCACCGCTGTTTGAGTATAACATTAGTAGCCAGTCAGTTGCTATTGTTGCCAGTCAGATGCTATTGTGTTAAACAAACGTGTATAAAGTTAAAAAATGTAGCAAATTATCATTCAGAAACGTTTATTAAGAGCCGTGTGTGGTGTGGTTCTGTTTGACTCGCTTCATCGCGGCTTTCTCTGTCTGATTCTGCGTCATACTGATACTGCAGTTCGACGCATATTTACATCTGGACCGGAGCTCATGACGTGCCCATAAAGGCAATGGGCGTTAACTTTCCGGACAACGTAAGCGACAGTTTAGCCAATCACAAAACACCGGACCAAGCTAACCAATCTGAGCCCACAACGTGTTTCGGAGGGAGTGGTTTCATAGACAGGAAGTCAACCGCTCGTTCGAGGACAGAGGAGAGCGCGGCTGACAATAAACGTGAAGTTTATGAAAAATAAGAACTTTAAAAAACGAAAAACCACAAATACATCTTATATTGCACCCCATAAACACAATCACGCAAAGAAAAAAAGCAGTCAACCCCCCTTTAATTTCATGCTTTTGTACACGTCACAGTGGCAAAGGCACCATGGTAACACTTTATTTTATAGTGTCCTTGTTACATTAGCTCCAGTAATTTGTGTAAATTATGCTTAAATACATTATGCAACGAACTAACCCCAAACCAAGTACTATTTCTAATCCTAACCCTTTAGTTAGTATAATTAATATTACTCAGACTTAATTGTATAATTATACCATTTTTATACATTTAATAGACACCTTAGAATAAAGTGTAACCGAAACCATTTATTTCATTAAATCAACAGATTTCTTTTTTAGTTGAAGCTCCAGTCCGTAAGTTTTTTGGGTTAAAAATTATCCCAGATAAAATTTTGAGCAAGTACATAACCAGCCAGTGTTCAAAACTATCTACTTGCCTTAGCTCGATTTAAAATGGTAAGCTTGTATTAATGTTTTTTAACTCCAGTGGTACTGGTGGATTACTGCGGGAAAGTCTTTGCGTCATTTACGTCACATCTGTACACATAAAGAAATGTCCCGGCTAGTAGGCTATATTGTGTATGAGGATGTTGGAAGTGAAGATATATAGACTTTTCTCACAGCACTTGCTATAATTAAATGTATTAATTTGATGGCGGATCCAGAAAGGTTCAAACGACAATCACCAGTGATGACTAGAGATTCACCCGTTGTAAAATGCAAAAGACTTTGGACTGAGAGTTGAGAGAAGAAAAAAGAGACTTCATGCGAAAACAAGGATAATATCCGAAGGGCTTTAAATGTAGTCATGCAATGCAAAGTATAATTTGCTTTCAGATTTATTTATTTTCTTATCGTTTGATGTGATATGATAAGCGATCTTTAGATTTAATCTGCGCGATTTACTGCAAAGATTTGTTTCCCTTAGTTGGTCAGAACAACAAAAGTGGATGTTACTTGTTCACATCAGATGACATTTTAGGGTGAAAATTCGCATGTTGGTCATACTTCCAAAAAGTAGAATATGTGATTCTTAATGACAGTATCCACACCGCGCGGTGACTGACAGCTGCACATTCTCCTCAAAACATTGGATTCATCTGTGCTGTGCCGTGTCAAGGTGCAACTCAGGTAAAGTTGATAACTCCGCAAATAACTGCAATTGCAGATTTTGAACAGAGATGGCGACAAAGAGGAAAAAACGACTGCAGCTTTAAGTGAAGAATATGAACATATGATCCAGTAGAAAAAGACTTCATAAGAAACCATCTGGTTTAATAAATAATCTGTAGAAAGAACCAAAACTCAAAGTGCAAATAGTGTAAAAGCAACCGATATTACATTTGGGTAAATCTTGATAAATCATCCTTTAATTCTCTCATTACTTATCTCTCTTTTAGTCAGTGTTTCTGTTTGCTTTTTTCAGGTATTGGTTACGCAGGACAGCTGATTCTTCTGTACAGCTGCATGTATTATATTGTCATTCTGGCCTGGGCGCTTTTCTACCTCTTCTCCTCTTTCAGTGCTCAACTGCCTTGGGCCAGCTGTGATAACACCTGGAACACAGGTGATAATCTAAAAAAATAAATAAAAGCAAACTCAAAATTATAAACAATAAATACCATCTGCTAAATATTTTTTTTTTCTCTGTCTTAGATGGCTGTGTAAATCTTGCTGCAAAGAATTTGACCATCAACCGGACATCTCTAATTAATTCAACACCTGCAGCTACTGAGTTCTGGGAGTAAATGAATACTGTGATATTGAGTTTTGTGTGAATACTCTGCTTTAGCAAAAGTCTTAGTAATTAAGCAAATACGTTTTTAACTATTCATTTGTTCAATAAAAACAAAGTAAAATGTTTGTGTCTCTCTCTTTACAGGCACAGAGTGTTGGCTCTCTCTGGGGGTATTGAGGAGATTGGTAAGATCAACTGGGAGATTCTTCTGTGTCTCGTTGCAATGTGGATCGTATGTTATTTCTGTATCTGGAAAGGAGTCAAATCTACAGGCAAGGTGTGCAAGATTTTCACTTTATTTATCGATTACTTTCCATAAAGTCAATATTAGCCCTGGTGATAGTTAATTAACATTTTGTCATATTGCTCACGTTGGTTAAGTGTATAGTAGGTGTGCATGAGGGAACAAATACGTTTCAACTGTGAAGCAGAAGGACAACAAACTTCATTGGTTATATCAATTGTTTCCTTTTTGGCATCAAATTTACATGTCCCTTTCTTGTATTGTGGCTGTACTGTAGGTGGTGTATTTCACAGCCACATTTCCTTATGTGATGCTACTGGTGTTGCTGATTCGTGGGTTGACTCTTCCTGGAGCTTTGCAGGGGGTTGTGTTTTACCTGTACCCTGAACCGGCCAGTCTCATTGACCCACAGGTAATTAAACCATCTTCCCTCTACCTCACTGTGACCTAAAGGGATAGTTCACCCAAAAAGTAAAATTAACCCTAATTTACTCACCCTCAAGTCATTCTGGGTGTATACTGTATGACATTCTTCTTTCAGACGAATACAATCAGAATTATATTAACCCTCTGGGGTCTAAGGTGTTTTTGGGGGTCCGATCCATTCATTGCATCCGTCACGTGACAAATGAACAAAAGACTCGGAAAGTGAAGTAATTATTTATGTTCCCTGTAAATTATTTTTGACTGCATTATAATGATTTCTTAATTCAGACTATGATAAATACTGCGTAGGTGGATGTGTTCGGGGAATTTGGCTGTTTAAAGTATAACATTTGCCCTTCCCATCACAGTGTGCCATATCAAGTGACAGTCTGTGGTGTCAGTTTAGGCCAATAATTGAAAAGGTTCGCTCCGCATCCACATTTGAGTGTGGCAGGCTCAACACAATCTGGACAACCTTTGATAATTTGGGGGATTTCAAAATGCCACTTAATTAGCCGATTTGCCAAAACGTAATTTGTACCACAAGCCTATTTTATTGAGCAATTAGCTATAGCCCACATAATGTCTAATCTAAACTATCTAATCTATTTTTAAAATAAAAGTATTATATTGATGTGCTGTGTGTGTGTGTAGGTTTGGCTGGAAGCCGGAGCTCAGATCTTATTTTCATACAGTGTGTCTGTTGGCACTCTCACTGTTTTTGGCAGCTACAATAAATATAACAACAACTGCTACAGGTTAGTATTAAGTCTTTCAATAAAATGACAGTACCAAAGAATGAGCAAATGAATCATTTAACAATTGAAGAATTAACTATTTGTTATGTTGTACACTATGAGCGAGATGTTTTTGAAATTTTATGATGTTATGATGCTCAGTCAACAAATGGTAGACGATATGTGTTATCTACATTTATCAGGGACTGCTTGTGGCTTTCACTTCTGAACAGCAGCACCAGTTTGGTGGCTGGCTTTGCAGTGTTCTCTGTTTTGGGATTCATGTCCCAAGAGCAGGGCGTCCCCATAGAAGAGGTGGCAGAATCAGGTAATGCAGTATTTCATGAAAACACAGGAGGTATAATAAGACAATTGAAATGTTGCGAACCAATAGTAATTACTAAGAATATGGAATGCTTAAAATAATATCTCTCTTTCTATGTCAGGTCCAGGACTAGCGTTCATAGCTTATCCACAGGCAGTATCCATGATGCCTTTCCCCCAGTTGTGGGCTGTTTGTTTCTTCATCATGATTATTTTGCTGGGGATAGATACACAGGTGAGCTTAACTAACACATACACATAATAAGTTGCAATACCTTGAACTAAAAACTACGAATAACTACAAATGTTTGTTGGAACTATTGAAAGAATAACACTAAATTGATTCATCAAACAAAAATACATTTGAAATATAAATGGAGCGAGCACTATCCTGCATTAGGGTAATTAATTGGTTTATGTGTAATTAAGAATATAATTGTGGTGAGGGGGGCATGGTTTTGTGAAGTCTGTAGCGAGAGAAAAGAGGGAGCCGCGGGGTGAATAGGTAGGTTAAGTGCAGATGATGAACACCTATGTCAGATTGCAGTAAATGGCGTGGAGAGACTAAATCTAAATGAATTGTGAGCTGAGTTAGCGGGAAGAGTGTTTTAGGAATTTTGCTGTAGCCAAGGCTACGGTGAATGCGCATGTAGCGCAGCCTTTATTTTCTTTTATATTTTGAGTTAAAGCTGCAAAACACTTCTTTTGGACTTTAGAGTGGCTACTGATAAAAAGAGACTACAACCGGACCCATGTGAAAACAAGGATAAATATCGGAAGGACATTACATGTTCTTGTCACATAATGCTTTCTTATGTTGTTAACATTAACAATTTGAGAACAAAGTATAATTTGCACGGTTTTGCATGATATGATAACTTATAAGCGATTGTTAGATTTAATCAGCGCGATTTACTGCATGTCAGAACCAGAACAAAAGTGGATGTTTCTTAGTTCAGATGACATTTTCCGGTGAATATTCCAGTGAAGTATGTAGGTCATACTTCCAAAAAGAATAATCTGTGATTCTAAATGACAGTTTACACACCGGAGCAGTGACTTACAGATGCACAGCACACTCTCCTCAAACATTGTGTTCATCTGCGCTGTGCCGTGTCGAGGGTGTTGAAGTACAACTCACGTAAAGTTGGTAATTCCGCGAATGACTGCAATTGCAAATTTCGAACAGAGATGGCAACAAAGAGGAAAAATGCCAGACTGCAGCTTTAATAAAAAGTACGAGTCCCAGTCACGCCGACTCTGTCTTCTTCCTTCTACCTACATTGAACCCTACCCTAAGCCTACCTGGTGCTGAAACCTGGGAAGGAAGAAGCTCGCGGCTGCCATGCAGTCCCCGCCAGGCACGCCATTTGTGGACATCATAACAGACCTCGCCGGGCTTCACCAGGAACAACATGAGCCCTGTTGAAGTTAAAGAGGAGCAAGATCAACGCTTTGAGACCTAAATGGCTGATGGCCAACAGAAGCAACGTTGAGGGAGTCATCAATAAGTTGGCACTGGAGCAGTTTGATTGCCGAATAAGACCACGCAATGGGTCCAGTGCCACCACCCGACATCGCTGAGTCAGGCCACCCAGCTGGCGGAAGACCAGATCGTGGTGTGCCCTGGGGTTGGCGACCCGCACGGCTTACTACTTACTCACAGAGTTGCTCCCTCCTTTCTCTCCTGGCACAGACTTTGCAAAACCACGCCCCCCTCGCCACAATAATTACATTTAATATTTATTAAATATCTATACACAGGTGAGCTTAACTAACACATACACATAATAAGTTGCAATACCTTGAACTAAAAACTACGAATAACTACAAATGTTTGTTTGAACTGTTGAAAGAATAACACTAAATTGATTCATCAAACAAAAATACATTTGAAATATAAATGGAGCGAGCACTATCCTGGATTAGGGTAATTAATTGGTTTATGTGTAATTAAGAATATAATTGTGGTGAGGGGGGGCGTGGTTTTGTGAAGTCTGTAGCGAGAGAAAAGAGGGAGCCGCGGGGTGAATAGGTAGGTTAAGTGCAGATGATGAACACCTATGTCAGATTGCAGTAAATGGCGTGGAGAGACTAAATCTAAATGAATTGTGAGCTGATTTAGCGGGAAGAGTGTTTTATAAATTTTGCTGTAGCCGAGGCTACGGTGAATGCGCATGTAGCGCAGCCTTTATTTTCTTTTATATTTTGAGTTAAAGCTGCAAAACACTTCGTTTGAACTTCAGAGTGGCTACAGATAAAAAGAGACTACAACCGGACCCATGTGAAAACAAGGATAAATATCGGAAGGACATTACATGTTCTTGTCACATAATGCTTTCTTATGTTGTTAACATTAACAATTTGAGAACAAAGTATAATTTGCACGGTTTTGCATGATATGATAACTTATAAGCGATTGTTAGATTTAATCAGCGCGATTTACTGCATGTCAGAACCAGAACAAAAGTGGATGTTTCTTAGTTCAGATGACATTTTCCGGTGAATATTCCAGTGAAGTATGTAGGTCATACTTCCAAAAAGAATAATCTGTGATTCTAAATGACAGTTTACACACCGGAGCAGTGACTTACAGATGCACAGCACACTCTCCTCAAACATTGTGTTCATCTGCGCTGTGCCGTGTCGAGGGTGTTGAAGTACAACTCACGTAAAGTTGGTAATTCCGCGAATGACTGCAATTGCAAATTTCGAACAGAGATGGCAACAAAGAGGAAAAATGCCAGACTGCAGCTTTAATAAAAAGTACGAGTCCCAGTCACGCCGACTCTGTCTTCTTCCTTCTACCTACATTGAACCCTACCCTAAGCCTACCTGGTGCTGAAACCTGGGAAGGAAGAAGCTCGCGGCTGCCATGCAGTCCCCGCCAGGCACGCCATTTGTGGACATCATAACAGACCTCGCCGGGCTTCACCATGAACAACATGAGCCCTGTTGAAGTTAAAGAGGAGCAAGATCAACGCTTTGAGACCTAAATGGCTGATGGCCAACAGAAGCAACGTTGAGGGAGTCATCAATAAGGTGGCACTGGAGCAGTTTGATTGCCGAATAAGACCACGCAATGGGTCCAGTGCCACCACCCGACATCGCTGAGTCAGGTCACCCAGCTGGCGGAAGACCAGATCGTGGTGTGCCCCGGGGTTGGCGACCCGCACGGCTTACTACTTACTCACAGAGTTGCTCCCTCCTTTCTCTCCTGGCACAGACTTTGCAAAACCACGCCCCCCTCGCCACAATAATTACATTTAATATTTATTAAATATTTCACTCACACTGGTGCTCTGCGTGATTGCATTTTGAAGCATTTGTGAAATCAGTCCTATGACATATAGGTGGGTGACTTCATGGCAGGAAGCTACAAAGCGCACCAGACCAAACATTGTCAGCTTCTGTGCCTTCAGCAAGCGCTCTGTGTACAGTTGTCTCTGTCTATTTATTGTTGTTTGTCCCCAAGCATATTATATATTTAGACAGGAGTATAATGGCGAGCAAATAGCATTTTTTATTGTGTTTTCGTCCCTGCCCTCTCCACATTGTGAGTGAAGATACATGCGATTTATGTGTTTTGTTTGGGAGTGGAGCATTCACGTCCGCTCTAGTAAAAGGGGGCTGACTGTGTTCTTTCATAAATTCCTATCTACGCTTTTCGTTTTATCTCCGCTCCTGTTGGCTTTCTTCTCGAGAGGAGAAAGTCAATAAACATTCTTTGGCTTGGATCTCGCGTTTGCCAAGGTTGTGCATAGATTACGGGTCTGCAATAAAGATTCTGTGACTCTGTCTAGAATCTCGCATGCCCAGAGGCAGTGGGTAGATTACGGGGCTGCAATAAGAATTTAGTGGCTCGGATCTTGCGTTTGCTGAGGCAGTGCGTAGACTATGGGTTTGTAATAAGAATCTAGTGGCTTGGATCTCGCATTTGCCATGGCAACGCGTAGACTATGGGTCCGCAAAACATGCATTGGTGACTGAGCAGACTGGAATTTCCCTCAGACTGGAATTTCTCTCTTTTCCTATGATTGTGTACAAACTAATTATGTGTGTTGGCAGACTATTTATGATTCTTTTTGTGTTTGAGATTATAACATTAATGTTCAACCAGTCATTCAGACCATGCATTTAATTTGAAAAATCTTCAGGGCCGTTTTACCAACCCCACCAGCTCATGTGCTTTGGGGCGCAGCGGTCTCCAGCGAGATCTAGTCTAAGTTTTTGGCCTGCAGGAGGAGGGTTTAAGAGTGGCCAGTTCGGTTGTTTCCTGTCGGTCATCCGTTTCAGGGCACCAGATTGGCTTCTCGAACATGGCTAGAGAACAGTCTCGAGATGCAGGTTCTTTTAGCAGTCTCAGCCAAAGTCATCTTGGGTTAAGACAGATCTGAGGACCATCATTATCTAAATAAGCTAGACCTCTGAGGGCAGTCCCCTCTTGGGGAAGCCCTCAGAGGGCTCTTCGGTGCCCTCAGGGGGCCATTCTGCCAACCCCGCCACCTAGTGTACTTCGGGGTGGTCTTCAGTGAGCCCATATTTCAGTGTCCACCCGGAAACATAGTGGCGCTGGAGTACTCACCCCCTCTGGGGAGGGTCTCGGTTCGGCTGTTCCCTGCCGGTGCACCACTTCAGCGCACCAAATTTTTACCTATTTTACCTTTGTCGCCTTTATCGTCTTTGTCCTGTCCTGTCCACAGTAGTAGGCCCCAAGCAGGCTCTGGTTATGGAACAAGTGGTAAAGGCTTTGCTGGGAAAGGGGGCCATAGTGTTCCTTCCCCCGAAAGAGAGTCCGAGATTACAGCCAGTATTTTATTGTTCCTAAGAAGGATAACGGGTTATGTCCAATTTTAAATCTGTGTGCTGAGGCAAATCGTGACCCTCTCAACTGAGGTTTTTGTGGCCATGCTCACTCTAAAACTCCCTGCACAAGGAAACTGAGCTGTCAATACTTGGATCCAGTTAACTGCCAAGTTGGTACAGTGCTGGAATTTCTGCAGGATCGATTCTCCACAGGGTTATCCCCCTCCATTCTCAAGGTTTATATGGTGGACTAGCTGCTTACCACACATCTTTTTGGGTGGTGTCTTTGGGGAGAAACCGTTGGTGGTTCCTCTGTGGTGCTTCAGACCAGGAGGAGTATGGCGGCTTGGTAAGCCTTTTAATAGGGGTATCGCAACAAGAAATGGCTGATCCTTTCCGCACACATTCATCAGGTTTACAACCTAGATTTAGGCTTTACCCCTGGGTCCCAGGTGATTCTGTCTTTGTTGTGCTTGCCTGATTTTACACAAGACATATGGCAGGTCACTGCCATATGGCAGTGTTGGTATGGACGTTCCCACAGTGTCAATCTCGACGCAGTGTGAATTCCCTTGAAGGGGAACTCCTTGGTTACAATTGTAACCTTGGTTTATAGCTTCCTTCCATGACGTCAACCACCTATATCCATTCAACTGATTGCACAAGTGCTTCACGACTCAGTCATGCAGAGCTATCCTATAGAGTCAATCCTGACGCAGCGTCTCATTCCCTCTTCAGGGAACCAAGGTAACAGTCTTAACTGAGGCTTTTTCTTCTCATTTTTTTATTAAACCACAAATCTATGTTGTTGTTTTTTCTTTTTTTATCGGTATTATTAAATAATTCACTATTTTCTTAATTTATTGTTTAGGCAAATTTGTCCAAGTCAACCATATAGTTAAAGGAATAGTTCACTTAAAAATTTAAATTGTCATCATTTACTCACCCTCAGGTTGTTTAAAACATGTATGAATTTATTTGTTCTGCTCAACACAAAGGAAGATATTTTAAAGAATGTCGTAACCAGACAGATAATGTAAGTCATTGACTTCCATAGAATGTGTTTTCCTAAAATGGAAGTCAAATGGGGTACATCAACTGTTTGGTTATCGACATTCTTACACAAATCTTCCATTGTGTTCAGCAGAAGAAATAAATTCATAAAGGTTTGAAGCAACTTGAGGGTGAGTAAATGATGTCAGAATTTTCATTTTTAAGTGAGCTATTCCTTTAAGAACTTTATATAACCCAGTGTCTTTTTAGCCTAGATACACCATATCTGTGGAATGCTGTCAGTTAACCCAGACAATAAAAATATTGACATGGAAAAACACAAGGTAAATGTTGGAGTTCATGAACTGTATACATTTTATTTAGAGTCATTTTTAGGCTTGTGAAGAGTAAAGACAGCATCTGCAAATACATTGGGGTCTTTTGGCGTTGGAAAAAACAGCGTGTTACAGGGATAGTGCAGCCAACAATGAAAATACTGTCATCATATCCTCACCCTCATCGTACCAAACTTATATGACTTTCCCTTTGAAGTTTGCTTCAATGGAAGCTGTCATGACATCAGTGATAGACCTGTTCCCTGTGGTGCTGCGCAAAACAGGACGACGAGAAATTTTACTCCTAGTCTTCTGTCTCACTTGCTTCTTTGGTCAGCTCATCATGGTTACAGAGGTAAGGAGAGTTTGTTTGTGTGTGCGAGAGAATAAAATGAACTAAAATGACCTTTTTACTACCTATAATGGCCTAATGTTAAAGTGATAGATCACCCAAAAATGAAAATTAGGTAATCATATACTCACCCTCAAGCTGCAACCTGTATTCCTCTCTTTCTTTCTCTTCTGTTTAACAGTTTTTCAATTCAAAGTCACTGGGGGCTTTCGCTCCGGGTAGTTATTGGAGGAAAATTTGTTTTTTTAAAAGTCGGAACATCTCAAGGACGTGCACAGGAATTTTGAATTTTTCACAGGCTATATGAAGGACTGAGAATAGCAGGGTCTTTATTAGAATATATACACAAAGTAAAAAACTGAAATACAACACTCAATCACCTTAAATACTACTAATAACAACACAGAAAAACATGACTTGAGTCATGAAAATCCCTACATCAATATACCTATCAATATCCTATCAACTCACAGATAGGTTGCTCCAAATTTGCATACTAAACATGCAAAGCTTCAAAGGAGAAGCTGCCTATTAAGGGCCATTTCAACAACAATCTTAAGAATTTCTTTCTTGTCGATTCCTATGTCCTTCTCTATCGCCAGCAGGAGGAGGTCAGACAGCCGCTTGTTTTGACCACATTGATTTCTGAGCCTTGACTTGAACAGCTTCAATTTTGAAAAGGAACGTTATACCGTTGTAGTGGATATAGTGGGGAATATGACGTTAGCATTGTTTTTCTTGAATACTTAGAGTTCGAGCATAGACTTGACTGTCCTCTTGGGACACTTGTAAGATGCATGGAAGATTCTCAGCTCTGTTTGAAGGTTGGTCTCTTCCCCCTGAAGTCTATAAAACTCACATAGTGAATGTGCTGTACCAACGCCAATATCCTTCCACTGCTTCCACTGAGTCTCTGCAGTGACATCACAATGTCCCGAGTCTTCCCTTTCCTGTAAAATCTTCTCTTAAGCTCCTGTCTCAGTCTGTCCAGAAAGGTCCTTCCCCAGTAATATTCCTCCGAGGTCAAGACTGCATCATCTTCTCTTGCTGATTTTGAAGTTTATTTCAGCCTAGCAGGGACTTTTCTTTGTCTGGAGTACTTTTGAGGCAACTGATGTCTCCATGAACACTGGCGTTGCTTTTTCAAGCCACAACAAAAAATCAAAATCACACTCTCTCAGATTTTTCAAGTACTGTAGGGCAGCAGGAAGGACCTTTCTAATGTTCTTTAAAGCATCTTACCTGCAGCTCCTCTGGGTGTCTGAAAGTCTCTGTAGTTCAAGGACGTGTTGGTCTGGATTCATGGCTTTTTGATTTTCCACAAATGCTGCATGGCACTTTGGAGAGTTGGCAATGAATACATGTATGTACAGCCTCTCATTGACTGTGACGAAATCCACAAAGTGCTTGTTGGATTTTGCACTCTCAACTAAAATGAGATTTAAACGATGTGCATAGCAGTGCACATATAATGCTTTCATTTTGTCTCTGAATCTGGGAATGGAGCCCATTGTAGCGTCCACTCATATTGGCAGCTCCATCATATCCCTGTCCACAGACATCTTGAATGTTGAAGTTGCTTCATCACTACAGTACATTCTCCAGTGCCTCTCCCGTTGTTGATGCCACATCACATATTTGGACAAAGCGTTCCTTTATAGTCATGTTGTGGACATATCGCACAGCAAAGGACACCTCAATATGTAATGCATAAAGACTGCTGCTTTTATGAGGTAATTTTGTGTCCTATTGGACAGGAGAGACACCTGGCACCTTTGGTTTGATGCTTGTTTTTCCTTGACTGCATCAAGATGAAGCCTGAGTACGCTGTCATACTGGCCAAGCAAATCCACTAGGTTCAGAAAATTTCCTGTATTTTTTACTTGACAAGCTTTCTTCATTTCCCCTAAAGGCCAAAGCTTGTTTTGCCAGATATAATGTGATGTCTATTAAACAGAGCATAATCTCTCTGTTTTTCAGCCTCTCTCTTTCTTTGGCTGCTTCCATCTGAGAATCAGCAAAAGCCCTCTGCAGTGTATCTTTTGTAAAGGCATTCCACCTAATCATCCCTAGCATATCCAATTCACTGCTGCGGTGCTCCTTAATCTTTACTTTGGTCTGCCTCCACAAGTTTATCCCTACAGACTTCCATACTGTGCTGCTCTGAAATCTTTCCTCATTCATAAAATTAATGCAGCTAAAGCAATGCATGGCATCATTCAGTGGAGAATATTCCAGCCGGGGGTCATCGTTATACCATTGGGCTTGAAAAGAGCGCCCATCTACATTTTTAGGGAACTTTACCATAGGATGGCAAGGCCCGAATTTAGGTTTATAATATACCACTTTGTAAACAGTATACAAAATGTATTAACAATATGTTAAATGTCACAAAAATACAAAAAAAGAGTTCCACATATTATTGTTTATTGTTTTTTAATCATTATTATTTATACATTTTTTAGTTTTTAAATTTGAAAATAAAACATCTGGATTGTATTGACAGATAACTAGCTTCTAATAAAACTAGCTTCTAATAAAAAAAAAAAAAAATGCTTAGATTTTGAAAAAAAAAAAATACAATCCTTTCTTAACCTTTTGGCTTCCCGTACATTTAGTTGTGCTTCTTGCTTATATTCCAACACATTCTCATCCTTTGGCGTCATATAGGTGACGCCATGACATTTTGTCGAAAGACTACGTACATGGCACCCTTTAGCGTCAGCCACTGTTATGGGAAGGTTTAAGTCTGCGCTAGATCTTAGGAGATCTTATATTACATCTTGTAAAAAAGGACATAAGGTCACTTGTAGTGTTTGGTCATCATCATTATGAGGGATTTAAAAGAGAAGATTAAAAATGTTACTGTTACTTCACAAATTTTTGAAAAGTTTTAGTTTTAAAAAATTCTAGAGCTTTAATTTATTTTGTTTAAAATGTTTTATTTTTTTACAGCCCTATCTGTAATGTTTTATTGTGGCCTGCAGGGGGGGATGTATGTATTCCAGTTGTTTGACTACTACGCCTGTAATGGAGCCTGTGTTCTGTTCCTGTCTGTGTTTGAGTCTCTGGCCATGGGTTGGATCTTTGGTAAGTCGTAACATAAAGTGTTAACATAATAAAGTCAATGGAATACAATGACAATGACAGAAAGCCAGTAAAGCTAAATCCTCTACAATCCACAGGGGCTGAGAGAATGTTTGACATTATTGAAGACATGACCAAGTCACGCCCTAACTACATATTTATGTTGTGCTGGAAATACTTGACTCCTCTCGTGTCCCTGGTGAGTGTCTGAGTTTCATACGTAAGTTTAGGTTTGTATTGTCTTAACGGATATTAATTTGGTGTGGATTCCTGAAGTATTCTCAACCATAAACACCTCAGTTGAATTCAGTTATTACTATCCTTTTTTTCACCATTTCTCTTTTTCCTCTGTCCATTCTCAGGTGTCTTTCATCTGTTCTATGGTGGAGTACCAGCCCCTGACTTTTAACCGCTGGTATGTGTACCCAGACTGGGCGTACGCACTAGGTTGGTTACTGGCCCTGTCCTCCATTCTGCTGGTGCCTGGATGGGCGCTGGGCCGAATGTGTGCTGGGAAAGGGAGTCTGAAACAGGTGAGGATGAAAATATATTCATCCCTGATAAAAACTTTGTGGTAAAACTTACAATTTAACCAATGTTAATCTATTGAATCTAACTCATTGAATCTGCTTTTGAATTTTAGTACAACCTAACTGTTTCCCTATATGTGTGTGTCTTGAAAGCGTTGGTGTCACCTGTGTAGTTCTGATCCAGAGCTTCCTCTCACCTCTAAACAACTAGCTGAAATGAAGGAAACTGCTTTCACCGCAGAGTTGGAAGACTTAATCAAGACGAACACAGAGTAACATGAAAATGGACTTTGAAAGGAAATTTATTGTATTTTCTAGTCTTTTCATTGCTGTTCTAGTGAATAAAAACCTGAAGAAACAAGACCCAAAGTTAATTTTTTCATCTCAAGAAACAGGTAAGAGCTTTGCTCAACACACAGGTAAGTGTCAGACGACATGTCTAAACCAAACAGGTTGTTTCAGACAAACTTTTTAGTTTCAGACAAACTATTTCTGCTCTCAATTCTTTAATTCACACTAACAAACTGAGAGGTACTGTTAACTTGCATAAGGGATTTGCTCACTCTGTATTGCTTGGTATTATGCCTCTAGATCATGATAAAGTTTATTTTAGATAATTTCCCAAGGTTTGATATGGATAATAAGCTCAGGTAGATTATCTCTGATGAATATCCAGTACAAGGTTCATGGCATCAAGTTCTCATCGTTTTTGGAACATATATCACATCAAAGCTTTAGTGCTAAAAACAGTAAAGTCTAATAAGCTTCTCTATTAAAAAATAAGACTATAAGACAAAAAATGCCCATGTATTTATCATACGACACATTACTAACAGCTTTTATAAACACATTACATTAGTTTTAATAAACTAGTCTTGCAACTATATTTCAGTCAGAGTACATACAATGAATTATGTGCACATAAATGGTGCTGATTCAGGTTTGGACCTTTGTATATGCAGATGATGTAGTTTGCATAGCTCACCCCCTGGGAAATTGGCTCAAAGAATGTATTTCCAGCCTGAAGCCTTTAAATTTTACAAGTACATTTTAAATATATTTTTATTGAAACAAATTACTTTGTCATAATGATTTTACCTGAGGCTCACTCACATCAGGGGCTTGTACCATGATGGTGGCTGAATAAACTCAGGGTTGCAGGATTAGTTTCGAGTTGACAAAACCAAACCAATCCAACCAGGCTTTGTTGGTATCATGATGCTTATCATCAACTTTCTCTGTCAACTCGGGCTTTGATGCTGAAATGCTGAGAAAGAGTGAAACTCATTCAAAACTCAATGAAATTAATTTCTCGCAAGAGAAGCATTTCAAGTCACGTATTAAACAAAAGTATTACAATATTAAGAATTGAAACAAATTTACATAGCAAGAAGAAAATAGCTGTCTATGAAAGAGGACAGCTAAAAAGTAAAAGTCTCGCTATTGTATTATCAGTGTAGGTAAAAGTTGTGAAGTTAGTTTATACAGCTGAAAAGGTATAGAGAGAATTGACCATTTAAGCTCACGTCATTTTATTGCTTCAGAAAGCGTATTTATATTAGGCTTTATGTATTTATTAATTTAAAATCTGCATAATAATAATTGATTAACTAAATTTGTACATGTCACGATTAGCCACACACTTCCTGGGTTACTTGGACCACATTTCCCATCATACACCTCCCTGGACTGATTACACACACCTGCACTTCATTTACACACACATAAAAGCCACTTCCACACACCACATCTCTGCCCCAGCCATCATTTCTAAGGCTACGTCCACATTGCCATGGCAAAATGCTGGTGCTGGCTGGCTGGCAACTTTTGTAAAAAAAAAATGCTGGTGGGGAAAGTTAAAAGTTTAACTTTTTTTGGCTTCAATATCTCGAAAAGATAAATCTTTCCTGTAGCATAAGCTAACTTACTCAATACGAGAGAACCTCTCTTGAGAGAAATTATTATTCCATTGTTGCCACAATCACTTTTATCTGTTTCAGAGAAAAATGAACATGCACTTACTTAGCATCCACTTAGTGGATATGGTTACTTAAAAACCTTTTGATATCATGTCACCACAGACACATTTTTTCCTTAATTTTCATGAGGCTTGTGTACAAAAAAATGGGTTAATTTTGACCTGTAGTTAATATTTCCCTGGGTTAACTTTCCAAGGCTCTGTGTACTTCTGTAAATCATTTAAATTATAGCTTTAGCTATTTCCATGTTTGCCCCCATTCCATGTTTGCTGCTGCCATACAAATTTTTACAAACATGTTATCAGTGTCACTCCATATTTCAAATCATTTGTTCAGACTCAAAATTAGGTCACTGTTGTCAATATACACTGGTATAACCAGTAGTGGAAATGAATGCAAATCACTATGCAGAGTAGATTTTTTGTTTATGAGATGTTGAGGATAGGGTTGCATCGTTTGAATTTGAACGATTCCGATTCCTTGTTTCGATTCCGGTTCCTAACGATTCTCGATTCCGATTCTTTTAAGAGGCAGGGTCAAAAAAGTTTAGCTAACCTTGCTAACCAACGGTCTTTCTGAAGGAAATACTCCTTTTGTCTCAAATTTTGCATTTTGCCGAGATTTCGTTATTTTTAGAAAAGTGAAGCCACAACTCATGTTCGACACGCACGGTTATGCCAACACTTCCGGTAGACGCTTCTTCGTTGGTGTTGTTCAGCGGTTTCTTCTTCCGCTTGGCGGACTGTGAATATCGAAACTAGGAATCGAAATTTTAACTTTTGAACGATTCCGGGAAAAACGAAAAGTTAGTCCCGGTTCCAATCGATACTCGATTCTCGATACCCAACCCTAGTTGAGGATCAATGCCGATGGCTGTCGTGTCGATGAGGCTGGGACTTAAGGACGAGTTGGGATGGGTCCAGGCGCAGGTCCACCATAGAAGGTCCCTTGGGATAAACAGAGAAACTGATATGAGCGTAGACGCCATCCTTCTTTTGATGTATCAAGTGCCTCAGGATTTACGGGACATGTTCCCGGTTCCGGCTGATCTAAACTAAGCAGCCTAATTTGAATTTTGGAAGTCTATAATGTGTTATGTGTATGCTAGGC
Source organism: Cyprinella venusta (assembly GCA_038021265.1). Taxonomy (NCBI): domain Eukaryota; kingdom Metazoa; phylum Chordata; class Actinopteri; order Cypriniformes; family Leuciscidae; genus Cyprinella; species Cyprinella venusta. Next base: position 29,031,901 of record CM075871.1, read on the forward strand.
CAAAGAGATGTGTTTTTAGTCTACATCTGAACTGACAGATTGCGTCTGCTTGCTGGACAATGTTAGGAAGACTGTTCCAGAGTTTTTGTGCTAAATAGGAAAAGGATCTACCGCCAGCGGTCAATTTTGATATTCTAGGTATTATCAACTGGCCGGCGTTTTGAGATCGCAATAGATGTGAAGGACTATAATGCGTTAAGAGCTCGCTCAAGTACTGGGGAGCTAAACCATTTAGTGCTTTATAAATAATCCGCAATATTTTGAAATTTATACAATGTTTAATAGGCAGCCAATGCAGGGTTGACAGAACCGGGCTAATATGGTCATACTTCCTGGTTCTGGTAAGAACTCGAGCGGCTGCGTTTTGGACTATCTGAAGTTTGTTTATTAAGCATGCAGGGCAACCTCCCAGTAGAGCATTACAATAATCTAGCCTTGATGCCATGAACGCATGAACTAGTTCTTCTGCATTTGTCAATGAGAGCATATGCATATGGCGTAATTTAGATACACATGACTTTCAAATGAGAGATTACTATCAAAGAACATACCCAGGTTCTTAACCGACGACGAAGACTTAACAGAACTGCCATCAAGTGTTAGAGAGTATTCTAGGCTGTTACGTGTGGAAGTTTTTTGTCCAATAATTAGAATCTCTTTTTTTTTCAATAATTAGAAAAATTAGAATTAGAAACTGTCCACAGTTCTTTTCAAAGAACAAGAATGCGCTGGCCCAAACCTGGCTGATGCTTTCCCTCTGAAATCTCTGTTGCCACAGGTGATCAAGAGAATCAGGGAAACGCGCCATTCAGTGCTCCTCATAGCCCCGCGATGGGAGAACCAGAGTTGGTTCCCAGAGCTAATGTGGCTGTCACAAACAGCCCCGTGGCCAATCCCGTTGAGAGCAGACCTCCTCTCTCAAGCTCGTGGCTCTATCTGGCATCCCCTTCCAGAGCGTTGGTCTTTGCACGTGTGGTTAATCAACAGATACTTTTTGCCCTGCCAGATGCAGTGATGAACAACAATCACACAGTCTAGAGCTCCTTCTACTAGGAGACTCTACGCGTCTAAATGGTCTGTGTTCTCTAATGGTGCCCCATCTAGAGAGAACCGAGGTTGCCATTGGTGACAAAGGCATTAATGTTGACCAGAAATCCTTTTTCAAGGCCAGTGTGTCACAGCTGTGTTCTGTTTAGTTTATTTTCACTTGACTTGTCTGCCAGTTTTTTTAGGGGTTTTTTCTCATTCAGGACTACCCAGGACTACCCTTTTTCTCATTCAGGACTATCTATCTATCTATCTATCTATCTATCTATCTATCTATCTATCTATCTATCTATCTATCTATCTATCTATCTATCTATCTATCTATCTATCTATCTATCTATCTATCTATCTATCTATATATATATATATATATATATATATATATATATATATATATATATTACATGCTGGTGGAAAAGTATCACAGTTTGAGGAATCTTAAAGGAAACTTGATTGAGACCGTTGAATCGGATATGAAAACTACTTCCATAGGAGAAAAGAGAGGAAATAACCATAATATCAAAAGGAGTGAATTAAACAAGTTTTGCTCATAGTATTTTCAAACTAAAAATCTGAGTTGCCTTTTTATAATATATTATATATTAAGTTTGGTCTTGTGAACTGAGGGGGTGATGGGGACTTAACAAGTGGTTTTGCAACATTTCACACTAGTCAGAATATAACAATTTTCTTCAAAGCTAAAGAATTTGAAATACAAATTTTGACAGAAATAAATCACGATGAATGGCATCTGCTTTAGACTCGCCCCATTATGTTGTACTTTGGTTGTCATTTCATATGGTGAGGATCAGTCAATGAATAGCTTGATACATTTTGATGAATGACTAGCTCAGAAGAATTTAGAACAAACTCACCACTAAATTACAGCAGTCTGGACAGAAGGATCAGGTCAAAACGGTCTGACGGTATGACAAGAATCAAAGGACAAATAGAGGAGCGAGGGTACTGGGGCAGCAAAACAGAGTTTCTTCTGGCTGTGGCAGGGATTGTAATTGGTCTGGGTAATGTCTGGAGGTTTCCTTATCTCTGCTACAGGAATGGAGGAGGTATGAGGCAAATGCTGTTTGCTGTTTTGAAAATTCTTTATTTTAGTGGTTACAAATATTAATGATCTACTTTACCTTTCTGGCATTATAATACTTTTTTATTCTACTGATGTGTTCAGGGGCATTCCTAATACCCTACCTGGTGTTTGTGATTACCTGTGGGGTGCCTCTGTTCCTGCTAGAGATAGCTATGGGACAGTACACACAGGAAGGGGGCATTACATGTTGGCATCGCCTCTGTCCACTGGCTGAAGGTGAGTCAAAATTTTTAATTTATTTTATCTGCATTTTTTGTGCAGGTGGGATTTGCACAGGCAAGCAAAATTTTCTGAAGGCAAAATTTTCATTTTTATTATTATAATTATTTGTCTCTGGCTACCCCTGGAACCATTTTAAATTTAAAATTTTGCACACTGATTGTATTTCTTAAAGTGCATTTTTATATTAGTCTATTTGATATTAAAATCGATATTAAATATATACAACTGATATTACAATCATGGTTTCAGGTTAGAAACTTAAGCAAATAAAAAATTAAATATTAAGCATTTTCTCCTCATATTACTGTTGATGCGTAATATATGATTTGATTCATTTGCTTTCAATTATATGATTTGATTCATTTGCTTTCAATTCAATCTCTAAATGTGAAATATGCAAATACATATATTTACACATAAAATCCCTTTGAGACTACTTCATTTGGTTACTTAAAAATAGCTTAATTCGATTGGTCAAAAACTTCATTTAATGGTCCCTATGAAATGTGTTGACTCTGCCCCTGGTGATCTGTTTTTCTGCTTTTGTCAGGTATTGGCTATGCAGGACAGCTGATAGTTCTGTACAGCTGCATGTGTTATATCATCATTCTGGCCTGGGCATTTTTCTACCTCATCTTTTCTTTCAGCTCCCAACTGCCATGGGACAGCTGTGATAACACCTGGAACACAGGTGATAGTTTGAAACATTACTCGCCTAAAGAAGTAACATCTTCTGAATATCATATCTAAATATGCTGCAGGGTTTGCAAACCTCTCTCTCTCTCTCTCTCTCTCTCTCTCTCTCTCAGATGATTGTGTAAATCTCGCTGCAAAGAATCTAACCCTCAACTGGACAATGCTGATTAATTCAACCTCTTCGGTTACTGAGTTCTGGAAGTAAATAAATAAACATAGAAAAGATTTGGGTAACACTTTTTTTAAGGTGTCCGTGATACAGAGTAATTACTTAATTAATTACTTAGTAGTAAACATATAACAACATGTAACAAAATGTAACTAATATGTAACTAAGTTATGGAACAGCCTGTACATACAGATTGTAATGACACTCATGTAATAGGCAGCTACTGTTACATATGTGTAACAGGCCGAGTCGGTTACATACGTTTTACCGACTTGGTACAACGTAACAAGTACTTAATATGTTACTATGGTAAAAAGCCTGCAGTTACACATAGTCATGTTGTGCCTTCTAAAATAAAGTCTATCACATACTTAAGTGCACTTCATGAGTATCTACATACCTTATAGTGCGGAAAATACGGTAATTAAAAAGTGTATGTACAGCGCGCATCTTCCTCTCCTTGTAAACAGAAAGTTTTGCGCTTCCATCTATATCAGCACATCATCTTATAGACCATTTCACAAGATGTAAACAACACTGGTCCAGAAACACTTCCTGTTTCAGTTTGTAACTGTTTTCTTTATTTTACATGTAAAGAAAACATCTTAAAGATGTTTGTTTAACTTTTAGATTCAGTTTTAAATGTTCTGTTGGTTGTATTTTATCCCAGCTTTTATGTAGTGTTAAAAAACTGAAACAGGAAGTGCTTCTGGACCAGTGTTGTTTACATCTTGTAAAATGGTCTATACGGTAGATGGCGGTAATACTCCTAAACGGTAAGTAGCCGGTTACAAGAAGTAGTCGAAGAAGAACGTCCTCATCTCAGTTCTCGTGCATGCGTTCTGGAAATCTCTTCAAATCTCGTCTCAAGGCCCACAAGGAAGTAATGGAACTGAAAAAAGTCGTTATTTATGGTTTTTTTCGCAGTAGTCTCGTCGCTTGATAAACGCATAATTGAGCCACTGGAGGCACAATGGAATATGGTACAGCATGGGGGTGAGTAATTAATGACTTAATTTTCATTTTTGGGTGAACTAACCCTTTAAGTGTACTTCATGTGTAACTACATACCTTATCCATATGTACTCTAGTTTGAATTAGGCTTAACTCCCTCGTTCACTGCATAAATGCATGCAGTAGCTTCCTAATTACATTGCAATTACATAATATTACACAGGGATAAGCTATGTAAAATAAAGTGTATCAAGATTGTACTTAAGTGTACTTCATGTGTATCTACAAACCTTATCCATATGTACTTTAGTTTGAATTAGACCTAACTCCCTCATTCACAGCATAAATGTATGCGGTAGCTTCCTAATTGCATTGCAATTACCAGCTTAGTCTCATCCCAAGATCATCATATAACTGACGTTTTGGGACGTCTTTTGACCATACGTCAATATTCGCCTTTTTAGGGCCCTCTTAAACGTCGGTAGATGAGGTTATGGGATCCTAACTCTACCCCAGATCTAAACCTAAACCTAACCCGTCACCTAACTGACGTTAAAGGTAAAGCGTCAGTTGTATGACGGCCCGGGATCGCCATCTACCGACATTTAAGGGGGCCCTAAAAAGGCGGATATTGACGTATGGTCAAAAGACATCCCAAGACGTCAGTTATATGACTTTTTGGGATGAGACTGTGTTACAATTACATAATATTACACAGGGATAAGCTACGTAAAGTAAAGTGTATCAAGATTGTACTTAAGTACACTTAAGTACAATCTTGATACACTATTTTAGAAGGTACAAAATGACCATGTGGAACAGGCTTTTTTCCCACCTTAGTAACATATTTAAATACTTGTTGTTACATAGAGTAGTACAATGTACTTTTTTATATAATTACATTGTACCAAGTCGGTAACACGTATGTAACCGACTCGACCTGTTACATATGTGCAACAGTAGCTGCCTATTACATGTGTGTAATTACAATCTGTAAGTACAGGCTGTTCCATAACTTAGTTACATGTTAATTACATTTTTTACATGTTATTACAATGTCTACTTAGTAATTCAAGTTTTTGAATCTTTGGCCATGGGTTGAATTACTCTGTATCACGGACACCGTAAAATAAAGTGTTACCAAGATTTGTTAATAATATAATCAAATCATGCAAGAACATGTCACATTAGCAAATTATAAACTGTGATAGTTGCTCTTTTTTGTCAAAATTTTAGACACAGAGTGTTGGCTCTCTCTGGAGGTATTGAGGAGATTGGTAAAATCAACTGGGAGATTCTTCTGTGTCTCGTTGCAATGTGGATCATATGTTATTTCTGTGTCTGGAAAGGAGTCAAATCTACAGGCAAGGTGTGCAAAAGTGTCATTGAGGAGAATTTTGTCTTAACACGTTAAAGATTTCACAAAATGTGCTTATTTCTTTAGTTTCTCTATTTTCGTCATTTACAGTTTTTATATTGAAATATTTTTTGCGTTCATTATGGAATGTCAGTACAGTATTTAGCCTGTTTGTTGAAATTAGTAAAACTATTATTATGCATTTTAACTTTTCTTGTATTATGCCTGTAGGTGGTGTATTTCACAGCCACATTTCCTTATGTGATGCTACTGGTGTTGCTGATTCGTGGGTTGACTCTTCCTGGAGCTCTGCAGGGGGTTGTGTTTTACCTGTACCCTGAACTCTCCCGTCTCGCTGACCCACAGGTTACCCCACCATGTGCCCTTTCCTGGAATCAGGCTTAATAACCCTTACACATAGACTATATTGATATTACTGTATAAATAAATGTTGTTGTTTTTTTGCATAGTCTATTTAATTACATTCACAACCAGTCAGAAGTGTGTTATTTTCCTGTTATAAGTAGCAAAACAAAATTTTAATTTTGCAGACATCAAATTAGCATTAATATTAAAATTCTTGAGCCTCTTCTCGAGTCCTTCCTTACTACTGTGTTGTGCATTTAGGTTTGGATGGAAGCAGGAGCTCAGATCTTTTTCTCATATGCTTTGGGTACTGCCTCTCTTACTGTATTAGGCAGCTACAATAAATATAACAATAACTGCTACAGGTTAGTTCGGTTCGATAATATGATATTTCTTTCAGTATCTTTCTTTTTCTTAAAGATTCTCTTGAAATATACTGCATGTATACTGCTACCTTTAAGTACTTCAAAAGTATTCTTACTTGTATCATATGAAAGGTATGGTGTGTCTAAGTTGCATTAAAGGGGCACTTGGCAACTCTAGTTTTATCTTCGCTGATTTCCACTTTTGTTTTGGCATGTGTTCTCATCAGCGCCCCCTACAGCTGTGCGGCATAACTATATTTCACAATTTCACTTGCAGCGCCCTCCTCCCGCTTTCTACCATTGCTCATGTGCTTCTGTTATTATCGGAGCCGGCCAACACTATTGTGTGGAGCTTTGTCTACCGAGTGGGTAATAGATCATACACAGTATTATGTCGAATTGCCATAAAGCAGTTTGTGTTTCTCGCTCGTTCTCACTTCACACAGACTTATATTTCCAACTTACCGGGACGTTAGTAGTGATGGCCGGTTCGTGAACGAATCGTTCTTTTGAACCGGTTCTTTTTAGTGAACCGCTCGGACCAGTACACTAAATCGGACTGAATCGTTCGAAAGAGTTCGCGTCTTGCGCCACAAGTTACTAAAGTTACTCACTTTCAGACATGCCTGACAGTCCCTCCGAATCGAAATAAACCAATATTCAGAAGTACATTTTATTCCAGTAACTCAAAAAGTTCACTGAACGGAGACATATGTTGGTGCTGAGAGAAGTGATGAGCACGAGCAGCTGATACTGCGCATGCGTGTACTACCGAACGTACAGGTACAGCGGTCGGATAACCAGTACAGAACCGAGAACTGTTTCTTTCGGACACGTTCGACATACTGAGAACTGATGAGTTGATGAGATGAGAATGCGTGCATTTTTTTCTGAGGAACGAAATGTACGTTTCCACGTCTAGTTGAACATCAGTAAGTGTAACAAAATAAAACATTTTGGAAACATGTTTATCACATAATTACTGTCTTATCACTGTATTATTTTAACGATTGGAACGATTGGATTCTAAAACTGTCAAACTAAACATTTATTATTATACTAAAATAATATTTTCAGGAACAGCTCATTTAATGTCTAAGTAACAATATAAATCTTTGATGTAAACTCTTGCCAATTAAGGTTTTAATGGTGCACTGCTTAGTAAATGTTTATAATGTGTTAACATAACGAATTAAACATATATGTTTAATTCGTTATGTTAACACATTATAAACATGATGTATATATATTGTATATAGGCTACAGAAGGCTATATTGGAGACAGACATGCATCGATTTTTTTAGTTTTGTCTATATTCAGGTTTCAGCTCAGCACACACATGCCTATGCTATGGTTCTCGAGTCGAGAACTGGTTGTTGCAGTTCTTGAATCACTAGTACAGAACCGAGAACTGTTTCTTTCGGACACGTTCGATACGGAGAACCGATGAGCTGGAGACATTGCGCATGCGTGATAGCACCGTCTCTGGACAGAACTTTCTTTCGGCCGGCTGATCCTGTGCTGATATACGAGCACGCAGAAGTACGGGTGAACCCAGGACTTAAATGAGAGGGCGAATCGGCGAAATGTACGTTTATTTAATAACAAATAAAATGATGAAGACCATTTATGCATTTTATATATTTAAAACATGTAAAACATCCACGTTAGCATATCGCCTAGGCTGCAGCAGGTTTCTTTTTCAAAATGTAAATGTAAGAAACTTATCCAAGATGATTATGACGATGTGTACTATTATTTAACTGAAGTTATTATGATTACAAATGCCTTTAATTTGAAGTATTTTTATCCGCCGGGATGATAGAATTGACGTCATTACGTGATGACGTAAAAGAACTGGTGAACCGGTTTTTTGAACCGGTTCATTAAAACGAACTGTCCGAAAGAACCGGTTCGCGGAAAAGAACCGGACTTCCCATCACTAGACGTTAGTCCTCATGTTGCAAGGTTGGTTTTCCACCTGGGGATGCTGGGGGGAGCGGGGAAAGCCAACATTCTCTCCAGCAGGTTATTGAACCATACAAATGATCTCTATATGGTTTTATTAAGTAGAAATAGTTGCCAAGTGCCCCTGCAACTTATCAGTGATGGACCTCAGGGTTCGTTTGGCCCCCTCTTCTCTCTTCTACAAAACATAATTATTGATTTTCACACCAAAGAGTTGTATAATCTATGTTTTCCCTATAGGGACAGCTTATGGCTTTGCCTTCTGAACAGTGGCACCAGTGTTGTGGCTGGCTTTGCTGTCTTCTCAGTTCTGGGCTTCATGGCTCAAAAGCAGGGTGTATCCATTGAGGAGGTGGCAGAATCAGGTACTGCAAGATTCTTTGAAGTCTTGTAAAGCTTTAGAACACTAAATACTCAATAAAACATTCTATCTCTGTCTTTCTTCCAGGTCCAGGATTAGCTTTCATAGCTTATCCACAGGCAGTAGCTATGATGCCTTTCCCTCAGTTGTGGTCTGTTTGTTTCTTCATCATGATTATTTTGCTGGGACTAGATACACAGGTGAGCTGAAATTCAAACGTGCACACATTAGTCATGAGCCATGTTTGATGAGTATACTGATAAGTTAAAGCCCTTCTAAGTTGGAAAGCTATGTAGATGTAATATACAGAACGTTTTCTGATCCACTTTCGTTCTGCATCCCCCAAAGTTTGTTGCGATGGAAGTTTTCATGACATCAGTGATGGACCTGTACCCCATGGTACTGCGCAAAGCTGGACGTCGAGAAATATTTCTTCTGCTTTTCTGTGTTTTTTGCTTTTTCTGCCAACTTGTCATGGTTACAGAGGTTTGTATAAATTTCTACGTACATACATTCAAACCTTTAACATTGTATGCTGTATACTGTACATTACAAACTACTATTTTTGAAAATAGTAGGCAACTGAGTTGTGATTTTGCATTGTGACCTACAGGGGGGGATGTATGTATTCCAGCTGTTCGACTACTATGCCTGCAGTGGAGCCTGTCTTCTTTTCCTCTGTGTTTTTGAATCTTTGGCCATGGGTTGGGTTTTTGGTGAGTTTGGTTTTTTTTTTGCAGTTGTTCAACTGTTCTTGTTCAGTCATGAAATTGTGCAAGCTGATAGTCCTTTACATGCAATCTGCAAGCTGTCTCACCATTACCAGTGGGTACAAGCTGATTGGTCTCTGCTGATTCTGCAGCCAATCAAATTGCTTGCTTAACATTTAAATAGTCTGGTTCAGTTTGCTGTAAGTTGGTCCTTCAGTGCATTATTAGAGTTCATCTGAAACTCTCTACCTCCCCCAGCTCCACCTGCCTAGAACTATGACTATTCATGAGGCAGCTTACATACAACGTGTATGTAATCTATGTAGCATCGAAAATAAATTTTGGTCCAAAAATAACAAAAACTATGACTTTATTCAGCATTGTATTGTCTTCTGTTTTTTTTTTCAATCTGCATTCCCGAGTTCACAGTGGCATAGGTTGTGAGGTGCTTAAAGGACAACTCTGGCGCAAAATGAACCTTTAGTCTAATTACACATTGCTACCTAGTCAACCGTTATCTGAGATTTGTTTTCATGATTGCCGAATGTAAATAGTTTTATCTCTAAAAACAGTTTAGCCTATAACGCTAGTATAATGCTAGTTTATAGGGCATAGAGTAATGACAAATAAAAACCGCTTGTTATTACCACCAACAAGGCTCAGAATAGCCCCACACAAACACGACAAGCATAATAGGGGTCCCTAGATTCAAACCGAAGCATTGAGAACTTTGTCAGTGTCCATACAGTTAAATAAGAAGTTATTTTATACACAGAGTCAACTTCGCGAATACAGGAAGAAGCCATCTTGGAAAAATAGTCTCTACCAGTCAATCTACGAACGCCGATCTATGTGCGCTAGTGAGATGTAAATAAGGTGAAAAAGTGAGGCCGAACAGTAGGCAGTGTGTACATATTGAAGAGAAGAAAACGGTTCGTGTTTATGTTTCTTCCGGAAACAACGGACCATATGAGATTCTGCACAGTTCAGCGCACTTGGATCGGCGTTCGTAGATCGACTGATAGAGACTATTTTTCAAAGATGGCTTCTTCCTGTATTCGCGAAGTTGACTCTGTGTATAAAATATCTTCTTATTAAACTGTATGGACACTGACAAAGTTCTCAATGCTTCGGTTTGAATGTAGGGACCCTTATTATGCTGTCGCGTTTGTGTGGGGCTATTTTGAGCCTTGTTGGTGGTAATAACAAGTGGTTTTTATTTGTCATTACTCTATGCCCTATATACTAGCATTAAACTAGCATTATAGGCTAAACTGTTTTTAGAGATAAAACTATTTACATTCGACAATCATCAAAACAAATCTCAGATAACGATTGACTAGGTAGCAATGTGTAATTAGACCAAAGGTTCATTTTGCGCCGGAGTTGTCCTTTAAAAGTATAGCATTTAACATTTTCGATCCGCGTTTGAATCTGTCTTTTGCCAAACTTGCTCTTTTCCCTTTTCCCGACACGTATGAGATAAAATATATAGCTTAACATAAAGGTCTCTATACTGGTATATTTAGCCAACAAACTAAAATCGAAACTGTGATATGGCTTTGTGCCTTTATAAAAAAGCAAAAGACTTTAATTAAGTTTGCTCACGTGATCAGCATGGTGATCTGGTGTTTTCTCCAAAATAAAAGCTCAATGGTTTATTTCTTGCAAGTGAAGAATTTAGGTATTGTAATTTTCCTATACTGTAGTGTAATGTAAAATACTGAAATATTCATTTTCATTTATATGGTACATCTATAGGCTATATGGATTTTTTGTCATAGGAATAATTATATATTATATTATTATACTAATTGTTTGGCATCCTAAAACACCAGAGATCGTGTAATGTAGACTGAGACTCTATATATCATAACTAAAAGGATGTTTGAGCCCTCTTTAATGTCCAGGCACAAGTCGATGCTTTTTCTGTGTTCATGGCATAGTTCATGGGTTGAAGCTCCTAATTTTGAGCTCTTAACGTGCACCAGATTGATGCGTTTAACCTTAAAATGTAAGCAAATAAATGTTTCTAGGAAGCATCCTATAGGAACACACACTGTTCCTTCGTTTGCCAGAGGAGAACTGGCCCTCCGACTGAGCCTGGTTTCTCCCAAGGTTTTTTTTCCACTTTGGTTTTGGTTCCTTGCCACTGTTGCCTTGGCTTTTGGCTTGCTTAGTTGGAGACATTTAATATTCAACAATATTATTGATCTGTGTTGTATTATTTTCATGTTATCACTGTGAAGCTGCTTTGATACAATCTGTATTGTAAAAAATGCTATATAAATAAAGGTGCTTGACTTGACTATATGGAAAATCCTGTAAATGGCGATTTACATGCCAAAGAAATTGTACTATAAATCAAATACAAATTATTCATGATATCAGACAACAATGACAGTATCAGAAACAACAATAGACAACAATGATAGTATCTAAAAGCCAGTGACGCTCAGTTCTTCCCTAACACCACAGGGGCTGAGAGAATGTTTGACGTCATTGAAGACATGACAAATTCACGACCGAATTACATATTCATGCTGTGCTGGAAATACCTGACTCCTTTCGTGTCCCTTGTAAGTGCCTCTGCATTTCATTCATCTGCTTTATGTTTTGTATTTGTCAAAAACCCAATAAATCTCTCTGGTCATTATATAGTTCTCAATGCATTCTCATCCTAGGGCGTCATATAGTGACGCTTTTGACATTTCGTCTAAATCCAACGCATATGGCACCCAATGTAACACGCACAGAGCTTTGTTCGGTTATTTAGGTCTGGGGTAGGGTTAGGGTTAGACCACTAGGAGGCGCCCTATATACTATATATATATATATATATATATATATATATATATATGCATCTCATATTGACACTAAAGGGAGCCATGTGCGTTGGATGTAGACGAAATCTTCTCACATTCTTCTGATTTAATTGTCCTTTTTCTTTTCTATTCATTCTTTACAAATTTTCTCTCTCTTCTGTCCATTTTCAGGTGTCTTTTGTCAGTTCAATGGTTAAGTACAAACCTCTCACTTTTAACCGCTGGTATGTGTACCCAGACTGGGCATACGCACTAGGTTGGTTACTGGCCCTGTCCTCCATTCTGCTGGTGCCTGGATGGGCGCTGATCCGACTGTTTACTGAGAAAGGAAGCCTAAAACAGGTGAGATTAAACATAATCAAGAGATGAACAAGCCACTGAGATATAATCAGAGCAGATATGTATATCTTTAACTATTAACCAAATCTAAACTGCATTTAAATAATAAGAGTAAATCAACGAACAGATTAATGTTGTTTCACTGTGTCTGTTTCTTGACAGCGTTGGCGTCACCTGTGTAGTCCTGACACAAACCACCTTTTTATCTGTAAGCAAAAAGCTGAAATGGAAGAAAACACCTTCATCACAGAGATGCAAGACTTAGTCAAGAGTGACACAAACTAAAAGATGCTCAACTCTTGCTATAATTTAGTTGTAATTTTTTTTTGTAATCTTTGTAATTTAATCAGCTATTCATGTCCTTGATAACAGCACACAAGGGTGCCTTGAACCGTTTTATTTTTCAAAATAATATCCCTCCAAAAATATGTTTCTTTGACAGCATAACTTTTTATAATAAAACATATAAGTATTTTTCAAGTCACCGTTATCTATATAGCACTTTTTTTGTGCAATATAATTTTTAGGGGCCAAGCACCGAAGGTGCGAGGCACCTATTGTATCTGTTCCGTTTCTTCTTCTTCTTCTTCTTCTTCCGACTGGGCGTCTATGGCAGCCCATAGACCGGTTTGCGGCAAAGTTGTTTTGGTTTGACATTCTGATAGAGGACAGTCCCAACATTAAATACACCAATTTTGGTGTCTCTAACTCGTTCCCTCCTGCGCCACCAACTGTCCAAAGTTTCACTTTTATTATGCTAATAACTTTTGAACCGTAAGGCCTATCAACAAAATTCTTTTTTTCCTCTTGTTCCTGAGCTCATGCCGATTCGATCGCACCCTATGACGTCATTTTCCGTTATAAAACAATGGCCGCCATTTTGAATTGTCCAAAAAACGTACTTTTGCGAACTCGTTATTTTTATTTTTGGTGCTTAAGTGAAATAACAAACCGGGAGGGGTTCGGGACATAGAGCTAAAAAACAGGACAATCCTGAGAAAAATGGGAGTGTTAACAGGTATTCACAATATTTATCCAGTTCCATCTGGTTGGAGGTTGGAGCCATCACGCCGGTATGGAGATGAGTTTGTTGAGGTGTCCATTTTTTAAGGTTTCTGTGAAAAATTATATGCCACTATTTTGTGAATTTTGTTAGTTTTTAGGTGCACATATTTAAAGTGGACTTGACTAGGTCGGTTACTTTTGAACTTATATACAGACCTATATATAAGAAAGATTTTATTTGTGGAATTTTCTGAACTATTATCCTCTATGACCACTTGCTGTGACAGCATTGTTATATTAGGTGATTTTTTTTTTTATTCATACGGTATCTGCTGCCTGGATAGGCCCCTGGTACAAGATTTTGTAGCTGTGTTAGATTCTTTTAACCTTATTCAGTCTGTAGTGGGATCTACTCACAAGCTTGTTATAGAAAACATTGCCAAGTCATGGATTTGTCTCCATCTTGTCAATGGTCAGATATGTTCGTGACTAGTTTTAATTCGAAATGCAATGGTATTCTGGATTTCTTAGGCAAAAATGGAGATAGGCTGAAAGGACATGAGATACTCTGTATGATGACAGTTTGTTAAATCTGCTAAGGCACGATACTTTTCAGTTTTAATCTCACAGAATCGTCTTTCCCCAAGAGTGTTATTTCAAACAATAAATACAGTCTGGGACATTATAGGCCCAGCTGTTGTTGATAATACTATGAGAGTTTGGGAAATTTTTTGGCTATTTTTGTGGATAAAGATCACTGCTATTAGAGCAAATATCTCTAATTCTGTTTTGAATCCAGCTTCTCTTCTAGTTCAGCCAAAATCTTGCACCACTTCTGTTATGTATGTTGGAGACTGTTTCAATATCTAATCTACTGGAAGATATTCAACATCTTAAGCCATCATATTGTTCGCTTGATGTTATCCCACCACGTTCGTTAATTCAGGTCTGGGATGAGTTGGGGTCTTCAATCATGTCTATAGTGAATGAGAGTCTCGTAGAAGGTGTGTTCCCATCTTATTTTAAGCATGCTTTGGTGCAGTCTCCTTTGAAAAAAAAAAAGCGCCTTTTGCGGCGATTTTTTTTTTTTCTTTTTTCTTTTTTAAACCTGGTCTCATAAGGGCTGGTGGAGTGATGGAGGTTCTCATGAGGGCAGGTGGAGTGATGAAGTTATGATCCCGTTATTACCTGTTAAAGGAGTAGTTGACTTTTAAAAAAAAGGTAACACTTTATAATAACTGCACGCTATTAATCATTAGTTAAGCATGAGTAAACAGTTAATTCGTCATTTATAAAACATTAATAGACATTAATTAGCAGTTTATAAATATATCTATAAATGCTTTCTTCTTGATTTATAATGCATTTAATTGTATTTTCATACTTTGTTAATGATCAATTAATAATTTCTAAATGAAGTATAGCATTATTTACAAACCAGTTGTTTAAGAGTTGTCAGTCATTCATAAGATCACTTAGAAAGTGTAAGTAAATGTAGTAAATACAGTAAATACAGGTAGTTATAAAGCATTTAGTAGTGGTTAGTTAACTTTTTTGTGAGCTAATCTAAAGTGAGGACTATTCATGCTTTGTAAAGCATTTATAAAGGTGATTTAAAGACTTGTAAATCTTCTAAACAGTAAAATTTAACAAACACAACGCAGTGATACAGAACATAGAAATATTTAGCAGCCTTTACAAATGCTTTACAAGGCATGAATAGTCCTCACTTTAGATGAGCTCACGAACATAGTTAACTGACAACTACTAAATGCTTTATAACTACCCAAATTAACCCTTAATTACAGCATTAATACATGTTAATAAAGCATTTATTAACACGCTAAGTAACCATCACTTTATGTTTGAATGATAAGCTGTATGAATGTACATTTAAATAGTTCAGCAATCATTTACTTACACGCTCTAAGTAATCTTGCGAACCATTGACAACTCTCAAATAACTGGTTCATAAAAAATGCAATTCTTCATTTAGAAATGATACATTGATCATTAATAAAGGATGAAAATACAATTATTTAACAAATTATAGATATGCTTTTAAATCAATAAGAAAGCATTTATAGCTGTATTTATAAACTGCTTATTAATGTCTATTCTGTCAATGCTTTGTGAATGATGAATTAATGGTTTACTCATACTTAACTAATCATTATTAGCATGTAGTTATTATAAAGTGTTACCAAAAAAAAATTGCCGGTAATTTACTCACCCCCATTTACAGTACTTAAGTAGCAAGTAGCCGTGAATTGAAGGCAAGTCTTGAAGCTGACTTCTGCTTAATGTATTATAATTCCTACTCTTGTCTTAATGAATCAGTTCTGGGTCTTTGACTGTAAATCCCCTTCCTGTTAATGGGGTTTACTTACCTCTGCTTCACGTTGGGGTTCTCATCATCCTGTCAGGGTTTTTTTTTTTTTGAGAGAACAAATGGCTGGATGTACAATTTCCCTTACATGACCCTAATGGGTTGTATCGTCACACTATATAGGGTAAGTTGACACAACAGAACATGCTGGTTGTTGCTGATTTGAGAAGAATGGCCTAGTTTTAATGCAAATGGGTTTTACAACTAGCTCTGATCTCTCCTAGCTAACTGACAAAGAGTCAACCATCTATAAAGAACTGTCAGAGAGAAACAGGAGAAATTTTATGACAGGTAAGAAAACTACATTTTTACATATTCTGAAGTAAGTGTAAGTGGTTCTTCCTGTGCAAAACCTAATATTGAAGTTGAAATGTAATAGCTACTTTTAGCATTGTGACTTATTGTGTGACATATCAGAGTGAAAAAGATTGTCAAAAACGTAGGACTGGGACTTTGTTCTATGCATCGGCTTGTAGATTTGATGGTGGCAGATCTGAAAGCATACCTAAGGTCAAATTTAAGAAAAGGAGAGGGTTTATTAGGACTAAATGACTAGACACGTTTCATTACAAGTAAAAAAAGATGTATATACATCACAATAGGGAAGAAAAGACTATTGCAACTTTCCATTTCATGCCTTCTTTAAGATGCCTAGTTATAACCTTTGGATCTTTCAGGTTTTTATTACCTTGACTTTTAATGGAGGGACAGAAACCTTTCAGGTTTCATTAAAAACATCTTCATTTGTGGTTCAAAGATTAACCAAAGTCCTTTTGGTTTGGGTATGTAAATGGTGACAGATTTTAATTTTTGGGTGAACTATCATCACTGTAAAGTTAAACATTTGTTTAAATAGTTTTTACAATACTCGCCTTAGCAAACACCACTCATAGCAGAATGCTAAACGATAGTAACAGAATAAAATTAATCTTTTGTGCTCGTCCTGACAGAATGATAAATAGGATCCACTATCCAGAGCTTGTAACCGTTTCAAAACCGTTTGAGAGGAAGTCTAGCTTTCCCTCTTTTTCTTTCCGTTGCTTCTCCCTCCCTTTTCCAACCCCTCCCTCTCATCTCTCTCTCTCTCTCTAAGGGCCAGGACAGCAGCTTGATGACGCAGCATTGACAGAGGCCTGTGGAACGATTGCTGGGCTGAGAGAATAACAGAGAGGCGCTGCTTTGGCCGGCCTTGACACTCAAACACACACACACATACAACGGCACAAAGGAAGCACTGCTGAGAGAGAAAGCAGCTGATCTGGCCCTGAGGAGAAACTGTGTTGCCGAGTCTCTATCCGTCGCTCTCCTCACAACAATGGCAGAACAAACTGATCTCACCCTGGGCCAGACCGTTTACATCTACAGCTGCTCAAATATGGAAGAGGAGGAGGAATAGATCAGGTATATATCAGCCCCGCTCACTCAGAACTCTTTCGCTGTCTTACTCACTCTACTAACACACAGAGAGATTGTCCATTAATGCTGACTAAAAAGAGGCATTAAAATGTACGCCGTGCTTTCCACTTTGGGCCAGACGATTGAGTGTCCACGAGCGAGATTAGTGTGCGTTTATGTGTGCAAGGTTGTTTTGAGCCTATACTGTGGGAATTCATCCAGACAGTCATTTAAGTGCGTTTCTCTTGACTGCGTTCCAGTAAAGGCGGGCCTTACTGTAATAGTGACATAATAATCTTGTAAATGGCATAGAACTAAATGTTTCCTGTACTATTACATGATTATTTATATTACTGGATTTTTTTAATAGTGACAAGATGAAATATTGTAAAATAATAATAATAAACATGCATGCTAAAAATTGCAGGACTGTGGATTCTGCATGATGACCACCAGGGGGCACAACACTGTAGTTCCTCACACAGACACACATTTAACCATACCAACAGGGACCAGAGGAAAGACGATCTCGATTATGAGGAGCGGAATGAACAAACGTCAGGTTGGTAAAGGGATTTTACTCTTACTGCGTCATTTAAAGAGTTAGAATTTAATGAGTCACTTGATAGCAGGAAGTGTAGAACTGTAACCTGCCCTCTTGCTTTTGTTCCAGTAAGATGACAAAATGATTGTGGTTATACGTATGTTTGATTTTCATCTGTCTGTCTTTGATGTATTCACATTTGAGCTGAATAGCTCCCTGGTACAGTTTTGTTTCATGAGCGGCAAAGTTTCCATCTATAATTCATTACGAAACTCAATAGCCCACATATTGACCTAGGCCTCATCTCGATCGTCAGAGCGATTTGTGTTAGTGTTCTGTTTGTTTTCTTTCGCTTTTTTATGTTATACTTCACGACATTTTGGCCTTGAGTGTAAGATTGATGCTATGAGCTCACTTTGGACCGTGGTTTCACATAGGATAGAGTAGGCCTCACTTTGACAGGCCTCAGATGTGTTAGCATCTTTGATACTTTTTGATACAAAGAACAAAAGTACTTCAGCTGTGCCGCACTTGTCTTTGTGCCGAACGGTTCACTGCTTTCTTGTTATGACTCAGTGATGACTAAACTCCTTACACCTCTGGGTTGTTTAGAAAAAGCATTGCATTGCAGAAGAACTGAGTATACTTTGTATTTATACACCTTAAGAAAGTTTGTGAAAATGCATCCCAATATACTGGTAATGGGAAGGAATTTTCTGAATTGATTTCTCACAGGTGTTTTACATATATTTTTAATTACGCTTTGCATTATTTTGTTTTTGGGTCCGTAAATTTAATGGAAAAGGTATTGGAAATTTTTCTGCCAAAATATGATTCGTTTTTTTTTTTTTTATTACAGTAAGGTTATTTTTTATATTGATTTTTATAAGATTCTATATATATATATATATATATATATATATATATATATTAACATGGAGGGTTTTTATATTCCAGGTTTTTCTATTCCACTCTTTTAACCAATGAATTTCTATTCGCTTTCTAGATAAAGATATAATAAAATATAATTATTTATATTACTTGTATAGAGATATAGTAACTTTTTAAGTAAAAAAAATATATATATTTGTAATGTTTGTCCCATTTGGATCCAGTAATTAGTTGCAAAGCAGTTACGCCCACTGCAATATAGCATGCAAATGTAGATTCAGATTGCAGTAGCATGCAAAATGTAGATTCAGTATAGATAAGATTTAATCTAAATTTTTCAACCCCCTTTGCGAATCAGGTTGATTGGCAAAATTTGCAATGAACCACTCAAACAAAAGCAATTGAAATAGCTCAACACAAGAAATATTTCTTGTGGTTTTCCCAAAATCAACTGAAAATGCAACTTTTAATGACTTCTGCGGTCTCAAAATTATTCAACCCCCTGAATAGAATCCCTCGCAACAGCACAAATATGCAAAACAGGGGTTGTTTCTTGGGTTGTTGTCTCAAGCACACCTGATGCAACTAATCAAAGGGCTTCATTAGTTGCACCATGTGTGCTTGAGCTAGAACACCTAAAATATGTGTCACATTTGACTGCATGTTAAAAATAAGTCAAAACTAAGTCAAAAGAATGGTCCAAAAAGTCAAGATAAGTTATCATCACCCTTCACAAACAAGGAACAGGAGACAAAGGCACTAAATGTTCCTAGAGACACCGTTGGAAGCATAGTTTGCACGTTCAAAGTTAACGGAACAGTGGAAACACTACCTGGACGAGGTAAAAAAAAAAAAAGAAAACGGAAGCTATCGATGGCTGCAACCATGTTTCTGAGAAGGCAGGATCAGAAAAACCCTCAAGCGCCTGCAAAAGACCCGCAGCAAGCATGCAATGAGCTTTCAGCTTGCACAGAAAGGCGTATACTAAACGCATGCCAGAACTGCAAGAAGTGCAAAAGCACAAGAAAAGTCGGCTCCAATTTGCTCAAAATCATATAAATAAGCCACAGAAATTTTGGGATTCTGTTCCGTGGAGCGATGAAACAAAAAAAAAATGGATTTGTATGTCTTGAGGAAAAAGAATGGATGGCAAGATGGATGCATTGAAGTATCAGGAAATCCTTGGAGAAAACCTCATGCCGTCAGTGAGGAAGCTGAAGCTTCGACCTTCCAACAGGACAATGATCCCAAGCATACCTCAAATTCCACCAAGGCGTGGTTGCAGAAGAAGTCCTGGAAGATTGTGCAGAGGCCATCAGTCACCCCATTGTAAATCCCTGGTTGGGGATGAAGAAGGTGGTTGCAGCACACAAACCCAAGAATATTACTGAACTGGAGGTCATTGCTCATGAGAAATGGGCTAAGATTGGTTTGGTTGATTAAGTCGGGTTATATATCTCGGTTGCAGAAGGTCATAACTGCAAAAGGGTGTTCTACTAAGGCCCTGTTTACACGAGAACGCTCGCGGGTGAAAACGTAAAAATATTTTATCGGATGTGCCTTTCGTTTACACGGCGACGGCGTTTTTGAGGTTTAAAAACGCAAAAAAGTGAAACCACCCTCCAGAGTGGAAATCTTAAAAAAGCTCCACCGCCGCGTTCCCGTGTAAACGGTAAAAACGCAAAATTCTGCTTTACAGTGAAGGTTGTATGCAGGCGCGTGGACTTGGTGTTGTTGTAGTATGCCTAGCCGCCTGAAGTGCATACTATATTGAATTTCACACACTTTTGCGTCACCATTTGCAAGCGGATTTCCCACACGAAACGCTCGTCTAAACGCAGAATAAAAAGTGATGATGCAACGCCACTTTTGCGTTGTCTCTTCAGAATCGTTTCCGTGTAAACATAGCCTAAGTACCAAAGGTGCAGACGTCATTGAAAGCTGCATGTTCAGTTGAATTTTGGGAAACCAGTTTGTTAAATTAACACAGTCTCATCCCAAAAAGTCAAATAACTGATATCTTGGGACATCTTTTGACCATACATCAATATCCTCCTTTTTAGGGCCCCCTTAAACGTCGGTAGATGGCGATCCCGGGCCGTCATACAACGGACGCTTTACCTTTAACGTCAGTTAGGTGACGGGTTAGGTTTAGGTCTGGGGTAGAGTTAGGATCCCATAACCTCATCTACTGACGTTTAAGGGGCCCTAAAAAGGCGAATATTGACGTATGGTCAAAAGACGTCCCAAAACGTCAGTTATCAGTGGTTGAATTGAGATATTTCAATTATGTTGATTTGTTCATTGGAAACAGCTGAAAGCCTGTACATTTTGCCAATAAACCTGCTTTGCAATGGCGGTTGAATCATTTCAGTTACAACTGCACTTCAATTATCGTGTAGCCGAAGTTGATAAATGTCCCTGACTTGTCCAAATCACAATTTTCTTTTAATTATAGCCTAAGTATTTTCCAGGACTGTGGGAACACTATGAAATTTGTTTCGACATATTACAGCAATTATTCAAAAGATCATTGGATGTTCCTAATTATGTATAAGCAGGCAGTGAGAGGTTCTGATTCTCATTTCACCATCAGTGCTTCACTTATAAAACAACCTAAGAGCTGAACACAGGCCAGGCCACTAGTGAATGCAGCCTTTGTTACAGGAGCTTGTCTTCCTGGCACCCAGGTAATCAGCACTCAGCCTTGTTTCCAGAAATAACCGCTGGTATCTGGGCATTAGGTTCACATGATGCACTGCGAGCTGAAGCAGGCGGTCTTCCGCAAGCTTTAAAGGGACACTTCACCGACTTTAAAAAAAAGGTTTGGTACATTGAACTCAGATGTTAGCAAGAGCTTATTTGACTGAAAACGAAATAAATATAGCATAAATATAGTGGAATAAATCCTTCTTCTCCACTTCCTGAAAAAATCAGGGATTTTTGTTCTCATTTAAATGTGGAACTATTTTAGGGTCTTGAGAAATTTAACAGATTTAAGAGATAGAACCCTACCGTATTTTTAGATCACTTATGAAAGTACATTTTATCGGGCTTTGGTTCAGCGGAAGGGCTGCTGTCATTACAGCAAAATAGGGACAAATCAATACTAAGACATAAGAAACATCCTTTTCAATTCAACTTACACTTTACACAAAATTGAAGCTTTTTCACCAGTGGTCTCAGAGCTCAGATTTCAAGGAATTGCTTTTCTGCACAATGTCCATTATAATTGAATTATGGACATTAAATAGTTGAACTGTGTATAATCTCCTGTTTAATCGTGTTTGGGAATTTTTCAAATTCTTACAAAGTGCATCCAGTATTTATACATATGATTAAAATGGATTGGAAAATAAGGAGAAGCTTTAGAGAAAATAAATATTGTAAGAAAAAAAAAGAGCATAAAAAATTAACAACCATAAGTATTCAAATGATTCGTGTGCTGTATTTATTTGCAGTCCTCACCCTGAGTAAAGACATTCCCACTTTGGGCCATAAAATTTTATAACCTGCAGATGGAATTTGAAGTTGCTCCTCCTATTTTTCCCTGTCCGTTTTTTCCCCCATTCTCTCCCTCCCGTCTCCTCTCTCTCGTGTTCTCTGCAGAACAGCCGCATCCCTTTGCATCAATCAGCAGCCATGTTGAAGGTGATCCCAGAGTCCCCACCACCTTTCCACTTCCTCCCGAGCTCTCTTTCTTCAGCTAGCTCTCTGTCCACAACGGTTTTTCAACCTTTCGCTGAAACCCCTCTCTAGTCGTCCGCCATGTTCCTTTTTCTCTTCCTTGCCTCAAATCACCATTTCTGCTTACTCATGCGCTCTCTCGTCCTCTCTTACTCCTCTGCTGCTCGCCCTCCTTCCGTTTGATTTCAGAAATGAGCGTTTGCGAAGCAGACTGTGCCGTCTCTCTCTCTCTCTTGCTCGTTCTCGTTCTCTCACATCCACCCACCACCTCCACAGAGATGCACAATAAAATGTTGCAGCAGTGATAGCGATACAGCTTAGCCACAACAGCAAACAACCACGTTCAGATGTGCAGAAACACATTCCGGACCTGACATCGGCATGTTTCATAAGGTGGGCGAGGGGCAGGCAGAGAACACAAACAAGTGTGTGCCTGTGCATCTAAATTCATCGCTGCTCATGATCTTTTTTTGGAGGGGTGGGGGCAGCGGGGCTCATCTAAAATAGCAGCAACCAGACCGCCGTTATTTATTCTACATGACGGAAAATGTCAGTCTCTGCCTCGCGCCAGGTGCCATTTTTGTTTTGACACCGGTGGTTGCATTGTTGCATCCACCTCACATGCGAGCGCTTCTCACACGTTCGTTTCTCACTCCGTTTTTTTTCCGCGCTCTCTCGTTCCGGATGCCCTTTTGCAGTGGTTAATGAAGTTGCAGTCCTTGCTAGCACGCCGCATCTCTTATCCGCTGCTAATAATGCACAGACAGCAGTGGAGCTGCCCTGCCCGACTATTTATAAACTCCACAGTGGGCGAATAGACCCTGGTGGCCAGCTAGCAAGCGTACGGAAAGAACGAGACCTATAGCAGGGTGCAGTGGAGCAGACTGATGCCCCCTGCCACCTCTGGACTGGGCGTCTCACACAGAGAGGGGACTGGGACTAGGGTGAACGAAAAAGAGAGAGAGAGTGAGAGAGAGAAAGAGAGAGAGAGAGAGCAGGATAGACTTATAGGAGAGACTGCGTTCGCAGCAGAGAGCAGCAAGTGACGAGTTGAATATAAAAAAAAAGCTGTAACACTTTCGCCTGCAAACGAAACATCTCTTTCCAGCCATCAGTGGATCACAGGAACTGTAGAGGAAGGCGTGAGCGATGTTTTCCGCTCTCCATCCACTGAAGCGCATTCTCTGATTAACTGAAATAAAGGTACGTTCAGCATGCTTTTCCCTCCAGTTTCAAACATACGTAGTCGAGCGCTTTTTTGTGTGGTTTTATCTGTAAGAATGAAAGCTAATGTTTTCGCTCTTCATTTGACTGGACATTTCATACTCATAGGCAAATGCTTCTCTTATTTTGTACAGAACGGTTTAAGGGAAGGTGGGGGATTTTTATTTTTCCGCCATTTCGCTTATCCGGTATGGTAAGTCACGTTTAGGGTGTGGCAGGTGATACATCCACGGACAACAAATGTATTTTACACGTATATATAATACCTGAATGTTGAAGAAACCTTTAGCGGCCAAAGCAACGAATAGCGAGCCTATATGTTTTGGTTTTTTTTTTAATGTAAAAGGGCCTTTCAAGTCAAATTCGCATGGGCATCTAGCTCTCCGAGTCTAGGGGATGTGATTTTGACTGCATACTAGTCTACTAAACTCACACACACGCACATCAATGCTGATAATGGTGATCCCAGGCCATTGTCCGCAGCTAAATGACACCGGGGGTTCCCAACATGGCGCGGTCTGTAAGAACGAACCGTTTTTCTCTGGACTCTGCTCAGCCGCCATTCATACAAATCCCAATAAGTGCTGCGCCACAGCATGTTGCCGTGACAACGGAGGCCTGTCAGACAGGGAGCAGGCGGATGTTTTCCCAGCGATTAAGAGAGGTCTGTCTCTCCCGCTCAGCGCAATCACAAACCGTCCAGATTTAAATAGATCCTCAGCAGCAGTATAGCAATAAAATCTGGCATGATGTTACAGCCAGACTCTGTTGTTTATTGCAGTGTAATACTGCTGTGTCATGTTTTTGATGATCAGAGGCAGATATGTCTTCTTTGTGGTTCTGTTGTTTCCTTTCTCTTTATGAGAGTAACACATAATGTTTCAGGGCGACCACAGAACAGCCTGAGGAAATGATCTTCTAAACTAGTTTGTTCAGAAACTGAACCATATAAAGCTTTGCTTGTCAATCATTTTAATATGTAATATTATTGTCTCAGAATTTAGATTCTAAAATCCAAAATTGTTAGGCCAAACAAGATCGACCTCTACAGTCTAATGGAACATTTACAGGCAGCCATTTTACTTTACACCAAGATGGGTTTTTTTTTGTCGTGGTTTCAAAATGGCTGCTCTGTTAAAAAGAAAAAACCTCTCAACAGAGGCACTCAAAACTTTACCTTCTCGGCAGAATCATACGTTACTAAAAAAATAATGTATTTGCTTTGCAGAGCATTTAGTCCATATGGTCAGTTTACAAGTGCTCCAATGGAAACTAATCTACAAACAATGGCAAAGCGTAATCTTTTTTACTTGATGTGGGACTGGAAAATGGAAAGTTAGCTATGACTATCATCTGTGCAAGTGTCTAAGAAGCAATTCTGCAATTTGGCACGCCCAAGTGTTTCGTTTTAGGCTCTCACAAAAGTAAAGACCTAAAAACTACATTGCAGTCATATATTTAAAGCAAAATGTGATTTGGACAGTCCATCAGCGTCACACAGACAAAACTTAGGCCTCATACATAAAAAGAGCAAGAGAGGACAAAATAGTGCAAATGAGAGACAAAAGACGTAAACAATCTGTATGAAAAACTGTATTCACTTTGAGCTTTGTGCCTCCGAACAATATGTTGTGCTTTGCTATAGTACATTGGCCATGAGTGTTGCTGCATCTGACATATTTCCACTTTGCAGTGGCAGGTCACTCTTCGTCGTGGGGTGCAGTCGAACTGGAAATAGATATTGAGAAGCAGAAATAGGTCAGTTTGCTAGGATGGATATTCAAAAGCTTTTGTGCTCCTCTACCAGCAGGGAGATGCGAATCTGACCTTTGTTCATTTCCTCATTGTGCCGCTATGTAGTTTAGCCAAATAATGACTCAAAGGAGCTTCATGCACTGGGTCGTTGTCAGAAAATAGAAGACTAAAAAAAAAAAAAAAAGAAAACTAAAAAATCTTTAGGACTTTTTCAGACACATACACATTACTTATATATATATATATATATATATATATATATATATATATATATATATATATATATATATATATATATATATATATATATATATATATATATAACCATTAAAGTCTACGAAAATTAATGATTCATCAATTAAATATATTAGGTACTGATTGCTTAATCTCATATCTCATTCTCATATTTATATAAACTGTTTAGCTATTTTATTGTATTTACTTGTGTGTTTTTTGTGTGTGTGTGTGTGTGTGTGTGGGTGGGTGTGTCACATATATCTATATCTGCCAGGGCTGGCTGTTCTCTCACTGTAATATATATATATATATATATATATATATATATATATATATATATATATTCAAGATTTGTTATCACAACATTTTTTCTTTTGTCGAATCAACTTAAATAATTTATGTAGTTCAGATAACTTATTATTTTGAGTTTCTGATGATCAATCTCCTTCATTGTATTAACTCACTTTTTCCAGTTCAATCAACTTAAAATTTTAAGGCAACCAGGTTACTCAATTTTTTTAAGTTAAACCAACAATATTTTTTAGGTTGCCTTTTAATGCAGTATTTGCCACCTTTTCCCTGTTACATCTGGTTGCACAGGATTTCATCTTCCCACTGTCTGACAGCTGGCATATAAATAAGTAAATAATTATTGCTACTGCTTATAAATCATTATGTACAAACACTGTCAATACAAGACGTATCTGTTATTATTCTTAGGGATTTTGTGTTGTTTATTAATGTGTTGTTTTTGCTCGTCCATGACTTCTATTTTGAAGTCATCTTGTTCTTGTGAGTCTTTAGTCTCTGTCAAATGTATCTCTCCTATGACCTGATTGTGTTCAGCTGTGTTTTGCTCCCTCATTAGTTCTTATGTGTTCTGTAAATTGCTCCTGTGTTTGCCCGGTCTGCTGTTGCCTTCAAGTGTACTTGGTAAGATCTTGCGTCAGAGTATCATAATTATGGCATGTTATGTATTCAAGTCTGCAGACTTAGCCAAAAAGTACATTATGTTACTATAGAAGAAGTTTTTGTATATATTTTTAGGTACATTTATTATAATAGCTCGAAGCTATCTTGTTTTTGCTTACTACTATGATTCATTTAGGCCTATATCCAGAATTGTTTATCTATATTCTATATTTCCAGCCCATATATATATATATATATATATATATATATATATATATATATATATATATACACTCACCGGCCACTTTATTAGGTACCCCATGCTAGTAACGGGTTGGACCCCCTTTTGCCTTCAGAACTGCCTCAATTCTTCGTGGCAGAGATTCAAGAAGGTGCTGGAAACATTCCTCAGGGAGTTTGGTCCATATTGACATGATGGCATCACACAGTTGCCGCAGATTTATCGGCTGCACATCCATGATGCGATTTTCCCGTTCCACCACATCCCAAAGATGCTCTATTGGATTGAGATCTGGTGACTGTGGAGGCCATTTGAGTACAGCGAACTCATTGTCATGTTCAAGAAACCAGTCTGAGATGATTCCAGCTTTATGACATGGCGCATTATCCTGCTGAAAGTAGCCATCAGAAGTTGGGTACATTGTGGTCATAAAGGGATGGACATGGTCAGCAACAATACTCAGGTAGGCTGTGGCGTTGCAACGATGCTCACTTGGTACCAAGGGGCCCAAAGAGTGCCAAGAAAATATTCCCCACACCATGACACCACCACCACCAGCCTGAACCGTTGATACAAGGCAGGATGGATCCATGCTTTATGTTGTAGACGCCAAATTCTGACCCTACCATCCGAATGTCGCAGCAGAAATCGAGACTCATCAGACCAGGCAACGTTTTTCCAATCTTCTATTGTCCAATTTCGATGAGCTTGTGCAAATTGTAGCCTCAGTTTCCTGTTCTTAGCTGAAAGGATTGGCACCCGGTGTGGTCTTCTGCTACTGTAGCCCATCTGCCTTAAAGTTCGACGTACTGTGCGTTCAGAGATGCTCTTCTGCCCACCTTGGTTGTAACGGGTGGTTATTTGAGTCACTGTTGCCCTTCTATCAGCTCGAACCAGTCTGGCCATTCTCCTCTGACCTCTGGCATCAACAAGGCATTTCCGCCCACAGAACTGCCGCATACTGGATGTTTTTTCTTTTTCGGACCATTCTCTGTAAACCCTAGAGATGGTTGTGCGTGAAAATCCCAGTAGATTAGCAGTTTCTGAAATACTCAGTCCAGCCCTTCTGGCACTAACAATCATGCCACGTTCAAAGTCACTCAAATCACCTTTCTTCCCCATACTGATGCTCGGTTTGAACTGCAGGAGATTGTCTTGACCATGTCTACATGCCTAAATGCACTGAGTTGCCGCCATGTGATTGGCTGCTTAGAAATTAAGTGTTAACGAGCAGTTGGACAGGTGTACCTAATAAAGTGGCCGGTGAGTGTATTTGTTTCATTATCAAAACCGGTCATGTTATGTATTGTTTTTGGATTTTTGTTTTCTGTATTCTTTGCTTTAAAGGGATACTCCAAAATAAAAATCTACTCAACATTTACTCATCCTTGTGTTGTTCAAACCCTGTATGACTTAATTTCATCTGTAGAACATAAAAGAAGGTATTTTTGAGAAATGTGAGAAGTGATTTTTTTTCTCCATACCCTGGAAGTCAATGGTCTACAATGTCGTTTGGTTCCCAACGTTTTCGTCATCTTTTGTGTTCAGCAGAAGAAAATATCATACAGGTTTGGGTAAATGAAGACAACATTTTTATTCATGAGTAGAGTATCGGAAAGAGAAATCTGTTCAGGAACATACAGAAACTTGAAGGTGAAATAACTCTAATAAACAATCACAATATAAGCCTAGGATCTGGCCTTCTCATGTGGCAAAAGTCTGCTCGTTACAACAGTAAGGGCCAAGTTAAGCCTCCCCACGGCTAAAGCAACCTTATCTGTTTGACTTATTAATAATTATTTGGTCACATAGATGAGCGCTGAAGGTTAAGCAGTGTCAGCATAAACTTTAATAATCATGAGTTAGGCCAGGTAAACTTATCTCCTAGTGCCCCTGGGATATTTTCCATTGAGAAAACCATATGTGGCAATTATGTTACCAAAGAGCCATTGTCAATAGAAGCATAGCAGACATGCCAATGACAAACAAAGAGTTCTGGGTTATAGGGTATGTTTCCCATTTGTATAATGCGGTCCTGCCATTATACCTTGAATTTGAGTAATATATTTTACTTTGTGGAAGTGCCGAATAGAGGACAGCACTTTCCCAGCCATGGATTCTCGCTCATTTCCTCCAGTAGATAATGGGATCATAGTGTGGCTTTTAACACATGCATTAATGCAAAGAGAGCAATAAGTCATCCTTATCCTTCATTATCCACTGAACTAAGCTGTCCGGAACAAAAATACCAAACGGAGATGGAAGTGCATAGGCCAGTGGCATGGAAGTGCATAGGCCAGTGGCAAAATAATACTTATTAAAAAAATTGGTCCCACTTTATATTAAGTGGCTTTAAGTACTATGTACTTACATTGAAATTAATAATTTGATACAATGGACTTATTGTGTACATACATGTTTTTACATTGTACTTATATTTTTAAAATACCAGGATGAATTACAGCTATAATTAATTTATGTAATTACATTTGTAATTACACAGTTGACCCCACCCTCACACCTTAACCTACCCTTAAACCGACACATACCACCACACCTGTCCCTAACCTTACCCGTATCACACCTCAATAGCAGCAAAAGTGTTTTAAAATACAACAGGAACACAATAATGCATTGTACTTATTGTTCGATGTAAGTACATTGTACTTAAAGCCACTTGATATAAAGTGGGACCAAAAATTTGTATTCAAAACATATTTTCTTTTTTTAAAGTGTAGCCTATTTATTCAAATTGACGCAGTTTTTTGTGTGCATTTCTTTGTTTTTCTGTGCAATTACCTCTGTTTTATGCTTTTCTTTGTGCATGTATCTATGTGTACTTACTTTGTATAAAGTATGCTTCTGTGTTCTGTAATCTTGAGCACAAAAAATGGTAGAATAAAGACTGTTATGGCACTGTGCAAACATCCTCCATAATAAATCTCTAATAGCCTTCCCCTCATTTCCCTGCATCAAAACAACATCAAATGTCTTTGCACTATATAACTGATGTGGTCATAATCAATATTTGGGTATAAGAACTGCATACATTACAGTTTGGGTTATAAGGTAATATAAGGTGATAGTGAAACCAAGTGCGTTGAGTTCATGAGTTCAGTCATGCTGCCATCTAGTGGTTTGATAAGTTTAGATTACAAATCAGTCTTATAGTCAAAAAAAATAATTACACTTCTCATTATGTGGTTTAAATTGTCTCCTTTCTACTTTTTTTTAAGTAAAAGTTAAATGTCACGCTGTTAAACCAATACACAAAAAAACGTATATTTGTTTAACATTTAAAGAGATGGTTCACCCAAAAAAATGATTCTGTCACCATTTACTCATCCACATGTTATTCCAAACCTGTAGGTGTTTCCTTTTTCTGTGGAACACAAAGGAGTTTCTTCTTTTGGGCTCTGCCAAAGAAAAAAAAAAGTCATAGGTTCGGAACAGCAAGAAAATAAATTTTCATTTTTGGGTTTAGTGGCATGATCAGTGATGATCTGTGGACAGTGACTCATCCAGTTATTTTTCCTTTCCCCACCCCTAGTAAAAATGTTCATTGGCATTCACAAACAAAGGTCATATGCTGTTATCTCAAAGTTGCCATAATTTTCACAGATTTAAATGTTTTTTTTTAACTTTCTGTCTCTTCTCTGCAGATGACTGTGGTCAACCCCAGTACTCTTGGTATGGTGGACAATTCCCACCCCCAAACTGTCCTCAGTCATCTTAGTGAACAGCGTTCTCAAGGCCTATTCTGTGATGTAATAATCGTTGTGGAGGATGTCAAATTTCGCGCTCACCGCAACATACTGGCTGCCACAAGTGGATATTTTCGTAATGCTTTCAAAACGCCTGATGTCTACACATCCAACCAGGTGCTGGAGTTAAAAGACTTAAAATCGGAGGTCTTTGCTAGCATTCTAAACTTTATCTACAATGCCAGAGTGGAGTCAAGTAGTACGGAGGACAGCAGGTCTCTGGTGGCAGCTGGAAAGCGTTTAGGAATTCCCTTTCTGGAGAAATTGCTTGACTTTGAAAGGCAGAGCTCTGGTATCTTGCAAGGTCAAGCCTCCGCAAGCTGCGGAAGATCAAACAGTCAGTCAAAGTTGGCTGACACATGCACACTGAAAAAAGAGACACTCAAGCCTGAGGAGTTGGACTGCTCCAAGGGCCCGAGGATTACCAATGCTTTCTCCATTACTGAGGTTGGGACAGTAAACAACCCATTCTCTACACTGGATCATCGTAACAAAGTTGTCGAGGAAAGGCATTCTCCTTCGAGCTCCCAAGATACAAGCATATCAAACTCAGAAAGTGAGCCTGCCCATGCTCTAACGGAGCACTCGTATGCAGTGAGCCAGGGGCAAGACTCTAAAGAGGTTAGCCAGGAGAACGATATCGGAAAAATCGTGCCGGCCGCCCCCCCAGCTAAGCCCGTGGTTAACAATAGACTTGGACCTATAAAGAAGCGTCGTATACATGCTAACGGTATTCCGTCTCTCTCAATTGAGCCAGGTGCAACAATGCCCACTATTACTGGCACATCTGCAGTGAAAAATGCTACTGTTGCACCATTATCTTCCTCCCAGTTATCCTCAGATGCAGCACCAGTGATACATTCCAGCCTTGATCTCTTGCCACCACTTGACGTTACACCCTCTCAGGATGCTGAGCCACCCTGCCTCAGTCCTCAGAATACACCCAGTGTCTTCTGCTGCCAGCAATGCCCTGAAACCTTTAATGACTCTGCACTTCTCGCCATCCACATGCAAGTACACAAAAGATTTGTCAGTCATTTGTTTTGCAAGTACTGCCATAAAAAGTTTATGCATCTGAAAAGATTGCGCAATCATGAGCAGGTTTGTGTGAAATCTCTAAAAGGTCCATTTGAGTTAGAGACAAATAATAAAGACTCTTTGAGAGTCCCAGTCTCTAATGGTACACCTAATGAAAATACAACGCAACACTCTTCACCTCCACTAGATCTCCATATCCCTTTAAGTTTGGAGCCCACATTGACTAGTCCCCCTGAGCTGTCTCAGGATCAAGTTAATGGGACCTTAAAAACAAGTAGTACTTCGAGGACGTATAAATGTTCTGTATGCAAACGGGCTTATGTGACCATTTCCAGCCTAAAAAGACATGAGAATGTACACTCATGGCATAGAGCCTATCCTTGTCACTACTGCAACAAAGTTTTTGCCCTGGCTGAGTACCGCACCAAGCATGAGATTTGGCACACTGGGGAACGCCGGTACCAGTGCATCTTTTGCTTGGAGACCTTCTTGACTTATTACATCCTCAAGAATCACCAGAAGTCTTTTCATGGCATCGATCCACAGCTGGCTGTCAATAAAAAGTCAGCAAATGGTGGATTCAAGGGTAGTGTCTACCCCATAAAGCTCTACAGGCTTCTCCCAATGAAGTTTAGAAAGAAACGGTATAAGTCATACAGTCAGACATACTCTGAGGGGTTCGAGGGCAATGATGATTCTTACAGTGAACCACTGGGCGGCTGTTCCCCCCCTTCTCTTTTTGACAGTGCAGTACCTACAACTAATTCAGATGTTGTTAATGGTCAATCATTATTTTCAATGCCAGTGACATTCATGGCCACTCCAAAAATGATGGCATCAGAAACTCCTCGCATCAGCTTTGACAAACCCTGTGACCAAAACATAGGATTTCCTATGTCATCTGAGATAGACCATCCTTCAAAACACCTTTCTGGTGATTTCAAGAAACAGTCTGTTTTTGACGGCAAAGGGTCACCGCTCTTCAGCCACAGATTTACAGATTCTTCACAAGAGAAAAACACAGGGACCTCTCTCATTTCAAATGGAATTGACAGAGATTCTTCAACAGAGAAAAACTTAGAAAACAGCACGGACATACTTCCATTCCTCGACATACCATCTGTCTGCTCCTTCGAAGGGTTGAGCAGGCTGAGTGAACTGTCCGCAGCAGCACAAACCATCGAGGACATGGCTAATCAGCTGCTACAAGCAAGACCCGAGAGCATAACCCCAGATCAGCCACCTAGTGGAAAGACAGAAACGTACATTGCAAAGCCTGCATGTCCAGGCCCATCCGTTGACAACCAAGTCCTTCCCCTCTGCCAAATAACTGTGAAGATTGGCAACGAGGCAATTGTTCGACGAAAAATAAAAGGCTCAAAGCTATTTCCGAAAAGGAGGAAAAGGAAAAGCTGGAGACAAGAGGGCATAGGTCAAAATTGTCCTGCAGAGGAGAGTATTGGAAGTCCAAGTCTGCGACTGAGAACAGAAGTCACGACATCAGTCACGAAAAATGTATCACATGATGACCCAAATGATCCTGAAACCGACAAACTATGGCGACCCTATTACTCATATAAACCTAAAAAGAGGAGTAAGAAACTGAAACGCAAACGAACAAGGATGAAACATGTGAGATGCTACACGAGACCATTGTCACCTGAAGCCAACGAAGTCTTCCGAGAGACACCGTTCTGTCCAGATGAGAGGATCTCAGCAGACAACTATGGGGTCAGGAGGGAGCCAAGGTTTAGCAGCCAAAAGGAAGCTTTCTCCTGCCACAGCTGCGAGAGCTCTTTCTACAGCCAGACCTCCCTCAGCATGCACATCATCAGCTGCCATCAGCCACGCTGCAGAATATGCGGTAAACAAAGTCCCCCTGAATGCAGCACAGCTGGGCCCACTGCAGATGATAGTGGTGACTTTATCTGCAAGAGCTGCACTGAGGATGGCTCCTGTTTCAGCTCGGATGTGGCGTCCCACAGTTTGAGCATGGAAAAACGTTACAGATGTTCTTACTGCCCACAGCGGTTCCTTTACCTTGCCACTAAGAAAAGTCACGAGAAAAAACACCTAGAAAAGTCAGATAAAGGACACAGCTGCAGATATTGCTCAAAGGTATGTAAATCAGCAGTGCTGTTGAGTGTGCACGAGAGCAAGCACTTCAAGTCAGAAGATGGAGAAGATCCAGACAGGACATGTAAAATAACCAGTTCCTTTTCTAATGAGCGGATCAAGCCTGAGCCTTGGGAAAGCATGTATACCTGCTCCGAGATCAAGCCAAAGATGGGGGAACCTATGGACATGTCTGAGGGGAATTATCCCACAATCACCAGTGTCTACAAGAAAACGTCTTTGTCATTTCCTTATGCAGCAGATGGCAGGCCTTTCACTCCCCTTCCTTCAGCGATAAAGAGGAAGAAGTCCAAGAAAAAAATCATTTTGGAACGTTCTAAAGGATTTGGATTTGAGGGGCACACACAGGACTCGGTGACATGGGGCCAACATGATTGACCTGCCAACACAGGTACAACCAAGTAAAGTGCTGACTCAGTCCAAGAATACTGTAACCAAAGGAACTTCCCAACAGCCTACAGTTGCTCATGTCAGAGCGACATTTCTGTAAAGAGGAACCTCGTTTTCACACCCACGACAGGAAGGAAATGCATCTCCTGCTGATGTCACTTAGAATAATGACGTAAGTGACAAGGCAGGCTTTACAACATTTGAATAATGAGGCAAAAACGCACAAGAAAGTATGAGGAGGTTAGCGTAGTGACTGTCTTCATGAGAACGTGTGATGTACATATAGAGTATTTTTGGTCGTTCACATGAAAAACTATTGGTAGTTTTCCAAGTTTTTTTATGAGGAAAAAAAAAGTGAGTTTATTTTTATACGTTTTTATTTGTCTATGTCAGGTGGATCTTCCCTATTTCATTGCTCATTGTGTTGTACTCTATGCATCAAGTAAAGTGAACGGCTAGCTGCACCTTAACAGTAAAGATAACTGCGAGTGATTGTACTTTTATTATAACATAACACCGTTACCACCATTTCAGTCTATTTTTTTTGCACACCAATGCATTAATAACTGCTGATAAATGCTAAAAAAATTATTTTCCTGAATATACCATTTATAAAACTGTTTAATTTTGTCCAATACTCACAACAAATCCTTAAATAAAAAATAACACGTAACCCAAGTCATGTCATTAAGTGGCCTATAACTCAATATCTTGTTCAAATTACTGTAATGTTGTGAAATGTAATAACGTTAGCCACGGTTATTAAATTTAATCAATGTTTTATCACATTATCTCCTGGTTTCACAAACCAGGCTTAAGCCTGGTCTCAAACTAAATGCATGTTTGCGCTGTTTTAACTAAAAGCAACTTAGAAAGATATGTCTTAAAATAGTGTTTTATCTCAAGATGCACACCAGTATTGCTTTTCTTTCCCTCAGGCACATTTATAAAAGATACTTTAATGTCCTAATTGAATTAAGGCCTAATCCTGGCTTAATCTAAGCCCTGTTTGTGAAACCAGGCCTACATTTAGCAAATGAAAACGAGGCTGTGGGATAGACGTGCAATAGGATGTATTTTGAAGGGTTTTTTTAATAAATAAATCTTAAGAGTTGTTTTGACAATTGGAAATATTTTGGAGAGATGCAGGTTTTGTTCGCTGAATGTTAAATGTGCACTATGCAGGATTTTTAGTAACTGTTTGCCTCTCCTCGGGCATCATATAAGTTGCACACACATCCCAACTGACTCAAGAAACTGGGAATGGGCAGATGAGCGATGAGCTATTTGTTTATCATGCATTAATAGCATTTATTTTATTGTCTATATAAGAAGTTATGCCAATAGGCGGATCTTTTGACGTCATGTTTGTCGCGTTGCATCATGGGAATCGTGTGGCAGGAAACACCGCTACCTGTAATTTGATTGTTTTGCAGGTTTGGAGGAGGATTTAGAGAAGAGGATGGTTCACTCTTGCTGTGTGGTCAATTGTACGGCTCGTTGGGGGCCTGATAAAAAGTTTTTCATTTCATTTTCAATAAGTAAATAAATCAATGAAGACTTTCCTGGCTTTGCAGTCGCAGTGAGCAGTGATTATTCCGAAAGTGGCATGTATATTTACGCAAAAGTCATGATGTCATGTTGCTTTTAGCACTATCACTGCTTTCTGTTTGGCAGAAAAGATCGGGCCAACTTTTCGAGAAACAAAATAATCATAGGCCTCCAGACTTTTGAAAGCCTTTTATCTTTTATGAGTGAAGGGTCCAGGGGTTTCTATAAAATAAGAATAAATGTCTCCCCAGCCGATTGGTTGCCAAGACACGGGCGAGTCGCACCAACATTTTTTTGACATCCCAAATCACATATGGGCTTTGAATAACTTCGATTTTGTCACCAATACAAATTTTGAGCTTCTCTCCAAACCTCCTCCGGTCTTCAGATGTTAAAGTGCTTATATAAGTGCTTACAGATTGTGGATTTTGCCTGCTAACTCTCTTGAAAGTGCTTGTCGCGTCTTTACAGCCGGCCATTCTGTTTGTTTTGTTGCCACACACCCACTTGCGCATGCGTACAAAGATATCAACAAAGATCCTCCTATAAGTGACTGGCTGTAATTTGTGACCTATCTAGCTCGCTAATAAACAATTACGTGTCATTGAAAAAAAAAACATAATTACATATATTACATATATATAATTAAGCCAATAACAACATTAGCAAATTGTTTTTGCATCGAGACAGGAGAACTTAGCAGCGCTTCCCAAGACAGACTACAATGTTTCGTCCTCATCTGGCTGTGACGTATGTCATCATTTGCTGGGGCTGCAGCTCAAAAATGTTCACAGGAATTCAAAAAAAGGAGAAGAAAATGCAG
Organism: Cyprinella venusta; assembly: GCA_038021265.1. Taxonomy (NCBI): domain Eukaryota; kingdom Metazoa; phylum Chordata; class Actinopteri; order Cypriniformes; family Leuciscidae; genus Cyprinella; species Cyprinella venusta. The sequence continues at coordinate 29,068,368 of CM075871.1, forward strand.
GCACAAGACAGTGTCTCTCTGTGGACCACTTCTAGTAGCCTATATTTTTTTTCTTCAAAAATCTTGCATAGTGCACCTTTAAATAAAATGGTATGCAACCGTATTAAACACATTAAAGAGCCTTATAGCCTTGTTTTCAATTGTGGCACATTAAAGTGGCATTTACCCTTGACTAAGGTCTATTGTAATGTTGGCTGAGTTCCCTGCCAATAATAAAATATCAAATGTCAGTTTTGTACAATTGGAACATATTTCATCACATTTCCTAATGTCATATCTTTAGAATCCATTATACAGATAAGCCAAAAAAACATGGAGAGGTTGACAGAGAGAGAGAGAGAGAGAGAGAGAGAGAGAGAGAGAGAGAGAATGAGTGAGAGAGAGAGAGAGAATGAGTGAAACAGAACCCAGAGCTCCTTTTCCTCCTGAAACTGCAGAGATTTGTAAGTGGGAACTCTGTTTATTCATTCAGATTGTCTCTCTCACTCTGTCTTTGGCCCTCCATGCTGACCCATCTGAGAAGCTCATTCCCGTTTCTCTGTCGGTCTTCCACACAATGCGGCATTCAGTGTCCCGTCTGGGCCCACGTGACACCAGTGCCAGATGTTCTGAACTCTCCGCCACCGTCAACTCCACTCTCTGGAGATATGCTGAGATCTGGTAGCAGGTTTGTGCCCAAGACAGAAAGACTATCAGTAAAATATGTGAAGGTTTTCATTCATTCCAGGTCATTGGGGAATGTCTGGTAGTTTATTCATCTGTACCAGAAAGTTGTTTTACATTTTTCAAAAACTTCACCAGACAGCCAATCAGCTTCTTATATGTTGTGCATGCCTAATCCATCAAAAAAACATCTGCGAGTCTACTCAAATATTGGGCTGTCTCCTATCTAACCGACATACACATATGTTAAAGGACTTTTATTTTATTTGCAACATAATACTTTTACAATAGCACAAGCGCTAATACCTCCAACTGACAAGTCATTGATGAAGGAGCAACACATCATAAATTTGCTTATATATATATATATATATCGATAAATCTCATACAAAATAAAAGTTTGTGTTTATATAAGTGTGTACTGTGTACTGTCACATGTATATTTGGTGTTTGTTTATATATATATATATATATATATATTTACATGTACACTGTATTTATGTTTATACATAATTTATATTATATATAAATAATTTATATATAAAAAACTATTTTTTTCTCAAATATATACATGCGTGTATTTATATACAATGCATAATAAACATATATTATGTAAACACAAACTTAATATGCATGCGTGTATTTATATTATATATATATATATATATATATATATATATATATATATATATATATATAATTCATAATGCAAACATATATTATGTAAACACAAACTTATTGTGGATATGATTAATTATTGCCCATGCATTTATATATATTCATATATTATATATATATATACACACACACACACACACACACACACACACACACACACACACATATCCTAAGAAATATTCTATAAAGAAATAAACTGAGCAAATAATAAAAAAATAATTCTGAGCACAAACAAAAAATTCAAGACACTACTGATAGCCATCAGATCTTTAGAGACCCTGACAGCGGTCAGGCTTGATGAGTTAAGAAATCAAATCAAAACAGTGTTAAAATTAAATATCAGCCTACATTTCTGTGCTCCTTTGGTGACTGGCTACGTTTTATGGTGTAGCCTATGCCAAAAGATGATTTTCACAATTACAGATTTGGAATGTCTGAAGAAAGATGTCACATTTTCAGCATTACCAGCCTGTGAAATGGGTCCATCCATAGTCTGATTAGTATAATATTATTAGAATATAATTATTAATGTATGACAATGTATTTTATAAATAAAAAAAATCAAATACATTAGTAATAATATCACATTATTTTATATATTATTATTACACCAAGTCATAAAAGTAAAAAAGTGAAACAAAAACAATATGTCTTATAAATGTTTGTAGCATTTAGGCCTATCACACTGACCAGGGATGATCCGCCTCCATAGGCTACCAGTGATTCACTTTGCAAAGTTTTAAATACTAAAGATTGTGTGTTTGCCAAGTGACTTTTGTGTAGAGCGCCAGTTCTTTTGAAAGTCCTTAGGTCAAAAGGCATTCTATCACCTAACCTTACAGGGGCTGTTTCAAAACCTACTGTGTACCTTGTTAGTAATTCAGGGTATGATAAGTCGGAGTCCCTTACAACGCCAAAATATGCTTTCTCAGTCGACAACTAAGTTTAAAAACACAAGTAACTGGGTTTCTTCCGTCCATCTGCTTTGTCGCTCGTCCTCCACTAGGGCTTCCGTTTGTTTTGACTACATGATGTTGCCTGTGTGTGAGTTGATTCACACAAATCCCGGTCTGGCGTCGCGACCAATCGCGCTGAACCGATGACGCTTTGGAGGGACGTCCATCCGTGAGCCTGCATTCATAAACGGATGTGATAAGTGTTGAATGTACTGTACAGAGACGAAACTTGGACCATGGCGGAAGAAGACGACACGAAAATCCGGATTTTGCAGAGCCTCAGAGGAAAGATATGTAAGTGCGACACGCTGCGAGTTTGATGTGTGTGTAAGAGTGTGTTTAGATGGCTTTGAGAGAGAAAGAAAAGGATCGGCACGGGGGAAAGAGGGGCGCGGTAGGAGCAACACACACACACGCACACACACACTCAGAGATACTGGATGGGGCACTGAGAACCCAGCGCTGTTGGCCTCATTTTACGCACAGTTTGTAGCGGTATTTTATATTTAAATAATGTTTACATCTTCCGTGACAGATAATATAGCAAAAAAAAAAAAATCCCATTATCTTTGAGTTAGCCGTAGTGCTAACATGCTCCATAGCCTGGTTCCCCCTCACAACCGCCGTTTTTATTCACTATCATGTTAATACCGAAGTGAAATCTTCTTTTTATCTTCCCGGTTTAACTAAACCCGTCTTTATGACACCGGAGCTGGCGGTTGTTTGATTCATTCTTACCCGGATTGAGGTTGTGAAATAGACGGTGGAATCTTCGCCAAAATGTGACAAATTCTGAGCTGGACGGAAGTTGTTACATCGCTTTAATAACACTGACATAGACAATTATAGTCATTTGCAATTCTCTTCAAACCCATTTGTAAAAGCGTACAGTATATTATAAACTGTACCTCAATAGCCGTGAAGTGATTTCAAATGAAATACTCAGTACGCACTTCATTTATTTTCCACGTATTCCACAAACTGTGGTAACTTGGTATTAGCTACTGTCATCCAAAAAATAAAAATGACAGAAAGCTGTTTACACTCTGCAGAAATCAGTCACATTAATTTATTATGACTTTACAGTTATATCTATATCTAAGTTAGATTAACTGATATAGACTAGCTTTTTGTTAGGGTATTTGATATATATATATATATACACACACACTGTAAAAAGTGGATAAGATCCTTAGAAATGGCACTCTTTTGTATAATCCAGTTTATCCCTGTTGATTTAGCGATAGTGACATCTGACATGATACCATGGTAATATTATTTTTGGAGTTCTGCCATAGTACTAATAACATTATTATTTGAAAGGACAATTTATATTCAAATGTTCATTACTATCATAATCATGATCATGAGAACCGGTACTGTGTAAAAATGGTTTTTATCATTGTCAAGTAATAACTTTTGAAATTCATCTAACATAAATTCAACTGCATGTTTTTAAAGTGTACTGTTATTGATACCAATGTTGTAAAATGGTATTTTAGGTCAAGTAAAATGTTTAGTCATGTAAAAACATTTATTTTGAATTATATTTAATTAACCGATTGGAAAATTGGAAAGGCAACAGCATATTTTTAAAGTGTACTTGCCTTATGATACACTTGTAAAATTGTACTTTTTTTATAAGGGATAGTATAGCTGTCACTGTCGGCAAATGAAAGATCGCCGTGTCTGAAATAAAATGGTCCCTGAGATTTTGGCAAGTCAGGTGTGTTTTGAATAGACTTAGCTGATTTATATTTAAGTTCATCTTAAAGAGAGATTTTCTTTATGCTGTCAGAATGATTGGTGCTTGTGTTTTTTACTGTCTCCCACCCCTCACCCACCAAAAAGAAAAGAAAAATTGAACTGAAACCTTCTGTGTTGCAAGTGACTTTGTGGTAAATCATCGCTCACTGGAAGCCTCATATCCAAATCATATTGCATAATTCATATGAAGTACAGAGTAAAAGAAAAACGTACAATATAATGTAATAAAAACAAAATGTCCTGTGGTACGAGTTTAACATTTTATTTTTAATAAAGTTTTGTTAAAAAGTTTATAACCCAGATATAAGTTAGTTGTAAGTTAGACAGTACCTGTCTTAATAGATCTTTCAGCATTAGTCTATGTCTGGCTCTTCATGGCCATGTTTAAAACTGTGTGTGAATGCGTATGATCGTGTGAAAGACCTCTCTGTTATCTTTTCACCTGGATGAGGGTAGGCTTTTCTGATTACAGTAACCTGTGTGTGCCAATGTAGAGAAACCGCTGTCTACAATGGGGGTGTTTTTAGTAGTTAGCACTTTTAGGGCATTTGGGAAACTTAAAGTTCCAACCTCTGGTCAATTCCGATAATGTGTTGAGTAATGTGATAAAAAAAATTACAATAGCAATATTAGTGAATACCTTATTGTGATGTGGATGTAGTTTCAAATTTCAGATTTGAAGTGGATCAAAAAAAGTTATGTAAAGATAACCCAAGAATGGGTATTGTTCAAAATTCTTGTATAACTTTGATGAAAGGTTGTGATCCACTTCAAATGTTGACTACTGTATGTAAAACCATAAAATTTTGTTTTATATGTTCCGACAGAAAAAAATAATTGGGAAAGTACAAGGGACATTACAGAAATAATTTCTCTCTTGTTAATAAATACTTCATTATTTGTACATTGTCTAATCTGAATTTCCTAAAATATTTAGGATAATCCCCTGGTTGCTTAAAATTACCAGAGCTTTCCGAAGAACTGTTTTTTAAATTATAGACAACTGAAGTCTTCGGTCAAACCACTTACTCAGAGTTTTATTTTCCCAGACTGAAAAGATGTAGTTGAGCATAAATCAGGGAGATACTGACTTAATGACACTCTGTAAGCATAGACATGTCCCATGTGTTATCAAAATTAAATTGTAAAATTGATCAGTTGCTAACTGTTGTGCAGTTTGTCTGTGTGTTCTATATTAACACATTGGGCTAAATATATGGTGTGGTTTGCTCCACTCCTATTTTTATGAAAGGATAAGGGCATTCATTTGTCGTCTAGTGTTTTGTAGTTGGTTGACAACAACTGTTATGTCTTTGTCTAATAATGGCTACTGCCCATTGGTCCGTGAGGTGAATGAATGCAGCTCAATGGCTTTTTCATTCACAAAAACACACCACTGTTTCAGAATGACTGTTATGAGTTTTTTTGTTCGTAGGCCATGGTGTGTTGTGCGTCACACTGCAGTGATGGCTTTATCCACGAAAGTGTCCTAATGGGGACATATGTCAACACCAAGCATAACCAAGAAATTTGGTTACGGATGGCCTTGACAAACAACAATTAACCCTTCTGTGCATGTTAGGGCTGGGCGATAAAACGATAACGATATGTATCGCGATAGACACGTGATCGATATCAATAAAAAATGTGTTCGATATAACGTTCGATATTTTTTCTTCGACGGAACAGTTGCGAAGCAAGTTTGGTTGCATTAACAAAGGCGCTCTCTGGTAACCTAGCGACGTAGGGAGTGACACACTGACAGGCAATCATGTAACGGTGTCCGTTTGATTGCATTTCGTCGTCTCGTGCTGCTAGATTCCTCTTCAGTAACCGGCGAATCGGCGATTAATAAACAGAAAATGAGTGCCCTTCATCTGCATGCCGTGCAGGCCAGAATTGCGAAACATTATTGGATAATTCGCTCTATTCGCGTTTGATGTGAACACAGCATAATGAACAAACAGGCTGCGATGTCAAGATTATAATGCTGGAGTCGGCTGGAGTATGTGTGTGTGCACGCGAGAGAGAGTAAGCACGTGCGCGATCTAACTTTGTGTGTGTGTGTGTGTGTGTGTGTGTGTGTGTGTAGGAGAGAGATAGACAGACATACACGCGACGCGAGTGCAATCAAACAGTGGAGACATAAAAACATACAATGTCATTTAGGTAATACAGGACACCATTCAGTCTGCAAAGTGTTTACTTATAATTGTGTAGGCCTATACTCGCAATAAAAAACAACATTGTTCTTTAGTCACACTGTATGTCTTGTCAAACAGTAACCTACAACTGTCACACATGCACACATACACTGTTTTAAAAGAAAATTATATCCAACCCTTTTTTAAAACAGTCTGTGTGTTCCATCTTTTGGCCAGTCACAAAAATAGACTCTGACAGTCATCATCAAACCGCACTGATTTTAATTTCTTGTCCTCAAAACAGAGCACTAATCTGTTTATTTTTAAGTTACACATTAAAAAATAAAATAAAATGTGTTGGTAGTATTTTTTAATACGGAAATATATAATTCTGATGAGAATAACGGGTTAATTCAAATTAAGGAAAACATATATATTGATCTGAAATATAGCTAATTAATTTTAAATTAATTCAGGTACAATTACAAAACATATCTCAATGTCTTTTTATTAATTTAATAAACTAATTACATAAAACTATTATCAGTGCACTATAGATAAACTGGTTCTATATGTCTTTATTGATAAAACTTATTTAAAAAAAATACAAGGCTTAAGACATTTATAAAAATGCCTTCTATATTTCTGTTTTGCTTTTCACTCCATTGTACCAAAATTGTACAGAACCATGACTTCTGTGTACATTACGAGACTGAATCCAGCTTCTTATTGATACTATCCGTTCCACCAATAAGAAGCTGCAAATAAGAAGCTGGATTCAGCCTCGTTTTTAATTATTTGAGTTTTCCATGGTTGTGTTGACATTTCTGTCTTGGGATTATAATCAGAGGAAGGTTAAGTGTAAAATAAAAATGTTTAATTGTAATAGATTTTTTATCCTAGTCCTTATTTTAAATGGGTCATAAAAAATCAATAATTATCGATATCGACCGATATGAAACACTGATATCGTGATATAGTTTTCAGCCATATCGCCCAGCCCTAGTGCATGTAGAATTTATTATTATTATTTTTATTTTTATTCAATTCCTGCAATAATATTAATCTGCTAATGTAACTGAAGGCCCTTGGCTTAACAGAAAGTCGGGTATTAAAGGGATAGTTCACTTTCAAATTAATTAATGATATGTTTTAGCTTACCTCAAGGGCATCCAAGATGTAGGTGTCTTTGTTTCCGCAGTATTTTCAATTTTGACATTTTTCAGTCAAACCGTTGTTGTGTTTCAGTCATATAATGCAGGTATGGGGTCCACGACAAAGAGCATGCACAGAGAAATCAAAATTTAGCATGATTTAATGACTCGTAAATGTAAGTACACGTTGATGGCCTAAGACACGAAACGAGCGGTTTGTGTGAGAAAACAAACAAATTTATATTGTTTTTACCTCTTGTTGTGACCTGTGTGAGTAGTGACTTAGCCCTTGCTAAATTTCATTAGAATGAAATAAAATAATGTGAATTTAAGTGATCAAAGGTATCTCACAAAGTAAGTTATGCTAGGTTAAAAGTATTCAAAGTGGAAAGCGTGACTGTCCCAAGCTCTCGGCCCCGCCCTGCTTTATACCACTGTAACGTTAATAAAACTTTTAAAACATTACCTCAGCCATGAACATAATTTCTTCCCATCGGCTGTGAAGGTAAATACAAGAACTCCCGTTATTCCTTCACAGCATCAAAATGCTTGAAGCAACGTTTTTGTTATTGTTTAGAATAATTGACTTCTACCGACAAAACTTACATAGTGTGTCTTTAATAGAATATGTCATGAAAATGAATAGCAACACACTAAACCACTCAGAACACCTTAGCGAAATACTAAAATTCTCCCAGAATACGTTACAAACATGCTATAATTTTTATTATGGGCAATCTTTTTTAAATTCGTTCAAAATACCTAACTTTTTTTGTGATGTTGAGCCATGAATCTTTCCTTTGGAAAGTGTAATTGGTATCCTCATGGACTAAAAGACTTTTTTTGCTCACTCTGATGTTATCTTTTTCTTTTCTTTCCCCCTTTTTTTGCACACAAATGGCCACATTTACATGTGGTCACCAGCACCGGCTATCGGCAGGTGTGCGTGCACATACAATCAGCAGGAGGAAATGTTTTCATGTTGTGATGTGTTGGAGATCTGTGAAGCATTTAGTAGTAAACTAATAACAGCAAAGAGGAACTGAACTAAGGGCTGGCTCTGTGAGGACCATCTTACGACATACTCTTACGACTTTATTCTGGCCACATTGTTCCTGTGTCAACCAATTTCGATGGTCTTATTTGACATTTCAGTACTTTGTAGACAAACCTTAATAGGCTATTATATTTAAACCACCATACAACTTTTGTTTTCTAGTAGTTGGTTATATTTTTGTCCTTTGTTATCCTGCTTTCATGAAATGGTTGTATTGAAAAAAGTTGTCTTTCTCTTTTAGAGGAAATAGACTAGAAATATTGCTGACTCATCTTGCACTCATGGGTGGGTCCAAATTTTACTCCAATTAAAAGCCTGATGCTCTCTAGCAAAAGCATTGCAAATCGTCATGATTTTGTGGGCTGTGATGTCTATTGGCTTTCTTTAAAAAAAAAACAAGCTCTTTGATGTCTTCCCCAAAAGTCTTGTTTCAACTGTGCTCATCGAGTGGTTTCATGGGGTCTTTAAACGTAGCAAACAAGCTGAGGTTGGTGTTTAAAATTTCTGGCTTACACTCATTGACTCATAACCTTCTGACCGCTTACTTCATTCACTCTCAAACCTCATCCTTTTCTTGCGCCTTCAAACTTCTTTCACAATAGCTATTTTGTTACAAAAAGTTTTGAGCAACACATAAAAAACTATCCATAGAATCAAAACAGTAAAGCAGAAGTATTACTTTCACACTTTATACACTCACACACATATGCAAATAGCATAAACGTATTCACCGGCAACTTTATTAGGTACACCGGTTAAACCCTGTGTTAACGCAAACATCTAACCAGCCAATCACATGGCTGCAACTCAATGCATTTAAGCATGAAGGTGATCTGCTAAAGTTCAAACTGAGCATCAGAATAGCGAAAAAAACATAGTTTAAGTAACTTTGAACATGGCATGGTTGTTGGTGCCAGATGGGCTGGTCTGAGAATTTCAGAAACTGCTGATCTATTGGGAATTTCACGCACAACCATCTTTAGGGTTTACAGAAAATGGTCAGAAAAAGAGAAAATATCCAGTGCAGTTCTGGGTGAAAATTTTGGGTAACGCTTCCTTTTACAGTCCAGTTACCTATGTAAATACTATGTACTTATTTTAGTAACTACAATTACTGGGTAATAACTAGTACTAACCCTGAACCTACCCCTAAACCTAACCCTGTTCCATGTACTTACCTTATATTAGCCAGTACTTTCTAGGTAAGTACACTGTAAGTACCCTGTAAGTACTGTACTGTAAAAGGAAGCGGTACCAAATTTTGTTGATGCCAGAGGTCAGAGAAAAAAGGCCAGACTGGTTTGAGCTGTTAGAAAGCCAACAGTAACTCAAACAACCAACCGAGGTCTGCAGAAGAGCATCTCTGAACACACAACACGTCGAACCTCACTAAAATTGGACAGTAAAAGATTGGAAAGATGTCGCCTGATCTTGTCAGGGTTTTATTCAGGGTCAGAATCTGGCATAACAACATGAAAGCATGAATTCATCATGCCTTGTCTCAGCGGTTCAAGCTTCTGGTGGTGTAATGGTGTGGGTGATATTTTCTTGCCACACTTTGGGTCCCTTAGTACCAATCGAACATCGTCTAAACACACCACAGCCTACCTGGGTATTGTTGCTGAAAACGTCCATCTCTTTATGACCACACGGCTTCAAATCTCAAATCATATCAAAATGTTTCTTGAACATGACAATGAGGTCGCTATTCTCAAATGGCTTCAACAGTCATCAGATCTCGATCTAATAGAGCACCTTTAGGATGTGGTGGAACGAAAGATTCGCACTGTTGATGCGCAGCCGACAAATCTGCAGCAACTGCGTGATGCTCTCATGTCAATATGGACCAAAATCTCTGAGGAATGTTTCCAGCAACTTGTTGAATCTGTGCCACAAAGAATTAAGGCAGTTCTGAAGGCAAAAGAGGGTCAAACACAGTACTAGCAAGGTGTACCTAATATATTGACCAGTGAGTGTAGTTTATGTAAATAAACTGTATATTTATTTACCATATTGTGAATATTTTTGTCTCATACTTTCAGATGTCACAGGGGTTGAGGGAAGGGCACTAGGGTTATGTTTAGAATACTCATATACCCCTTTCCCACCAAAGCATTTTGAGAGACGGTTTGGAGCTGGTGCCTACTTGCGAACCAGTTCTTTGTGTTTCGACAACCAAAGAACCGGTTCTCGGCCAGGAAAATTGATTCCAAAGCGGAACCAACTTTTTGCTGGACTAGAACCGTTCTTTTACCACTTCATGCTTACGTCGGGGGCTGGGGGCGGAGTTATTGTGACCAACAACACGAAGGGAAAGGTTGTGACCGCAATTGCTAAAAACGTAGCGCCAGTAGAAAGATAGTACAACGATTTTCCACCAAAAAAGAATGGGTTCGGAACTGGTACTGGTTCAAAGTTGGTTCAACGTGCGACCCTTCTCAGAACCTGTTTGTTATTCCACTGACTAGAGAGCCCAGCGAATGTCTTGCTCTCTCTCCCTCGCGCATATTAATCAAATTCTATTGAAACGATAAAAGGTCGTAAGACCACAGTTTCACGTGAAGCATTTGGAGACTTTTTTTTTCTCCTGAATTACCACTGTGTGTGAATTGTGCGAAAAAAACACGTTGCATATCTTCTCCAAAAAGCGTTCCGCCCATTCAGCTGACATAAACCACAAATCTTGCGCGGTGTCCTAAACTGCAGAGATAATCACACAAGTGTGCCGTGGCTTCTAACGCTAGAGTAACGCCTTTATTTTCAACGCGACCTTGTACCCAAACCATTTTGAAACTGAAAGGGGGACATTTGTCCTCCGATTACATACAAGCTCCTTGGTGCCGCGTTTCCGGGACTCATGTTTCGCAGTGTAATGAGTGGAAGGTGGCGCCGGGGCAGTGTGTGTGTGGGAGGAAGAGCGGCTGAGAGATGCGACAGAGTTGTAAAATTGCTCAAAATGGCTGTTACTTCAAATAGCATAGCATATTTTAAACTAATCGGTTAACCGGTTTCAACCGGCTAATGAGGCTCGGTGGTCGGTCAAGAAAATTTTTAGTTTTCGCCGAAGCGGCTCTCAAAATGCTTTGGTGGAAAAAGGGCAAAAGAGTCTTCTTCTGACCCCAATATTGGATCGCAAAGCCAGGAGAAAGTTGGCGCAAGCGTTTCTGGGAAATCTAAGACTTATGGCGACGTACACAGTGACGTAACGGCGTCGTACGCTGGGCATTCTAGTCAGTGGAAAAACAAACAGGTTCTGAGAAGGTTCGCAAGTTGAACCAACTTTGAAGCAGCACCAGTTCTGAACCATTTCTTTTTTGGTGGAAATGAGGTAACAGGATGCGGTATGCTGTGCAGAGAACGTCAGTTTTTTGTTGTTTGTTTTTTTTAATGCATGAACAACCATCCATAATGTCCAGCTACATTTACCAAAATGTGCAGCGTAACACAATGCATGTATTTGTATGCCACAATGCAGTGCACTCAACTTAACCTTCCATTCCTAGTGTAACGCATGATTCATGTGGATTTTATTTTATTTTGTGAGAAGTAAGAGACCAGAGAGTAACACGACACATGAAACTAGTACAGCTACTGGCTTTGACTATCGGAAATCGGTTACTTCGGGGAAAAAGATCAGTTGTATAGAATATCAGTCCTTTTTTTTTTTGATCGCTCAATGTCAAATTCGACCAATCATAAACAAGTATTCAAGCTGTGTAATAATAACCAAATTTATTTCTGATATGGCTAATACTGGACACCTGTTAATAGTTAAATGACGCATGCTCTTAGACAGTAGACTAGTACTCAATTCCAAGTTGTTAGCTTTTCTGCCTTTTCAGTATTTTCCAAGGGTGTTGCAAAGTTAAATTATTATGAGCCTGGCTAAATTCGCTTCAAAAATGGGGTCAAAAACTAACCAACTCCGTGTTTCCCCTTTCGGTCCATCCAGTGGGTGTATGTTAAGTTCTCTGAAAAGCAGTTCAGGATGGAGTCACAGCAGGTCTCTGGGGCTGGTTGTGTGATTCAGGGCAGGAGGGCTTAGCTCAGAGCTCAAGAGTCGCTTTAGTTTTTACAGTCAGTGGCAATGGGATTAGACATTAATAGTTCTTTAAAGAGCTGAAGCAGATTGACGCCGTCACCTCACACACCCTTAGCAGTGTGCAGTGCTTACACAGCTAACACTAAAAAGTCTCTGCTTTTACCACTAAACCGAGTTTAATGAAGTGATGCAATCCTCTTCAAGAGTGAATGTTGCACTGTCACTCGTGGGATCATATTGTTTACTAAAACTATTTCGATAAAATATATTTCTGTCAGTTGCCATCAGAGTACTTCTGCCTAAAATGAACCCTAATGGGTACTATCAAGTTGTTGTGAATAAAGGCAAATTGTGATTAAGTAATAATGTTGTTATTTTTTTTTCTTTGTTGGTTAAATCAGCAGTTTAGCTTTTCTTGTAGGCATGCATTCTGTGACCATTTGTGTTGTGGTTTTTATTTTTTTGTCTGGTCATTCTTTCTTTTTTGTTTAGTTTTTTCTTGTGTTTTTTTTGTCTCATCTTCTTTTTTTTTGTTTTGTTTCACTGTAAAAAAATATTGTTGGTTTAACTTAAAAAAGTAAGTAACCTGGTTGCCTTAAAATTTTAAGTTGATTGAACTGGAAAAAGTGAGTTAATACAATGAAGGAGATTTATTTAATAACCAGAAACTCAAAATAATAAGTTATCTCAACTAAATAAATTATTTAAGTTGATTTGACAAAAGAAAATATGTTGTGATAACAAATCTTGAAAATATGTTTTTACAGTGTACTCAAACTCGGATACAATTGTGACAAAAATAATGAAAATGGATGGTTCTATTTGTTGTTTTGGTTTTTATTTGTGTATTCAAAAGTACTCCAAAACTGATGGTTATGATACATTTGGGTTTGTTTGTTTTATGTGTGTGTTTGTGGTTTTGTCTTGTCTTGTCTTGGCATGTTTTTCTTTGTACACAGTTGTAACAATAGTGAAACCGATGCTTTTGTCTAGATAAAATGCAAATGCTATCAGTAGATGCTTTCCCCTTTTTCTACATTGATTTTGAAGTGCAATTCTAATCGATTGAAATACCAGAAAATGTGCTAGACAAATATGTAACCTGCAAGACCCTAAGTATGTATTGGACTGTAATGATTGATGTTGAGGACAGTAAATGATGACCATCCAGTTCTGTGGAAAAATTCAGTTCTGCATTATGAATGCATTTTTTCTTACGCCGTTTTTGTGTGTGAGTACACAGCATGTGTGTCTTTGCATGTTGGGAACTCCAGAGTTTAGCGTCTGCATGTGTTTGTAGCCCTGTGTATCTTGTTTGTTCGGGCCTCACGGTTGTGGTTTGTGTTCACTTCCGTTGCTAAGCATACAGTGCTACACATGTTGGCTTCTTTTCATCACACCTGTGTGTATGTGTGTGTGAGAAGAGAGGGTTAACTCTAGGGCATTGGCTGCTATCACGGCTCCCTGCGGCAGTGTGCTGTTGGGAGTTCGGTTTCCTCCGAGTGTTTATCTGTGTCGACTGAGCATCATTATGAGCTGCTCTGGGTTGTATTTGCTGTTGTTTTCTGAATGGTTCCGGGGAAGAGGTGTGTGAGAGTGTGTGAGAGGGCGCGTGTGCCGGAAACCGAGACTGCGTAATTGCTAAAGGTGTTTGTTGCTGACTTTGTGCATTGCTTTGTCTCTGCTCCCTAATGAGAATATAAAGCTGAATTTTATAGGGTTATCAACACATTATGAAGTCGTATTTCACCCCAAAAGAAGAAAAGAAATTGTATTTTGCATGCATAAAACTAAGGTTATTTTTAAGACTTTTGATATGCATTTTGACATTGTTTTCTTGACACTCCACATCGTCCATTTGCAAAAAAATGATATATATATATCATTAATATAATATATTAAAAAATGATATATATATATCAATATCATTAATGCATTTTATATATATATAATGCATTAATGATAATCATCATGTTTTGACAGAATATCAGCATAAATAACATGCAGAGCAACAAAAATTCTATATTTTAAAATATGTATTCATCTACAAAGACTAAATAAAACTATGCATATGTATATTTATATATATATTAGGGATGGGTAACAATTAATCACAATTAATCACATCCAAAATAAAAGTTTGTGTTTACATAATATATGTGTGTGTGGTGTGCATAATTAATTTGTATATATAAATACCCACACATGCATGTGTTTATTTAAGAAAAATGTGTAATTAATATATCAAATACTTATATATTAAATAAATGTATAAATATATATAAAATATATACATGCAAATATTTCTTAAATATACATTCATGTGTGTGTATTTATATATAAAAATTAATTATACACACTACACACACATTATATTATGTAAACACAAACTTTTATTTTGGATGCGATTAGTCGTTGCCCATCCTTAATCTATATACATATACATAATATACATATACACAGTTTTATTTAGTCTTTGTAAATCTTTTTTTTTTTTTTTTTCAAATATACTGAACATTTTAATTTGCATCATGGTAATGAGAATAATAATTTGTCAGAAATTAGAATTTGAGAGGAAATTGTTGTTTTTTTGAGTATTTGATTTAATAATTTTACCCTTAGTTTTATTAGCGAAATACTTTTACTTCACTTATCGAAATACAATTGTTAGTTTTTTTGCGATAAAATATGACATGCACACCTTCTTACAACATAAAGTTTGTCTCTACTTAATAAGAACAACTGAGTCGCATTTTATGAATGGCTTTATCAACAACGAAAAGCTATTTCGTGGGGATTTTAAAACAGACTTAAAACTGAAAGCATGCAAACCACAATAAAGAATCCAGAGTATCTAAAAATACAAATTTGAGATTAAAGTTATAAGGTGCTTTTCGTGTTCATTAATTGTTCTTGCGTTCTCTAGCTGTGTCATCCTGGTTTGATGTGGTCTCCATCAGTTTTGGCCACATCGTCCCTCTGACACTAATATGTGTGGTTGTGTGTGTGTGTGTTTTTGAATTTGATCTTTTGAATCAGCGCTCTCCTGGAAGCCCCAGTGCATGCTGGGAGGAAGTTAATGCTTCTCGTCTGTAACCACATCTTAGATGAGCTCCACGTACAGCGGCCACATCCGCCTCAAGCCTCTGCATCACCACAGCGCTCCTGCCAGTGTGTGCGCACGATAGTGTGTGTTAGTGGCCGTACATATCCGACCCTACAACTGACAAACCTCCAGGCTATTTTCAAATGCTGTGTTTAGATGTACCAAAAAAAGTTATTTTCAAATGATGTAATGCATTTAGGCAGCTTTTATATACATTTACATTGTGACTGTAGCTCAGACAAGTGCCTTCTCACACACCTCACTCTCCTCTCGGCAGGTGAAGCAAAGAATCTGGGTCCGAGCTCAGGTCCGAACCGACTCCGTGACCTCTCCACCTTCTGTACAATCAGTTTGGACCAGGAGGAAGTATACCGCACAAAAGCCTACGAGAAGAGTGTAAGGTAAGATGGTGAACAGTGCACAAACATCACATGCAAACTATGTGCTGATGTTGATGATATTTATCTTAAAAGAACAGCACTTCTCATATATGTGGTTTTCATGCTGCTTCTCAAAAATGTAGGTCTACATTTTTTTTTTTCTGTCAGTAATGTATGCCCGTAATTTGAACAAGACCGGAAAGACTGTGCTTTTTTGTCGTTTTATTTCGTCCATCACAGTTGTTGCACAATATACCATAGCCTATATTACAAAAATGAACTATATTTAAGGAAAAAGAAAATGTGAATAGGTTTTAACTGCCCAAATCTAGATATTCTGTAAAACTAGTTAACCCACAATTGTTACCCTAATTTTTACTTGGTCTAACAAGGAATAGTTCACCCAAAAATGTAAATCCTGTGAGAATTTACCGGTACTCATCCACATGCTGTTCCAAACTCATAAGATTTTGGTTAATCTTTGAAACACCCCAAAAGATATTTTTAATGAAACCTGAGAGGTTTCTGTCCCCCCATTGAAAGTCTAGGTAACCAAAACTTGGACGATTCAAAACTGGGTCATAAAGAATCACACACTTTAATCAATTTTAATTAAAGTTGTGTGAAGAGATAAAATCACTTTACATTGAATTTTGCTGATAAATAATATTTTTGATTTCAATTAATTTAAAATTAGCTTGCACATGATCATTTTTTATGTTAAATCTTTTTTTTAAATGCTGATGTTATTATCAAGGGATGATATTAATTGACCCCAAAACTCACGTTCACGTTGACTTTTGTTTTTCCGTGGAACATAGATATTTTGGAAAGTGTCTAGAAAGTTTTTGCTCATAAAATTAAAAAGGTTATTTTGTACCTCATTGACTTACAGTGTATGGACATAAACGGTCAAACGCTCTTATGCTTGCTACATAAGACAATGGGTCTCATTCATGAAACATTCGTAAATATACGAGTAAATATGAGAGTGATTTGCGCATAAAGAGAACTTCCCGAAAACTCTTCTCCTGATTCACAAATACTTCGTAAATGTCAGATGTGATAGTAAAATGTGTGTATGTGCTAATGAATTCCAACCAATCGTAAATGGGATGCGCGTGCACGTTCATTCTCAATTATACCATTAATCAGGCCCATTATATCCGACTGACATCTATATGCATATAATAACATGAATGCAAATGAAAAAGAAAGATTTCTCGGATGCAAAAATTGAAGTTTTATTATCACAAGTTCATACAAAACGCCACATTTTATTTTCAAGCGTAGCCTACATAGTGGCGCATCAGGTCCTAAAAAAGGAAGCAATTGGCAGCATATTACAGATGCAGTTAATGGAGTTTCATCTGTTAATCGAACAGTCCCAGAAGTGAGAAAAAAATGGTTTGACATTAAGCTTGACAGCAAAAAACGAATTAGTTGACTTCGGAAAAATCGTATTCAAACTGGAGAAGGACCGCCATCGATCACCAGATCTGCTATTAATGGCTCTCATAATAAAAGTAAAAAGAAAAACCGTATGTAATTACTATATAAAATATTTTTTTTCAAAATGCTGTTTAAATATGTACCCGATAAGGTGAATTAAAATGCAGCCTTATTAATGAGCAAAACGTTCGGATGTTAAGCGCACCATGTACGCGTGGCTGGGAGCAGGTGTAGATTTCTTGCGTACCAACTAACATTTGGAAAATACGAAAATTTTAATGAATCCGAAAATTTACTCCAGAACCATTTTACACACGATTTACACACAAATTCGTTCTGCTCGTGTTTCATGAATGAGACCCATTGTCTTTTGATGCTTTGGTGCTTAAAGGCCTTAACTGCTTGAACCCCGATAAATGCTGCTTGCAGCTTTAATTTCTTTTGTGTTCCAAACGAGAAAATGTAAGTCACACAGGTTTTGATCACCATGAGTATCCCTTTAAGGTATTCTGAGTGTTTTAGCAGATTGCTGGGGTGTTCTGGGTGGTCAAAACAGTCCAATCCTAAGCCCCTGAGATAGTTTTCAATGCAATTCTATGCAAGATTTGAGACATGAATGGTGTGGGAATGTGTGCTGAGCTTCAATACTTTATTTATTTATTTATTTTTACCATTCACTCGTAAGTAGACCTTCCGCTCTGCACTGGATTTGCCTTGTCTGACTGACGGTTCATGATATTAGATGTACGTTGTGTTTGGCGATATTACATTGTGTACATTTTCTGTTGCAAAAGCGTCTAGTCATTGAAAGAGGCACATTTTCTCACACTCTTTCTGAAAGCTTTTCCTTGTGGTATTTCACAACAGTTTTTTCCCCTCTGTTCAAAGGGCTCAGTTGGCTGTGTCTAAGGAAGGGTGTCCACCTACGCGTTCCCTCACTTTTCTCTCTCACACTTGCTATCTAGCACTTCTTGTCTTTCGTTCACACACTCGTTTGCAAACAGCCTCTCTCAGAGCGTGAAGGTTTTCCACCAGTCTTTCCTAATCTTTCTTTCTCTCATCTGGCTTATTATTAAACACTTTCTGAATTTGAGGTTGTTTGTGTGTGCCGCGCGTAGCCACGTTTTCAGTATTTCGAGTCGAGTGCTTTACCTGTAGTTGGGAAGGTCAGAATCTGTTCGTTTGTGTGAATGTATGTTGGGAGCGCATGCGCTCTTGAGTGCGTGGGCTATGAGTGTGTAATTTGTGTGTGTGTGTAAGAGAGCTGGAGTGTGTGTGGGTGGATGAGCATTCTCCTCTCAAGTCTCAGCTGAGGTATTTGCTGTTGCAGTCACACAGCAAGAAGTTAATTCTTTTGCATGTGAAACCTTTTTTTACTCTTTAATATGACGTACAGATATTTACATTTGACACTGACTCCAAAAAGTATTTGAGTACTTGAGTAGAATAACCACATTTTGTAGTACATGATCTATTATCATTGAAATTGAATTTGTCACAGTTCTTTTTTATTTTAATTACATCTATTATAATTGATAGTTCGTTTATTTAATAATTCATCTGTTTATATGGGTTTGTTTTGTCATTTAAATCTAATTGTGTAAGATATTTTGGGTGAAATATTGTACAATCTTTGTTTGATAATTAATGTAATGCAATGAAACTCATACATTTCTAATGATGTCTTAAAGGGATACTCCACTTTTTTTGGAAATAGGCTCATTTTACCACTCACCCAGAGTTAAACAGTTGGGTTTTACCGTTTTCTAATGTATTCAGCCAATTTTTTTTTTTTTTTTTTTTTTTTTGATATTTAGAAGAATATCAGTAACCAGACAGTTTCTGGTCTCATTGACTTCCATAGTATATTTTATTTTTATATTTTATATAACCAGAAACTGTCTGATTCCTGATATTCTTCTAAATATCAGAAAATCGGCTGAATGGATTTGAAAACGGTAAAACTCAACTGTTTAACTCTGGGAGAGTAGTAAAATGAGCCTATTTCCAAAAAAGTGGAGTATCCCTTTAAGTGGTGTCACAAACTGTGTCAATGACATATATAATAGGGCCCTATGAAATACATTTTATTTTTCTTTCCAAATTCATTTTTTTTCTTCCATTTTTAATGTTTCTAAATATTTTTTTGTCTTCTTTCTGGAATCAATTTTAATGATTAATTTCGATTAACTAGATTGTTAAAATAGATTTTATGAAACATGCAATTTAACAACAATTTATTACAAGTTTACCAAAAATATATATTCTAGGTACCTATGGTTATTTTTTTTTCCAAATTTTTTTTAATAGTTGAATTAAATGTTTTATTTCCTGTCTTCTCAGCTGAATTTTTAAAACTTTAACCACTAAATCATTCATGTATTTTTATTTTTATTTTACAATGATTGGGCCGTATGAAATGTTAGATTTTTGTGTGTTTAAAGCATTAACAATTTTATTAATCTTTTAATATGTAATCAAATGAAAAGTAAACCAGTTTAACGTTCTCTAGTTTTCTGCTAACATAATTATGGCCATGTGAATATTACACAAAACTTTAGATAATATAAACTAAAACATTTTTTTATTTTTTTATTTATACAAAATGTAATATCTTTCTCCTGCTCTAATGCAGTGTTTGTTGCAGTTTTTTGTTTGGAATCACTAGGGATGCACCGACATGAACATTTTGGCCGATACCGATAACCGATAATTCTTTATATTTGAAAGCCGATAACCGATATATCAGCCGATAAATCTAAATCCAATTATTTGAATAATTTTTAAGAGCCTGATTGCAAAAACAAAAGTCTCACAATTAAAATCCATTTCCCAATCACAATTATAATGTTCTCATTATAATTTCATGAAGCCGATATGACAGCACATTTTTATCTTAACTATATTTTTCTTTTTGATTTCAATCATATTTCAAGCAATTAAGATCAATCATGTTGAACAGTGCGCATCTTAAGTGCCTCAAGTGTTGAAGAAAATAATTCTTTATTTATTAGCTTTAATATATCAGCCAAATTGTATTATCGGGCCGATAACATAAAAATGAACAAATATCGGCCGATACCGATATGGTGGCCGATATATCGTGCATCACTAGGACTCACTGGTGTGGTTGTGATTAACAGTCTCTGTCCTTTTCTTTAGTCCGTTCTATGGCGAGGACTTCTACTTCGAAATCCCGCGCCCATTCCAATGCCTGTCCTTCTATGTGTACGCCAAGAGCATGTTCCAAATAAGGGATCTACCTGTAGGTCAGTATCTTTCACCCTTGTTTTGTCTCATGTACAAGATTAATACACAGTGTACATGTCAACTAAAGATTGTGTGTGTGTGTGTTTGTAGGTAAAGTAGCCATCAGGAAGGAAGATCTGTATAAATACTGCGGGAAAGAGAACTGGTTTCACTTACAGCCCGTGGATCCAAACTCAGAAGTTCAGGTGAGTGAACAGTTAGATGGCATTGAAGCTATTCAGCACACAAACACCCCCCCAACAGAGCAATACATGAATACACAGCCTTACTTCCCTTCTGTGGTTAGTCACCCACCGTGGTTTGGGCCAATCGGGTGACATTATGATTACTCATTGCCTCGCTATACCCAATGAGATCAATGTATGATTAGTCAGCTCTTATATGTGGTCCAATGACTTGAAAGCAGATGAAGGCCTAACTCCACATCCTGTTTTTGTGTATGGTGTATGCACAGATCTGTTTTGTACACAAGTATGGTTCACTATTCAGCAGAACCAGGGGCAGTGGGTGTGGATTTACTGTATCAGAAACAAAAAGTGTTTACGGAAAGGAATTCGTGTTTTGTAAAATCTGTTTTGAAAAAGAAAATGGAAAAATTAAAGGGATAGTTCACTTTGAAATTCATTTTTGGTATGTTTTAGATGTTCAAGATGTAGGTGTTTTTGTTTCCGCAGTAGTTTCAGTGAGATATTTTGAGGTCAAACCATTCTTGTCTGTTATTCATATAATGCAGGTCTATGGTCACCACCTCAAAGAGCATGCACAGAGAAGTCCAAATTGAACATGATTTAATGACTCGTAAATGTAAGCACACATTGATGGCCTAAGACACGAAACGAGTGGTTTGTGTGAGAAAACGAACAGTATTTGTATCGATTTTACCTCTTGTAAGCACAGCCATGTCCAAGCACTCTGAGGGCGCGGGAGCTTTGTGGCTATGGTAACGAGGTAAAAACGATACAAATACTGTTCGTTTTCTCACACAAACCGCTCGTTTCGTGTCTTAGGCCATCAATGTGTACTTATATTTACGAGTCATTAAATCATGTTTAATTTGGGCTTCTCTGTGCTTGCTCTTTGAGGTGGTGACCATAGACCTTCATTATATGACTAACAGACAAGAACGGTTTGACCTAAAAATATAAAAATTGAAACTACTGCGGAAACAAAGACACCTACGTCTTGGCTGCCCTTGAGGTAAGCTAAAACATATCAAAATAATTTCAAAGTGAACTATCCCTTTAATTGGAGGACAATTTCAAATAGCAGTTTGCCAACCAAGGAAATTATACTCGGCAGCCAAGATTTGCATACGTGTTTTTTACGTTTGTATGTGTATTTATAAAATCAGTTTAAATTGAAATTTGCCAATATTTTGAATACTTGTAATATATTTGCGATGATTTCTCTATGTAATTAAGTAGCACTGTGAATGTTGTTCAATTTTATTTGACTTTTTATTTGTTTGTTTTTTTGTTTTTTTAACGGTGTCATTTGACTTGTTAATTGCAACTTGCTAGATATGTTTGTAGTGATGCTTTAAGACTGGATTATCGAGGGCTTGGAGCCAGAGGGGCGTAAGTGGCTTTCAACAAACTTTACAGGGGAGACAAAACAAAATTTTCACCACACTTCAATCACCTGTATTATTAACCTTAAACCACAAACATTGCAAGTTGCAACCACAGGCATACTTACATGAATGAGTATTTAAGTAAAAAAAAAAAAAATGACACATTAACACAATGAACATGGGTGGGAAATTAACTTTTTTGCCCACCAGCCACAGTGGCTGGTGGATGCCCAATTTTACCAGTCAATTATATTTTTTACCAGCCACTTTTTCCGAAATTCAAATTTATAAAAGAAAGTGCACTAGCATATTTTGAATTGCTTCAGTTAATTTGATACGATTCGATTTGATTTCATTAACTTTATTGTCTGTTCAGATTTACTGGACAGACAATAAAAAAATAAAACAAAAAAATAATTTTATTTATTTATTATTATTAATACAACATAAATACATAATAAATCAATAAAAAGCGATGTGAAAAAAGTTACTTTAGTCTTCTTCAGAGTCATCATCATCTTCGGACGTCTCCTCATCTTCAAATTGGCTCCTCTGTGGATGCTCACGGGCGTACGCCCTTAAAAAAAAGCACTATTCCGCACAAACAGGGCAACCATAATATGTGAGCAACATGTATGTACATGTTTGTATTTTGGAGATAATTTTATGCATGGTTATTTTACAGTTTATTTTTTAATATTAGTTAAGGCTGTATGACCATAAATAATGGAGTATTGAAGTGTATTTTGCTGCTAATTGAAAAAAAATCCAGCAAAACGCGCCAGTGCGATTGCCGACCCCAGAGGGTTAACTCAATAATAAAGCTGTAAAGTAGGCTATCTTTTAACTCAGGACAGCACCAATTTTCACAAATACAGATAAGATTGGAGATGAAAAGTTTAACTGACACGTAACCAAGCTCCGGAGCACCCACTTTATTGCCTCCTATCCTCACGGCTGCTAAAACTATCGCTAAACTAAATAGCGATAAACTAAAGAATGATAGCTAGCCATCACAAAACACAACTTACTTTATTTATTTACTATAAATTTACTTACTTGCACGTCCAAATGTAGTCCCGAAAAGGTCTGCCATTTTTGCCGATCGCATGGACGTTTCGGAATACAATTCTCATTCTGTGAAAATCATTCAAATTAGTTACTCGACAAAAGTGCATTATTGTTACTTAGCAACAGCATTCTTTGACAAAAGCTGTCCAATCCGTTACAAGAAATGTTTTAAGTAGTAGCCAATAAAATTATGCTTTACAATCTACCTGCCACTGTGGCTGGGATACAAGACAAAATCACCCGCCACTTTGAAAAAGTACCAGCCATTGGCTGGTGGCTGTTGCTAATTTCCCACCCTGAACATGTTCTAAAACATTTTCAAATAAAAAAAAAAAAATCAAATATGTCAGATGCGCCTTTTGTTGCTTTATTCAATACAGTTTGATCTCAGATAGGTATTTTGATAGATAGGACCTCAGATAGGACCTTTATTTTGATATAAAAAAACTCATATTCGCCCAAAATGCCACTTACGCCCCTCTGGCTCCAAGCCCTCGATATACTACATGACTTTTGCTCAGATTTTTGCCCCATTTGCAGTCTAGAAGAATTGATAGTAATTGCTGAAAGTGTGTCAGCAGATTTTGGACAGTCACAAAATCGCATAGTGTAAGATGGGCACAGACTGATTCCATCCAGTCGGAGCATATTAAAACACATTTGATATTTTGAGCTGATTTTAGAGCACATATCGTTATGCATGACACGTTGCTGCCGAAGCTGTCCTCTATCTACCAGTGCTGCAAATACAATAACAATACAAAAGTAAATTAAAGGGATAGTTCACCCAAAAATGAAAATTCTGTCATTAATTACTCCATGTCATTCCAAACCCATAAGACTTTCATTTTCCTTCAGAACACAAATGAAAATCTGAGAGCTTTCTGACCCTCTGTTGACAGCAATGCAACTGACACTTTGATGCTTCAAAAAGTTCATAAAAGAGATTGTAAATCTAATCCATATGAATTGAGCGGTTCAGTCCAAATTTTCTGAAGATATTCGATTGCTTTATATGCTGAAAAGATTCAATTTAGGCTTTTATTCACATATAAACATTGATCTGTGAACATAAACAGAAGCTCAACTGAACCTGCATTACGCACGAGAATGAACCTCATTGGTTCTCGCACGTCGAGCGATTGAGCTTTAGTTTACCACAACTGATCTGTGAGTTGATGAATGTTTATATGTGAATAAAAGCCTAAATTGAATCTGCTCATCATATAAAGCGAGCGTTTGTCTTCAGAAAATTTGGACTTAACCGCTCAATTCATATGGATTAGTTTTACAATCTCTTTATGAACTTTTTTTGAAGTGACAAAGTGTCAGTTGCGCTGCTGTCAATGGAGGAACAGAAAGCTCTCAGAATTCATCAAAAAGATCTTCATTTGTGTTCTATAGATAAATGGAAGTCTTACGGGTTTGGAACGACATGTGGGAGAGTAATGACAGAATTTTATCTTTTAAAACTGTCTTGAACAGAACACGTGTTACAAATAAGACTCAATAGTTGACTCATGAGCACAGATAAAACAACTGACTGCACCACTCAACTCTAGATACCATTGTAATTTGTTGAGTCCATGCTGACCGCGGCCGTCTACCCACCACAAAGAGTCACTACAACAATTACTGCAGTCCTCTCCTGCACGTCCATGTTTGTTTCATCTGTCTTGTGTCTGCTAGCAATGAGGCGTGTGTATCTGTATTGAGTTTGTGTTCGGAACAATGTGGAAGTCTGTTAGTGATCATTCTCAGTCGTTTGGTGTGCAATACCTGTTTTTTTTTCTCTGTAACCATTTTAAAGTTGTCCATTGTTTTATAATTTAAGTCTTTAAAAGTCGTGTAGTGTATTCCATCCTTTAGCTGTAAAAAAAAAAAAAATGTGTTGAGTTGATAAGATTATTTTCTCTAAATCAGTCCAAATAAGAAGTTCTAATATTTTCAATTCCTATTTTATTAATATTTACAATTAATAGTTTCGAAACTTATTTTTCTCACACAGACTGTTTTTTATTATATTAAAATATTTTATTAGATTAAAATATTTTTATTAATATTCGGGCTGTCAAATGATTAATTGCAATTAATCGCATACAAAATAAAAGTTTGTGTATTTACATAATATATGTGGGTGCACTGTGTATAATTATATATATATATATATATATATATATATATATATATATATATATATATATATATATATATATACACATGCTTGTATATATTTAAGAAATCTTTTCATTTATATACTGTATATAGATTTATATATATAATTTATATTATATATAAATAATATTTTTTTTCTTAAATATACATGCATGTGTGTGTATTTATATATATATACAAAATAATTATACACGGTGCACCTACATATATTATGTAAACACAAACTTTTATTTTGGATGCGATTAATCATTTGACAGCTCTAATAAACATTAATGACTCTTTATTACTGTGTATTGTTATATCAGTGCTTATAATAAAGGTTATTCACTTCAGTTTTGCATACATTTAGTACATTTTTTTTTAGTAAACTTAATTTCTACTATATTGCAATTCTTGCATCATTTGCGATCTTGGCAAAACTTGATAGACATTCTTTATTAAAAAACATGCTCATGGCTATTTTCGCACTCAAAGGAAACCAGATATCAAAATATAGAGTGTCGTCAAAATGCCGAAAATTATCGATTGTCTCTTAATAACCCTTGAGTTGAAATGTTGCCGTGTTATTTAACAAGAGTCAGGGCTGTCAAACGATTAATCGTGATTAATCGCATCCAAAATAAAAGTTTGTGTTTACAGAATATAAGTGGGTGCAATGTGTATAATTATTTTGTATATATATATATATATATATATATATAATTATTTTGTATGTATATATATATATATATATATATATATAAATACACACATATGCATGTATATTTAAGAAAAAAAATATTATTTATATGTAAAATATTTATATATATTATAAATTATATATGAATCTATATACAGTATATACATGAAAATATTTCTTAAATATATACAAGCATGTGTGTGTTATATATATAAATAATTATTTATATATAATATATATATATAAATAATTTTAAAAAATTATAAACAGTGCACCCAAATATATTATGTAAACACAAACTTTTATTTTAGATGCGATTAATCACGATTAATCGTTTTACAGCTCTAACGACAGTGGTTAAACACTGTGGTTTATATGTCTTTGACCCTGAGCACGAGAAAAAGGTGGGTGGCAGTTACATCCGATAATGTTCAGAGCCGCCCTGAACTGGCTGAAATCACAAGAAAGACGTTCCTCCATCTCGATGTTCAAAACGCCCTTACGTACACCAAAAACCTTAAGCAACTAATGTACACAAAACAAGTTGTATCTTTCCACATAGTTATAAAACGAGCGATTAACGGATATTGTAAATATACCGTATGTTGCAAACCGATCTCTACTTTGCAGGGATAAATGATTAATGACACGATTGAATAGATTTTAGAATTTTGCAATAGATGTTAAAATATATTTTTTAACAAGTAGGTCTATAGTACATGTCTGCTTTGGATATCTGTTAATGTTGAGTTATTGGTGCGTTCTCTGTGTCATTTTTCAAAGGAACTTGCACAAAATATTGCGTAGGAGTATGTGGGCGTTTTATGTCGTTTTCTTCTCTATCTTTCTCCCTCCCTGTCCTTTCCTTCTCACCTCTCCTATGTTTGCACTCTTTCTCATTCTGACACTATCAGCCTCAACAAATTTGACTGGCTGGATAGGTTATTTCCACATATCATATT
Organism: Cyprinella venusta; assembly: GCA_038021265.1. Lineage (NCBI taxonomy): Eukaryota > Metazoa > Chordata > Actinopteri > Cypriniformes > Leuciscidae > Cyprinella > Cyprinella venusta. Next base: position 29,095,497 of record CM075871.1, read on the forward strand.
ATATCATAAACATGTCCATCATGATAAAAGTCCAGACACTAAAAGTTTATGTTCAGCGCCATGGCCCTCAAAACATATTATAAAACAGTATAAAAAACATTGTCTATGGAGAGTCCCCACGAAGATGGAAAAACTTAGCGTGTGTGTGTGTGTGAATAGCTCAAATGAAGTGTAATTGCATCTGTGTTGGATATTGTGACTGAAGTCTTTCTATTTTGACAGGGGAAGGTTCATTTAGAGATGAAGCTGAATGAACTGATCACAGAGAATGGATCCGTCTGCCAGCAGCTTGTGGTTCAGTAAGTGATGCCTGTCAGTGTGTTTTTTTTAAATGTCTTTGAGCAGCACAACATGAATTGGCATTCACAACCCATTGTACTTCTGTAACATTACATACTTCGATGTGAAACAGGATATCATGAAGTCAAGGTTTGGCTAGTCGGCAGGGGCTCTTTATCCGCTGCTGATACAAGTCTTAACTAGTCTTTCTCCATTGATTGCCATTCAATTTTGTTTTTTATAATTCATTATATTACAGTAGATGTTTTACCAGTATCCAATATCCATATTATAGTAGTATCCATTGTCCGCAGTGGGTTGGTGAGTTCATGAAGAAACATTCTGTTCTACTTCACTATTCCTTAATCCCTTCCTATTCTAGTTTGTACTATACTGAATGATGGCTGAATGATATTAATGTAAATGAAAAGCTTAAAATGAATTAAATCATCCAAATCAATGAATAAAAATAAAATTGAAACTCTATCTCCGCATGCTGCGTATAACAGTGTGAACAATAATCACTTTATTTTCAAATTTGCATAATTTGCAACATTTTTGTGGACAGTTTTCTTCATTTCATCATATTTGTTACCACAATTTTTTATAAACCCACCTTAAAAGACTGTCTGTAGTTTTCTGCCAAAGTAAATTCTTTCAAACATTAAACCCTCAAGAATTTAAGAAATTCTAGTATTGTAACTTATAGTGTAAAAAAAAAAATCAAATATTATTTTTATATTAAAGTACAAATGTTTTTTTTTACAATAGTAACATATTTCTGTCTTATTATTTGAGTTTAATAATGGTGTATGTACACACTATACAATATGGTCTTTTTTGTTAACATTAGTTAAAATGAATGATCATTATGATCAATGTATTATTACAGCATTTATTTCACCTTTGTTAATGTTAGTTTTTTGAAATACAGTTAATTTTTTATTCATCTTATTTTACAGTGCATTTACTAATACATTTTTCAAAGCAAAAGTTTTATCTGTTAACATTTAGTTTCTGTTGAACATTAAGTTTAATAATCACTTTAAATGCACAATATATCGGCTACCATATCGGTATCGGCCGATATATGTTCATTTTTAATGTTATCGTCACTGACCCGATAAGAAAATTAGGCAGATTAATAATGTATTATTTCTTTCAGCTGAGACACTTGTCGCCATGATGGTTTTGAATTGCTTAAAATATGACTGAAATCACTTCAGTCAATCGCAACGTGCTGTCATGTAGGCTGCATAAAATAATTATGAGAAAATTATAATTGTGTGCTTGCGACACGAGTTTTAACGGTGAGACTTTCGTTTTTGCAATCAGGCTCTCAAAAGTTATATAAAAATTGGGATTTAGATTTATCGGCCAATATATCGGTTATCGGCTTTCAAATATAAACAGGGTTCCTACAGGGTCTTAAAAAGCCTTAAAAGCATTGAATTTATGAATTTGGAAATAATACCTTAAAAAGTCTTGAATTTTGATATCTGGGTCTTAAAAATTGTGCTGTATGTCAGTGTTAATTTCATTGACGAAAATAATGATAAACTTTTCTTCAACGACATTTTTTCACTGACGAAAACGAGATGCTAGTTTTGAATGACAAAAACTATGACGAAAATCTATTGACATTTTCGTCAACGAAAAAAAAAACTAAATGAAAATGTTAGATAGTGTCGATCTGGGAAGCAATCCAGTCAGAACTGATGTCCTGTGTGTGTTTAGCTAATGTTAAAACACAACTTAACATTGTTCGGCAAACTTTCTTGTGGCCTATTGAAATTTTTTTATTTTACCTGCTTGACTTGTCATCTTTTACCCATTCCACATTTGAAAAATAAATGAACACAAGTTGAAAGATTTTGTTTGTCTTTGCTGGTAGGGATGGGAAATTGGTATTATTTTTTTATATAAATGGTCTTAAAAAGGTCTTTAAAAGACTTGAATTTAACTTGAAGAAACCTGTAGGAACCCTGTATAAAGATTTATCATTTATCGCTATAAGCCAAAATTTTCATATCGGCTCAGCCCTATCACTTATATAGTATAGTTAACTAAAGAGTTTCTAAAATAATAATAATAATAATAATGTATTTCAGCTTTCTTTTAAGATTAAATGTTTATCCAAGTGCAGTTCATGACCAAATAATCACTTTTTTACCGAATTGTGCAACCCTAATTAAATTAGATTAAATATTTTAGGTTTTCCTGCATGTCATGTGACCATTAACCGAAAGCAGAAAACTGTAAACGTGCTAATGTGTTAAATTGGTCAAATATAATAATAACCTAAAATGTTAGGGGGTACTGTACTTCAAAAAAAAAAAATCAAATGGCTTTGTCTGACAATGATTGGGAATCTCTGATCTAGACAACTGCCACTGAGATAACGGGGGATGTTGAGCTATATACTTAATTAATCGTGTATGCTTTTTTATATAAAAAACAAACAAACAAACTACTACATTAGTTTGAAATGGCCATTATCTGGTTTACCAGTGTGCTTTCATTGCACGTCACACATGTGCACATGTGTACGCTGTGGACTACACACCACTACAGGGTTGTGTGTATTTTCTTTAATGGTGTGAAAAATGGTCTGACTCAATATAGAGTTGCTGACGTGCATCTCTGTGTTTAATGTTGGCCATCGCTGTTCATTCACACTCTCCCACAGAGCAGGTTGACGAAAGAGGAAGCGATGCCGTGACTGCAGGAAGCCCGCACTGCGCTGTTTCTGTGGTTTTGTTTTGGCGTCACACTGCTTTTTTCTCTCTTTCATGCTCTCTGCTTTTCTGTCGTTCTTTCTCACCTTCCTTCACCGCTTCACGGCTGTCACCATGACGACTACAAGTGTGAATTACTTCCTGTCTTGGATAGCAGTGCTTCTGCTTTCACCCTTCTTATCTGACACCTTCGTTTATAAACACGTTCTTCTTTCATCCTCTCATGCTCTCATTCATTCATATTTTAACTTGTGACGTGGAGGAACCTCTGACAAAGTCAACATCAGGGTTTAACAATAAGGATGGCTGAGAGGGTTTGGGGCCAGTTCACTGAGCTGCTACTTTCTGCTACTTTGGCCTTGCAAATGCAAACATTTGGTTGTATGGTTGCATGTATTAAACATTGGTGACATTTGAACCAGAAGAATTTACAACAATGCAGTGTTGTCTGGCTAACTAATATAGATAAGATTTTATCAGAATTTTGAGAAAGACTTGTAATGGAGTGCAACAGTCGGGTTCCAGAAGTAAAAACTCCATTCATTTTCTCCATTAAGGAAACCGTTAAAGACAGCCTTTCTTTGAGCTACAAGGTTGTCGAAGCCGTCAGCCAACATTATTACATCTTGGTTTTAAAATAATCATGTTTAACAGTGGAATTTGAAAAAAAACTTCATTTCCCATGATGCTGTGCAAAAATTTTCGTGATTTTTTTTTTTTCACTGTGTCTTAAATAAATCCAGACAGTAGCTTTTTTAATACCAAAAGAGGGTTTGCACTGGCACATAGTATTTGAAAAACAGTTTGCGAAGATTCTGAGATTCTGAAAGTGTGCATTCGATGGATACTTTACTATCCCATGCCATGAGGCCACGTAAGAAAGGAGATGTTAATGGCAGTGTAGCAGCGCAACTGATGTGATAGGTCAGGTGACAGTGACAACATGGGGATGCACTACATCCAAATATCATTACTACTACTGTGAAGAGACGACTCAACGCCGGCGATATGCCCTAAATTATTACATGATTAATTAAATGTATTTTTCCATGTAGATTTCTGAAATGCACTTTCTGTGTGTGTGTGTGTATATGTATATATATATATATATATATATATTAGGGGTGTCAAAACGATTAATCGCGATTAATCGCATCCAAAATAAAAGTTTGTGTTTACATAATATATGTGGGGGCACTGTGTATAATTATTTTGTATATATATAAAAACACACATGCATGTATATTTAAGAAAAAAAATATTATTTATATATAAAATATTTATATTTATATATAATATAAATTATATATAAATCTATAAACAGAATATACATGAAAATATTTCGTAAATATATACAAGCATGTGTGTGTGTTTATATTTCGAAAATAATTATACACAGTGCCCCCACATATATTATGTAAACACAAACTTTTATTTTGGATGCGATTAATCGTGATTTATAGTTTTGACAGCCCTAATATATATATATATATATATATATATATATATATATATATATATATATATATATATATATTGTGAAAAGCGCTATACAAATAAATTTGAATTAAATTGAATTGAATACTATGTATAATATACTTTTTTAATGGTTGCAATGTAAGTTTCAAACCAAATGTAGTACCTACTATACATTATACAACATTTTTTTTCTTATGAAGAAAATTATAGTTTTTTTTGTAAAAGGTGAAACAAACACCTTTACTTTTTTGTGACTCACGTAAAATGTTTATATGTATATTTTGAAGTAATATTACAATATAAAATAACTCTTTTTGTATTTTAATATATTTTAAAATGTAATTTATTCCTGTGATCAAAGCTGCATTTTCAGCATCATTATTACTCCAGTCTTTACCCCTCAAGATACATTTCTTAATATTATCAATGTCAAACACTTGTGCTGCTTAATATTTTGTTGAAAACTGTGATACAATTTATAATTATTCATTGCTGAATAGAACGTTCAAAAAGAACAGGAATTATCTGAAATATAAATAAATAAAATATATATATAGTTTAAATATCTTAACTACTTTCGATCAATTTAATGCATCCTTGCTGAATAAATGTATTATTATTATTGGTCAGGATGGAGAAAATGGCATAATAAATGGACCCTGTTTTCTTCATTATTACATGTTTATGATCTTGTTGTGATTGATTTTGTGATATTGGTGTGTTTAATTTCAAGGGAAAATGCCAAATAGTTAGTTAGCCATTATTTAGTTTAGACCATAGCCTAAAACAGTAGCCTAAATATCCTGTTTCACTTGGAAATGTGTCAACCAAGTAAAATTGGTTAAGAATGCAGTTTGATGTTGACTTGAATGGTGTGTTGCTTAGTCTCATATGGACAGAGCTTTCTGCTGTTTGATATTAATGTTATTTTTAATAACAGGCTCATTAATGTGTGTGTCTTTGCAGGATAATTGCGTGTCAGGGTTTGCCTTTAATAAGTGGACAAAACTGTGACCCGTACGCCACAGTAACACTTGTAGGGCCCGCCAGGTAGGTTTTATAAACATTACAAATCACAAAGTTTACTGTAAAGGAACAGAGGTTTACATAAAACTTGAAGGTTTTTAAATGAAGCACTGAAAACAGTCAAAATGCATTATTGTGACTGTTTCCAAATCAGTCAGTCATAAGATCGTTTCGGCCTCTGTCACCGGTCTAGGCTGAAATGAGTACATAACATCCGCTCTGATTCAATAATAACATCCTGCTCTCTGTCTTTCTGTTTTTCTCTCTCGCAGGTCTGACCAGAAAAAAACTAAAGTGAAGAAGAAAACCAGCGACCCTCAGTTTGAGGAGACCTTTCATTTTGAGGTACAGCCACATCCATTCATTCAGTAATAGTTCATGAATGTTGATTTTGTGAGTCTAAATCATGTTTCTGAACCAACTTAAATGACATAAAAAGGTATCGTCATTAATTTTGATCATGATTTCTCGCGGATGTGGTATGCATTTGTAGCATTAGCCATATTCAAATACAATTCACAATGTTTCTGCAGGTCACAAGGTCAAGCAGTTACAAGGGGAGGTCACACTTCCAGGTGGAGGAGGAGGACATAGAGAAACTAGAGATCAAGTGAGTTCTCTTCTTCGTTACTGTGTTGGCATTGTTTCGTGTTAGCCTCTCCTGGATGTATGTTTTTGTTGTTTTATGTAGTTTTGTTCTCTTCTCTTCTTCATTGTTGTGTTGTCAATGTTTCATCCTTGCCTCTTCCAGTAGGATGTACAGTATGTTTGTTTTGTTCTCTTCTCTTCTTGTTGTGTTGGCATTGTTTAATCTTAGCCTTTCCTGGCTGGATGTATGTTTTGTTTTTTGTTTTGTTCTCTTCTTCATTGTTGTGTTGGCATTGTTTCATCTTAGCCTCTCCTGGCTGGATTTTTGTTTGTTTGTTCGTTTGTTTTGTTTTTCCTTGTTGTGTTGGCATTGTTACATCTTAGCCTCTCCTGGCTGGATTTTTGTGTTGTTTTGTTTTGTTCTCTTCTTCATTGTTGTGTTGGCACTGTTACATCTTAGCCTCTCCTGGCTGGATGTATGTTTGTTTGTTTGTTTTGTTTTGTTCTCTTCTTCATTGTTGTGTTGGCATTGTTTCATCTTAGCCTCTCTTGGCTGGATGTTTGTTTGTTTGTTTGTTTTGTTCTCTTCTCTTCATTGTTGTGTTGGCATTGTTTCATCTTAGCATCTCCTGGCTGGATGTTTGTTTGTTTGTTTTGTTCTCTTCTCTTCATTGTTGTGTTGGCATTGTTTCATATTAGCCTCTCCTGGCTGGATGTTTGTTTTTGTTTTATTTTGTTCTCTTCTCTTCTTCATTGTTGTGTTGGCATTGTTACATCTTAGCCTCTCCTGGCTAGATGTTTGTTTTGTTTTGTTTTTCCTTGTTGTGTTGGCATTGTTATATCTTAGCCACTCCTGGCTGGATGTTTGTTTGTTTGTTTGTTTGTTGTGTTTTTTTCCTTGTTGTGTTGGCATTGTTGCATCTTAGCCTCTCCTGGCTGGATTTTTGCTTTGTTTTGTTCTCTTCTCTTCTTCATTGTTGTGTTGGCATTGTTACATCTTAGCCTCTCCTGGCTGGATGTATGTATGTTTGTTTGTTTGTTTTGTTTTGTTCTCTTCTTCATTGTTGTGTTGGCATTGTTTCATCTTAGCCTCTCCTGGCTGGATGTTTGTTTGTTTTGTTCTCTTCTCTTCATTGTTGTGTTGGCATTGTTTCATCTTAGCCTCTCCTGGTTGGATGTTTGTTTGTTTGTTTTGTTTTGTTCTCTTCTCTTCATTGTTGTGTTGGCACTGTTACATCTTAGCCTCTCCTGGCTGGATTTTTGTTTTGTTTTGTTTTGTTCTCTTCTCTCCTTCATTGCTGTGTTGGCATTGTTTCATATTAGCCTCTCCTGGCTGGCTGGATGTATGTTTGTTTGTTTTGTTTTGTTCTCTTCTCTCCTTCATTGCTGTGTTGGCATTGTTTCATCTTAGCCTCTCCTGGCTGGCTGGATGTATGTTTGTTTGTTTGTTTTGTTCTCTTCTCTTCTTCATTGTTGTGTTGGCATTGTTTCATCCCATAATAATAATAATAATAATATATTTTATTTGTAAAGCACTTTTCATAGTTAAAAACAATCCCAAAGTGCTACAAAATATAAACAAAGATAAAAACCGGGAAGAAAAAATAAAAAGTTAGCAAAAGGTAAAAAATGCTTGCTTAAAAAGTAGAATTTTTAGTCCTTTCTTAAAAGAGTCTATGGCTTGAGGAGCCCTTAGGTTTTCTGGAAGGGAATTCCAAAGACGCGGTGCGGCTGAGCAGAAGGCTCGATCCCCCATAGTAGGGAGCTTAGTTCTCGTGGTCGAAGAATCTTAGCCTCTCCTGGCTGGTTTGTTTTTGTTTTGTTCTCTTCTCTTAATTATTGTGTTGGCATTGTTTCATCTTAGCACATGTTTTTTTGTTTTTTTTTTTCCCTTTGTTTGAGATCAAGTGAGTCCTTTAACTTCTTTGTTGCGTTGTCAGTTTAATCTTTGGCTGTAATGGCTGGATTTGTGTGTTTGCTTGATTTTGTTCTCTTCTTTTCTCTACTTCATTATTGTGTTGTCATTGTTTCATCTTTGTCTCTTCTGGCTGGATGTATGTTTGTTTTTGTTTTGTTCATCATGTTTTAACTTTTGCTTCTCTTGGCCGGGTGCAGACTTTTGTTTTTGTGCGAAGCCTTTTTAAAAACGGTATATAACTGCACATATTGAATGTTTGTGGATGATTATGATACTCGGGGATGAGTGCTTATTTGATTGAAGGACTGTATGTAATGTCAAAAATATTTTGACGAATGTGGCTTTGCTCTGATTTGACACATAATGTGCCACTCTGAATTGTCCCATATAGCCCTCTGCAGAAGCTGACAGGTAAGAGTAGGTGAAACCACCAGACGGCACATTAGACCTTGACACTAATGTGTGTGTGTGTGTGTGTGTGTGTGTGTGCGTTTATGCATGATTTTGTGTGTTGTTGGTTTTCCACTCAAAGGCAATTTATTTGTGTGCATGTTTGATATGAGAAAAAGCTTCTTCAAGTAGTGGAGAGAAAAATGACTAACCCACCTCGATGCAAGTGCATCTATACTCTGCATCCTGAATTTCAGATTCAGTTTGGCTGAAAATGGGAGAAGTTCAACTGTGTGCCACTGCCTTTCCGGTGGTTGAATACATTGAAACAGAGCACTGTTTGTGTTTTATAAATGAACATTTAGCTAATGCACACTTTCTTGTACTCTCCCTTGCAGGGTAGAGCTGTGGAATAATGGTAACTTGGCACAGGACGTGTTCCTCGGAGAGACACGGGTATCTGTGAAAATCCTGAGAAACGACCATGTCCACAAAGCATGGTAAGAACATACACACACTCCCTCACACTGGACATTATATTGAATATTCAATGCTGGCATTATCCACCTATTTTAAAGCAAGTGTTTTAATGTAAAATTGCAAACTGGTATTTCTTATCATATTACTTGAATGTATTACTGTTCGTTCACACCGGGCGCGAATAGCACGTCAAATTCGCGCCTGACGCGCCTAGTTTGACGCTTGACCACTTTGTGTTAATTCGCGTGTCAAGAGCGAAACTGATGCGGGTAAAATAAAAAGTTTGAAGTGGAATTTACGCGCGTCAAAACCGAAACCCTTTGACGGCCATCTTTATTTATGTTGATCGAGCATTCATCTAGAGATTCACCGCACTGTATTTGCTCTAGAGAGCTAGAACAGCGGCGTGGGGATCATTGTCGCCATATTTGTGTCCACCGGACCCTTCGGAGGCGAACCGTTTGGCTAGTTTCACCATTTGCTCGCTCCAGGAGCTGTGCTGGATGACGGCCGCTGTCAGCGGTACTTCCGCCTGTCCCGCGCCCAGTCTGATGACCTGTTGTCCCGCATCGGAGCGAGGATCACCCTCGCCCTCATCCACCTAATCTAGCTGTCATTTATTTTTGTTTTGATGATAAATAGTAGGGCTGGGTATTGAGACAAATTTCACAATTCGATTCGATTTCGATTCACAAGCTTTCGATTCGATTTCAATTACGATTCGATTCAATATCGATTATTTTTGATATCAGTTACAATAAATGGCAATCTTTCTCAAGGGAATCAAATCTTTTAACTAATGCAGTAAACTATGGGAGTCTAGTTGTAGCCTACTAGGCTTCATTAGTCTAATATGAAGGTAATAATGAATGAATCACTTAAATTACACTTTTATTTATTTTTATAATAAGAAGATTATATGAAATATAAACATTTAAATGGTGGCTGTCATAAAAACTTGCCATATTTATTCAAATATGCATTAAATATTGAAGAACATTAAGATTATAATGCATATGTAATATGGTGTATATATTTAGCAAAATGCTTCTCTCTAGAGTTATTTTTTTCAAGCTGACTAACGAGTTGATGTGGGTTTTCTGAGGTAAATATGACGATACATGACATTGATTACAAGCTGTTTAACTGACGTCTTTCCACGGTTGAAACGCTGATTGAGCGAATCAATGTGACATGATACGGATTTCCTCCAGGAAAAGACAGGCTGGTTTACTGAAAAGCGCACCCCAGGCAGGGTGCGTCTTTCCCGGTGGGCACGAGCCCCAGCGCGGGCGTGGATGGTGGGTCGGGCGATTCTGGTGTCAAATTTGACTAAGTCCGAAAACGTGATGTGGGTTGAAAGCTCCATGCCCTTAGACCTCCCTGGCCAGCCCAGGGAGGGTGGCCCGTCCTGACCCGTCGTGAGTCCCACCCAGAGTCACACCAGGTGGGCATATGATGGGCATATCAATGTGACATGATACGGATTTGGATAAGTTGTACTCTATCTTTTAACACACTTTCAGATGCTCATTCATGTTTATTTGGCGCTGTGACTGGTATTATTAACCCGGAAGTGAGATCAGCGCTGCTGCTTCTCTAGAGCTACGCCAGAGCGATCTCACGCCACAGCGCCAAAACGCTATTTATGTTTTTGAATTTCTAAAGAAAATGGACGTAATTTGAAAATTGAGACTTTATTTCATATCAATAGTAATAAAGGACAAAGATTATTGCGATTTTTTTTTTGGATGCGCGCAGCCGCGATGCAATGTTCCATTCATTCAAATGAAACAGGATGAGTAATCGATTCTTGAGATTTAAGAATCGATATCGGTTCGTAAAAATGAGAATCGATTAATATTGAGAAATCGATATTTATTACCCAGCCCTAATAAATAGAGCCAGCTTCTATAAGTTATTAACCTGTCCTGTGATTTTTTTTTTTCTCTCTCACGTCCAGACACGAACTTATGCACATACTGTATGTTGATTGTCTTTACATCATAATACTATTTCATATAATCTAGATATGGAATGAATAACATTCAAAAGGAAATGAACATGTCTCGTATATAGAAATAATGTTGTAAGTGATAAAATATTTGCTTTGTTGTGCATAATCCCACCATGCATTTAGTCATATAACAAAATAATTTATTGAAGCATCCAGACACTTCACCACGTGAGCAAGTAGCTAGGCTCCTGATTGGTTAACGCGGCGCGAATTTACGCCAAAGTTCAGATTTTTCAACTCGGGCGGCAGACGCGAATTTGCGTCAAAAGCGTGAATGCACGAATGGCACTAACTAAATCATTTGCGCGTAACGCGCTCATCGCGCCAGATCCTTAATTTCGCGCCATTCGCGCGAACGAGGCGTATTCGCGTCTTTCGCGCCGCGCTCCACGCCTCATTCGCGCCGCAGGAAGAGAACCAGAGGCATATGAAATCCAGATTACCCTCTCTGGAAGTCCGAGACCTCCAGGAAAAGACAGGCTGGTTTACTGAAAAGCGCACCCCAGGCAGGGTGCGTCTTTCCCGGTGGGCACGAGCCCCAGCGCGGGCGTGGATGGTGGGTCGGGCGATTCTGGTGTCAAATTTGACTAAGTCCGAAAACGTGATGTGGGTTGAAAGCTCCATGCCCTCAGACCTCCCTGGCCAGCCCAGGGAGGGTGGCCCGTCCTGGGCCAGAGTCAGATTTCGCCGCCACCCCTGGAGCTCCGCCTGGAGCGAAGACGGTCCTAAAACGGGCCTTCGGGGATCTATGGAAGAGGGTGAGCGTGGTGGTCCAAAACACAGAGGGCCCCCCTATCGGTGATCAGACCGTCGTGAGTCCCAGCCAGAGTCACCCTGGGTGGGCATATTAAAATCCAGATCACCCCCCTGCTCCAGCGGTGGAGCTCTGGTGGTGGCAAACACAGGGGGCCCCCACACCGGCCATCAGACCGTCGTGAGTCCCACCCAGAGTCACACCAGGTGGGCATATGATGGGCATATCAATGTGACATGATACGGATTTGGATAAGTTGTACTCTATCTTTTAACACACTTTCAGATGCTCATTCATGTTTATTTGGCGCTGTGACTGGTATTATTAACCCGGAAGTGAGATCAGCGCTGCTGCTTCTCTAGAGCTCCGCCAGAGCGATCTCACGCCACAGCGCCAAAACGCTATTTATGTTTTTGAATTTCTAAAGAAAATGGACGTAATTTGAAAATTGAGACTTTATTTCATATCAATAGTAATAAAGGACAAAGATTATTGCGATTTTTTTTTTTTGGATGCGCGCAGCCGCGATACAATGTTCCATTCATTCAAATGAAACAGGATGAGTAATCGATTCTTGAGATTTAAGAATCGATATCGGTTCGTAAAAATGAGAATCGATTAATATCGAGAAATCGATATTTATTACCCAGCCCTAATAAATAGAGCCAGCTTCTATAAGTTATTAACCTGTCCTGTGATTTTTTTTTTCTCTCTCACGTCCAGACACGAACTTATGCACATATGTTGATTGTCTTTACATCATAATACTATTTCATATAATCTAGATATGGAATGAATAACATTCAAAAGGAAATGAACATGTCTCGTATATAGAAATAATGTTGTAAGTGATAAAATATTTGCTTTGTTGTGCATAATCCCACCATGCATTTAGTCATATAACAAAATAATTTATTGAAGCATCCAGACACTTCACCACGTGAGCAAGTAGCTAGGCTCCTGATTGGTTAACGCGGCACGAATTTACGCCAAAGTTCAGATTTTTCAACTCGGGCGGCAGACGCGAATTTGCGTCAAACGCATGAATGCACGAATGGCACTAACTAAATCATTTGCGCGTAACGCGCTCATCGCGCCAGACCCTTAAATTCGCGCCATTCGCGCAAACGAGGCGTATTCGCGTCTTTCGCGCCGCGCTCCACGCCTCATTCGCTCCGCAGGAAGAGAACCAGAGGCATATGAAATCCAGATTACCCTCTCTGGAAGTCCGAGACCTCCAGGAAAAGACAGGCTGGTTTACTGAAAAGCGCACCCCAGGCAGGGTGCATCTTTCCCGGTGGGCACGAGCCCCAGCGCGGGCGTGGATGGTGGGTCGGGCGATTCTGGTGTCAAATTTGACTAAGTCCGAAAAACGTGATGTGGGTTGAAAGCTCCATGCCCTCAGACCTCCCTGGCCAGCCCAGGGAGGGTGGCCCGTCCTGGGCCAGAGTCAGATTTCGCCGCCACCCCTGGAGCTCCGCCTGGAGCGAAGACGGTCCTAAAACGGGCCTTCGGGGATGTATGGAAGAGGGTGAACGTGGTGGTCCAAAACACAGAGGGCCCCCCTATCGGTGATCAGACCGTCGTGAGTCCCAGCCAGAGTCACTCTGGGTGGGCATATTAAAATCCAGATCACCCCCCTGCTCCAGCGGTGGAGCTCTGGTGGTGGCAAACACAGGGGGCCCCCACACCGGCCATCAGACCGTCGTGAGTCCCACCCAGAGTCACACCAGGTGGGCATATGACATCCAGATTACCCCCTCTGGAAGTACGAGACCTCCAGGAAAAGACAGGCTGGTTTTACCTAAAAGCGCACCACAGGCAGGGTGCGTCTTTCCCGGTGGGCACGGGCCCCAGCGTGGATGGTGGGTCGGGCGATTCTGGTGTCAAATTTGACTAAGTCCGAAAACGTGATGTGGGTTGAAAGCTCCATGCCCTCAGACGTTTCAGGCGGTGGGGTTTTTTTACGCGCATAACACGTCTTTGCATTGACTTAACATTGAAATCATTTGCGCTATTCGCGTCCGGTGTGAACGCACCATTATCGTAGTCATAATTAGCGTTTATAGCATAAATAGTTTTATTATCACTTTGTTATTTTTCTTATTGGAAGTCGTGCATTCACAGAAAATAGTTACTTCTGCATTGAAAAATAAGGTGGAACACGTGAACTATTTATTCTTTTTTTAGAAAAAATACAGCAAACTTACAATATGTAGTTCGCACAACTCTTATTATTATTTAAATTATCATATTAACAAAACTGCTTATTAATAAAGTTTTTTTTGACCACTGAAATCAACGTGGCGTAACTACTGATCTATACAAATGTATGTAGAGCTTTACTTGTAACCAATGTGGAGTCTCTCTAAACCCCTCCTTTCCATGAGGCTACTCCGCTCTGATTGGTCAGACGACCATTCTGTTGTGATTGGCCTTTTGTTTCCAACTCAACTTTACACGCAGTGATATAAAGTTACGACAGTGTCAAAGTATAAGTTACTCTTTTGAGGGTGGGTCAAAGTATAAGTTGTTCACAGTCAGCCAATGAAGAGCATAGGCTGGCATCATGCAAATTTGTTACTTTGTAACGTAGGTATGTAACAGGAAGTGAAACTGGAATTGCTTGTTTCAGCAGTTCAGAATCGATTCTTTCTTTTAGGGGACAATGACTTGATTTGTCATGCACTTTGATCTTTATAACTTCGCAGTCCTTTTACATTGACAAACAGCTATATTACACACTGCATGAAAGGTAATATTTGAAAAGCATAATTAGACATGCAAAATAGAAGTATTTTAATAAGTTGGACCCCTCTGTAATTGACCCAGTTCTACTATGAGGTGTTTGGTGCATGTGCGCACTTCCATGCTGTGCTGTAAAATGCTGATCTCAGTGTCTGAGTGAGGTACACCGACGAACAGATGAGGAAGATAGATAACAGCCAATCCCAGCTCTCCACTGGCCTTATCAGCCCAATCAGACACGAGAGCACCACCTCTGACGTCAGAGCTTAAATGAACATACTTCAGCATTACTTTAGAGACATTTGCGATGACCGCTTACTGCAGCATCCATCAATTAGATTTCAGCTGTTTCAGCTCTGATGTTTTTTGTTGTTGTTGTTGTTTGAGAGACCGTGGGTGTGTGTAGGTGTGTGTTTTGGGTGGATTGCTTCCGTTGCCCGCTTCCCCTGTGTCCTCAGCCTGCGGATCACAGCGTCCTGCCGGTAGTGTTGTGTAAACATTGTATGTGCGTGCATTAGAGTGTGTGTGTGTGTTCAGACTGAGAGGGAACTTGTTGATACTGATCTGCATGTTTTGAATGAGGGCAGCGAGTCTACTGCGTGGGTGAGCTTTTGCATGAACCTAGCATAAAACAAGCGCACATACACAAACAGACGCTGACACTATTAAACATAGTCTTGCCACACTAATTCCTGTACTTTGTAGTTTGAGCAATGCAAATGACACATTGGATAAAATGATACATGCTAGACACGCATATAGAAAGGATCATCAGAAAATTAGTTACACACACATGTGTTTACTGATTCATGGAAATTTAACTATTGTATTTTTGCTCGCATACGCAAAGCTAGTTTAGTGACGCGGTGAGTGACGGAAACTTAATGACTAAATAAATAGGGTTTCAAAATCATCAGAAATTTTATAGCACCTGCTATAAATCATTGTGACTATTTTTAATGTGCAGCAAATTGAATGATGAAGCTGTGACACTGTAAAATAGCTATAAAGGGGAAATGTCTTTTTGCTTCGTGTTTTGTAGGTACTTGCTACAGCCGAAAGGAAATGGTACGAAGCCTAAGCCAGATGATCTGGGTTCTCTACGTCTGAAAGTAACGTACACTGAGGACAACGTCCTGTCCTCTGCCTGCTACACGGCTCTCCAAAACCTGATCCTTAAATCCCCTGATGTCAAGGTACAATAGCGCCCCCCTTCTGTCTGGAAGACCGGCAGTCGTGTTTAATTATCGAACACACTCTTCACACATTCTTTCGTTTATTGCATCTAATCATTGCTTCCGGTTTCTTTGCGTCTCTAGCCGATCTCCGCGTCAGCAGCTCATGTTCTGGGAGATATATGCAGGGAGAGTTTGGGTTATGAAGCACTGCTTCCTGTGGTCAGACTTCTGCTCCATCACAACAGACTGCTTCCCTTTCTCACCGCTGTTGCTGCCCTGGAGCTGGAAAATACACAGTTCAGTAACACACTTACACAAAAACAGTTCTACTTTGTTTTTTTTTGTTTTGGTAATATGCATATGTTTTTTGGGGGGGTTTTTTGGTGATATTTGATTAGATGTTTGTTTTTGTAATATCCATACTTTTTATACATTTTTTTTTTAATTTGTCGGTAAGTATGCATATAGGTTTTTTTTTTGTTTTGTTAATATTTGTTTATTTCTGTTTTTAATTTGTCAGTGTGCATATTGGCATTTTATTTTGTTTTGGTGTTATGCATATCGTTTTAGTTTTTTTTGTAATATTTGATTACTTTTTTGGTTTGGTAATATAATTTATTTATTTTTTGTCAGGTATGCATATAGGTTTTTGTTTTGTGTTTTTATATATATTAGGGCTTTCAAACGATTAATCGCATCCAAAATAAAAGTTTGTGTTTACATAATATATGTGGGTGCACTGTGTATAATTATTTTATATATAAATACACACATGCATGTATATTTAAGAAAAAAAAAATATTTATATATAAAATATTTATGTTTATATATAATGTAAATTATTCATAAATCTAGATACAGTATATACGTGAAAATATGTCTTAAATATATACAAGCATGTGAGTAAATGTATATATATATATATAAAATAATTATACACAGTGCCCCCACATATATTATGTAAACACAATTTTATTTAGGATTTGATTAATCGCGATTAATCGTTTGACAGCCCTAATATATATATATATATATATTAGGGCTGTCAGTTAAACGTGTTATTAACGATGTTAACGCAAACCCATTTTAACGGCGTTAATTTTTTTATCGCGTGATTAACAGTCTTTTTGGCCTAGCAAACTTTGTATTTTTTTTTTTCACATGCTTTTGCAACAGGACGTTGCAAAAGGATATTTTGTTGCTTCGTTGACGAAAGCACAAGTGGATCTAGCTACACCAGAAAGAAAACAACAGGCACGCCGCACACACTTGTTTGGATCTACCAAATAGTTTGTTAAGGTTACAATTTGAGCGCGATACGCCGAAATGGATGCCAATAAGATTCTGAATGGAAATTTTACTTTTAAAAGTTGCCAAATTCCATTGACAAGACCAAAGTGATCTGTGGGTTTTGTCTTTGTGAACTGAGCTATCATCATCGCATCACATCCACTCTGAAATACCGCTTGATGATGGCCAAGCACACACACACACACAGCTGCAAATTCTTCGCCTCCTCGTCGAAGAAATTGAACACAGTGTATGCTAATGCTGTTTTCAATTAATTGCACAAAGCAAGCCGATCCACTTTTCCATGTTGATAAGAGCATTAAAATGAGAAAAATAATGTGATAAAAAGAAATCAAGAGATTTTTAGAACAGAAAATAATGTGCGATTAATCGTGAGTTAACTATGACATTAATGCGATTAATCGCAATTAAATATTCGAATCGTTTTACAGCGCTATATATATATGAAGAGTTCAGATGCAAAAGCCTCTAAGTGCCATTTGAAATTTTCTTCTAAAATGATCATTTTTATCAAGCTTGTATATTTAAGTTCAGTACTTTCACTTAAATGGCAATGAAGATTACCTATTAATTGTCATTTAAGTGAAATTACTGAACTTAAATATACAAGTTTGATAAAAATGGTCATTTTAGAAGAAAATTTCAAATGGCACTTAGAGGCTTTTGCATCTGAACTCTTCATATATATATATATATATATATATATATATATATATATATATATATATATATATGTTTATTTCTTGTTAATATCCGTATAGTTTTTGTTATGTTAATATTTGTTTGTTTTAATTTATCAGTGTGCAGTTTTTTGTTTTATTTATTTTTGCCCCAAAGTTTGTCTAGGTTATAAACACACACTATGTCTTCCTCTGTCTCCCTGTGTAGAGAGGCCAACACCATATTCAGAGGAAATTCTCTGGCCACCCGCTGCATAGATGACATGATGAAGATCGTGGGCCGAAGTTACTTGACCGTCACTCTCATACCTGTTCTCAATGAGGTTAGACAAAGGATTTAAAGGGATAGTTTACTTTGAAATTAATTTTTGATATGTTTTAGCTTACCTCCAGGGCATCCAAGATGTAGGTGTCTTTGTTTCCACAGTATCTTCAATTTTGATCATTGTAGGTAAAACTGTTGTTGTCTGTCAGTCATACACTGAAGGTGCAGGGGGTCCACCTCAAAGAGCAGTCAAAATTAAACATTATTTAATGACTCGTAAATGTAAATACACATTGATGCCCTAAGACACAAAACGAGTGGTTTTTGTGAGAAAACAAACAGTATTTATATCTTTTTACCTCGTGTAACCATATCCACGGCCAACTGATCTGAGAGCAGTACGCTTCGGTCAGCGCATGCGCTGAAAGTGATCGCTTGCGCGCCAACGTCACTCTTTGTTTATACAGAGATTTCGGAAGTTTTACCTTTTACTAAACATATTTAGATATACGGGATTTCGGTATATCTAAATATGTTTAGTAAAAGGTAAAACTTCCGAAATCTCTCCGTAACATTGAACTGATTCAGTTCGGTTCAGTTGGACACTGCACAACTGATTCAGATCACTTGGGCGTCACTGTGATTACAAGAGGTAAAAAATATATAAATACTGTTCGTTTTCTCACAAAAACCACTCGTTTTCACACTTAGGGCATCAATGTGTACTTACATTTACGAGTCATTGAATAATGTTTAATTTTGACTGCTCTTTGAGGTGGACCCCCTGCACCTTCAGTGTATGACTGACAGACAACAACGGTTTTACCTAAAATGATCAAAATTGAAGATACTGTGGAAACAAAGACACCTACATCTTGGATGCCCTGGAGGTAAGCTAAAACATATCAAAAATTAATTTCAAAGTGAACTATCCCTTTAAGTTAAGCGGACATGTTTATAGATGCATTGAAATTTGTGACTCAGATTGTTACAGCTAGTAACATGGTTTAAAAGGTTTGTTGCTTTCTTTCTGCTTTACAGATCTTTGAATCAAATAAAACCTGTGAGATTGATCCTGTCAAACTGAAAGAAGGGGATAATGTGGAGGTCAACAAGGTGATTTTTTTGTTTGTTTGTTTGTTTGTTTTAGGTTTCTTGTTGAATTGTTGTACTTAAATTGGCTGTACGTGTCAGATAAAATATGGAGATTCAAAAATTCAAAATATGGCGGTAAAATGTCCCCATAATGACTCCCTCTTTTTACACCATCAAATATAGTTTTTATTTATGAATTTCTCAGCCTAATTATATACAAGTAAAAATTGATATAATCTAACCTGTAATTTTACAGGTTGGATGCAATGACGGAGAAATTTGATGATAAACTGTGCCCTCAGTGTTTTTTCTGATCTCATGTGCATGTGTTTGTGTATCCTTAGGAGAATCTTCAGGGTTACGTGCATAAGCTTTTTACGTCTATAACACAGTCCAGCTCCAGTTGTCCTCCCCTCATGTGTGATGTCTTCAGGTCTCTCAGACAACTCGCTTCTAAACGCTTTCCAGGTGAAGCATAGACACACACACATTTCACTCTCATTTGCTTGTGCGGGGTCCACACATTTATTTTGTTCAGGCATGTTTCAGTTTTAGTATACCTCACACTGACTGAAGTCTCTGCATGCGCTCCTGTAAGACTGTGTTGATTCACCACTAGGAGGAGCCAGATACTCAGTCATGATTAATAATCTGCGTCTGTGTGTGTTTTACCACAGCGGATCCTCATGTGCAGTACTCAGCGGTCAGTAGTTTTATATTTCTGAGGTTCTTTGCGGTGGCTGTTCTCTCTCCACACACATTCCAGCTGAGGTCCCATCATCCTGTGAGTGTGCAACAAAAACAGTCACGCACACCACAGCTACTTAGTTGTAACAAACATGATTTACTTCCTTTTTTAGCATGTGACTAATTTATTCATGCCCTGAAAGACCCATTGAGACACTCCAGTGTTTTCTGAGAATGCTTTGAGACATCAATACATGTTTATGAAAAAATGAATTAACAGTAAATGTACTTGAGTTGGGAGAATCGCCTATATCTTCCTCTTTCTCTCTGTTTCAGGACCCTGAAATTTCCCGCACACTTACTCTTATCTCGAAAACCATCCAGTCTCTGGGCAGCTGGGGCAGCCTTTCCAAGAACAAACTGGTATGTCAGCTATTAGTCATACGGTGCGCTGAAGGAAATAACTTTTCAAAAGTTTCCCCCTAGAATTTGGGACATTTAAAAAAAAAAACTGTTAATGTTTTGTTGTTGTTTTTCCAGTCTAGCTTTAAAGAAACCTATATGTACGATTTCTTCAAGTTATTTCAAGAAGATGAATGTATAGAGAAAGTTAAAAAGGTAAGTATTTTTAACTAATTGTTTTTATGGTCTATGCAGTATAACGAAATATAGCACAGCCCTGTACAATTTTACTCACAATATATTAGATCTATATTTTAGATGCTAAAAAAAGCACTTCATTTTGATGAACATGTATTTAATATCTGAATTCAATTCAAATTTTATTTTTAGGGGGCATACACTAAAAACTGTGTGTCAAGTTCCCTTAAAATGTAGTTTGACCTTTTTATGAAGGAAAGGTTAGTTCAGGTTATAAAATGTAATCTGATTGTGTGACTCCCCAAAAAAATGTTATGAAATTCTTGAATAGGAATGATTTTCAAAAATGAATCAAACTTCTCTTTCAGTGTTTTTTCTATTGATGTTTGAATGGGGACCCTATTACAAATACTTAAATCTGTTTTCACTAATACTTATGAGTAAGGCTGTCAAACGATTAATCGCGATTAATCGCATCCAAAATAATAGTTTGTGTTTACATAATATATGTGGGTGCACTGTGTATAATTATTTTGTATTTATATAAATACACACACATGCATGGATATTTAAGAAAAAAATATTATTTATATATAAAATATTTATATATAATATAAATTATATATAAATATATATACAGTATATTCATGAAAATATTTCTTAAATATATACAAACATTTGTGTGTATTTATATATATATAAAATAATTAT
This sequence comes from Cyprinella venusta, assembly GCA_038021265.1. Taxonomy (NCBI): domain Eukaryota; kingdom Metazoa; phylum Chordata; class Actinopteri; order Cypriniformes; family Leuciscidae; genus Cyprinella; species Cyprinella venusta. The sequence goes on from CM075871.1 coordinate 29,116,441, forward strand.
ACACAGTGCACCCACATATATTATGTAAACACAAACTTTTATTTTGGATGCGATTAATCGCGATTAATCGTTTGACAGCCCTACTTATGAGTCATGATTTATGTAACTGGACACTGTTACGATTTAATCAAACAAACAAAAAATCAAACTGGACATTTTTGAAAAAAAGTCTTATGCTCATCAAGTCTGCATTTATTTGATCAAAAATATAGAAAAAACAGTCATATTAATTTTCTTTAAAAAAAATAAGAAATGAAATTATTACTTTTATTCAGCAAGGATGTGGTAAATTGATATAAAGTGATAGTAAAGACTTATATTGCTATATCTTTTTAACTTTATTTATCAACGACTCCTGAAAAGAGTATTAAGCAGCACAAGCGTTTCCAACATTAATAATAAATCAGCATATTATAAAGATTTCTGAAGGATCATGTGACACTGAAGACTGGAGTAATGATGCTTAAAATTCAACTTTGCATCACAGACTAAATAAATTAGTATATTTAACCAGAAAACCATTTGAAATTGTAATAATATTTCACAATATGGCTTTTCTGAAACTACCATGCGATTTCCCTCTGTTCAACAATGAAGAAGCAGTATTAAAGCTACACTGTGTAAGTCTTTTAGTTTATTCTTAGCTAAAAACACTTAGTTCTTTCAAAAATATATGTGCTCATTAATGTATATTTACTTCGCTCAAGTAATAAAGTATGCTCGTGAGTGTATAATATGCCATTGAAAATACATACGGGTAAGGGGTTCTAATGTCGGTCGCCATGTTGCCCCTCCATCTTGAAAGTACATTAGCCAAAGAGGGACATATCCGCTAATTCAAGCTTCGCCTTTCGCGTTTACGTTTGAGTTAACACTCATGGACGAGGTCGAACTGGAAGCCATGTTAATCTTGGACTACATTGGCCACCAGTTACAACGAAATCGGAATTGAGAGGAACAGAAATTAATATTCTCTGGATGGTCATATACCTTCTCACCGCTAGATGGGGGTAAAAATCACACAGTGTAGCTTTAAATATGAGCATAAACTCATATCCCAGTACAATATTGTGATGTGTATCATGTCGTGAAGTAACTGCCATTGACCAGCCTTCAGTGTCCATGTATTGGGTGCAATTATTATAAAACATATTCTGTGTCAAGCTTGGGCTTCATTCTCATATGTAAAATCTCTTCTTTTTTGCATTAGTTCTTAGATGAGATCTCCTCTAATGTAAGTAAGGAGTCTAGTGGAGTGGAGGACTCTTTTGTGCTGAAGGAGGGGTGAGTAGAAAACACCACAGTTCTCATAACAGTCTAATTGATTAGTCCCATTTATTATGCCTTTGAGTAGCTCAAGTAAGGGTCAGTTTGGGTGAATTTTTTTGTCCTGTTATTTATTTAATTATTTTTTAAACCACATTGTTTCCAGGAAACCTAACAGTTACGTATGTGTGTGTATGATTTCGAACAGAGAGGTACATAAGCGGGCCCAGGGCAGAAAGCGAATAGGAAAGAAGAACTTTAAGAAACGCTGGTTGCGAGTGACCAATCAAGAGCTCTCCTATCACAAGCAGAAAGGTGAGTGTTCCTGGCTGTTGATGAAAATGTGTTCCCTGAAGACCAGTTTGGTCCACGATCCAAAGAACGTTCTGTTTGTGGGCAGTCATCGAGTTCAGCTCTAAAATGTGGGGGTCCAGACACTTGTTTTTGCTGGCAGGTTTTATATGGAAATGGAGTTGGAATAACATAAGTATCCCTGTGTTCTTTTAGCTTGTCCTCAGTTTCACATTCTTGTTTGTGTAGCTCCTGTTCATGTAGTGTTGCCAGCCAGCCAGCTCTGGATGTGAAACTTTCTGTTTCCCCTTTTTGATTTATGCTGTCAGCTTTATGTCATGGGTGTGTACGTGTGCTTAATGGTGTCAGTGGATATCATGTATTTAGCAATGTGTTGTTGGGTTGAGAGGACTGAAAATGAGCGTGTCCTGTACTGTCAGTACTGTCAAACCGATTAATCAAATGTAACATTTTTATATATATTTATATGTGTGTGTGTAATATGTGTGTGTAATATGTGTATATATATATATATATATATATATTAGGGCTGTGAAACGATTAATCGCGATTAATCGCATCCAAAATAAAAGTTTGTGTTTACATAATATATGTGTGTAGTGTGTATAATTATTTTGTATATATAAATACACGCATATGCATGTATATATTTAAGAAAAATGTGTTATTAATATATCAAATATTTATATATAATATTAATTTTGTATAAATATATGTAAAGTATATACATGCAAATATTTCTTACATGTTTAACATGCATGTGTGTGTATTTATATATACAAAATAATTATACACACTACACACACATATATTATGTAAACACAAACTTTTATTTTGGAGGCGATTAATCGCGATTAATCATTTCCCAACCCTTATATATATATATATATATATATATATATATATATATATATATATATATATATTTATTCATTCACGATTCATTAATTTGACAGCACCAAATTAAATTAAAAGGTTAAGACAAGGAAGATCTGAGAATTTCCTCGAAATTAATAAATACTTAATTACATAATATTTCTCTCAAAAATGATTGTGGAATGATCTTCGTTATGTATCAACAAGGCTGTCAGTAGATTCTGGACATATAAGGTACTAGGTTTCATAAATGATAAAAGGAGGATATTCAATTTATAAATTTGCTCTGTAATGACATTAAAAAATTAAATACAGTAAAAATCGAATTAATCGTTTTTCATGAAATGAACAGAGGAACGAATGATACTTAATCATTTTTAAACCGTACTTAACAACAATATATACAGTACATATACAGTATACACAACCATTTAAAAGGTTTGGGGTTAGTAAGATTTTTTTTTTTTAAGAAATTAATACTTTAATTTAGCAAATATTATTATAAAAGATTTCAAATAAATGCTGTTCTTTTGAACTTTCTATTCATCAAAGAATCCTAAAAAATGTATCATTTTAGCTTTCCAAAAAAACTATTTATTAGAACACCTGTGTTCAAAGTTGATATTACTACGAAATGTTTCAGAAACAAATCAGCATATTTTAAATGATTTCTAAAGGATCATGTGACTCTGAAGACTGGAGTAATTCATTTTGAAAAGATTAAAAATCTTACCCCAAATGTTTGAAAGGTACTGTATTCTATATGACAACATTTTAGAGCATAACAAATTTTCTGAGGGATGATGAATCGCTGTTTTGAATTGATTCACTGAAATGGGCAGTTCAAAATAAATGATTTGCAGAAATGAATCAAACTTCCCATCCTCTCTCTCTCTCTCTCTCTCTCTCTCTCTCTCTCTCTCTCTCTCTCTCTCTCTCTCTCTCTCTCTCTCTCTCTCTGTCTCTCTGTCTCTCAGCAGTTTTGTTATTGATGTTTGAATGAGGATCCTATTACAAATACCTTAAATCTGTTTACAATAATACTTATGAGTCATGACTTAAGTAACAGGAAATATTTACGATATTTTGGTTCACTTTGCTCCGCCAGCGGACTAATATACACTCACCGGCCACTTTATTAGGTACACCTGTCCAACTGCTCGTTAACACTTAATTTCTAAGCAGCCAATCACATGGCGGCAACTCAGTGCATTTAGGCATGTAGACATGGTCAAGACAATCTCCTGCAGTTCAAACCGAGCATCAGTATGGGGAAGAAAGGTGATTTGAGTGACTTTGAACGTGGCATGATTGTTGGTGCCAGAAGAGCTGGTCTGAGTATTTCAGAAACTGCTAATCTACTGGGATTTTCACACACAACCATCTCTAGGGTTTACAGAGAATGGTCCGAAAAAGAAAAAACATCCAGTGAGCGGCAGTTCTGTGGGCGGAAATGCCTTGTTGATGCCAGAGGTCAGAGGAAAATGGCCAGACTGGTTCGAGCTGATAGAAGGGCAACAGTGACTCAAATAACCACCCGTTACAACCGAGGTGGGCAGAAGAGCATCTCTGAACGCACAGTACGTCGAACTTTGAGGCAGATGGGCTACAGCAGCAGAAGACCACACCGGGTGCCACTCCTTTCAGCTAAGAACAGGAAACTGAGGCTACAATTTGCACAAGCTCATCGAAATTGGACAATAGAAGATTGGAAAAACGTTGCCTGGTCTGATGAGTCTCGATTTCTGCTGCGACATTCGGATGGTAGGGTCAGAATTTGGCGTCTACAACATGAAAGCATGGATCCATCCTGCCTTGTATCAACGGTTCAGGCTGGTGGTGGTGGTGTCATGGTGTGGGGAATATTTTCTTGGCACTCTTTGGGCCCCTTGGTACCAATTGAGCATCGTTGCAACGCCACAGCCTACCTGAGTATTGTTGCTGACCATGTCCATCCCTTTATGACCACAATGTACCCAACTTCTGATGGCTACTTTCAGCAGGATAATGCGCTATGTCATAAAGCTGGAATCATCTCAGACTGGTTTCTTGAACATGACAATGAGTTCGCTGTACTCAAATGGCCTCCACAGTCACCAGATCTCAATCCAATAGAGCATCTTTGGGATGTGGTGGAACGGGAGATTCGCATCATGGATGTGCAGCCGACAAATCTGCGGCAACTGTGTGATGCCATCATGTCAATACGGACCAAACTCCCTGAGGAATGCTTCCAGCACCTTGTTGAATCTATGCCACGAAGAATTGAGGCAGTTCTGAAGGCAAAAGGGGGTCCAACCCATTACTAGCATGGGGTACCTAATAAAGTGGCCGGTGAGTGTATAATATATAGGTAAATATACTCCATTATGCATCATCTACTCCTAATACCTTTGTTGATCAGCTTCATGGCATACTAACCATAATTCCCACATTTCCTTTGAGTGATCTACCCTGTGAGAAAAAACAACTGTGTCAATTCCTATGGAGTGATGTGAATTTCAAGGTCACCAACTGCAAATCTTGTTGTCCCTGCATGATACACGTTTATCACTGTTGTAATAATAAACATCCTTTTGCGTGATCACCTCAGAAGGAGCCAGCATGGTGGCTTGACCTTCTTTTGTTTCCTGCTGGACTGTCAGCAAAGCTGGGTTACTGTTGTTGTCTTTTCTATGGGAGAGCTGAACAAACTTACCCTAAGTATGACATTAGCTGTTTCCATCCACCTATTTTTATTGGGATTACATCTATTGGGAGATCGCATACAAAAAAACAAAACAAAACACTGGATAAAAACACCAAGATCCACATAAATTCTAGACAATGTGCATAAAAAAAACACATGCGCTCAATTGAGGTGGATAATTTTTTATCAGATAAGACGGCATGTACATAAACTGCGATAGAAACACATTTGCCTGAGGACTCAAGTTTTTTATGATGTTTGAAAAAGAGCCACATTGGCTTCCCCGGTTTCAGAAAACTTGAAGTGATGATTTTGTTTCCTTGAACGCATGGAATGGAAATTGGGCTTTATTCGCAAATATTTTATATGCTATTCCAATTGTACAAATGTACAAACCCCTTTTTTTTTACAGTCGGTCAGGAGTGTTGACTAACCAATAGGCGACGTGGTGTGTATATCCAGCAGAGTTTGGAAGGCAAACTGGGTCACATTGACACAGAACAATCGTGATTATCATCTTGTTTGCACGTTGCTGTTTTTTTCCCCCATGCATTTAGATTTTCCTCCCTGATTTTATTAAGCAATTATGTGCTTTATCTTATAATTGAAGCACTTGTGCTGGGAGTTACTTTGGCAGAAAGCGTTTCTCGTTTGATTTCACACACATGGCAAGTATTATAATGTTCATCATTCATTAGTTTTGCTTGATGTTGGGATATATAACTTTTCTTAGCTCATTTTAAGTAAGCCATTCTCTTAATTTTAGCAATAAAGGTATTTTATGAGTAATATTTGTACGGTTTTGTGGATGTAACAGTTGTTGCTGGTTATTTTCTAGTGATTTTATGTCCATATAGTGTCCCGAACAGCATTTGGACTCCAAAGTCACATTTAAAATAGATTTGATAACAAAAACACATGGCACAAGCACAATTTTGAGACAAAATAAAGACCAAAGTTATTGTGAGAAAGTGGCTACTCTGCTAGGACACCTGTGTAAAGTTTGAGGACCACCGTGTTATTCACCGCTTTATTGCAGAAATACTCTGGAATTTATTCTTGGAACATGAGTTTGAAAGGTTGGGACACTTGCATTTTTAGGAGACAGTGTCATTGGAGGGAGAGAAGCTAATAACTCATGATTTCATTTCCTCTCATTTGATCATCTTGAGTCTAGCCCACTGACCATCTGGACTAAATGATGGACTGTCCTCTGTAGACATGCACCTTTCATTTGTAACTGTCCTCCAGATATCAGATCTGAGGTGGTTGAGGATGTCATGCTCTGTGTTCTTCACTGGCTAAACTCAACCTGAACCCCTTTAATGACTCGAAATCTCACTAGAAAGAACTAGAAAGGTGCAGAGTCTTGCAGTTAGGTTGCGAGTTGCAGTAAGGGCTCAGCCCACTGCTCACCCGGCCCTTTCGAAGAAGCTACGATGGCTAAAACGGGACAAACATATCGCTGTCTGAGACGGCAGAGAAGAGACAGAGTAACCCAAGAGTGTGTAATGGTGTGTTCACACCGAACGCGAATAGAGTGTCAAATACGCGTCTAGTTAGACGCTTGAACATTCGGTCGAGTTCAAATTCTTCAACTTGCGCGGAAGACATTCGCGGTAAACGCGTCACCCAATTCGCGTCATTCACAACGTCCGGCGCGAATGATGCTTCTATTCGCGTCCAGGGCTGCAACAAACGATTGTTTTGATAATCGATTAATCTAACGATTATTAGAACGATTAATCGACTAATCATCGATTATTTTGCCAGCTAATCATTAAGTTTGGAACGCTTTTTCAATTAGTTAAAACATTGAGTTAATAATATAATAATTGAGTTATAATATAAAAAAGAAAATCAGTTCAGCTTTTGAAATAGTGGTTTTAATGAACTTAGAGCCAACTAAACAGGTCATTCTCTTTAAGTTTAACTCAAATCACACACAAATGCTCTCTAAGCATTGTTTTATAAGCCCACTGCTTTACATAGAACTGAAACAGAAAAGGGTCATTACTTCAGGACACAAAAAGGGTAAAATATTAATCTGCAAACCATTATTATAGATATAAAATTACAATAGTTTTTTTTTTATACATGAGAATTGAGCTGACAGGGATGTTCTCATTCACCTTTTAATTTACAGAATAAAAAAGAAAAAGTAACTGCCATGATATTATCCCTAACATCTCCTTTCATAAGTCTTCATGATTATGGAACAAAATACAGGCAAGTAATAAGACTAAAATACCTAATAGTGTTGCAATAATAAAAACAGCCCTGACTCCTAAGCTCAATCAAGCTTTATTCTAAGCAAAATAAATCATCACATTACTGTAAATATATTATTATTGATGATATTATTACTATTAATAGTATTGCATGATCTAATAAAGAGATACGTTACCACTACAGTTAGTTAGCTCCAGCTGGAGAACACTCAGTTCTTACCGGCTCCTCTTTTGATGGGATGTTTCCTCTTTAAGTGCTCCAACATGCATGTGGTGCTCCCGTTAAAAGCAAGTTCTGCCTTGCATGTATTGCACATGACAGCGTTGTTGGTTTTAAGTTTCGCAAAACTTTGCCAAACCTTGCTAGTTCAGATTCGTTTGCATTCCATCATAATTCACTTTGTTTTTTCTTTTACCGCACTTGCATTTGTAAAGGGCTACATTACACTCTAGCGCCAAAGCGCCTTAGTGGTCAAATCGCGATATTGCACGCCATTACATTAGGTCACGTGAGATCAAACGACTACTCGACAACAAAGATATTTGTCGACAATTTTTTATTGTCGACGTTTTCGACAATGACGACTAATCGTTGCAGCCCTATTCGCGTCTTTGCATTGACTTTGTATGTAATCTACTCACTCAAATAATTAAATTCGTGTTCGGTGTCAACACACCATAAAGTTTACAAAGCCGTAGTCAGGTGAGAATCAAGGGTCTTAATATATAATATAATAATAGTTATAATAATAGTAATCAGCTGATTGTGTCACGAACGTCACCAGCACATTTCTCCCCACATAGCAAACCCATAATACAGCGAAGCAGAAGACGCATGAAACTATGCAACTATATATTTTTTTCTAACAGGGTAGTTAAAGTTTAGCTGGCTAAATATGAGCTATTACTGTGGCTGAACTTGTTAAAGCGTAAAGCCTTGTTTATACTCGACGCGTCCGCATGAGCGCAAAGGTGCCCGCGGAATCAAAAATGACATGATTTTAACAGCGTGCGCGCATCCCATAGACACTATTTACTACACACAATAGGCTTTTTCCTCTGATTTTGAGAACTATTCGCGATCGACTTAAAACGCTTCCAAGAACGACTTGGATGTCATATTGCATTTCTATTAATAGATACTCAAAATTATTACACATTGCACCTTTAAATACATATTTATATGCAATTTCAATTTCTTTGTAATATAATTAAAGTGTACATGCCAAATGCATTAAAGGGGTGGTAAAATGCCATTTTCACAAGATGTAAAATAACATCTCCGATGTCTCCAGAATGTGCATGTGAAATTTTAGCACAAAATACCTGACATTTGTTAAAGTTGTCACTTTTTGACGCACTGTTTTCTGCCTGACTCTTTAAACGTAAATGAGCTGCTGCAGAGGGCGGGGTTTCAAGAGCTTGTGTGTGTTAGCAGCTGCAATTTCCTCACGCAGACACACTAAAATGACAGAAACTGTTCTCCCTCTAATGTTAAAACCAAGGGGCAACCTCCCCGTCTCTCTCTTGAAGCCAACACGGAAGTGAATTAAACTGCAATTCATCGAGTAGCCGCATGAGGCTGGCTGCAAAAGCGAGTCAAATCTGTATCTCCCCCTAGTTAAAACGTCTAACTTCACAGCAGAAAAAAAAAACATGTTTACAGCCTGGTGGCAAATAGTTGTTTTGGTCTATTTTGCCCTTCATGACAACTGTGAGGGGGGTGAATTTTTTTTACAACTCATCTGTTTAAATTATATTTAAGCCTTAAAGTTCTGCATAATTAAGGGCGTGGCCACTTGAGTGACAGGTAGATTCTTGCTGCCGCTTTCACTGCTAGTCGTTTGTCTGCTGTCTGTTAGCGTCACCCTCAGCTGTGTTTGTGCTTTTTCCGGGATTATTTCATACAATTTAATACATGTATTATACCTTCTCCCGTGCACACCGTTGGATTCCATTGTAACTTTGATAATGTTGTTTATGCTCAAACAGCAACATTTCACACTAACTAAAGTTAGAAAAGTGAAATTATACTTTACCACCCCTTTAACGAGCATTTATGATAAACTTAAATATACTTTAATATTATTTCTTTATTAACTTGTACAGTATGTCATGTATTTCAATTATGAATGTATGCACCAATACCACTTTTTCCAGAACTTAGCCAATACCGATACTTTTAATTTTTGGTACTCACCAATACCGACACCTATATCATTGTATTTGTAATTTTTAAATATATTAGGTAGAGTAACCATAAGGATGGGCCAGTTGTTCAAAGGTAATCTGATCGGATTTTGGTTATCGGATTGGATCAAATCTTGAAAATGGGTTGTTCAAAAGGGAAAAGTGGAATCTGAAATCAGATTGGATCAGGGAATCCAATCCTAGTTTTTATCTGGATCAAACCTTCAGTTTGTGTTGTTCAAAACTTGTCAGTGGGATTTGGATAACTTTGATCCAAAAAAACAGGATTATCCTGATCCCAACAGGGGGTAGGATTTCAAGGTGGATTTCAGGAAGAAAATGTAGTAAAACTTTAAAATTGGTCAAATACATTTGTATCATTTAGTGTATACTTTTATTTGTATTTTGCACTTGACTTGTGTAACCGTTGTAACAGTGATAAAGTAGACATAGGCTAACCATTAAGCCATTCTGTATAGTAAAGTAAAAATAAAATAAAAATTATCTTGTCCCCATGAAATAATCCCCCAAACAGATTTCAATAACAAACAAAATAATATATTAATTTTTCGGTCATTCGTAATTTTTTAAGACGTTTTCAAAATGTCCACAATGTATTTGTTAATGTATGTTTGTTGTGGTTCAGATGTGGGTCATAAAATAAATTATGATTAGAAGTGGATGTTTATGTTATTTTTGTGTTTTTTTCTCAAAATAAGAAACACTTACAGTTACCTCATGTTGGCTCTTCTACCTGTTCTTAGCCCACATTGTGAAATGTTGTCTCATTTAGAGCACTGGTAGGCTAATCCAGATTTGGTAATCTTGAAAACTGTGAATCTGGATCAGGGTGATCCAGTCCAATGTTGCTTTGAAAAACCGGCATAAAAGTAAGACGGATTAACTGATCCTGGATAGGAAAAATGGGATTTCCAAATCCAGATCATTTTGATCCAGATTAAATCTTTTGAACAACTGGCCCGATATGATCAAATTCATTTGGTTTAATTTGTTTAGAAAGTATATGGAGTATTTTCTTCAGTTATTTTTATGTTTAATTATACCAGTTAAAATGTATTATACAAGCCTCACTGTTCGTTCTATTGCTCTATCATATTGTATCTTTCATTTAATTGCACTTCATATTTAGAGCCGCTTCGGCAGGGTTCAAAGCTAAGTACTTTTGTCTACTGGCCTGGTTGAGTCATTGGTTCAACTGTTTAGATGCCAGTGAAATATCACAATTCCAATTAGTTGTTTGTTTGTGTGTTTGTTTGTTTGCTTTTTCAGGAAAAATGAACAGGAAAAGACAGCAAGCCAGCTGTTGGCAGTACACACCTGGTAAACATTCAGAAAGGACATGCAATAAAAAGAGAACAAGATGGGCTGGAGTGGCATGTGCAGCTCTAGTTCTCTGTGTACTTTGGCTGTTCTGTGGTTGAAATGATGCACATTAGCGAAGGAGATGAAAATAGAAATTAGAGAATCTGTAAAATGTGCATGAGAAACAGCTGTGTGTTTTTGTTGGCTGGCCAAGTTGGTGCGCTATCAGCTCCACGGGCTCGGACCGAATGGACCGAGTCACGGGTCGTTAAAGAATATCATGTGAGATTTAGTGTCCATGTCTGAAGTGTCTAAACCGCATTCCCCAGACCCATGTAGATAGAGGTCTGGGTTCTGTATTTGTGTTTATTTCATGATGCATATTTTTCATCAGTGTCCCCCCCCCACCCCACCCCACACACACACACACACACACACACACACAAGTGTGAAAAATAGCAAATTCATTTATTTATTTTTCGCTGTTTTAATAAATGTATCTTTGTGTTTGTGTCCAGGAAAAGAAGCACTGTGCGTCATTCTTGTGAAAAACATCCTCGGTGTTGAGAAACTGGACGAAGGTGCCTTTAACCGCAAAAACGTGAGTAGCTCAGTCGTATGTGTGTGTTCGTGCATATGTATGTTCTTGCTGCTCAGCTGGTATAGCATGGTACTAACAATGCAAATGTTGTAAGACTGGATTTCATCCTAACCTACAATAAAACTCAGGAGAGAAGATCTCATAGATAAAGCATAGGACACCGCCTTGCCCAAACTCTCTATACCTCTCTACCGACTCCCTCTCCTTTCCCCCTGATTCAAGTCAATGAAATTTCACTCAGAATGTCTATATACCACATATAATAGGAATCTATTGTTTTTTTCCCTTTCATATTTGGTACCATTTTAAATGTCTCTGTGTGATTGGTAAAATGGTCTTAATTTCACTGCAGTCATTTGTATTCTGAGAAATAGAAAACTTAATTCTGTTCGCCTGTAAGGCTGGTGTCTCTTTAATCGTCAGGTGCTCTTCGGTCATTTTGAATTTTTAAAAATCACAGCTTCATCGTAATGTTACGAAACTTGGTGACTTTTATGGCATTATGTATGTGAACACACAAAAAATTGAGGTCATGATCTGAGCATGCTAAGTGGTCTTAAAGTAGTCACACTTGTGGTCTTTGGTCAAAAATAACCCCCATAGGAAATGAATTGGAAATTGACAAAAACACAAAAATTCACATTTTTTTTTTGACATTTTTTAATAAAAAATCGTTTTTGAGATTGTTTCAACTATATATTCAAATCCACCAAAAAAAAAAAATGTGTTCATAAACATTTGGGAAATTCACATGCTTCTCCATAGAGAGATGTACATGCCATTTAGTGGTTACACCATGATTCTATGCTTTTTCTCTATACTGTAACCAGATGGTGCTAATTTTCTTCAAAAAATATTTTTTTTGAAGAAGAATGCCTAGACTCTATACTACACTAAAATACTGCATTAATAATTTTTTGAAAAAAATAATATATATATAGAAAAATATATATATTTTTCCATGGCAAAATAGACCAGAAATATTGCATAAATATTAATAAAGTCAATCAAATTGTCTCAAAATACTAAATTACTAAGAATAAATATTATAGAACAAAAATAAATTGCATTGCTTTTACTGGGATGGAGTAAATTTAATTTTTAGGTGTCCGGTCACTTTTGACCGGGAGGATAACAAGATATTTTGAAGAATGTCCGTAACCAAACCGTTAACTGGACCCATTAGCTGCGTTTCCACTGCTGAGCCATGCTAGTGCATGCCAGTCACGTTTCCACTGTCACTTCCGCGGCTTGATCAGGGCTTTGATCAGGGCCAGCGGCCAGGATTTCTGGCCCGTTGAATACTTTGGGCCAAAGCGGACCAGCTCGGGCTAGAGGAGTGCTCAAGGTAAAAGGCGGGGTTTATCTGTGTTAGGGAACTTTAATGATCTGAAGCAAGATGCACATTTCACTTTTTTTATATCGCGCAAAATAATCGCTGCTCGAAATGGAGAATCGCCTGCACTGGTCTGTCGAAGATACCAAGGCTTCTCTGAGCATTTGGGCAGAAGAAAGGGTACAACGTCAATGTGACTGCGTGTGAAGAAATGAGGACGTTATAAAATACATTGATGCTGAACTTTCTAAGCTAAGCATTTAGCAAGCAACCAAATTTAGAAAAAAAAAGTTGCGGGCGGAGTATTGTATTGTATTGGCGACTCGCGAGACAATTGAGACACTATTCCATGGCCGGTGAGTTAATATACATGCTATCTTCCTAACTTATACTAAAAAATTACTAAAAAATAAATAAATGTTAGGGGCGGGATTTAGGCCAGCAAGCCCGGTGTTTGAGGCCCGAAACAACTATCCTTTAAAGGGATATTCCAATTTTTTGGGAAATAGGCTCATTTTACCACTCCCCCAGAGTTAAACAATTGGGTTTTACCGTTTTCAAATCCATTCAGCTGATTTTCTGATATTTAGAAGAATATCAGTAAACAGACAGTTTCTGGTCTCATAGTAGGAAAAAATATATACTATCGAAGTCAATGAGACCAGAAACTGTCTGGTTACTGATATTCTTCTAAATATCAGAAAATCGGCTGAATGGATTCGAAAATGGTAAAACCCAACTGTTTTAGTCTGGGGAAGTTATAAAATGAGCCTATTTCCAAAAGAAGTGGAGTATCCCTTTAAGGGAAATATGTCAGAATAGTGTTTGGGAAATTCTGTAGCCAGAAACCCCATACACATTGGTGTGAATTCTGCTCTCAGAGATGAATCCAAGGCTCAATCCCAATTCACCCCTTGGCCCTACCCCTTGTTTTCGAGTGTATCCCTTGACCCTTAAAACAGAGCCACAAGGGCCAAGGGGTTGAAATATTCCCCTACGAAATGGAACAACCCTTCATGAACCCGATAGGTCATCAGTCATCGGCGATGGCTCGGCAGTTACAGAGTTTGTACAGGATTTCTCCATGACAACAACTGACAATCAGCACAGCTGCTCTTAACTTTGAATAAACATGATGATTATAACATCCCTTCCTCGAAATGTATGTCTTTTCTGATCGGAAAGGTAATTTATTATACCATTTCTTAATTTAAACGACTATAGTGTTATTATAAGAGTAAATAAAGTGTATGGTCGAATCATATGGCGCTAAATTTAAATGTTTAACCGTTTGCGATCCATCTCGCCGGTGATTTCCGATGCATTCCGTGAACTTTTCTCTTAGCCCTCCGTTTGGAGCGTGCCTCGGAAAATCTCAGTTTCCAGGGCTATGTAGTCCTACCCCTTCGCCCTATTCCTCTATCTCAACAACAATCGGGACACCCTACCCCTAGACGTGAACGCGCAAAACGGAGGGGTAGGGCCAAAGGATGAATTGGGATTGAGCCTAAGAGTAGGAAATTCATAAGAGTATGTATGAAAAATGCACAGGTATGGGCTCTATGCACGGCGGTATTTCCGGTGAAGGTGTAAGCTCGATAACTTCCGCCGATCATAGAGTCCAATGCAATACCGAGAATTTATATTGAATTTTATACTCCATGGTTATTCTAATGAAACGTTAGTCACAAAAACAGATAAAACAGACACCCCTCGTTGTGTTTATGCTTCTTTTTAAAATTATATTAAATAAACATAACTATATATAAAATTACATCTAAACGTATGTACGTTTCGTTTCAAAGACGGGAGGACAGTAAATATTGAAGACTCTGCCATAATCCCGTTTTCTCCGGTTTCCCTCCGCTTTAATCTCCACAACCGGAAATGGACGAGCATCCTTGCGTCAAATGCGGAATTTATGCGCGCATATAGCCCATTGATGTATTTCTAAATTGGCCTCTAATTGTAAATTTAATAATCTAATCTAATCTAATAAAATCTAATCTAAATTTAATAATCATTTGAATGGGAGTCAGATTAAGCACAGAGCTAAAGTAAAGTTGTAACTAAATTCTAATAAATGAAGTGAACTTTACAGAGGCGTTGAAAAGACCTACACTCATTATACCTTCACCCACGCCTCTGGATTCCGTCGTTGAGCCGACGGGTGGTCCTTACAGTGTCATTGGTTTAATTCACAGGCCACACAAATTCTAATAAAATGTCAAGTCTTAAGTGTTGCTTTGGACAAATATAAGCATATTAGAATGATTTCTGAATGATCATGTAATGTCTGCTGCATATAGAGATTTGCCATCAACGGAATAACTTGCATTTTAAAATAGATTCCAATAAAAAAACAGTTCTTTTAAGCAATGATAATAATACTTCACCATATTACTGTTCCAATAAAATAAATGCAGCCTTGATGAGCATAAAGTACCTCTTTTAAAAACATTCAAACTTTTGTTTTGCAGATGTTTCAGGTAATCCATTCAGAAAAGCCTCTGTACGTGCAGGCGGGGAACTGTGTGGAGACCAACAGCTGGATCGAGGTGCTGAGTCAGGTCAGCCGCTGTAACCCGGGGCGGCTCAGTGCGTTTCACCCGTCTGCTTATGTGAGTGGATTCTGGTTATGCTGCAAGGAACCCAACGAGAACACCCCGGGCTGCAAACCATGCACTGCGTAAGGCATCTTATTAATACATTTACATTTTATCGCTGCAAGAGCATGTACTCATTACCGTTTTTCATGTCTGACTCCGTCTTATAGGACAGTGTTGGCTAACATTCAACTGGACATCGACTGTGACCGAGAAACCGAACGAATCTTCTCCTTTTTCTCTGCAAACCGCTCCAGACTACAGAAGATGGAGGGTTTGTATAGCCTAAAAACAATATGAAATCATTTACTTTATTAATACACATACTTGTGTACTGTGTGTTTTTACTTTCTCCACTATTGAACTTTTCTTGTCTACTGATGTAACCAATGCTAGGAAGTTAAAATGTATTATGACATAATAGCTATTGTCCCATCATCTAAATCAACCTAGGATATTGCATCCAGAATCCTGCACAATATTCTGTTTCATTCAGAATTACTAGGCTATGGAAGAGGATTAGGGCCAAGCAGTAATAAAAAAATAAAACCATCTCGAGATTAAAGTCATTATAATGCGAGATTAAACTCGTTAAAATTCGAGAAAAAAGTCGAAATACAATCTTGAGAATAAACTCATTAAATATCGAAAATTGTTCTGTTTCAAGAAAAAAAAAGTTGTTAAATTTCATGAATGAAGTCGCGTTTTGACAAACTGTCCATGGTTACTTACTAAAAACCTTTGCATTGCTGCCACACTACCATTTTCAGGCCCCATGTCCACGCGGAGCTCTCGGGACACCCTCCTATGCAAATAGGCTAACTGTTTTTATGAAATAGCTAACTGGCTATTACTTTAAAATCATGGTTATGTACGCCTCCATCCACTGAATGTTAAGACTGTAACCATCTATACAGCCATTAATGGCAATGCAGAACATGTTTTAATTGATCATAGCTGTCCACATGCCAGAGTGGATTTGGGACAGCACTGTTCGTTGTTCAAGTGACGTCTTTTTTCAGTAGTTCTGCACGAGCAAATTCAGCGACACTTTTAATGCAATACATTCCTGCTAAAGTTGATAGTATTTCTTTGTTACTATTTTAAGTCGAAAATAGCTTGACTCGTGATCCATGTCTGCCATGTCCTCTGTCAAGTAGGCTATGCAATGAACACTGATCGAATGCGTCATTCTCTACATTTCATTTTGACTTTTTTTTTTCTCGAAATTGAATAAGTTTATTCTCAAGATTGCATTTCGACTTTTTTCTCAATTTAACGTGTTTTTTTTTCTCGAAACGTAACGACTTTATTCTCGATATTTAATAAGTTTATTGTCAAGATTGTATTTCAACATTTTTCTCGACAAGTTTAACGAGTTTTTTCTCGAAACACGACTTATTCTCGTTTTTTTATTGAGTTTATTCTCAAGATTGAATTTAGATTTTTTTTCTCAAAATTTAACAAGTTTAATCTCGCATTATAATGACTTTAATTTCAAGATGGTTTTATTTATTTTGTTATTGCTTGCTTGGCTCTAATCCTCTTCCGTACTAGGCAAATGTTTGAACACAGATAGCCATTTTTTATTGCTACTATTTTCCATTTTTTAATCTGAACTGTTAAATGACACAAATGTTAAACGAAAAAAAAATGAAAACGCATTATAAATGCAAATAAATAACTCAATGTATTTTCTTTTAAACACTCAATTCAATTGTGTGTGTGTCTGTGTCTACAGATGCCTGTGCTGGCATGTCAGTGTATCTTGGCCAGCAGGAGGAGTGTTCAGCCTTCACTATACAGGACCCTAAAGAGACTTTCCGCACCATTAAAGAGCTCGGAGAAGTACTGGATGAACTGCAGGCTCACCACGACTCAAACGGGGCACTAACCGGTGAACCAGGCACTATGTAAGACACCCAAAATGAATAAAGACATCACGTTTTTAGCAAAAAGTGGGAAATGCAAACTGAAATTTTGCTATTTTTAATCATCCCTTAATTATCCCATCTTCTTCAAGAGCCAATTAAACAAAATCTAGTCTTATACATACAGTGCAGCAAACTGATTTTAATTTTTACTTTCTTTTATAGCGCGAATCCTATTGTTGGAAAGACAGTGTAACATTGTGACTGCGTGACCAGGTGGTACTGACACAGCCACACAAGCAGAGGGCGCTGTGTTGGACAACATTTAGGAGCATGACCGCACGCTGATAATGCTCAGAGAAGCGCTGCCGTTCCACACGTGACTCAGTCTAACCTCTCCAGCAATGGCCTGATCTGGAGTTACGGTGTACTTGGAAGAATTTCGGCCAGTCGAGAGCCGAGTGGCGTGTCCGTGAGTTGCTATCATTGGAAAAATCTAGCTCTTTTCTCTGTGTGCCTGTCCGGTCTCAGTCTTATATCAGTTTTTAAGATCGTTTTAGTAACCTCAATCGCCAGTCCGCACAGTAAGAAAGGATTCCGATCACCTCTTATTCATTCCTAAACAGTCTGTGAAAAGTCCAGACACCAAGAGTTTGTCTGAGAAATTATAGCTGCTAAAATGAAAGAACTCAACCTTCGCATATTTCTTTGTAAACCACCAGTTTTTTTTTTTCAGACTACTGGTCGTTAAGTAAAATAACCATGTCAAAGGGAATCTTCATTGTTCTTTATTCTTGTAGTTTCATCCCGCTCAGTCCATCCCTTGGAGTGTGTGCATGGTTTTCTATCTGTAGTGGATAGAATTAATCTGCCTTATAAATTCAGTGGAGGTACTTACAATCCCACACTTGTGTATGAATTAGGGACTAATGCAGAAGCACTTTAGATATTTGGAATATTCCAGATGAGATTGTTTTAGATACTTGGTATCAAACCTTTTTTTTTTTCCTGATATTGATCAGTTACATGATCAGCTCTTGTGTAATGTTCTGTAGATAAGGTTCATATCCCGTAGATTTTTACTAGCTATTTTTCTTACGCCAAAGATTGTTTTGTAGGTTTTCATGACTTGAAAATGGTAAACGTGTAGTTTTTTTAATGACAGAACTTTAAAAAAAAAGGAAAATGGCTTTCTATATTTCATGGATGTACGTTTTGGGAGCCTCGTGCGTTTTGATAAACATGAAGAACATTTTATTCGATTGATCTTTGTAATCCCCCAGCACACAATGACAATATTTTATGTATAGTATGATGTCATAAGCTCTGTTCCAAAACCTAGTGTGCTACAAAGACAGCACAGGCATGCTTAAAAATACAAAAACTGTTCTAAAAATGCAATTATAGCATCGCGTTTTTTGCAGAGAATGCAATGCCATAATGCACTGCAATTGATTTTTGAGCACTTGAGAGAAATATTGATTGTAAACTGGAATATTTCTGTGATGTGCAACTGCCAGGGTAAACGGCAAGGAAGCTCACTAGAGATTCGAACAGAGCTAGAGACAGATTGTTTGGTATGAATTCTGATCGACAATCTCCTATATCATGTTTGTGGTGTCACAGTGTCTAATTTAGAGGTGGAATTGTCTTGTCATTTTCTGATAACTTCCACCTACTGATTATTACAGGTCTACACATGTGGTTTTATTTTAAAATGACCCATTTGTAACTGTACTGAAGGGGGTTCTCTCTTTTCTGTAACATTGGTATACTTGTGTTTCTCATCTATCAATTCTTAGTAGCCTGGTTCAGTGGTTCTCAACTGGTAGATTGAAAAAGGGTCATGGACTTCAAGGGAAATACGAAGCACTAACCGTATAATAGTGAAGAGCTTCGATGGCAAAATAAATAAGCTTAACTTTAAAACATAAAATATAATGAAATAAAACAAATACAAAAGAATGAACATTTGGGGCCCTATCATTTGCACCTAATTTGGGTGGGTTTGTCCCATTCCCAATGTCACTTCTCTTTCTTTTACGGCCCTGAGGAGAATAACCGATTCTGAAGCGCGCCGTTATAATATTGCGACATGGAACAAGCGCACCTCGTTCACCATGCTCTTAAAGGGAATGTGATATGACGCTCTTATTGGTTTGTTTCCCGTTACGCCCAAACCACACCTATGAATAATGAAGCTACTTCAGACCAAACCCTTTAAGATTTGCGTTGAGCGCAAGAGTCATTTATCCCACCGGTTAAATAGCAACAGCGCCCAAGACCCGCCCACAAAGTTACTTCGCGCTTGATACTTGCGTTTCAGAACGTTAAAATAGGGCACTAAGTCTAATATTAGGCAGAGGGGCTGTTCACATGACACCGTATTTAACTGAAAAGGCTTTAAGGGCCTTAAAACAAAAACTTTTGAAAATGGGATTCAAAGTTTTTGATAACCATACCGTTATTGTCTTCGTGAATTCGTGAAAACGGTGATGTTGTGTGTTTGCTCGCCAACTACTGGCCTGGCATTCATAATACAATAGCTCTCATGGCTCTTTCGTTGAACTTTGTATGTGAAAAACACAAAGAAAAACCTTTTCCGTTTTTACTACGTTGTTGTGTAAATGTCCCCTGAGGAAGAACATTTATAAGATCTTCGAAACCCTCTTATCATTTACAATATCCTCACTTCTCTCCATTATATCTATATATCACTGTGTACATGACCAGATCAATGGCGTAACTGGCTTAAATGTGCTCACATATACGATTTCGCCCACAAGATTACCTTCGGAGACCAATTTAGTTTATTGTAGGATGTTTATTGTCGTACTGTAGCTTCCCTTGACAAAAATAGGATTCTTTTGGATTCATTTAGAAAATAAGCTCTGTGACCAACAAAAGTTTGATTCTTGCACGTTTTGTATATCAAAATAAATTTCACAAATGAACACAACTTTAAAGATTTTTAAATCCTAAATACAATCGTTAGAAGTACAAAGCTAAACGTAGGCTGTAAACGAACTATAGTCTGTTGAATGACCTTATCATTAAGCTTCCGACATCTTCTCAGTCTTTATTTAAAAAACATTTTCCCTGAACGTTCGAGTTATAATAGTTTGGAAGAGTGGGATTATAAACGCATTGAGGCTGTAAAAGTGGACTAGATGGTTTAGCTGTTCAGATGATTATGTTTAATGTCCCCGAAAACATTTGCAGTCTCGTTTAGCAATTTGTTAGCGGCCAACTTTTTCAAGACAAGTAAATGGGATATTACTTATATGTTGTAAAGTAAAAAGTGACTCTCTATGCTAATATCTTGAGCTTGTGTTAACCAAAACCGTTTGGCATTTAACCAAAAACCCATCGTTTCTTGGGATGATGGAACCATAAAGGCCATTGCACACCGAGTCCGAAATTCGCATCCGAAATTTTCGCACGTTAAAAAAAAAATTCGACCTCACGTTATGTCAATCACGCTTACACACCGCCTCCAAAACTTTCGTCCGTCATGGAAAAAAAAATTGGATCATATTAAATTTTCTGCGTTTTTCGCATCCACAGCCAGCATTTTGAGAGTTTTTTTGGTATTTCAGGGCTGGAGGGAGCTCGTTCCGCACATTATTGCAAATGTGCAGCCTTTCAGTTTCGGTTTTCAATTTGATCAAGTGTTATATGTTCTCTCAGTCGGATTAGAAAAGGAATAAACCTCCCCTTTCAATCAGATTGAAATTTTGGATCGATTAAGGTGTGATTGAGCAGCCAATTCGATAACTAATGTATTATTTGGGTACAATATATAACCGGTAGCCTATAGCTGGGTGTGTGTGTGTTCATACCTTAGAGATACTGTCAGTCTCTGTTCAGGATCGATTGGTTCACGGAAATTGGTGGTCTTCTTATTTAATATGTGGCTCCAGAATCGCAAGCAACGTATCAAAAGTAAATTATGAATCGCTCTGGATAAATTCGCAACTCCTTGATAGGGCCAGACCGATATATCGGCCGACCGATATTATCGGCCGATATTAGGCTTTTTCCAAACTATCGGTATCGGCGTTTATAACGGCCGATAAACGAATATTTAAAAAAAAAACGGATGAAACACCATTCAACCATGTAATGAGTGTTGGAGTTATATTGTTTGTCCACCAGAGGGCACTCTACACCGTCCCCGCTGGCAACACACGTGTATAACGCGCCACGCGTCCTGCAAACTGCTGATCCAGCCAGAGTCAGAGTCCGCGAGATCATCGCATGAAGTGAATGGGAATTTCATCACGAGACATACATTGCTTGAATAACAATTAAAAGAACATCCCCATCAGTTCTCTTAACTCAATTAAGCATGACAAAATTTTTGACTATCATGTCCAGTTTTGCTGCTGTTAAATAAGCCGAGAGTGAAGCGGAATAAGCTAGTATGGCTGGCGCTCAGCCAGAGACAGACGCACTCAGTGCTGTCATATAGCACAACTATTGAGTGTTTTCAACCACAAAATGTTTATTTTAGGTTTCAGACATTTAAATACACATATACAAGCAAAAAAATGATTTTGAGTTTGTAAAATACACACAGTTGTCTATGGAAGAGGCAATAATAATCGACACGTTTTATTCATATCAAATACACATGTGTAAGTAGCTTAACATTTGACCATATTCTTCTCCCAGTTCACCAGCCACTTACTTTCATGTATTTCGTGAGAAGTGGAGGAATTTACGCTATAAATCCAACAGATCCGATTCTCTGAACTGAAAAAGAAACTAAAGTGGCGCCGCCTATTGCGCATACAGCTCAACTATCGCGATCGTTATAAAGATGTCTAAACCACAAAACCCATCCACTTGCACATATTTGACAATCGGAATATCAGCGTTTCATGATATAGCTAATACATTTTTGAATATTTTTAATAAAAAAGGAAAAATAACATAAAAGCAGATCATTCATTTCCTTCATTCCGCGCTGTGTTCTGGGTGTGCTGTGTCACGTGACAAGCAATGACGCTAAAGGCACCGGGATGGCGGTACCGCCGGCTTGGGCCCGCAATCGCTGCTCGCAGCTATATTTATATATATATATATATATATATATATATATATATATATATATATATATATATAAAGCCGGTGGCACCGCCACCTTGGTGCTTTTAGGGTTGTTCTACTTGACATGCAAAAACATAACCCCTGCTTTGACTGTCAAAAAGAAGTGTGCTGAAGAGCTTGCATCAGTGAAGGCTCTGCAAAAGTGCACATTGAGGGCACATTTTAACCACAAAGTATGCGTGAGCAACCTTCTGAAAGGTCAGGTGTACATCCAGGTCTACATCTGTACTGTGTTTACATTATAGTATTTAGGAATGCGCCGATCCGATACTCAGGATCGGTATCAGCTCCGATACTGCCATCTTTGCCGGATCGGGTATATTTACACCACTTTAATCAAACCACTCTTCTTTAAAACATTATGATGTGATTTTTTTCACAAGTATTTTATTACTCTTATTGAGCTATTTTGTCCACACACAGGACTCACTGCCAATCGTACGTGCTCACATCATTCTCTTTCTGTGAAAGCTGTATACTGCACTCACCAGTTTTCACTCTACAGCTATTGACCAGAGCACTGAAATTATTTCTCACTTAAACTACAATCAAATGGATTTTCTCACACATTTTGCGTTAGTCCTCCGCATGGCATTTTATTATTTTCTGCGCAGCTTCAGAAGTGCATGCACACAGCCTAGAACACATGACACGCACACACAGTCACGAGAGAGGCGCGATCGAATGTGTGTTTGTGTGCGAACAATGGAAACTCCTTTTTGTTCATACAGGAAAATATTCAGACTAATATCTTGTGGGAGCAACAGAATACATGCAACGGCATTATGTAATCAGGATACAAAAATCTAGTGAGTTACATCAAAAAAAGTAGTAATCAGATTGTAGTTACTTTTTGAAAAAGTATATAGTACTTAAAGCCATTTAATATAAAGTGGGACCCTTTTTTTATGAAATAATTTGTAACTGTATCGGAATACATTTTTAAAGTAACCCTCCCAAGCCTGGTCTTGTGTGCATGTCCGTTAATTTCACTTTTTAAGTTAGCGATTTTTAAGGCCCCAATCCTACTGTATTACCTATTATACTGTATTGCCAACTGTATTAATGTGTGGATATTGATCCAAAAGTTCTACCTAATTTTGAACACAAGAGGGCAGTATAGCACTATGAATGATTTTTTTCTTTTTTGACTAAACCATTCTGTCTGTTTTTAAACTTAAACATAATTCTTAAATTAAAAAAGGAATAAAATGGTTATAGTTCCAATATTGGTATAGTCTTATACAGTGTTGGGGTAGTTACTCAAAAAAGTAATTAGTTACTAGTTACTTCTGTAAATTGTAATGAGATTACTTTACTAGTTACTGCGTTGGAAAAATAACTTCACTACTTATTACTTTACTTTCCTGTTTCTTAATTTACCGTGTAGCCTACATGGACAAACATCATATCAGTTTTTGCCCTATCATCACTTTATTGTAAAAATGTATACAAAATGACATGAAAGAACAATATCCCTGTCTGCACAAATAAATATGCCGCACTGTAAAATTCACAAACAAAATGGGGTTCAAAATTCAAAATTTTAAAATGGTGTTTATCACAGAAGTTTCAAAACAGGCTGGGAGAATAAAACTCTTCTCCTGAGAACAAAACCAGCTTTTTATTCGGCTCATGGTAATAATAATAATTAAAAAAAATAAAAGATGTCAATGAAAAATAATAAAATAAAGGTCACTTTATCCCATAAAATTCTTAATCCTAATTTAAAATGTATTTTTCTAAACCTGGGGAATTAATGGTCGACAGGGGAAGCATGTCTTCTACAATGAACCCTGCAACAATCCTGTTCATTTCGTTTTCCAAGACTTTCGAGCCTTGTTTTTACTTGACGCGTCCGAACGAGCGGAAAGGTGCGCGCGGCAAACAGCGCACGCGATGCCGCATCCGAGGATGAACGACAAGAAGCCGAACCTGCACCGAACATGGAGCCTACATCTCCGCAACGGCACCCAGTTTGCGCATCTAAATCAGTTATTTATGTTTACAAAATGAGCCTAAGATCCACGTTTTATAAAATGTCCACGAAACTTAATGAAATGTTTAGTGAAATTAGAAAATAGAGATCGTTCATTTAGTTCTTTAGCCTAGCCTATATACATGTTTTTATATCCACATATTTTGTTCGAATGTCACAAATAATAATCTTAGGATTTACTATAGCCTACATTTCACTCAAATATTTTTGTGCTTTCGAGCAATAAACTGAAAGTAATGTGAATATTGCCATTTGTTGAAACCCGTCTCTCTCTCTCCACTTCCCTCTCTCTCTCACTCAAATCGGTCTCTATGGCAACGGCGCGCACGCACCACTAGACGGAACTCTCCACACAGGCAAACACGGCTTGGGTAACGCAGGAAAGCGCGTTTCTTTAGTATAGTAAAGTAGTGTAGTTACCAATATTTTTAGTGTAATGCGTTACTTTACTTACCCAAACTCGTTTGTAACTCGTTACCCCCAACACTGGTCTTATAGAAAATAAATGGTGAATAATAACATTTTTAATTCCTCATCCAATCATCCTTTTGTTATGGATCAATATCATAGCTAGAGACGTAGAAAAGGGCTGCACGGTTTTGCAATAAATAATAATAAATAAAATAAAATAAACATATAAATATTGTAATTGCAATTAAATTAGATTTGTGTGGCAGCTGCATGTACAATTATTATTATTAATAATAATAACATTAATAATAATACAAATGAGCTTAGAATAAAATATTAAATGGTTTATTACATTAAAAACAGGCCATATTTTTAATAAATAAATAAGCTATCATTCATAGTGCACTAAATTTTAAACATTTTAAATTACAACATTGTTTGTGAAAGTCCAACAAAGTTAAATGTATACTCAAACCTGAAAAGTTGTGTGGCTCCGTTTTCATTTGATTATCATTGTGGCAGCAGTTGGAACACTGTGTTAACCCCGCTGTGTATTACATATTTTAAACCTAGCTAACAGTCGCTAGGAATTACTGACATGTTTCAAAACGGTGCTGTGTTTGAGCCAACAAGACAGTGATTAAGGCAATATAAAGTTAGATTTGGACGCATATACATCCGGAAACAGAAAAAAATCTACTATGAAAAAATTTACTTTCATGATGTCAAAACACTCTTTGTCCATTATCTTCACGAAATATAATCAAAACGTTCCGCAAATTCGCGGGAGACCGTCTTCTGGCAGCAAGAGAAAAAGAGCGGAAAGACAGCCGGCTAGATACTGACAAACTATGTAAAATGTCCGTGTTACATTTAACCCCGCGTTAGGCCTACATTTATCCCCGCGCTCCCCTATTCTGTAGCTCCTGGCAGTGATGTTTCACCTCATGAAATATAGTTTATGTTCACATTTATGACACAGACAGTAGATAATATTATGTTCACATTTATGACACAGACAGTAGGCTTCTGCCAGGCACTTTCAGGGATACAAATCGAAAAAATATGTATATATGTGCATATTTAGCCTATATGCAAAATACTCCTTTTTTCACGTCAACTATGTGCTATGGTCATTAAATGGCTTTCCTTTTCACTTAAGTCCAGCAAATAATTCATTTATTTTAACACATTTGGTGGCATCTGCCAGTTATTGTCGTTGTTATGAAGTACAGTCGTATGTTTGCATAATTCATTTTGAACACTATAATGCTTTCAAAATCTGAGGTAAATTATCCGTTATGACTTGTGGCACAGTGACCTATTTTTAACTAAAAATAAATAATGTGTACTCATAACCAGTGTAATTTCTTCATTCTGTCAGCCGCGACGTCGCAGAAATAGGAACCGTTTCTAAATTAGAAACTTCGCATGTCGCCGTCGCGTATGGTTAGGACAAAAACTCTGATTTATTAACATGGAAAATATACCTTTTATCGCGTGTCGCGGCGTCGTGTGTAGTTAGGACACGGTGTAAGCGGCCGCTTCTCAAGTCTAGAATCTGAACTTGATTCCGATTGGCCAGTGTCAGACAGTCAGACCTGTCAGTCTCGCAGCTCGCGTCAGCTTCATGCGGCTTCATGAGAGAGACGCATAAGTCCGGAATTGGACAATTTAACAATATACTTACGATAGAATATATTTACAATTAATAATGATTTAAAAACAAAATACATAACGCGCCGGGCCGCCGGCCCAAGCAGACCGCGGCCCACCAGGAATCTCCCGGTAGTCCCGATGGCCAGTACATGCCTTAGTATCTTTAATATATTTTCATAATTTTGAAGAAGTTTGGTGTGGGAATAATTAAAAATTACTTAAGAGGGGGGAAATAAAAATGTAAAGGCTGGTTTTGCAAAACATTCACATACAGACTGAAACAACTGACTTCCTGTTTTGCTGGCTTAAAGTTGCTTGGGCTAATGAGATCTATAAGTGTACCGAGTTTAATATTATTATATGCAAGTGTGTTTGATTTATGGACCCAATTTTCAGACCAAGTTAATGGACCAAGTTAATTTAATTAATGAACTAATTATATAAAACTATTGTCAATGCACTACAATTAAACTGGCTATGTGCCTTCACTTATAAAAAAATAAAATAAAAACTTATTTAAAAAATCCCAGGCTTAATAAATGTATTTTATTTATGCTGGCCAGACACACAGCAGTTAAATGGTTAATTAAGCCCCCTCCCCCTGCTAACACACACACACACACACACACACACACACACACACACACACACACACACACACACACACACACACACACAGAGAGAGAGAGAGAGACAGGCAAAGGCTCAGACATATGCTCAGAGGGAGTATGACTACATTCAAACTAAAATATCTGACTTTCTGTGGGTCCTAGCTATTGAGTGTGAATTAGAAAGTTGTCCAGCTTGAGGAGTACAATATACATACTGATTTTTGTAACTGTAGATAAAACTAACAACCCCACTTTTGTCAAAAGGTGGCGCTACTGAGCCCTCACCACGCCCGTTTCTGAAACTTTGCACATGTCTACTGGCTATTAAATGTGATGTGTCTGATAAGTTTCATGCAATTTGAAGCATGCTAAGGGTCTCAAAAGCATCCTAAAAGAATTGGAAAGTTTGATGCGTCGCCACGGCAACAGTTTCAATGATATCAAGAATCCATTCACAGGTCTACATCTGCCGTATGTTTACATTATACAGATGAAGTTTGAAGCAAATTGGATTAAAATAAGAGGGTGATTTCAAAGCATTTTGAAAATGACACACTTTCTGCTGCCAGTTGGTGGCGCTATAACTTTGACACACAATAGTCACATCCATGTGATCGTCCTCTTACAGCGAACACACTCCTGAAGTTACATCACGATCGGTTGATGTATGCTGAAGTTATGACACACTTCCTGTTTCACATTTTTTGACATGATTTCATTTCCTCGCCACGGCCAAACCATTCGAGATATCAAAAATCCCCTCGCAAACTTTCATCCTCAATGTCTTGACTTCACGCTGACTGAGTTTCGTAGAATTTGGATAAGAGCTCTAGGAGGAGTATTAAAAATTCCATTGCAAGTGTTTTACAAAGAACCTTAAATAACCGACTTCCTGTTGGGCTGGGGTAAAAAGTAAAAGTGCGACGTATATATGAAATGATGAGATCAACATGTGTACCGAGTTTCATATTAGTACATACAAGCGTGTTTGATTTATGGACCAAGTGTTCGGACCCCTTTCCAGGTGGCGCTGTCGAGCCCCCCTGCCACGCCCGGGTACCATCTTCAGCCCGGCCCTAATGGCAGCGGGTTCTGACCCGTGTGCAAAGTTTCAAGAGTTTTCGAGCACGTTAAGGGCCCCAAAAGTGCCCAAATAGTCGTATAAATAATAATAATAATAATAATAATAATAATAATAATCCTAAGGAAAACAATAGGGCCTTCGCCCTTTCAGGGCTTGGGCCCTAAATATATCGGCCGATATATCGGCGTATCGGTTTTTAAAACCCCAAAATATTCGTATCGGTATCGGCCTTCAAAATCCCTTATCGGTCTGGCCCTACTCCTTGATAAGGACGTGGAACTCTCCTTCCTCTCGGTGCAATTTCAGGATTGGATGGACCCAATATTTTCTCTTTCTTCTCTTTTTAATTAGAGAGAGGGCAAAATCATCCCCACTGCTTGACGAATCCATTTTGTATGTTTCCGTTTTTTTTTTCCCACAAAGGTTTAATAAGTACGCATCAAACTCAGTGTGCAAGGTTTCTGTGCGTGACGAATTTTTAGGCTGACGAACACGAAAAAACGCATACGAAAATTTCGGACTGAGTGTGCAATGGCCTTAAGTGCTAAAATGCTAACATTTCTGGATTTTAACCTACATAAAAACAATAAATGCTGTTTTGAAGTTTTTAAATGTGACCTGACGGATCGATGTTGGTCTCGGTTTAAGCGGCTGATTCGTTTTTGGAGCGGTGGAGAAGATGAATTGAGGCTCTGTCTGGTCTGGATATGGAAAATGATCTTTTAAAAGGGAGGAGAAAATGCTTCCCATATCTTTTGTTGTTGATATCTGTCACTTGATAGAAACTAGCCAAATCGGGCAGATGCCAGCGTGGACGGGTTGAGAAAAAACTCCCAAAAACATTAAATACCGGGTGCAATGAGGACATTTTGGTTCATCAATGTAAACCCTGGCTCTCCAACTTGAGAACCACTGATCTAAATAATCTAACCTCTAAGCGTGGCATCGAATTAAAGTGTACTTAGCATGATCATCGTATGTCCTTTTAAAAAGACCCCTCAGCTATATGATAGAAGGATATGTAAAAAAGAATTATTGGGGAACACAAGAACCAGCAGAAAAAAAAAAGATTTCTGTCATACCTCCAATTTATCTCCACATTAGGGGTTTTAGTTGTCAGAAGAACATTCCATTCTTAAACTCTAGTTTTAATAGCCTGGTTAAAACCAGACCATCTCAGTTTGTAACCGAGTTATGGTCTGGCAAAGCTTCATAGACAAATCATTTCCAGAGGCGCGTCACCAACGGATGTAGCTCAAATGCCTCAAAGGCGCAATTGGATAGACCTAAAACCAATCAGAGCGCTGAAGGAAATGACGTATGCAGAGCGACGTTCGTCTGTTTGAATGAACGAGCAGACAATCTGATTAGCTACTTGCTCTACTTTTATTTAAAATTAACAGCAAGACAACTATAAGTGAATGTGCTTTCCATTATCGCACACAGTAAACAAAACCTTAACAAAAAGGCGGACGCGTCGAGTATAAACAAGGCTTTACTTTACGTGTCAGCGCGTGCTCTGATCGGTATAAAGGTGCGCAGACTTCGAAGCACCACTAACTCTGCCTCCGTTTCCCTCGTAAGCTGATATTAGTATTTAAACATTCTCTATGATAAAAGATGTTTGTGAAAAAAATATTTTAATAACATGGTTTTGGCGGTTATAGAGTTCTAACGATAGTTCTCAACTATAAACGTCACACCCCTTTGTAAATGTTCAAAATCCGTCGCTGTGCTGTCGTCATCGTGTAAAGCCCGCCCCAACGTTTCTGATTGGTGCCGCGATTTCGGCGGATTGGAAATGGCCTTGAATGAGCTCTTTGCCAGACTAACTTTAAGTGCAAATCTAAATTTGCCGGAAGTTGTCTGGGTTTTTCCAGGCTATAGTTTTAACACAATCTCATGGTAATTCGTAACTATTTTACGCTAATCGGTGGTTAATTCGTATGAAGTCATACAAATTTGTTTGTATGGTTTCATACGATCTGCTTACGCCCCTGTGATGGTTATGAATAGGGGTGGGGTTAGCTAAAAAAAACATTTCCAATAATCAAACATTTTTGAGCAGTTCACATCATACAAATTCATATTTAATCACCATCTTGTAAAATAGTTGATTTCCCTTGAGATTGGGTTGGTCAAAACGCAAGTAAAACTACAGGGCATCAGTCTATGTTTGTGAATTTTTAGTGATGTGCCTCTCAAACAGATATATATTTTTGTAATCATGAATTTTGAAAGCTGAAAGATTGTATTGAGCATTGATTTAAAAAAAAAAAAAAGCCTGGAACGCAGTTTTCCGTTTCAGCACGAACAATTATGCAACATTCACCTTCCTGTTATGATCTCAGAATATATATAAATTTCTTTGTATTTGGTCCGTCATATTTGACAGATTTGTGTGTTTTTCTCATGTGTAGATGTTTGTAGCACACTGTGAACTGAATGTTGATGCATTGATTGAATGGTACATAGATGTTCATCTGGTACTCTGAGGCTCCAGTAAGCTTGAGCAGAAATGTGGTACCGATCA
Source organism: Cyprinella venusta (assembly GCA_038021265.1). Lineage (NCBI taxonomy): Eukaryota > Metazoa > Chordata > Actinopteri > Cypriniformes > Leuciscidae > Cyprinella > Cyprinella venusta. The sequence goes on from CM075871.1 coordinate 29,147,154, forward strand.
TCCTCACTTCATAACTGTGGTGAGCTAAGAGCCCGCATGGGCTCGCTTAGCATTGCGGTGATACCGCAGACCTCCTCCTTTCATTATATTTGTCGGATCGAATTAATGGTTTCTGTGTATTGCTGTAACGTTCATCTTGTGTAAACACACAGTAACCATTACAACAAGCATCCAGTGGCCCTTAAGACACCCAAGACTAAAGATTATTCTTTAACATTTACAATTTAGCACTTATCTTTGAGTCGATGGAACAATGCAGACGATGTCTTTTTTTTTTTCTCGAAGTCTCGAATGTATATCGGTACGAATCTACAATCACTCTATCATAAGAAAGTTTAAAACGATCATGTGCTCCTGTTATCATGTTTGTTCTCGAATTTCACCTTGTTGGCGTACAGTAAATGGGTCTGCAAGTCGCCCTTTTGAAAACCTTGTAGTTTTAATAATGCATTTCTTAAATTATTTCATTTTTTAGATCAATAATGTAGGTCAGTAAAACTGCTATAAATATTTGCACAAATTTGACCACTTTTTTTTTTTTTACCCGATTCTTCTTCCAATGTATTACTAATTGTACTGGACATGTTTGCTTCATTTTGTTATTTAAATGTTTTTATACCATTATTTTCACAATACAAGCTCACATAATTCCTCTGTTATTAGTTCTGTGGAATTAATTTGCAATAAATAAATATATTGTTTGTTTGATTTCTGTTGTGTGTGTTACATCCGTGGCTGTGTCTGCGCTACAATTTCACAGTTCAGATCCATACCCTGTTGTGACACAATAGCTATTCAATCAAATTATTTATTTAATATTCGTAAAACTCCTCTCCTTCCTTGTATTTGTGGTATCTCATTCTATTTATTTGTGAATTTGTTTCATTTTTGTAAATATCTCTACATGTATTTGGACACCTCAGCCTTATTAAAAATGGATATAATATCATTGCATTGGTTGGTAAATAGATGCTCAAAATGAAAGTATTTTTTCAAAGTGTTGAAAGATAATTAATACTAAAACACACACAGACACTTTCTCTGTTTTGTGGTGGCAAACAATTTTCTATTAGTGAATAAGAGATAAACCACGTACCAATTGTCTTTAAAGATTATTTATTCCATTCCAAGGAAAGGTCAGCAATAGTGTGAGAATGTGTTTGCCAAATTGTGGTGGCAAACAATTTTCTATTACGGTAGAAAACATAAAAGTTTTAATCTGGCCTCCTCTGAGATTCACCAAAATGCAGAAAACAAACAAAAACAGATAGTGATCCTATTTGATGATATTATAGAAAAGACAAAAGAAAACTATTAAACCTTCTTGTTCCAAATAGTAGAATGGCTTGTAAAAATGGTTTGATTTGTGTTTAAAAGGAAGCACATGTGTAACTTGGCACGTTTTAATAAATTGCGACAACTAAGATCGGTATCAGAAAACTGTCTTCAGTTTCTCACAGCTGAGAAATCTGTAAAATATTAACTGTGGCAATTGTCTTTACAATGCACATGGTGGTTGCATGTGGACTGAATTGGAGACACACACAAGCTCCCTTCCAAACTACAGATTTCTTCTGATTTCTTGTCCGACATTTTCCTGCGGCATTATATCTATGTAAACGGTGCTAAGTTTCCTGCTTCTCCTCACATGAACTGTGATAAAGTGTGTATTATCAGAGGCTGGGAAGCACTCCAGTGCAAATGAAAACATACGAACGAGTTCTGTTTGTACATGCACGTACAAACGTTTTCATCTCAAACGTTTTCTGTCAAGGCTAATACAAGAGATATCACTATTCAAACGTCGTTGAGGATAAAGAGAAAATCTCATTGATTTTAAAACCATACGGTTCCACATCATTAGTATCACTTCAGTAAATCAATGATGTGGTTTTAAATGAACAAATTCTATAATCACAGTAAATGGACTGCATTTACAGTATATAGCGCTTTTTCACAGACCCAATGGCCACCAAAGGGCTTTTACAAATTGCCTCACATTCAACCATTCATTCACTCATTCATACACCGACGGAGGTGTCAGCCATGCAAGGTGCCATCCAGCTCGTCGGGATCAGCTGGGTTAGGTTTCTTGCTTATAGACACTTCGACACCTGATCAGGTGAAACCGGGGATTGAACCACCAACCTTCCAGTTTGGCGTTAACAGGCAGCAGACAAACGGCCGCAATCCACCTGTCACTCAAATGGCCACGCCCTTAATTATGCAGGCTTGAAGATGAACTGAACTGCCCGATAATCGAGGGAATGGAACGAGCCAATAGCGGCCACATGCACCTTCAGCGTGAATGGCAAACTCCCGCTATCCAGTCTGTGCTGTAGGAAAAATCCTACACATAACAAATCACTAGGTCAATGTCCTGGCACCAAAACTCCGGGCTGGGGTGCCATGTCGTGCCGTTCGCCTGAGACAACAGGTCCTTCCTGAGAGGGATTTGCCATGGGGGAGCCACCATTGTCTCTCCCAGTTTGGTTGCATGAGGATCACTGATGCTTTCTCCACCCTGATTCTGCATAACACCATAGGCAGAATCTTCACTGGAGCAGACTGATCTCATGAAGTAGCGTGTGTATGACACGCCAATTCGTATTTCCATTTTTGGCGTGCTATCAAGACGCATAATCGCTTTTCAGTGTGTTTAGGAACGCCGTTATATAACTATATGACTTACCTCAACCCCGTCCCTAAACCTAACCGTCACTGGGGTTAATGGCATTTATGACTGTTCCCTTACCATCCTAGGGGAAAAAAAAGATATGACTTACCTCAACCCCGTCCCTAAACTTAACCGTCACTGGCATTTATGATTGGACATTTGACGGCGTGTACAGACACGCGGAATGACGCGGGTCGCGGACGTTAATGGCGTAGACATACACACGGATACACGCGGATAGATCAAAATGCGTAGAGATAACACGCCACTTGACTCGAAAATGTTGACTGGAGGGAATGTGTAAAGCCTGTCTTTTGGTCAACGCGATGTCAGAGCATCTCCCATCAACCGGCAGTGAGATAGCGAGAAGAACGCCTGGCAGTGAGTGTTCTCCCTCGAGGCAAACAGATCCACGTCCGCCTTCCCGAATCTATCACCTGGCAGTGAGTGTTCTCCCTCGTGGCAAACAGATCCACGTCCCCCTTCCTGAATCTATCACAAATCATTCGCACCAATCTGTTGCGAAGCCTCCACTCTCCTTGAGGAATCACATTCCTTGAAAGCATGTCCGCTCCGCGGTTTTGGAGACCGGGGCCAATATGCGCCGCTCTTATGGAGAGAAAGTGTCAATCCGCCCACAACAGGAGGTTTGCCACCTGTTTGAAAAGAGCTCTGGAGCACATGCTCCCCCTGCCGATTTTTATTTATGAAATGACAGACATGTTGTTGGTTCGAATCAGTACATGCTGCTGCTCCAACCAAAAAGCTTCCAAGTCTAAGGACACTTTTAATTTCAATAGGTTTATCCATCACTCTCTCTGTGACTCTGACCACAGACCTGAGGCTGCACTAACCACACTTCTGCCTAGCCTGAGGTCAACGCATCCTTTGTGACCACATTGCATTGTGTCACCAGTCCCAAAGGTGCATATCTGGGTTACGCCATGGTCTCACGGCTGTGTGACAGAATGCACATGTGAACCGATGTCCACTCCCTCGACGGGATTTGAGTTTTCAGCCAAAACTGCAGCGGTCTCGGTGGACTGGTGATACCAGGAATCCAGCTTACTCCTAGTATGCTCTTCCAGAGCATTCCATGTCAATTCCAGCTCCTTGACAGCCTTCCCGAGGACCCCGAGGAGCTACTCCTGGAGGTCTAGGGGGCCTTCTTGGTCGTGCGGTCCAGTTCCAACGGTGCAGAGTTCTTCTCTGATGCCAAAAGTGACGTGGAGTCCTCATCCCCACCAGCTCTGAAGGAAACAAAGTCTGCGACGGCAGGAGGGGGAAAGCTTGCGTCCGTGAAAAGGACAAATGAGCGTAGGCTCCATGCTGTCCAGGCGGAGGAGGACCCACCAGTGGCTCGCTGGCCACAGTGGGCCTCGTCCTCATTATAGCGCAAGCCAAATCCCTCCTGTCTCTAATACTGCGCATTGGCAGGTCGTCGCAGTGAGCGCGTGTGGAGTCCGTAAAGGCCACTTCGGAATGGGCGAGGCCCAGACAGGCAGCGCTTAACTCATGGTTGTAGGGCGGGTCGTAAATCTGCTAAAATTAAGCCATCTGATACGTTGAGAAAAGGGGAATTGTTAGTCCTCAGGTGCAGCTTCCACGATGGCAGCGTGAAGAAAGAGATTCTGACGCAATTGTCGCGCCCATGCATTTTATACTGCCTGTAAGCCTGTCAGTATTTGTATACTTCACAACAATTGGCCAGCTGTTGCAAGCTGGTGTTAGCAGATAAGATTTTATCAAAAGTGGAGAAGGGAGGAGTTCCCGCAGTGTCTGCTGACGCTTTCAAAAGGGAATGCTAAATTCATATGGATCAGTTTTGCGATCTCTATGAACTTTTTGAAGTTATAAAGAAGTTTACTTTATAATCAAACTATCGTAACAGTGTAATCTGTTGCCATGATGTTGGTGAATTGCGAAATGATAGTGCAAACATATCTGCTGTTGTTCCACTGCTGTAATTTTTGTTGTGTATTTATTTTGTTGTTGAGAGGAAAGCAACAATTCATTTAAACGGAGCTCTCGTCTTCGGTATTTTCGTTAAAGTGAAAAACTAAAATGAACTTCACCGTAAGTACATCAGTTCAATCTCTTCCACGTTACGTGTGCACGAATATGTGAGCATGCACAGTAAGTTGCTGGCTGCAGTTTACTTAACGGCCACCAGAATCTTTTCAAAGGGTTTCTGAATTGTATAACTCCTTTAATGTTTTTTTTATAAGTAACACAGTTGAGGGTTCTGTTTCAAACATGTCAAAGTTCAAAGTTATAACTTTTTTGCATAAAATAATCCTGTCTCATATATCATATAATTTATTTCGACCTCCAGTTGGACAATGATTTTGTTGGCCTTATTTTAATGGCCCCGTCTGTGTCAAATAAAATTCCTTTAGGGAGCAGTATATGGCTGGAGTCTCAATGGTGAGATTCACAATTGTCTGCCAAAGTTAAACCAACACGCTTTTCATGTTTTTTTCCAAAACAGTACAGTTTAATGGTTCAGTAAAGTCATAAACTATGCCTTTTCTTTTTCTTCAAACCGCAGCATGTTTATCCACAGAGTCACACAACTTATTAAGATTAGTTCATGTTTTTACATCCTCTGACCTTTAAATGCCAATCTCGTACCATTTAATGTGCAAACTGGTGAATGCCAACAACAATGCACTACCATGAAACTACACTAAAGTGACTCCCTCTGGAAGAAAGATAGAGATGACGATAGAAAGATAGATGTTTCAAAGGTAAAATAAATCTTTTTATCTTTTAAATGTCAGTATAGCTCCAAAAGATTTGATGAAGTGAAAGGAATATATATATATATATATATATATATATATATATATATATATATATATATATATATAATTACTGAAACCATGACCTGTGGTCTGATGATAAGATAAACCTGTTTGGCTCAGATGGTGTTCAGCATGTGTGGTAATGCCCTGGTCAGGAGTACCAAGAAAATTGTGTCTTGCCTACAGTCAAGCATAGTAGGTGGGGTAGCATTATGGTCTGGGGCTGCATGAGTGCCGCTGGCACTGCGGAGCTGTTCCATTCAGGGAAAAATGCATTCCAACATGTACTACTGCGAATGTAACAGTTTGACTCTTTGTTTCCCCTTTTTCTTATTGTTTTGGTTTAGTCCTATTCAGTTTTCCCGCTCCTCGTTTGTTCTCAGTTTATTCACCCGTGTTTAGTTAATTAGCGTCATCCATGTCACATGTCTTCTATTCATTATTGTCATCAGTCTCTGTATTTAGTTTTTCTCAGTTCATTCAGTCTTGGTTGGTTCTTGTCAATGTTAGAGTGTTTTGTGTGTGATCTTTCTGCTAGCCTGCCTGTACCTGTTTATTGTTTTCATTTTTTGAGTAAATCTTGGAATCAACTAGTTCGGTCAAAGTCTTTCCTAGTTCGGCTTTGCACTGAACTTGTAAGACAAAATTCCTTCTACTAGTTAACTAGTAAGAACAAAAAGGTAACGCTTCCTTTTACAGTACAGTACTTACAGTGTACTTACAGTGTACTTACCTAGAAAGTACTGCTAATATAAGGTAAGTACATGGAACAGGGGTAGGATTAGGGGTAGGTTCAGGGTTAGTACTAGTTATTACCCAGTAATTGTAGTTAGTAAAATAAGTACATAGTATTTACATGGGTAACTGGACTGTAAAAGGAAGCGTTACCAACAAAATCAGCCTTACTAGTTAACTAGTTACACTTTTGGGACCACACTACTTACACACATACGACAATATGTGTGTATCTAGTTAACCTGTAAGGCTAAATGGGCCTCCACTAGTTAACTAGTGGATGTTTTAGCTCTTACTAGTTAACTTGTAAAACATTTTTGGCCTTTACTAGTTAACTAGTGCAACATTTCTCGCCTGACTAGGTCCAAAATACTTGTTAAACATTTTAGGTCTTACTAGTTAACATGTAAAGTGCTTCATGCGGTCCACTAGTACTACTAGTACTGCTAGTGAACCGCATGCAAATGGAGCAGGCCAGACCAGGATTTTCATTGGTCAATGCTTAAACTGTGTGCTGGAGAGACTTAAAGGACCAGCTCTGAATTGTAACAGAAGGTGCGTTAAGTTATTTTGTTTTGTATTATTATGAAATAGCAATTGATTGATGCACTTTGGTATATTAAATGTAAAACAACTCAATGCACACATAAAACTAAAGTGAATGTGACATTAATCTTTGTATAAAAGACTTGCATTTACAAAACAGTTTACATTTGCATTTCTATTTTATTAATATTTTTCTTTAATATAATACAAATCACATACATTCCAATTGATGTACATTTTGGGCAAATAAAGGAATAGCATGTCACTGAAGTTTAATTAAAAACCAAATAAATAGATAGATAGATGGATGTTGAGTACCACATTAAATTATCAACCATGATGCAGCACTTTAACCTCGACTTCATTATTTAGTTAGATGATCCGACACTCAATACTGCACAACGTTTGTGATACTGCAGCTGTAGACAGTAAAATCTAACAAGCAGGAGGCAGCACATATCTGGACGTAACGTAATGTCCAAAGCTGATGGGATCATGAGCCAGACATCCCATGAAGCTGCCGCAGAAAGTGGTTTAATAATGTTTTTCTTCGCGTTCGGAATGCATTTGATGTTGCTTTTCATCATGAGCACTTTTCAAAAACAAGTCACAAAGTACTTATCAAGTGTAAACAAACAACAACAATAAAACAAAAAAAAACAATAGACCTCGCATGATAAAAGCCTCTGGAACAGACAGCACACCTCTGCCCGAGGATCTCAAGATATGTGGTGTGTGGGGGACTAAAAGGTCAGAAATATAACAAGGTGAGAGGCTATGAAGAGCTTTAAAAGTGATCAATAACATTTTAAAGTCTGCTGGTGTGCTACAGATTACGAGGCTAAATGGAAAAACCTAGAGAACATGTACAAGGGAGGGAAATGCAAAGTCTTATTGGGGATAAAGGGAAAGCGAAGGTTTTATTTAAACAGATAGACGCTATCACCCAGTTTTCATTAAAATTGTGGTTCAGCATAGTATGAAAATATAAATTAGAGGCAGATCTCCCTCTACTTAGATGGATATAAATGACAGGCACTTCACCCCGAATACTCTCGACCAGAGATTCCAACAATGGATACCGAGTGGAATAACAGCACTGTGTACAGTAACGAAGAGCGGTCATCTCTTGACACATTGTGGTGTGTGGCGCGCTGACAGAAGAAGTTAAACTGTACTAACCGATTCTGTGCAAGTGTGGGCATCTGTGGGCTCCAAGTCTGCGTAATCAGCGCAAAAATCTCAGTTCCATTTTAGAAAAGTGCTTGGACCCGAGGGAGCTCCCAGACATCTTCAGCCTGGACTCTCTTGATGACTGGAGAGCTTCCTCTAGTGGCATGCCATGACCACCTGCCCTGACCCTTCTCCTAGGGTTGGGTATCGAGAATCGAGTATCGATTGGAACCGGGACTAACTTTTCATTTTTCCCGGAATCGTTCAAAAGTTAAAATTTCGATTCCTAGTTTTGATATTCACTGTCCGCCGAGCGGAAGAAGAAACTGCTGAACAACACCAACGAAGAAGCGTCTACCGGAAGTTTTGGCATAACCGCGCGAGTCGAACATGAGTAGCTTACGTCGGCGGTCCAAAGTGTGGCTTCAATTTTGTAAAAATAACGAAATCTCGGCAAAATGCAAAATTTGTGACAAAAGGAGTATTTGTAACAGATGGAGTATTTCCTTCAGAAAGACCGTTGGTTAGCAAGGTTAGCTAAACTTTTTTGACCCTGCCTCTTAAAAGAATCGGAATCGAGAATCGTTTGGAACCGGAATCGAAACAAGGAATCGGAAACGGAATCAGAATCGTTCAAATTCAAATGATACCCAACCCTACCAGAGACCGTCTGTTGTAAGCCCTGTTCGCTGCTGGTTCCGTCGAGCCCCAAGCCCTGTTCGCCACTGGTTCCATCCATCCCCAAGGTCTTGTTACTGCTGGTATACGTCCCTTCTCCTCAGCCAGAGCCTATGCATGTCGTGTCTGCCCAGTCAGAGACTTTTCATATCACATCTGCTGAGCATCACTGAGGGAAACATGGATTCCAACATGTACTGCGACTGTAACAGTTTGACTCTTTGTTTCCCCTTTTTCCTTTTTCTTAGAGTTTTGGTTTAGTCCTATTCAGTTTTCCCGTCCTCGTTTGTCCTCAGTTTATTCACCTGTGTTCTGTTTTTTTTTGTGTCATCCATGTCACTGGTCTTCTATTCATTATTGTCATCAGTCTCTGTATTAGTTTCCCTCAGTTCATTCAGTCTTGGTCGGTTCTTTCTTAATGTTTGAGTGTTTTGTGCATGATCTTTCTGCCAGCCTGCCTGTCCCTGTTTATTTCATTTTTTGAGTAAATCTAGGAATTGGAGCTTTTGCCTCAGCCTGCTTTCTTCTGCACCACACCACTGATAGTGACATTCTGAAGCAGAATATGGTGGCCTCCCTTCAGAAAATAGGCCGAACGGCATAAGGACCCCAAACGCACCTCCAAGACACACCTCCACCTCTGATAGATTTGTACAATGATAATTACTTTTTTTAAATTCTGGAGTGAAAATGTAAAAGTTCTCTTACGAGAGATTCTCCCATTAGAGAACTTTTACATTTTCACTCCAGAAGAGTGAGAGAACATTTTCACTTTTACATTTTCTTCTTCGCCTACCCCAGACTGCGCGTCTGGGGTAGGCGGAGAAGGAGAGAGAGAAGCTGGAGGGAGCGGCTCCGGCGAAACGATCGCTTCCATGGGGGGTTTTGGCGGCCTTTGAGAGCGGCGCTTCTTTTTCCGTGGCGAAGTAAAAGGCGGCACGGCGGCAGATTTAATGCCGTTGAGTCAAGCCCACAGGATCGACAACGACAGCTCCTCACAGAGATCGCACCCGCCCTCGGCGACAGCGAGCTCCACGTGCTCCAGTCCCAGGCAGGGGGCGCAGATCAGGTGGCGATTTCCCTAGCTGAGAGGAGCACGGCACGAACCGCAGGTAGTGCGAGGCATCTTTAAAAAGATGATCGCTGCTCTTTTGTGAAGTGACAAAAGCAGTAATAAAGGAAAGGATACGTCGTCGGATGGCTGAAGGTGGCGAAGACGGCCGACTTCCTTAGACTCTGTCCACTCTCGCTAAGAGATGCCTTCTCGACGGCGACGCGGCTTCTTCTCTTGTAGTCAGCAGATGCGTAGAGCTTCGCTTCATTCTATGAAAACCAGTTATTGCAGCCTGGGCACGCTCTTATATACTGTACACGCGGGCCACACCCTTTTTGGCAGGCTTTGACGCTATGAGAGCGTGTCAACCTCTCATTGGTCGCGAGCTCACCCATAGGCTGCAGCAGTTCCCTCAGAGCGAACCAATGAGCTTGCTAGTTAGCCCGCTCATGGTCTGCAGCTGCTGAACTGCGTTGACAATGGTTACAAAAATCAGAATAATTTTTTGGCTTCAACTTCTCAGAAAATATTAATCTTTCCCGTAGCGTAAGCTAGCTTACGCAATACTCGTCCCCTTATCTAGAGAGAACCGAGGTTACGTTAGATGATTCGTTAACACCTTATCGTAACATGCACCCCTTAGAAATTGAGGTAAAAGGCTGGTGTTTTTATTATTTTATTGAATCATTATAGCTATTTATGAAGTTGAAACATTTCAAGCATCTTCAAAATATCAGTCATATCATTGCAACCAAATTAGCCAGTCATTCAATCTGAATTCATAATATTGCTATTATGACATCCTTCAAATAAGAAAAGATCATATAAAGTGTTGAGATGGATCTCTATAGCCGCGTTTCCACCGCAATTACCAGGAACTACTTGTCCCAGGAACTTTTTTCACAGGAACTTTTTTTTCCCCAGACCGCTTGCTTGTACCGGTCCGGGGCGGGAAGATGACGTTGAACTGCGTGCGACTGCTCTTCTAGCCTGCGTGTTTGTTTTGAGTTTTGTATGGAGGAGATTCAAGCTTTGCTGCTTTTTTGTGTGCGATTGGTTTACTAACGAGGTAAATAACAAAACGGCAGAAAAGAGACGAGCACCCAAAGCGTATTCAGAAAGCTCGTAATGCTAGATATAAAAGTAGACGTTTGTTATCAGGACGGACATTGACCGTGAGATGAATGGGACGAACGCGCGTCATCGGGCAGAAAGAATAGAGCGGTAAGAACCAATCAGGGGTGCGTTTCCTGAAAGCATCGTTAGCCAACTATCGTCGCAAGTTCCGTCGTTACCAATAGAGTTCAATGTAAATTGCGACCAACTTGCAACTTGCGACCATAGTTGGCTAACGATGCTTTCGGGAAACGCACCCCAGAATGTTCAGTGATCAAGTCCCACCCCGAAAGTTCCTGAACTCTGAAAAAGGGGGAGGGGGAGGGGGAGGGGGGGGGGGGGGGATTTTTACCCGGAACTTCATTTAGACCCTGGTTCCTGCGGTGTAAACACACCAAGTACCACCCCAAAGTCCTGGGGAAAGTTCCTGCGGTGGAAACGCGGCTTATGACTGGGATTCTGACCATTTTCATTTGTCTGTCATTATTTAATTATATTTATCTAAATGTGTTGTATTGTATATATTGTCAATGTTAAAGTGTTTACATAGACAAATCAATTCATATTTTACATAAATTACTCCATTTTGAATAAACCATAAAAAAGACAGATTAGCCAACACATTCTGCAACTGGGACATGTTTACCCCAAAATTAGCTATTTATTTATCTTAATAATATACTAATGACACATCATTAACATCCTGTTACAATTTTTGATGCATGTATAACGATGTCAAGAAGACAAGAAATTATGTCAAGAATTAAATTATGTATTTGCATTGAGGTTTATTTGAAAATACAGGCCAGTGTTGTTCAGGAAAGGGATCTTATTATATGTCACTGTGGTGTGAGAGTTTTTGATTATTAATTACTATTTTTAATGTTGTAAAAATAATATTTAGTCCACCCATCATCCAGAGTGTTAGGAATGTATTCTCATTCCCAAGCCATTGAAGCCAAATATCCCAGTCCGTCTATGAGGGTCATGTTTGCCCTGGCATGATCCTCCTCACCCTCTCACTCGGTTTCTTTCTCATTCTCTCCCTCATGTTCTCCTCAGTGACCTTTAATCTAGACTTCTATTTTGTGTCAAGGCCTCTGCTCTCCATTCCCAGTGAGCTGCTGAATTATATCTCTGCTGCTCAGGAGCCCATTCCACAGTAAAAGCTGTAAAAGACTGCTGACAATGAAGATGACATTTTGAACCTCAGAAGAACAGTGTTTGGAGAGAAGCTTACCCAATCAGAGGCAAAAACGTCTCATATATCCATATAAACATCCAAATGACAGAGAACACACATGCACTTCTTATAATCGCAGCGTTGAAACACATGCTGCAGACAAAGCGAGCCCAGTAATTTCGGTATATTTATTGGATTTGGCTTGTATGTCATCACACATTTCGAACACGTTCTGCCAAGATGTGTTACTGTACTTCATTAAATTCATGTTTCCATCCAGGAAATCAAGATGAATGAATCTGCTGTTGACTGTGTTCCAGTTTTGGTGTATAAAGTTTCAGAGTTAACAAGGTATTGTGGTTTGGATTTGTTGCTGTTGTTTGGGATTTATTGTTACATTACTTTCTGTATTTATCGTGCACTAAATGTACCATTTCAAATGAACATTCTGTTTCACCCACTCGTTAAAGGGGTGGTAAAGTATAATTCCAAATTTGTAACTTTAGTTAGTGTGAAATGTTGCTGTTTGAGCATAAACAACATTATCAAAGTTACAATGCTCAAAGTTCAAAGCATAGGAAGATACAGTATTTGCTTTTAAAGAAAAGGGCTCCAACAAACGGCTGGTAGTGACTATGCGACGTTCCTCCAGGCAGGGTTAGTGACATCAGCAACCCCAAAATGTACATAAGCCCCGCCATGTCCATGTTGAGAAGAGGAAAAGTTGTATAAGAGTAGGCTATATTTGTGAGTCTGCTCAAACTTTAGCATCCATTTTTTTCACATGCAATAGAAAGTCACTCTGTGTGCATCTCACAACAGTTCCTATAAGTGCGATTACCATGACAGAATATCCTAATTGAAGATAGTTAAAGGGTTACTTCAACCAAACTTAAAAAAAAATTCTGTCAGTATTTACTCACCCTCATGTTGTTCCAAACCTCTATGTGTTTATTTGTTCTGCTGAATACAAAGGAAGATATTTGGAAGAATGTTTTAATCAAACAGATCTCATTCCCCATTGAATACCATAGTAGGAAAAAATACATAGCTACTATGGTGGTCAATGGGGAATGAGATCTGTTTGATTAAAACATTCTTACAAATATCTTCCTTTGTGTTCAGCAGAACAAATAAACACATAGAGGTTTGGAACAACTTGAGGGTGAGAAAATACTGACAGAATTTTAATTTTTGGGTGAACTAACCCTTTAACTTCACATCAGCAACATAAATGCATCAACTATCTATTCAGAGACGTCCTGTTGCATTCTACATGTTGTCATTTATTCTTAATGTAACGGAGGTACTTTTCTTATGGGACTTTTATTTTGACGGGTTTTTCTTTATCCGGAGTGCTCGCGCGGGATGTAGAGAAGGGTGAGCAGCAGTCTTACGAAGCAGACGCGCCATGATACTTGCAATACGAGAATTCGAGAGTTTCGCTGAAAACGTGAAGTAATACAGTCAGATTAAGTTTTATGAGTTTAGAGTATACTTATATCGTCGTGTGACATGAGAACCGCAGTTAGAGCTGAAGTTTGGTCGGTTATATCTTCGGACAGAGAACAGAGCTGGAAGCTCGGCTGAGTGCATGAGGAAGGTTTCTGCCTGGAGTCGTGAGTTTCATTCAAAACACTGCCGTGTGTCGTCGCTGTTTTAACCGAACATATTTTCGAGAGCCTACTGGTTTTTGTTGTTGTTGTTGTTGTTTTTTGAAGTGATATGAACTGTGTGAAGCGAGAGTTTTCTGCCTGCAATCCATTTAAGTGCACTTGTTAGTGAACAAGATCGCGTGTGTAGACTGCAAGAATAGTTTTGGAGTGAATTGTTTTAGTTTTTGTCTATAACATTATAGGGACTGAAAATCGTTCTGGGCCAGTATGTGTTTTTGAGAGACATATATATATATATATATATATATATATATATATATATATATATATTTGTGATCCAGATCATTTCGTGTAACTTACGCAAGCCGTGTGTTAGCTGAACTGAACTGCGTCATTTTGAAACTGAACCCTGAAACTTTTCTCGTGATTTTTATTTTTTTGCTTATTACCCTGCCATCCTGAAGACATCCCGCTGTTCTGTCTCAACTGTTCATTAAATCATCACAGGTCATCATCACAAGCATTCATGGCATGTTGAAATGACTGTAATTTTGAGATTCTAACTTATAAAAAGCATTTATGTCAGTAGAACTTGTGATTACAACTTGTAAAACTGAATTTTCTTAGCGCTCTGACTTGTACCACCTCACTGCTGCAGCCAGTGTTGCCATAGAACTGCATTATTCTGAGTTTGAAGAATCGAACAGCTCCGAGTAGAATGTTGACATTTCGTAATTCTATAGCATGAAAGCCATGAGCTTTATGATGGAAGGAGACGTTGATCGCTGTTGGCTCTATTCCTCACACAAATCAATCGTTTGGCCTCAGAACACATGGAATAGCTGTACTTTCATATCATGTGTTTAATATTATAGGATATACAAATGGGTTATACCTCTATATGTTAAAATTTCCATCATGTCTGTACTGAAAAGGTTTCAAAATGTTTCTCATTGAAAACAATGGTGACCTGCATGTCTTAAAAAAAACAGTGACATCACAAAGTCATGACCAAGAGTCCATTTGTGATGTGAGTGGGAAAAAGATCTTAAAAGCTCCTAAAAGTATAGTTTATACGACTATTTTTTAAAGCTGTTTAACGGCATCATAGTCTAATTGGACAAATTAGCTTATACCTACATTTTTAACTCCAAAAACATTCCTGTATACATCCAGTCCCTGCAGTTTCCAGCTGAAATGACTATTAGTGGCAGTAAGACACCAACAACTTTATTACTTTAATTAATTTGATTATTATTACAAGGGCATATTACATATCTAATTCAATCATAAAACATGGTGAAGGCAGATAGATCCATCTAGATAGATCTTCTGGCAGATAGATATGCAATCTGCCAGCAATCACAAACACGACACAAGCTGATTGGGCCAATGAAATTGCTTGATCATCATTTAAAATAGTCTGGTTCAGTGGAAATAATGGGTGCTATATTCATGGTTAGAGGAAACAGAGAAAGGGACTGTGGTGTTCCCTTTTTCCTAAAAAGGTAGGGAAACTCGATCCGACTGTCTGTGGGCAGTGCTAGAGGACAAATGCAGAAGTACAGACTAGTTTAAACAAAAGCCGAGGAGCTGCCAAAAGACGTCATCTGGTGGATCTTAGCTGAAAATGAAACCGGGAGATCTATAGATAACATGTGGTAAGGAGACACGTCAATTACATATACTACATTGCAACAAAGTTGGTTGAAAGTAGACAAATGTGACCTTTAAGGTTTGGAGAGATACATAAATGACCGAATTTTATTTTGGGTCAACTAATCATGTCTCATTGCTCCTGCAAAGCTATCACTTTTGATTCATTCATTTAGGATTAGACTAAAATGATCTGTATGGCTAATTACAACTCATTTGTTGAGTAAATGTAAATGGTCCTGTATTTTTTTGCAACACAAACTATGCCGATTAACGCAATCATGCAAAGAAAAAAAGCAGTCAACCCCCCCTTTAAAAATTTAAGTTCATTGAAATTGAAAAATTGAGTTAATACAATGGTGATTGATTTAATCATCAGAAACTTAAAATATTATGTTATCTGAACTACATAAATTATTTAAGTTGATTTGACAAAAGAAATAATGTTGTGATTACAAATCATGAATATATATATATATATTTATATATTTACAGTAGGGTCTATTTTAGAAAAGATAAAGTTGGAATATTGTGATTTTATAACTTTAGTCTCAGGCAATACTTTAAAATACTGAAAGGACATTGACCTAAATGCAGTTATTTTGAGTCATTTCAATCTTATTTAATTAGAATTCTATTTGATCAAACGTCCAGGTATTGAGGCAAAATATTTACTGATAAACTGTGGAGATTCAGTGTGGATATAGTACAGTAGTTTTAAATGATGATATAGTGCAGTAGTTTTAAATCATGATAAAAATATTTTTATTTCACTGCCAAGTATAACCTTTGGTATAAAATATGAACTTCTTAAACAAGGGGAAATGCCCTTACATGAGCACAAAATGAAAGTACATTACATAGAAACATCAATTCACTTTTATCAAAAGAAACATTTACACATCATATACACACATCTAAATTAGAGTTTTGAAGGTCTGTTTCTATCCCTCAAGTGGATGAAATAAATGACTGTGATTTTGAAGTAGGCTATGATTGATGAGCTAATTAGAGTTAGTCCATGGTGAAGTTAGTTCAAACTGAGTCATAGTCTACAACTGATTGTAATTAATCCTTTGTGTGATTTATTTTAAAATTAGCCCTGTTATAATGTGATATATTAACTGTATATTCTGCAGCCATAGTCAAAACTAGACTTCTGCATCTTAATATCACCTTAAAGACAACATGAAACGGAATTCGCAATGCATTTCTTAAATAAATGGCTATATTGTGGAAAACATATAGCTGAGTGTCCTTCAGGGTTTGGTCATGAAAAGTAGATAAATACAATTAGTTCATATTCTTTTTCTCATCTGCGTAGGCTTGCAGCAGAATAAAAGTGGTTACAGAGGTAAAGAAAGTAAAAAGACGTTTTAATGAAAACAACCAATTTTTCTCGAGAATAACATGCATGATGAATCTTGCACAATAAGACTGGGGAGATTTATTCAGAAAGCAAACAGTCCATTTTGATTTCATGTTGTGCTTAAGGGCAGTGCAGTATAAATGTCTTTGGTCTGGATCCAGAAGTCCTAAGCTGAGAAGCTGGAGGTCTTGTAGGGTAGCAGGTTGTAGAGGGGAGCGAATGGAGGAGGGTTGGGCTGTACATGGGATGTATCTGATGATCCTCCTGGAAATACACTAGATCCTGCTGCTGCTGCAGGGACTGGTGGAGAAACATAGAGTGATGCCCTCTGGAAGAAATATGGAGAGAATACATCACTTCAAGGTGAAACTAATCATCTTTTCAGTTTTTACTATTCAGTATACGGCTCCAAAAGATTGGATGAAACGAAAGGTGCAGAGAACAGTTTGTATCAGCCAATAACGTGCGCTGAATACTTGTCATGGGTATGGCTATCAATGTGGCATATTCACAGGGACGTAATTTGCCACCACTTTTTACCAGGGTTGATATTGTCCCCACCACTTTTTCAAACCTCTCGCGGCACGGATGTAGCTACCAATAGAAATGAATAAAACATCCCCTGCTGGCAGAGAATTCATTTCATTCGTTTGTTAAAGAAGAGGCGATCTTGTTTTTTTCAATCGAGTGATCAAAGAAGTACTCATTGCTGCTGTGATCGGTGGAGCGGTTACAATGTATCTCATGGCAGACTACATGCAAGCGCGCTTCAATCCGTTTCGGAGACTCTTTGTCCCGGTGAAATCACAAAACAAACATGTAAACAAATGTGTCCCTGCTTGATATAATACCAAGTCCAAATTAAACATGATTTAATGACTCGTAAATGTAAGTACACATTGATAGCCTAATGCCTAGTTCACACTACATGATTTTAAGCCCGATTTAAGCCCGATTTGCAAATCGTTGAGTCGCCGACAAGTCAGGGTGTTATCGCGGGCGATTAGCGGACGATGAACGCTCGCCAATCTGTTAGTATGAAAGAGCCAACAACGCAGCGAAAACGCTCGCAGACGCGTCACCGAGCCCAGAAAAATATCTAGCCTGCTAGATATCCAGAGCCGTCGCGCGACTCAAACTCAGTGATGTCATGAGGACAGCCAATCATAGCAACACATGGGTTGAGGACACCAGGTAAATCTTTAGTTTTTCTTCTCTTTTTTTTTGCATTTTTTCCCTCAGAGCAGATCGTCACGCAAACAGCGTGCAGCACTAGTTTCTTTCTGACGTCCATATATGTGTTCTCTTCTTTGCTGGGGCGCAATAATTATTTATTTATTTATTGCGTGTTTTTTCGTGACAAAACGTGGTTTGTAGACAAGATAGAATCGTTTGCTGACAGAGTTGTTGTCCACTCGTTATTTATTTGATTATTTTCAGGATTTAGACCGTAACATAGTAGTGAAACAGCTCTCATTGAGTCACAAATGATTTGCTCTTATCTGATCGTGGTTGTATCTCTATGCAGTGCGTTGTCAACTCGTGTAGTGAGTTACCTCCTGTTGTGGATCAATCACGTTGTGTTGTGTGGTGTGAACAGCAAAACAACTTGAACACTCCTGATTTCACTGAGAGCAAGTCATGTAGTGTGAACCGCACAGTTCAGCCCGACGTTTTAAAATCATGTAGTGTGAACTAGGCATTAGACACAATACGAGCGGTTTGTGTGAGAAAACGAACAGTATTTATATCGTTTTTACCTCTTGTAATCACAGTAACGTCCAAGTACTCTGAGGGCAAGCGCCGGCAAAGCGCCGGAAGTGATCTCTTGCACGTGTACGTCACTCATTGTTTACACAGAGATTTCAGAAGAGTAATCCTTCACTGTGAAGATCTAAACATTTAGATATACAGAAAATTGCAATGGAAGATGATTTCGATATATCAACAGATGTGCCTTCTAGGGCTGTCAATCTTCCTCTATAATACTATTCAAATTCCATTCCTTATTTTATGTAATATTCGAATATTAAATGCTCAAATTTATCCTATTATTAATATTTACGACATTCCATATTCTTATGGATCGTCAATGCCACTATAACCTGTGGTTGTTGTTACACGTTAAGGCTCACTTAGGGACATCTAACATTACTACAATAAACATTTAGGGGCTGTTTACACCTGGCCACTTCATGCGTTTTCTCAGATCGGATAGCTCTGATTTATCAAAACGATTCCATTTACACCTGGTCACATAAATGTGTTTTTGCAAAACAGATATAAATCCGATCTTCAATTCCCGCGCTATTTACAGATTTAATGAAGTGCACGTCACCGAAAGCAACAGATTTGAGCTCCATTTTATTGATCATCGGCTAATTTCAAAATCAGCAAAGACAGCAATAAGGGAGAGCGGCAACAGCCCTGGTAATATCATTTCATTCCTTTACTTTTAATGAAGATGGTAGTGTTAAGCGTCTGCGACTTACTTTCACTTTGATTTGCGATAGATTGCAGCGCGTTGGCTTGATGAATAGGCTGTATGCACACATAAGTTCCGCATTTGACTCAAGGATGCTCGTCCATTTCCGGTTGTGGAGATTAAAGCGGAGGAAAACCGAGGAAAACGGGATTATGGCAGAGTCTTCAAAATTCACTGTCCTCCCGTCTTTGAAACGAAACGTACATACGTTTAGATGTAATTTTATATATAGTTATGTTCATTTAAAATAATTTTAAAAAGAAGCATAAACACAACGAGGGGTGTCTGTTTTGTCTGTTTTTGTGACTAACGTTTCATTAGTATAACCATGGAGTATAAAATTCAATATAAATTCTCGGTATTGCATTGGACTCTATGATCGGCGGAAGTTATCGAGCATCCTTACACCTTCTTCATAGAGCCCATAGGGGCTCAGATCTGAGGTGATGTGATCGTTATATCACGTCGGAAGTTCCGGGAGTCTCCCGCATATTGATAGCGTCTCCCCGATGGCCGCAAATTAGTTAAAATCTCCCGGAATCCGCGCATAACATAGTACATAGCACGTGGCGTGTGAATGGCAGAGAGGGAGTGAACGAGACCTTGCGAATGTGCCACGCGAAAGCTAGTCCCGGGCTCTCCTATTGTTAATAAGAAAGCAATAAAGGGCCATTTACACCTGGTCACTACGGAAGTATATATTTATATTTAAATATATATAAAAGCAATATTCGAATAGTAACTTTAGCATTCGAATAGTATTGATTTTTTTTTTTTATATTCGAATTATATTCGAATTTCGGAATTGGTTCCAACAGCAGTGCCTTCAGATCACTTGGACGTAGAGGTAAAAATGATTTACTGTTCATTTTCTCACATAAACTGCTCGTTTCGTGTCTTAGTCCATCAATGTGTACTTACATTTACGAGTCATTAAATCATGTTTAATTTGGACATGTTTAATATGAGTATGACGAAGTCAGGCTGTCAGGACGCTAGTCCCGAGGAAAATGGCGTTCGTCAGCTCCAGTGTGTGTCCAGCCTCTCACGGAGACTTCAGATGCCCCAACACCTGCGATGAGACGACTCGACGCCGGCGATATGTTATGCCCTAAATTAATACATGATTAACTAATTGGGTTTTTTTATATATACATTACTGAAATGCACCTTCTGTAAAGCTGCTTTGGAACAATATGTATTGTCAAAAGTGCTATACAAATTCGTTTGAATTGAATTGAATTAAGGCAAGCAGATGGCTTTGAACACTGGCTGGTTATGTATTTTCTCAAATGTATATTTTGGATCATTTTTAACCCCCCAAAAAGCTACGGACTGCAGCTTTAACTTATTTGTTGTGTTCATGATTAACATACCTAATATATTATGCTTAGCAAAGTGTTTAAGTTGGCCAGAGGAACTTTTCACGGTGATGCTTCCAAAAGCAACTCCAGATCACTCAACAGGGGTGAGGGTGCTGGGAGATCCATGATCTGGGATTGGTTGGACTTCTGGCTGGTGTTCTCGGCAGGGCAGGGGTGTGATCAGGACAAACCCAAGGATCAGTGTACTTAGGCACAGTTTTATAGGGGAATGCTGTGGGATTTTGGACTGGGATCATTCTGTGAGTATGCATCACATCACCAGGGGATTTGATAGGGACTCTCACACTAATTTCACGGTGCACAAAAGTCTGCAGATTGAACTCTGCAACTGAATCATACCATAAAAGACCATGAGTGGAATCTGTGTGTGTGTGAGTGTGATGAACTGACCGGGTAGAGCTGGTGTCCTGTGTGTGTGTTAGGGTCTATTAGCAGGGGTGCAGTAGGGGATGAACAGTTGGCCCCATCAAAGGAGAATAGAGATGAACCTCTCCACTGGGACACATCAAGACCGACCACCCCACTCCTCTGGCGAGAAAAAAAAATTGTAAGCATCATATCTGGTTGCCGTATGCAATTTCAATAGAATATTTAACCAAACAGTTTCTTAATTGCCCCAGAAAGTTTAGCTTACTTTTATACTAGCATTGCAATCCAAGAATTATGGAAAGGGACCATTGTTTATTCGTATTTTTATGAATTGTCTAGCCGTGACTTGTTGTTTCAGACGAGTAGAAATATTGGGCCAAATTCCCTTAATCATCGATCACAATGAGTGAAACCAAAGAATATAGTTCTGATGTGCATTTCCATTCCAATTCCACTATCAGGGCAATAATTAAGAAGTTCAACTAAAGATGTAACACATCTGCCTTGAAGAGGACATGTGTCTATATCATCCTAATTTACAGTGAGGAGTAAAGTTTGAGTGGCCAAAGACTCTCCAAGAAGCACAGCTAGAGAACTTCGGGGATTATTTGTGTCTTGGGGTCAGAAAGCCTAAAAAATTTCAAACAGCCCCTATATCAGCACAAGTTTTTTTGGAGGGTTTCAAGAAAAATCCTCCAAAATCATCTACAACTCCAGCATATATATAGTTGTCAGACATAAAAATAGATTTTTGGCAGCAAACACACTAGATGGGTTTGGTGCAAACAGGAATAAAAAAAGTACCTCATGCCCACGGTTAAAAATACACTGCTGGATCTTGAACTGCTGTTAGTGAGGCCAGCAGGGGGCGCTCACCTCATCTGTGTGGGTCCTAACGCCTCAGTATAGTGATGGGACACTATACTGTCAAAAAGAACCATCGTTTCGGATGAGACGTTAAACCGAAGTCCTGACTCTTTGTGGTCATTCAACATCCCAGGATGTACTTGGAAGAAAAGTAAGGGTTTTACCCTGGCATCCTGACCGAATTTGCCCACTGGCCTCTATCCATCAAAATCGCCTCCTAATCATCCCCATATAAACAATGATTGGCTGCATCATTCTGTCTCTTCTCCACCAATAAGCTGGTGTGTGGGTGTTCTCAAGTCAAGTCACCATCATTTATATAGCACATTTTAACAATATTCGTTCACAGCAGCTTCAATGATAATAGGAAATTTAAGTAACAGATTGTTTTGGCTTTACAGCAGCTCTAGAATAATGTCAATGTCCAGCTAACGTTTGTTTTGATTGATTCACTTACGTTGCAAAGATCATTAGTAATTAACTTAACACGCACTCCGGCCCGCTCATCCACCCAAAAACAGTGCCTAGTGCTGCGTAAACTACTGCGTAAAGTTGTGATTTTCCCACAACTTTCAATTCTTTTACTTCAGTGAAAGTTTAGATTAGATTTTTTCTTTGATGAAAAATCAAAAGAATAAACGATGCAGATTTAATTGTCTAGCCATCTTTGATTAGATTTACCAAGGGTGCCAATAATTCTGACCATGACTGTATAACCCGAATGCACCTCTTGGGGAACTTTCATTCAGCAGCCATCTGAATTGGCACTGTTTCCCCCAATTGCTCAGACAAATTTCCTGAAAGCAATACCACATTAATCAAAACTATTAACACTAAGCCAAAACCACCAATTCAATATCGCAAACCTCAAACGTTTAAGACAAAATTAAACACTGTGTTAAAAAATGTTCAAACCAATTCAAACACAAACCATCAAATACACTGAACACAGTTACACATTGTGAGACCCGTTTAAAATAATAGTTACAACGATCTTAGCAAACTGAAATGAATCGGGTTAGCAAAAGATATCTACAGTGAACTTGAAAACGTATTCTTACCCCTTTATTTTTTTCACATTTTGTTGTTGCAGCTGCTTTAAATTACATTTTTATTGACAAAGCCAATAAATAAATAAGGTAACACTTTATTTTGATAGTCCACTTTAGACATTCAACTAACTATAAGTAACTTTGCCACTACATGTCAACTAACTATCATTAGAGTATTAGTAGACTGTCAGCTTAATATCTGCTAACACTTTATTTTGTTGGTCCCCCAACAGACATTCAACTGACTGTAAGTAACTTAGCAACTACAAGTCAACTTGTTCTCCTAACCTGAGCCCTAACACCTAACCCTAACCTAACAGTCTACTGACAGTCTTCTACAGTCTACTAATACTCTAATGACACTTAGTTAACATGTAGTTGAAAAGTTTCTTATAGTTAGTAGAATGTCTAAAGTGACTATCGAAATAAAGTGTAACCATAAAGGGATACATTTATTTAAAAAATGTAAACAGTATTTCTACCCTTTTTTTCCAGGACACTAATTTCACTGTATCATCTTTAAAGGGGTCATATAATGCCATTTTTGTACAAGTTAATCTGAATGTTTAGGGTCTTAATGAAAACGTTGTAATATACTTTTATTAAAAATTCTCATTAGTATTTAAAGAAAACACCATTTTACCTGGTCAAAATCAGCTCTGGTTTTCAGCACTCCGTTTCAGTGCATATGCCTTTAAATAATGAACCCCGCCCCTCTGTTTTGCGGGCGTGAACGCAAGTGGAGTGTTGCCTTGACAACAGTTGAAGGTTTTGTAGAGAGAATGGCAGCGAGGACACATCCATGCAACCGTATCAGTTTGACCCGGAGTCGCACCGCAAAGAAGTTCGACAATCAAGGCTCGAGGACGTTTCTGAATGGTTGGTTAACGCATTTGATCTATCTTTGTATGCACTCTGGCAAGGTAGAGTAGTAAGATACTAGCGCTGTAATTACTGATGTATACAGTTCATTGACAGATTGACGTTACAACTAATGGTCATGAAAACATTTTTTACCGTGATTTGCAAATATTAATATAAAGATTAATAAAAACTTTAGGTGCAGAGGGAACATAAATAGTTGGTACTGATTATTTTTTTTCAGGAGCAGATTCTTAGCAAAACTAGCTTTATACTGATCCTCGTTTATAAAGCAGTCTGGTGAGAAACGCCAGTCAGGTGTAAACAAGAAAGTATTGACGTTGATCGTGGGGAATATTCCCTTCGTAAACAAAACTCAGCCACTGCGTCTTCAGCGGTTCAAATTTAGGAACATCAGAATGATTTCTGTGTTTGTTATTGCACCCAAGAACAGAACAACACAATCGCGTAGACGCCATTCTCCTCCAGTGTATCAACAATGACAGACTATAGTCTATAGCCGCGTTTCCACCGCAATTACCAGGAACTATTTGTCCCAGGAACTTTTTTCACAGGAACTTTTTTTCCCCAGACCGCTTGCTTACTGCGTTTACACCGCGTACTAAAGTACCGGTCCGGGGCGGGAAGATATAGTGACGTTGAAGTGCGTGCGACTGCTCTTCCTAGCCTGTGCGTTTGTTTTGAGTTTTGTATGGAGGAGATTCAAGTTTTGCTGCTTTTGTGTGCGATTGGTTTACTAACAAGGTAATTAACAAAACGGCAGAAAAGAGACAAGCACCCAATGCGTATTCAGAAAGCTCGTAATGCTAGATATAAAAGTGTTTTGTTATCAGCGGACATTGACCGTGAGATGGATGGGAAAAACGCATGCCATCGGGCAGAAAAAATAGCGTGGTGAGAACCAATCAGCATGTTCAGCACACAAGTCCCACCCCGAAAGTTCCTGAACTCTGAAAAAGTACCACCTCGCCAGCAGGGACTTTCTGGGGGTGAAATTTTTACCCGGAACTTCATTTAGACCCTGGTTCCTGCGGTGTAAACACACTGAGAACAACTCTAAAGTTCCTAGTTCCTGGGGAAAGTTCCTGCGGTGGAAACGCGGCTTATGATGACAGCTCGCTCAGGGCGGGTCTGTGTTGAAACACTGCTGTCAATCAACAACCGCGGAAGGGGCGTACAACTGTGTGACGTGTCACGGTCGAATGGCTCGATTTGAGGCAGGGGATAACTTATAAGGAGATTAAAACAAAACCACTGGATGGATTTTTATCATTAAATGATGGTTGTGTACTGGCACTGACAACACACATTGCTGTACAATCAACTTGTAAAAGTGCATGTACCATTATATGACCCCTTTAAGATGTTTCTACACTTCGACTGGAGTTAACCTGTAGCAAATTCAATTGAATGGACATGATTTGAAATGGCACATATCATATCCACAAGTTTCCTACGCCCCATGAGGCCTTGCGTCAAAAGTGGGCGCGACTTCCGGTTCGAAGTAAACAAAGAGTGACTTGACATGCTTGACACTCGTTCATTCAACAGATGACAGTCATTCAGCGATCCAAACTAGCTAACGATGTGGGAACACAACCTCAACGAAATTAAAAAGGGTGAAAAACAGTACATTTACCTTCCGCATTAGTTGATTGGGAGTATTATAATAACATTATTAATAATCAATACTCATCAAGGCATGGTGACAGACAGTTGTGCGAGCTGACAAACAATTAAAATAAAAAATACACACTTAGTCATTGTGCTTTGGAGTTTATTCAAAATTATAAATGCTACTTGAATACATTAACTGGCACATTTGGTATTCTGTCAACGCAGGCTTTGATCCTGAGTTTAGGTGTAACATCAGTAGCGAACAGCCAAACACATGCTGATAGAGTTTATAGAATATTAAGAATTTAAACAAATGTACACAGGAAGATTCGTCGTCTTTTGGGAGGTGATGGAAACTACAGTCGTTGGCAGGATCAGAGACGGGCTCTGGCAGGATCACTCTGATTTCGTTTTCAGCTTATGTTCAAAACAATCACGTTTAAGCCACTGAATTAGTTTAGTCCGGTTATACATACAACCACGAACAGCACATGTTGTCCCTGGGCTCCGTAACGACATCTCTCATAAAGATTTGCATCTTTAAATAGTAAAATAATTCTCAGAAAAACAGCTAGCCTCTTCACTAACTAACACACAAAATACCATTGGAATGCTACTTCCGCCGCCTCACCGGAAGTTTCACCCACTTTATTTTTTACAGGAGCGCCCCTCGGAAACTTGTGGATAGAGTTTATTGAAACGTCCATAAAAGGTCTGACAGCTGAAAATACACATCAGACCATAAACCAAGCCACAAGGTCATGGGAACAGGGTGCAGAGCTCAGTGACAGGATGGTGTCTAGACAGATCAGGGGAAGACTACAATAAAATCTGCTGCATTGAGAGTACACAGTAGCATGAAGCCTACATAATCATTCATAGAAGAAGTTTGGAACAACCAAGACTTTTCCTAGAGCTGGCCTTCTGGCCAAACTGAGCAATTGATGGAGAAGGGCCTTAGTTAGAGTGGTGACCTAGAAGCTGATGGTCACTCTGGTTGAGCTCCATGATCATATATGGAGATGGGAGAAACTTACGGAAGGACAAATATCACCGCAACACTCCAACCAGCTGGGCTTTATGGCAAAGTCGCCAGACTCAAGCCTTTCCTCAGTAAAGACACATGAAAACCCTCTTGGAATATGCAAAAAAGCACCTAAAGGACTTTGAGAAACAAGATTCTCTGGTCTGATGTACCTCTGTTCATGTCTGAAGGAAAATAGGCACTTCTCATTACAATACCATCCCAACAGTAAAATGGGGTGGCATCCTGATGTGGGGGTGTTTTTCAGCACCAGGAACTGGGGTACTCGTCAGAGAAGGAAGACTGAGGCCGATCCGAGGAAAGTCACTAAGGCCGATCAAAATTCCTTCATCATGGCCAAGAAAGGCCGATCCCTCGTCATGGTCACTTATCAAAGATCCCTCATCAAGTCCATTGAGGCCGTCATAGTTCCTTCATTACGGCTACGGAGGCTGTCATAGTCAGCCGGCCTTCCGGACGTTGACTAGTCAGTTCCCAAGCCTCCCATTTAGACGTTGGCAAGCCAGCTGATC
Source organism: Cyprinella venusta (assembly GCA_038021265.1). Classification (NCBI taxonomy): domain Eukaryota; kingdom Metazoa; phylum Chordata; class Actinopteri; order Cypriniformes; family Leuciscidae; genus Cyprinella; species Cyprinella venusta. The sequence continues at coordinate 29,173,978 of CM075871.1, forward strand.
CTCCAGACATTCTCAAGTCAGCCTTCCAGCTCGGATGTGGTGGTCTCCTGCTCTATCCTGGGACTCTTCAGCTCCACCCTGCATCCTGGGACGTCTGCTTGGGATTCTAGCCTGGCTCATGCTGTCCGCCTACTGGGTATATGGACTAACCAGACCGTGACAAATACTGCTGAGGGTATGAAGATTTATACTGACACAGTGTCAGAGATATTTAGGTGAATAAGCAGAAACTATTAAAACATTTACAAACATTTCTCTTCAACACTACAGAGATTTACCCGGAGGATCATTTATATAAAAAATAAGCCCAGGAGTTTCTCTTTATTGTGCTCTGCTGACAGTTTTTTAAAAAGCCCTTCCAGCAGTCCGACAGATGTGCCGTGTTTTATGTGATTTGCTGTCCAATATTGTCCCACTTAAATCCTTGAAAAGCAGCACTCTTTTGACCTTTGTGAAAAATTGGACCAATATATAACTGCTTTTCATTCTTTTGCATAAGTGTTTCCAGAAGCGCATCTGTGTCTTCAGCACTATTCTGATGAGATTGGATCCTTGTAATGTGTTTGAGTTCATCTGTCATTTCAAATATCGATTCAGACATGATTGGGTTCTTTGTAGTTATTACCAGGGTGGAAGTGTATGTTGTCTGGATGTCCTTGAAAAGGAAGGATTACACCAATTGTTATTTTACCCAGGAAGTTCCGTAAAAGTTTTAAATTCATTTCAACGATGCATCAAAAAAAGCTTTAGTTTCAATATTCTAGTGGTTCTCAATTCCTGTCCTGGAATTTTAGCAGATGAAGTACATATCTACCGAATTACATACATTTTCATATTACACATTGCAACATACATCTCCCGAATTACATACATTTTCATATTAAACATTGCAACATACATTTAACAGACAGTTTATTACTTGACAATTTATATTAACTAAATAATATTTTTCATATTTAGAATAAATTCACTTGAGTTACATACACATTAAATAAAAGTATGATCATTTATATTTATTTTTAGAAGTATGTCATCATACCTCAGACTTTACTAATATGCAGCACTGAATTGTTGTCTGTTTGATGGCATTGCATGGTGTCCCGAATGAACGAACTGGACTAATATTTGCGGGTGTAACCCTGTTGAAATGTATTCATTATATTCTATAGTACAGTTTTGAGTAAATAATTTCATAGTTGAATAAATAAATTTTAAGGTTATGAAGTTAAGATTCATTGAACAGCAATGACGTTATTATTTTGTGTAATGAGAGGAATGCCTATTGGGTGATGTTCATTGTTTACTGTTTCAGTATTTAATATGTTAAATATTTGTTTGGAAATTATATATGAAAATACTTTTACAATGCTTTCAAGGATAGGAAGAAAGAGGTACACAAATGTTTGGTGAATTTATTTTATTTCTGAAAGTTTTGTAAATGATCCAATCACAGTTGAGGTCAAAGGGTGTGGAGAAAAAGAAGCGTCGAAGAAGAGAGTAGAGAACCGCGTGTGGTTTTGCGGAGAGAGAAACTCGGTAATGAAATTGACCAGTTTAGTCAAAGTGTTCGACAAGGACTCTTGTAAAAGACTTTAATGGTGATAATTCTGTCTGTGTGAGTGGCCTACTCTGCATACAAAGACCGAAATAAGTAGCTAAGTTAGCCGCTGATATAGTGGTTAGTGTTTTGCTTGGACTTTTCTATTAGCGAACAGTGACTTCGATTAGTTAAGCCCGTGTGGAGCTGCGAGATCGATGACGAGGATCAAAGACTCGTCGGAGCCGGATAGCGTTACCGACTGGTGGACTTTGCCCAGATCGTCGACCAAGTGACTCTTCTCCCCATCTTCTCTTGGATCCGGAGTGCGTGAGACATTCACATTGAGTAAAGGTACCATTATATTTTGTTTGGCCCGTGTGGTGAAGCAGCCAGTTGATTGTAGGCTACAATGTATCCAAGCTGGCCTGCATCAGTGAACATTTAAAGGGTATTTCTAATTCAAGTGTTGCCGGCTATTTTATTTTCTTGGGCCCTTTTTGTTTGAATGTGAATGCCTTTGTGATCTAAAGTGATTTTCACAAGAGATATATAACTACCATTCCTTACTCTTTCTATTTTTTCTAAGTAAATCTGTTATACTTTTTTATATATAGCAGTTGCGGTCATTTGACTCTTTTGATATTTTAAGTTAAAACAAAGATTGTTTTTTGATTTAAATACTCAAGTGTTTACAAGATAATAATTTAATTTTCAGTTAAAGTGTGTAACTATTACTGTTTAACTAGTGATTTAAGGGGAAAGAGTATTTAACTCACAAAAGTTTAAACACTAATTAGTTTATTAGTGAAACCTCACTTATTTTATTTTGTAGTTTTTAAAGAACTCAAGATAGCCACCTCTCATTATAGTACAACACGCTGGAGAGAGGCTATACAATGACTGACAGTGATAACCAAAGGGACAGAAAATCTTATTTGTCAAAATAGATCTGCATATTAAGTCCTGCAGTGTAAATGCAAAAACTTACCACAGCAATATTGAAAAAGGAAACAAATCATTAATGGCTGAATTATTTAAAACCCTCTTTGATCTAATGCTTGTGTTTCTTTATTCTTTGTTTTATTCTGAACTTTCATTTGACCTTTTTAAAAGTTTGCAATTACAGCAACACACACACACACATGGTTTAAATAGTTACTATTTTGTTCTCTTAGCCAAATTAAATAAAGCCATCCTCTCCAGTAACACCATCAGTCAAACATGGTGACCACTGCATTATGTTCCACGTTTCTATTTGCAGGAGAAACTAAAAAGCTTGTTTGCATCAGGGACAAAGAAATATACACAAACATCCATGAAGAGAATCCGTTTTGGTCAGCCAAACATCTGCGTTTAGGCCAAGATTGACTTCGCAGGAAAGGACAATTCATAAATATGATGGATTTCCAATCCTTCAACACTGGAGGATTATTGGAAACAAAGTGGAAATCTCTGCAGCTGTTTGCTGCTTTATCAATAAACAAAAGCACAAACAAAAGGACGTTACCACAGATTCCCAAGAGATCACAAAAACCTTCTCTTTCTTTCTAATTTGAGAATGTCACTTTTAATTAAACACAAGCCAAATTTGCAGGATGTTGGCGTGGGATGTGAAAGCAGCATTATATAAGGATTGCAGAAAATGATGAAACAATTAAAAAGATTTGTTGTCTTCTTACAAACTACTATTCCCTTTTCATTCTCCTCTCTTACTTTGTCTAAAGACCGCATGTGCACACATTATTCCTTGATATGACCTTTTTGTTGTTGTTGTTGTTGTTGTTTTTTTTTTTACAACATTACAATTTTAGGTATTTTTGATTGCAGACACCTGAAGCACAAAGCATACTTCACTTGTGTGTCTACTGAACTGGTTTCTTATTTATGCTATTATTTAGACTCTGTCCCAAATCGCACACTTGATGTGCACTTGTGGTCTTGTGGACGTAATGGTTGCTGTGTGCATGTGTCAATAGGGTGTCCCATTTGTTATTTTAGCTATCAGAAGCGAGCGCCTCCTCAATGCACACTTTTGACAAGCAAAGTGCCATTACGTGTGGACTCGTAAGAAGATCTCGAATGCTTCGGGTTCCATTTGAGACCGGGTCTAACAAGCCAGCCCGTTCTCATCTCAAGGCGTCATATCCTGACGCTTTTGACAATGCGTATACATCCAACGCACATGGCACCCTTTAGCGTCAATATGATACGCAGGTATATATGGGGCAGAAGGCACCTCCTAGTGGTCAATGCGGTGAATGTGTGAATCTATAGACAAATCTGTGTGAAGGAATCTTCACCCTTCAAGCGAAATTCCCATTCGCAGCAGCTATATCACCCTGTAGCCCAAGACTGGTTGCCCACTGAAGCTAAGCAGGGCTGAGCCTGGTTAGTACCTGGATGGGAGACCTTCTGAGAAGCCCAGGTTGCTGCTGGAAGAGGCGTTAGAGAGGCCAGCAGGGGGTGCTCACCCTGTGGTCTGTGTGGGTCCTAATACCCCAGTATAGTAATGGGGATACTATACTGTCAAAGAGCACCGTCCTTCGGATGAGACGTTAAACCGAGGTTCTGACTCTCTGTGGTCATTAAAAATCCCAGGATGTCTTTCGAAAGAGTAGGGGTGTAACCCCGGCATCATGGCCAAATTTGCCCAGTGGCCTCTGTCCATCACGGCCTCCTAATCATCCCCATATATACCAATTGGCTTAATCACTGTCTCCTCTCCACCAGTAAGCTGGTGTTTGGCGAGCGTTCTGGCGCACTATGGCAGCCGTCGCATCATCCAGGTGGATGCTGCACATTGGTGGTGGTTGAGGAGATTCCCCTCTCAATGTAAAGCGCTTTGAGTGTCCAGAAAAGCGCTATATAAATGTAATGAAAAAAAAAATGTTAATGCGGTGAATGTGTGAATCCATAGACAAATCTGTGTGAAGGAATCTTCACCCTTCATGCGAAATTCCCATTCGCAGAAATTTGATCAGTTGGACAGATCATGAATGGGCAAAATTCATATTTTATAAAATGGACTTTTTAAATTGAAGTTTAAATTCTGAGAGTTCTCTTTTTCTTCATTTCTCTCTCTCCAATTTAATCAGAGACTCACCATGTCTTTGAAACTGCCCAGTACAGCAGTGGTCAGGATTCCCAACACGAAGGCCAGAAGGTTGAGGGCAGTTAGGATCCAGAGGAGAACATACAGAGAAAGGACCTCCTGACAGCTCTGCACACCAACAAACTCATAGTAATTGTTCAGATATCCTCCACTGGAAAAGAAAGCAAGCAGGCAAATCATTGTCATGGTATTACACGATTATGTGCTATTTCACATTAAGAACGCATCTACTGCAACTAGATGTTCTGAAGAAAATCTTAGTGGCTCATGCTTTGTGTGGTGCGAAATGAGTTTCCTTACTTACTTTTAGGAATTTAAACCCTCAAAACATGAATAATAGCAATAGTTATACTTGCCTTAGCTTTCTATTATGCTATAGACCCTTTTACAGCCCACGTGATCAAATAGATGCGTGCGCATTTTGGCAACGGAAGTGGTGTTGTTTCCCACTGACTGTAACGTATTAGCAACTCCGGAAGTTTATTAAAACGGTTTCCCAACTTCAAAATGTCTGGTTGTTGCGTTTACAGTTGCATTAATCAATATTCCACCAAGGGGCTTAAGTTTTATATTTCCGACAGAATCACGGCCGTTTCAGAAAAACCGGCGGCGCCTGTGGCTGCAGGCGATTAAACGTGTTGATTGGAGCGAGGGCATAATAAAAATACGCTAGCGTAGCTTGACAGAGCTTGACACACTGCTGATTCTCGCCATACTTCCGTTGCCAATATGGGCGCGCAAACGTTGCCACGTCATCATTGTGTACAAACCGTAAAAGGGTCTATGGGGTAGACAGATAACAACTTTGTTGTTATTATTATTATTTATTGAGCATTATTGATTAGTGTTTCTTTAAAGTGTGTTTTCACACATATGTGAATTACTTACTTGGCACAATCATACAAATCACAACAGTAACATGTTCCACTGCGAACTTTCATATCACAGGACTCTGTTAGGCCTTGACAGGGAACCTACAAAACAAAGTAGGTTTAGGAAATAAAATGTTATAGGCTATTCAACATTTAAATGTGGGTAAGTTTCATAAAAAGCAACATTCTGAACAAAAAGCGGAGAAAATCGCATTGTCAAAAACTACAGTATGTCTGGATCGCATTCAGAACAATTATCAAAATTCATAGATGGAGTAGATCGCTTCCACTAACACTCCCAGTCCTATAGCTTGTCCTGGGTCGACAGCTCATTCGGTAACATTAGGCAGATGTGATTTATTTCCTCTTTATTGTTTGATGTTTGTGTTATTTTAGAAGTGCATATGCTTCAATAACTTGTTTCTGCTTTTTCTTTTCATGACAAACTTAAATTCAATGAATTAGTTCAGGCAAATTAATGTTTATGAGTATTTAGCACTTTCTTTTTCTTTCAAGTTCACAGAACTGATGTATTTTAAGCAAACTGAACTATTTCATTGTTTTGAGTTTTATGAAATTATTTATTTTAATTTAGACAAACTTAAGTTTAACTGAAACGGCTGGGATATCTATTTCCCAGCATGCTTTGCTGATGGCATTCGAAAGAGAGTGTAAATGCTAAAATTAAGTGCAATATAACGATTTTTTTTGTGTAAGATTAATGTTAAGTGTGAGATTTAGTAGTTATTAATGTTTTGTTATGGTAATTTAGAAGAATTTCTGTTAATGTTGGCTTTAGGATAGTTACCATCATGGTGACAAGTGGTGGATTCAGCTTGATTTGAGAGCAAATCATCCCTTTATATTATTGTGCTCATACAGCAAATACTTCTGTGCTTGTAAGTGCTTATATCATACAGTTTCTAATATGTTAGCATTTACTATGTCAGCAGATTAGCCGTTAAAGGTAACTAAGTTTATATTAAAAGTGATTTGAGTTCTCCCAACTTATTCGGGTTTACATTGTACTTCATAGATTTAAGTTATAGTAACTAATTAGTACTATTAACTTTATTTACCCAAGTTATCTTAACAGTAAGTTATTGAGTTACTTGGAAACAAATCAAATATTTTTTTATGCTTAAATTGTTTGAGTTCATAAACTTAAATGATTTAAGGCAATCGGTTTCCTCGAACGGTTTGAGTTGAACTAACTCATCAGGTTTTACAGTGTGCCGGAAAGTTCCGTCAATGGCGGGGAGTTAACTTTACTTAATTACTTAGTCATGAAAGAGTACTCTCTTTAAATATATATATATATATATATATATATATATATAGCATTTTATTTAGTCTTTTTTCACAAGGGATATTTTATAAGAGCATTTGACTCACTGTAGCGTAGTAGTTCTCATAGATGTAGCTATTTCCACTGGTGTAGAACTGACATCTTCCTGCCCTCATTGGACGCATATCCTGTTGACAGAGTGTAAGAAATGTCTACAGTTTGCCCGTTTCCTTTGAAACTGTTTTAACAAACTTTTTTTTTTTTAATACAATTCCCTTTTTGGAGTGACAAGAAACAGTAGAATGCCTTTTGTTTGGAGAAGCTCACAGTGGGATTTTCTTCTAACCACACCTTATCCCTTCAATCCCATCCTTCTTCTCTTTATGGGCCGCATCCATGCTGCTAAGACAGATGATCTGTCCTCTGAAGTTTTACACAAGTATGAAAGAGCGCTAGTATCCAGTATCTTCCACATCTCTCCAAATTAAGCCATTGAATGTATTTTGACACTGAAATCTGTGACGGGTTGCATAAACTGTTTAGACTAGTCTTACAAGTCCATCTTTTTTTCCATTTCAAGACTGGTTGTAACTTTTAAAAGTCAGTTACATAAAAGGTAGATTAGTCTAAACTGAATCCAAAAAGTAGCCTAAGACTGATATATTTAATTAACTGCTAGATAGTCAGACTAGTTTTTAAGACACAGTCTTATCATCATATTGGCTATGTTCATGCAACTGGCTTCTGGGCTAAACATGTTGAATGGTTAATGTACTCACAATGTTGAGCAGGATGAAAACACCATCAACCAAAAGACACAAGAAGCTGGAAATGATACCAAAACTCAGGAACACAATGGCTGCGATCAGCTGGACAGAAAAAGAAAAATGGATTATAGATACAAATATACATTTGGATAGACAAACAAAAGAAATGCTGTCATTTTTATTCATTTTTGGTACATTTTCTCCTAAATACATAACAGTATTCAAAAAAAAATCTTGGAATGTTTTATATAATATATTTTTTTAGTTGAAAATAATAATAATAATATATAAGTTCAAGCTCTAAATCAGGCTGTATGTGGCCCTCAAAGTGTAAAGAATGTATTAGCCTAATGTTGTCAAGCTCATGAAGTGTTTACTGTTGTCATACAAATAATTGCTATACATTTATACTAATCACAATGTTAATTTATTTACAAAGAAGCCTAATGCACATACACCTTAAAAAGACATTTATTCAGTCATTTATACATCACTGTTGTCTTTTATTATTAATATTAATCCCATTAATAATATTTTTGCTTCAATTAAATGCCTCATGTATTCAAATGGAGCCGGAAGAGCGCATAGTTTTGACATTTGAAATGCCAAATTATTTTAGCCATCTACCTAGCTAACAGAATTTTGTTAATTACTTTGATTCTGTAATGACCAATATACAATCTAATCAGAGAGTAGGAATAATTTAGTTCAGTGATTCAGGTCATATGATTGTGAAATGATGATTATGTTATAACCAACCAACACCATCAGATCACCTTTTCTCTTTGTTCATCTGTCTGTCAAAACTCATGTACAGCAGATAGACAAAATCTAAAGTTAAACATGTAAAGTTCAACTGCCCAACGAAACCAAACACTGATCACCATAATGGTGACTGAAATTTGATTTTTCTTCTTTAGTGATTCTGGTCATCAGGTGTCATTAGTAATGCATCATCACTCAATCAAAAACGTAAATTGCACATTAACACTCTTCATTGTTAATTTAACACTCACATTTTAAAACTCTTGAGTTTTTAACACTCTTGAGTTTTTGCTGTGCAGTAACATTATGGAAAAAAAAAATTATGTTCTTGGAATGTTAGAAATCAACATTACGATCATATTGAATTTCTAGTCTAAAATTACAGTTAAAGAACGTTTGAGGAACATACCTTTTAAAACACGTTCATCGAACGTCAAGAAAACCGGATATTTTTCACGATCCCAGAACCAAAATTATAACAAAATTCTGTTAGCTGGTAAAATAATCGCAACAGGACTAATTATATTAAAACACTGCTTCATTTGACATGAACTTTAATGTTGTAAATACCTTTCCTATTAAATAAACATGTATATACACGTGTCATATGTGCACATCCACACAGCATTTGTCCAAATATTGGATACACGCCAGGACAAAGAAGACGCACAGTATTTGTCTTGTCCAAAGCCTATGCATTTTTATTTGATTCCTGAGGGCACAAAAAAACTCATCTGGCTTTGAATCTAGACATAAATTACATATAACTGACTGCAATGTCTAAACCAAATGTACTGTATTTATTTGAATATGCAATATGATATCCACAGGGACAGATCTTTACTCAGCTGATCAGAGACAGACTGCCAAAAGGAAGCTGAAGCCACCACCAACAGAGAGACATATGCAAAGAAAAGGATATGGAGAAAAGCAGAGGCAGGAAGAGAGAAGGTGGACCAAGACAGTAAATAGACATACTGTATGAAGGTCAATAGAGGATCTGAGATCAATAACAGGAAGGAAAATAAAAGAACAAGGTTTACACTCAGGATCTGTGCTTCTTGTTCAGTTAAGTGAAAATATACCAGATGTGAATCACAGTTCAAAGATGGGAACGAGGAAAATATATTCAGTCTACATAGAGACCATGCATATCGCTGTCAACTAAAAAAAGATAATTTCAAAATCAAAAAATACATAAATAAATAAATATGTTTTTAAATGAAATATCAGTGTTTATCTATGCACATCATTATTTTATTTTTAATTCATGAGCCTTTCTAATCATTAAAGGGGGGGTTGACTGCGATTTCACTTTTTTCATTTTAAATAGTGTGTAATGTTGCTGCTGGTGCATGAACAGTATCTGCAAAGTTGCAGCGCTGAAAGTTCAGTGTAAGCAGAGATATTGTCTTTTAAAAATCAGGAAGTATATTGCCTACAAAAACGACTCGATTGGGACTACAGCTGGGTTTTAGACGTCACTAACCCGCACATTTGCATCAACCCTCCCTCCGGAAAATGCAAAAAGGGCATGCGCATATTTCTGCGGCTCGTCGAGTGTGTTGTTCACGCAGCTGTCAGGTCTTCTGTGTTCGAGCTTCCCACGGACGCTGTACTTTGCCAACAATGGATACAATTTATGTTTGATTATGTTCCTTAAAATGACGATCGTAATTTAGCTGTCTGTGCTGCGCATTTTACAGAAAACAGCTTCTCCACGAATTCAACACCGGATTCAACAAGAAACTGTTACTAAAACATGAAGCAGTTCCAACTTTAAAACCAGAGGCAGCAGTTGTTGGGCCACAACCTGTCAGTAGGCTAAGACTTAATCATTTTAAATGTATTTGCATGTACAATTCCAGATGTAGCCTAGTGTTTTATTTTTTTCAAATACCAGCGCTGGCTTTAGAGACACTCGGCTACTAGTTATGCTATTTTGTGTCTACGACAAACGCATACAAACATTATGGACCTGAATTTTGTATAAGTACTAATGTTTTAAACATATTTTTCGTGTATATATGCTTAATGACGTTATTTTCGATTTGATCAAGAACGTAAACTAATGCCAACGCTGTTTGTGTTTAACATTAGAAGCCAGTCAGTTGCTATTGTTGCCAGTCAGATGCTATTGTGTTAAACAAACGTATGTATAAAGTTAAAAAATGTAACAAATTATCATTCAGAAACATTTATTAAGAGCCGTGTGTGGTGAGGATCTGTTCGACTCTCTTCATCGCTGCTTTCTCGGTCTGATTCTGCCTCAAACTGATACTGCAGTTCACACCATTATTTAAATCTGGAGCACAGGCACGTTTCACCCGTAAAGGTAATGGGCGTGAAGTATCCGGACAACGTGAGCGACAGTTTAGCCAATCACCACACACCAGCCCAAACTAACCAATCTTAGCCCACTGCCTGTTTCTGAGGGAGTGGTTTCCAGGAATCAGGAAGTCGACCGCTCGTTCACATAGACAGTAAAAGAAATGGAAAGAGCGATCTCATTGGAACTCCATTTAGATGATTGAAGCCCGTTTTTGGCGATTTTTTTAGCACTTCCGTCCCTGACGCGCAGACTCAAACGGAGCTTGACTACGTAGATGTGACGAGAGCAACCCGTCTGTCTTCTAGTGCTGTGGCATGAGAAATCTGAATCATTCCCTTCCGAAACATGCAGAAGCGGAGAGTGTGAATAGGAGCTGTCCATGAGCTAGGAGAAGGAGACAATTCTGCTAGGTATTCTGATTAATTATTTTGTCATTTTGCCTCCACGTTTCCCCGATTGCGCGCGAGCTTCTTCTCCTGTCCATACGGTAATCTCTCTACTGTGCGACAGAGGGTCGCGTGGGTATGACGCAATCGTTAGCCTACTTTCACTAAAACTGCTTCTACGGGGCCATAACATAAGCTACAAGGTAATGGAGCATTTTTTACATCTTCGTGTTTCTTTAGAAATAAATAAAGGACAAATGGGGTCTTCAGACGCCTCAGATGTAAAGTTATTCGCTGTCAACGTGACCCCAAAATGAATGGGAGTCAATGGGAATGCTAACTCAAGTGAAGTTCTACTACAAGATGGCAACTCCCGCGAGGCTTCAACTTCCGGTCGATGGGTTACCCCCTTGCTCGTTCAGGGGACCAACATGACATCATGACTTTTGCGTAAACATACACACCACTTTCGAGTCAAGCGGCGTGTTCTCTCTACGCATTTTGAGCTATCCGCGTGTATCCGCGTGTGTGCGTGTTTGTCTACGCCATTAACGTTCGCGTCATTCCGCGTGTCCGCACACTCGCGTCAAATGTCCAGTCATAAATGCCATTAACCCCAGTGACAGTTAAGTTTAGGGATAGGGTTGAGGTAAGTCATATCTTTTTTTTACCTAGGATGGTAAGGGAACAGTCATAAATGCCATTAACCCCAGTGACGGTTAGGTTTAGGGATGGGGTTGAGGTAAGTCATATATTTATATAACGTTAAGTCAACGGCGTTCATAAACACGCTGAAAAGCGATTATGCGTCTTGATAGCACGCCAAAAATGGAAATAGGTATTGGCGTGTCATACACACGCTACTTCATGAGATCAGTCTGAGGGGACAGAGGAGAGCGTGGCTTACAATAAAGGTGAAGTTTATGAAAAATAAGACTTTTTAAAAAAGAAAAACCACGAATATATGTTATATTGCACCCCATAAACAGAATCATGCAAAGAAAAAAGCAGTCAACCCCCCCTTTAATCAAAATAACATCTCTCCTCTGATGATGTGTTTATGAATGCTCTGATGGAACAACCTGTCAATCACATGACATGACATCACAGCAATAGCAAACTGCAACCATCCAATGGTTCAATCAATCCCAGATGGGCAAAGTTCCGCCCAACATTTTTCATTTTATTTCACTTTTTATTATTCAAATACTAGCGAATAATGATGAATATTGTCTGAACCTCTCACTGAGAGAAAGAACATGTCATCAATATGTCTTGGGGAAAAGATTCCTGTTAGAGCCAGAGCTGTGTATCTGTGCTAGTATTTTTGTATTGCAGATAAGTATTGGTGAGGAGAACAACTGCCACCCTGGGGAGATGGAATGACTTGTTTTTCTCAACAAGCTGGCACTTAGGGTCACCTGAAAACAGCCCAATAAATGAACAGAGAGCAGGCTGAGAGCCATGACGTAGACGCTAAGCACAAAGTTCAAGATTTTAAGATTGTAAGGGGTGGTGATGGCGCAGTGGATAAGACACATGCCTTTGGTGTGAGGGACTTGGGTTCAAATCCAATGTGAGACACCAATATGTCCCTGAGCAAGACACTAGTTGCTCCAGGGGCGTGCGACCTCTGACATGTATAGCAATTGAAAGTCTCTTTGGATAAAAGCGTCAGCTAAATTAATAAATGTAAATGTAAGATTGGGGAAATCGAAAACAACCGCGGATATGGAGAAACAGGATGCAGTTCGCTCTGTTGTGGAATAACACACGTCATAACCAAATGTTATGTGATTGACTTAACGGTAAATGAATTTATACTTCAGGCAAAAAGACTCAAACTAGCGCACATCATCAACATCTTGGTTCTGAGCCACTCCCACTGTTCGCTGATTTGACCGGTAAAAAATTGACCGGAGAAAACCAAAGAATACACCACAATCCCAATCGTAGTATTGAGCGGAATTACGTAGGAGGGCGGAGCCAGGCTACTGTTTAATAGCTTTATGTGGTGGAAATTACATTTATTACAATTTAGCATTAAATGTCTTGCTATGGCTAATTTCATAACTTGCACTTTATGTATACTAAAGAATTCATATTTTAAAGTGCAACTTGACAAATTTACTGCTTGATTAAAAATGATACACAATAAATATATTAATCTCACAAGGGATATTTTACTTTTAGTTGTCTCCACACAGAGATGTATCAGAAAGCTTTTCTCTGACACTGTTGTCTAAACTTTATAAATGGTTAAATCGTGGTCATAAGGAGAAGTGGAAATGATGCCAAAGATTTTCCAGTTTTTCCCCATGTCAACAATTCGTTTTGAATTAGTACTTGAATCAAACCCTAGCAAATTGAATCAAATATTTTTTAAGGTTACATCACTATGCTCTGGAAATCAATCTACAAGAATGTGGACGGCACTTTTTTTGAACCATTGTTGAGTTAGGCTGAGAAAGCGGACATTTAATTTTTGCCATCATATCAACTACAGTAGGTTAAAAGATGTTGGTTGGCCACCAACAAAGCAAACTGCCTCAAAGAACGCAGAAAACGTATAAACAGCCACTAACGCCTCAAGAAACTGCCTATCCTTGTGGAAATTTCATGGTTTTGTTCTATTGTTGCCATTCATGCAATGTTTTCCATGAGCTTTGTAATTACTACAACATAGGCTTGTTTTATTTAAAAGCCTGCGTTTAAATTTATTTTTCATTTAGAGTTACTAATCCATCATTTGTTTTTGATTATGTGATTATACGGCTCCAAAACAAAGTTTAATTGGTGATTATCTAATATATCACATTTTATCAGCAACTATAAAATAATATATTATAGTGAGTTGTATTCGTTTAAAGGTCAAATCATCGTTTATTGGTGCCAGGAAACTTATATAGCCAAATTCTGAAATCTTATAAAGCCAAATTCAAAACAGCAAGTAGCACATGTGAACATTTGAACAAAACACAATAAATGCTGTAGCTGCAGCACGTTAGACCTCATTTTTAGACCTCACACCATCTATGTTCTCGTCAAATAATGTACCTTATCTTATTATTTTATTATTTAGAACATCATGCCTGAAAATAATATTCCCTGGTTGGAATTCAATGAGCAAAAATAACTGAAATACCTTTTCAAATCTGTGTAAGTATAGTTATTGTGTGCTCTGAGAATGTTGTCAGGGAAGACACAGACATTTATGTCCTCTTAAATCTGACCAAACAGCTAAAGCCCAATCCTCAAACAGTTACTAAGACATTATTCAATCATGAATTTGCATAAAACTAAGGTACAGCATCAAAATAATGCCTGTACCACTGGATGGGCTGTTCTGCGAATTCTGAGAAATGATTCCACTTATGTTTCCACTTAAAGGGATACTCCACTTTTTTTGTAAATAGGCTCATTTAACAACTTCCTCTGTTGTTTTTCTGATATTTAGAAATTTAGATTAACAATTTTCTGATATTTAGAAGAATATCAGTAACCAAACTGTTTCTGGTCTCATTGACTTCCATAGTAGGAAAAAAATGTACTATGGAAGTCAATGAGACCAGAAACTGTCTGGTGACTGATATTCTTCTAAATATCAGAAAATCGGCTGAATGGATTCGAAAAAGGTAAAACCCAACTGTTTAACTCTGGGGGAGTTGTAAAATGAGCCTATTTCCAAAAAAAGTGGCATATCCCTTTAAGCATGGCACTATCACAAAATATTCCCAGCCTAGATTTGCTCAATCGTGCTATAGCCTATAACTATAAATCATTCAAACTCCTATAATATATCGGATAGTATTACATCAACAAATGTCTCAATTTTGAATTTCTATTGGTAAATAATTACTGGAGATAAACAACGAGAAACTATATGATGTGATCCTCCTCAATGTTTACCTACAGTATCACGCCGTCACCAACTCTTGTGTGACAGATACAGTCTAAAGCCCTGTTTGGACTGTAATTGTTTCTCTTGTGGATGCGGTGATTTGGAAGTACGAGTTTTGAGATCCTACGAACACATAAATGCGCTGCTCTTGTGGTCAGTCGGATGATTGTCTGTAAGTAAAATGTAGTATGCTTGGAATAATACAGATACATTTATTTTTTAATTTAATAATATAAAAATAATGTCCTGTTATATTATGTGATTATTTAAATCACCTCTTTAAAAATTGGAAGCTATACATGTATTTTTCAAATATTTTTTCCTCAAATCTCGAAAGGATGTATGACATTTAAAAAAATATGGAAATTAGCAGAAATAAGTTCTTACTTACATGAAACTCTTATTTACATGAGGTAAACAAAGCTGCTTTGTTTATATTTTAATGTAAATGTATATAAGTATTACTGAAATGGCCCATTTGTTGCTTTTTTATTTTTCTCTTTTTTAAAGTGTACATCTTTTATCATTCAAATATAAAATCTCATCATCATGCAAATTATGTGTAGCCTGCAGCGCAACAGTTCCGATGCTCCAAAAGGATTTAAACAGAGAATTTTGAATTGATTCCTATTGCAAACTCAGAGATGTGGATTCAGATGGCAATTAAATTACCACAAAACCTTGGTGTTTTTAAAAAAAACAGCAGGTAATTCAGCCAGGGATTCTGGATTCGGAAGGCAATAAAATCACTGAATAGTCCCAGTAGCCTAAATCATGAAAATATCTTATCCCCTTTATTGTTTCCCAAACCTGTTCCTGGACGCACACATTTTCCAACTCTTCCTAATCAATCAGGGGTGCGTTTCCCGGAAGCATCGTTAGCCAACTATGGTCGTAAGTTCAGTCGTTATCTGCATAGTTTAACGAGTCGGTGTTTCCCGAAACAATCGTTCCAACGAACATTCGCCAACAGCATCGCAAAGTTGTGTGGTTTGAACGACAGCTCTCAACCTGTGGTTAGAAGCATCGATTCTATATTGCAACACATTTGGAGGTAATAAATCCTTATCTTGAGCAAAATAAGCAAGCTGACATTCAGTACAACCGGTGCCTTTTATTTAGATTACATAAAAATGTAATTTACGTCTTTTAGTTTTTCAAAAGTTTTTAAGTAACGTGTTTGAAGAGTGCGCATGTGCGAACGTGCTCTACTATGTAAGAACAAGCCAAATATTGAGTCTGGTAATAAAGCAGAACAACTGAGAACAATTAGAAATAGTCCTCAGATGACATGTCTGTAATTTATATAAAACAAATCTAGCGTTAATTGGATCTCAAACAGTTTCATTAAAAGTAGTTATTACACCACCACGTGCGAAACCAACATGGTTGAACGATACTTTGCGACAGTGGGTTTCGAGAAACAGTCGTGACTAGCTAGTTGATGTTTCCAACGATGCATCGTGCTATGGTAGTGAAGCAGTGAACTACGTCGTTGTACGGGAAACGCACCCCAGACCTGAATCAACTCATCAGGGGTGCGTTTCCCGAAAGCATCGTTAGCCAACTATGGTCGCAAGTTCCATCGTTATCAGCATAGTTCAACAAGTCGGTGTTTCCCGAAACCATCGTTCCAACGAGCTTTCGCAAACAGCATCGCAAAGTTGTGTGGTTTGAACGACAGCTCTCAACCTGTGGTTAGAGGCATCGTTTCTATATTGCAACACATTTGGAGGTAATAAATCCTTATCTTGAGCAAAATAAGCAACCTGACATTCAGTACAACCGGTGCCTTTTATTTAGATTACATAAAAATGTAATTTACGTCTTTTAGTTTTTCAAAAGTTTTTAAGTAACGTGTTTGAAGAGTGCGCATGTGCGAACGTGCTCTACTATGTAAGAACGAGCCAAATATTGAGTCTGGTAATAAAGCAGAACAACTGAGAACAATTAGAAATAGTCCTCAGATTACATGTCTGTAATATATATAAAACAAATCTAGCGTTAATTGGATCTCAAACAGTTTCATTAAAAGTAGTTATTACACCACCACGTGCGAAACCAACGTGGTTGAACGATACTTTGCGACAGTGGGTTTCGAGAAACAGTCGTGACTAGCTAGTTGATTTTTCCAACGATGCATCGTACTATGGTAGTGAAGCAGTGAACTACGTCGTTGTACGGGAAACGCACCCCAGACCTGAATCAACTCATCAGGGGTGCGTTTCCCGAAAGCATCGTTAGCCAACTATGGTCGCAAGTTCCGTCATTATCAGCATAGTTCAACAAGTCGGTGTTTCCCGAAACCATCGTTCCAACGAACATTCACAAACAGCATCGCAAAGTTGTGTGGTTTGAACGACAGCTCTCAACCTGTGGTTAGAGGCGTCGTTTCTATATTGCAACACATTTGGAGGTAATAAATCCTTATCTTGAGGAAAATAAGCAACCTGACATTCAGTACAACCGGTGCCTTTTATTTAGATTACATACAAATGGAATTTACGTGTTTTAGTTTTTTTAGTTATTACTCCACCACGTGAGAAACCAACGTGGTTGAACGATACTTTGCGATAGTGGGTTTCGGGAAAGAGTCGTGACTAGCTAGTTGATTTTTCCAACGATGCATCGTACTATGGTAGGGAGTCAGCGAACTACATCGTTGTATGGGAAACGCACCCCAGCTCGTTAGTAAAGACTCCAAGACCATAAATATATAGTACAGATAAGGGAGACAGACATACAAAACGTGCACTGTTGGCACGCCTCCAGAAGCAAGTTTGGGAAACACTCATCTAACATACAGTCTAATTCTGATTTTGTAACACCATGCCAAGTGGCCCAGATCAATATGGATTCACAAAAACAAAGGAACAAAGAAGTAGGTCCCAGCTAGTAAAAGTCGTCATCATCAATTATGGGTACTTCCAGCCTCCAAACATGAAACCACTCACAGCTGTAGCCAATAATGTTCCAATGGAGGTCACTATAAATCTGGGAACTTTGCTCCTCCTTCAGTTTGGAATGGCCTGGGTGCAGACACTTCAAACACCTGCATTACCAACTTTGCCTTTCTTTTGTTCTGTCTTCTCCCTTAAAGATGGCCTAGTGTCCAAGCAGCTGTCATAGCCAGACCGGGAAGAACCTAAGTTCCAGTTTAGATTACTTTTGGCCATCCTATGTTTTTGATTAAAACCTGCTCCCACCTCTCTTCTGGTTGTGTTTGGTGGCAGCTTAAACCTAGAGACAGACAGGAAACCGAGGCTTTCTGAAGCATTTGAGGCTTTCATCAAATTGTGCAGGAAAAAGGTTCAAAGCTTTTAACGCAATGTGAATTAGTGACATCTGGTGGTCACACTTGTTTTCTCCATCATATCTAACAAATCACAGCAGAGCAGAAATAGCATGTGACAAAGCTTTGGAAGTCCGTGAAGCACAAGTGTGGAATCAATACAGTTCTATCTAATCTCATCTAAATTAATTTGTGCCAATGAGACCACAACTCATGTCATGTGTAGCCTAGTCAACGGATTCACATATTGATATATGAATGTGGATCAATACAATATTGATCTACCTTTTCTGTCAAAGATACTAGAAAAGGCAGTATCCTCACAATGTTCCTTTTTTAGAAAGAAATGGTATCTGCAAGGATTTTCCACTCAGGATTTAGACCGTACCATAGTACTCTTATCACTGTTGTGGTTCTATCTTGCTATTGGTATTACTCGATCTTAGTGCTGCTGCATTTGATACTATTAACCACAACATTCTTTTAATTAGATTCAAAAATTACGTTGGCATTAGTGGAAATGCATTAGGATGGATTAAATCGTACTTATCTGACCGTTATCGGTTTATAGCAGTAAATGAAGAGATGCATAAGTTCATTATGGAGTACCACAAGTCTCAGTACTAGGACCGTTGTTGTTCACTCTGTACATGCTACCCTTAGGCGATATCATTAGGAAGCTTGGCATTAGTTTTCACTGTTATGCTGATGATATGCATATGCTCTATATTTCTTCATGCCCTGACGAAACTTACTAATTCACAAAATTAATGGAATGCATAGCTGGCATAAAAAAACTGGATGACTAGTTATTTCCTACTACTTAATTCTGAAAAAACAAAGATTCTGATTATTGGACAAAAAACTTCCTCTTGTACTAACCTCGAATATTGTCAAACACTTGATGGCTGCTCTGTCAAGTCTTCGTCGTCGGTTAGGAACCTGGGTGTGCTCTTTGACACCACCTATCATTTGAAAGTTACGTTATCAGTATCTGTAAAACTGCATTTTTCCACCTTAAAAACATAAATTACGTCATATGCTCTCAATGACAAATACAGAAAAATTAGTAGTTAATGCATTCATGACATCAAGGCTAGATTACTGTAATAATATTATGAGTGGTTACTTTACTTAATAAATAACCTACAGCTGGTCCAAAACACAGCAGCTCGAGTTCTTACCGAAACCAGGAAGTATGACCTTATTAGCCTGGTTCTGTCAACAATGCATTGGCTCCCTATTAAACACCGTATACATTTTAAAATATTGCTGATTACTTACAATCAAAGCACTAAATGGTTTTGCTCGCCAGTACTTCAGCAAGCTCTTAAAGCATTACAGTCCTTCACGACTATTGCTATCTCAAAATTCTTTGATTTCTTCTCTGTCATCAAAAAATATCTTCATTTGTGTTCTGAAGATGAATGAAGGTTTTACGGGTTTGGAACGAGATGAGGGTGAGTAATTCATGACAGAAATTTAATTTTTGGGTGAACCAACCCTTTAATTCTATTCATCAGGAGCAGTTTCCATGTTTCATTAACAGTTCATGTTAGTATTGTATATTCACCATGGTGAATATGTTTACCGTATCCCTAAAATGCCACTTTATTTTAAGATAGAAAAATAATCTATCTTATAATCCCCCCCCCCCCAATTATTATTATTTATTGCAAAACTGTGCAGCCATTTTCCACGACTCTATACATGAAATTGAACCATAACAAAAGGATGATTGGATGAGGGATGGATATATGGATATCTGTCTATACAGATGCACAAACAATATCAAACTATACAAATAAAATAGTACTGAATTATGTGTGTTACACACAAGTGTTACAACAAACCCCTCTGTCTGTTACAACTTACCCCGCATATGGGGTAAGTTGTAACATTTGCACTTCTGTCACTTTCAGTCCAACTGTACGAAAATGGTAAGTCCTAGAAAAAAAACTTTAAGTGTTCATTTGTAGCAGAGATGTGTATGTTGCTTGTGTAAAAAAAATATGAATCTAACCTAATTATTTTTTAATTAATTGAGCCAAAACCAAAATGCGTTAGGTTGTGCCCCGCTCCCCTATTGCACCTTCAATGTGATGAAACGAGAAAAGTTTTGCATTTGTGATATAGTTGACAAAAATAAGAGTGATAATAGGCCTATTTGCAAAAAGCTGAAATTGATTATTTCATAACAATTAGCAATTAGACCTAGAATTTCTTTTAACATTCTTACATAACTTACGACAGTCACACTTGTAAAACTAATTTTACTATAGGCCTATATGTGTAAAGTAAAGTAGGATGGTACTACCTAAATTTGATGTTTTTTTGTAACAAATATATTAATATCAAAGTGGGCCATGGCTTAAGGACCATGGGAAAATGTGGATCCCATGGCCAAACCAGCAGAGAACCACTGATGTAGAATGTACAGTAGTTTATGCTGGAGCTGAGTACAGACGGACTGACACCAGTCCCATAAACACTGGGCAGAAAATCAGCTCATGCTGTGTGTACACTATAGTGACCCAGCAAATATTAGAGTAAGTGATACTGCCATTTAAAAAAAGTACAAGAGGCACAGACAGAAATAAAGGGTGCCCAATTCGCCTGGAACACCAATCTGGAGCAAAAACTGTGGCTTGGACATGTATCTGTCCCAGTTCACTGAAATTTAAAAGTTATGTTACATAATACAATAGCAGAATAAATAACCTGAAGAAATCAAAAATCCAAAGATACAATGTTGTGGGCTGCAACATTGTGTGGTCTGCTTGCTTTGAACACTTTGCCTGAACATTATTTATGTGTTAAAGAAAGTTGTTTTATTTTAATGCACGTCTGTTAAATCAAGTATAACTGTTACATCGCCAAACATTAAATATACATCTGTGAATCATAAGGAACGCATTGTCTTGTAGTTATGCTTTACCAACAGCACCTCTGAAATGAAATATAATTGTGTCCATCACTTTGTAAAAACAAGCACAAGTCTATGGGCCATTTTATGAATGATGCATAAATAAATTAAATTTTTGGTTCATGATAACGCATGATTGGATTTGGTTATCTTTCTTTTACTTAAGTCATTTTGTGAATTCTTCGTTTTCTGTCTTCTATCAACAACACGCTTAGCCCTTGTGACACCACTATTATATCCATCGTTTCTTTCTTGCCTAAAGCACTTGGAACTGCATTGCTTTGTTTGGAGAAGTGCTAGCTTGCTTGCAAAATGCTTTGTTTAGAGATTTCTATTGTAAGCGTATTACTGCCCTTGTAGAGAAGTGTGCTTGGTTGTATTGAATGTATTTTTGTAGTGTTCTTTATATTTTAATACATATTTTTAAAAAAAATGTCTCATGACAATGTTTTTTAACACACTTTAACACTAAAAACACATATAGTGCATATGTGCACATACTATAATTGTTTCAATAATCTTTTGTCCTGCTTTAAAGAAATCATTGTGATTTTGACATAACTGTAGTGTTACTAAATGTTCCATTTAAAGTTTGCAAGAAATGCAACCATCATTATGTGTATGCATCAAATTTGTAATTTATGGTGGTCGAGAGAGCTCAACTGAAGAAAACACAACAAGCAAATAGAAAAACACCCACAAATTAAGCAAACATCTTCATCAGTTTCCCAACATACGCAACATGACATCATGACTTTTGCGTAAACATACACGCCACTTTCGAGTCAAATGGCGTGTTATCTCTACGCATTTTGAGCTATCCGCGTGTATGCGCGTGTATGCGTGTATGTCTACGCCATTAACGTTCGCGTCATTCCGCGTGTCTGTACACGCCGTCACATGTCCAGTCATAAATGCCATTAAGCCCATTGACGGTTAAGTTTAGGGATAGGGTTGAGGTTAGTCATATATTTATATAACGTTAAGTCGACGGCATTCATAAACACGCTGAAAAGCGATTATTTACTCAGAAACACGTCGTGGGCTCAGATTGGTTAGTTTGGGCGGGTGTGTTGTGATTGGCTAAACTGTCGCTCACGTTGTCCGGAAGGTTAACGCCTATTACCTTAACGGGGAAACGCCAGCTCCGGTCCAGATGTAAATAATGGTGTCGAACTGCAGTCTCAGTTTGAGGCAGAATCAGACCGAGAAAGCCGCGATGAAGCGAGTCAAACAGAACCACACCACACACTGCTCTTACTAAACGTTTCTGAATGATAATTTGCCATATTTTTTTAACCATATACACGTTTGTTTTACACAATAGCATCTGACTGGCAACGATAGCAACTGACTGGCTACTAATGTTAAGCACAAACAGCGTTGGCAAGTTTACGTTCTTGATCAAATCGAAACTAACGTCATAAAGCATATATACATGAAAAATACGTTTAAAACATTAGTACTTATACAAAATTCAGGTCCATAATGTTTGTACGCGTTTGTCGTAGACATAAAATACTAGCATAACTAGTAGCCTAGTGGCTATAAAGCCATCGCTGGCATTTTGAAAAAATAAAACATAAATAAAACACATGCTAACGTTACGTCTGGAATTATACATGCAAATACATTTAAAACGATTAAGTCTTAGCCTACTTACAGGTTGTGGTCCAACAACTGCTGCCTCTGGTTTTAAAGTTGGATCTGCTTCATTGTTTATTGACAGTTTCTTGCTGCATTGAACTCGTGGAGATTCTGGAAGCTGTCTTCCGTAAAATGCGCAGCACAGAGAGCTAGATTATGATCATCACTTTCAGGAACATAATCAAACATAAATTGTATCCATTGTTGATGAAGTATAGCATCCGTGGGAAGCTTGAAACACAGAAGCCCTGACAGCTGCGTGAACAACACACTCGACGTGCTGCAGAAATATGGCCATGCCCTTTCCTGCATATTCCGGAGGGAGTGGTTGATGCAAATGTGCTTGTTAGTGACGTACCATAACCCGTTGTAGTCCCAATCCAGTCGTTTTTGTAGGCGTTTACACTTCCTGGTTTTTAAAAGACGATATCTCTGCTTACATTGAACTTTCAGCGCTGCAACTTTGCAGATACTGTTAATGCACCATCAGCAACATTACACACTATTTAAAATCAAAAAAGTGAAACTGGAATCAACCACCCCTTTAAAAGTTTGCTTTGTCACAAGGATGTGTACTCTCTATAACTAACATTTTCACTGCATTTATAACCAAAATAATTTAATCTGGTACAGCATGTCAATAATACTGTTGATAGAGTTTAACTTTTGACCTAGGAACACTAACACTCTAGTTAGTAGTAGTATACTAACTAGTAGTATAGTAGTATCTAGTAGTATAGTTTTACCTGCACTACTGTATACTACTATCCATTAAACTGTAAATATCAATGACAACGAATATATGCTTCGGTGTAATATTTAAGGATCAATGAATCATTGAAAAATTCAAAATACTAGTAATTCCACTCAAGTCGGTTTAAGTTGCAAGTCGCTTTGGATAAAAGCATCTGCTAAATGACTAAATGTAAATACCACATTTACTGCACGTGCAACTGTCAGTGTATAGTGATTTTCAGGTTTTTGCCTCTTTTCTACTTACCGTTACATCACTAATTAATGAATTATTAATTAGAGTTAACCTGAAATCACCTAGGCTACATTACTGGAAGAAATCAACAATCCCCATTAGAAAATTTGCTTAATTAAGCTTCAAAATGTAAAGATTCAGAAAGGTTTGTGTGGAGGTTAGGTTTAGGAGGGTTGTGATCTGTGAAAATATCTTCAGCTCAGTGACAATACAACGACAATACAACTCTAATCCCCACCACAAACCATGATCTGAGTGTTTGCAGTTTTGGTTACTTGTGAGGACCAAAGTTTGAAAAAGTCTGACTTTCTCATTTTTTTTTTTTTTTTTGCATATAAAGTTTCTGGGGGGGGGGGGGGGGGGGGGTTATGAAAAGTTTTGGTCCCACTTTACATTAAGTGGCTATAAGTACTATATACTTACATTGAAATTAATAATTTTGATACAATTGTACATGCATGTTTTTACATTGTACTTATATTTTAAAAATACCAGCATGTAATTACAGCTATAATTACTTTATGTAATTACACAGTTGACCCTCCCCTCACACCTTAACCTACCCTTAAACCGACCCATACCACCATACCTGTCCCTAACCTTACCCGTATCACACCTCAATAGCAGCAAAAGTGTTTTACAATACAATAGGAACACAATGATACATTGTACTTATTGTTCAATGTAAGTTTATAGTATTATAAACTTTATAATAATACTAGTATTATAGTATTATAATAGTATTTATTATAAACATTTGAACCTATTGAGAAGAATGTGGTCAAGTGATCTAGAACTTTATAAAACTTTAGAAATTCATCCAAACTGAAACGTCAGAAAAAGTTCAAATCATCTTACTGCGCATGCTTAAAACCTTATAAAAGCTACTGAAATGATGCAGTCGGAATCTATATAATACAGTTCTCATGCTGTTCTTCAGGCAAAATCTTTTTGTTTTAAGGAAAATATCCCACCATTCACTGATGAGTCCTGCTCGCACTGATTTACCATTACAAGCTTGGGGCCCTATTTTAACGATCTGAAACGCAAGTGTCAAAGCGCATGGCGCAAGTAACTTTGTGGGCGGGTCCCGGCGCTATTGCTATTTTCCCGGCGGGATAAATGCCTCTTGCGCCTGGCGCAAATCTAAAAGAGGTTGGTCTGAAGTAGCTTCATTATTCATAGGTGTGGTTTGGGCGTAACGTGAAATAAACCAATCCGAGCGCCATCCAACATACCCTTTAAGAACAGGTGCGCATGTTGCATGACGGATTGTTATTATAACGGCGGGTTTACCAGGCGCGCGCCAGGAGCGTTCACAGCCGATGAGACCGACGTTCTTGTCAGGACAGTGAAAGACAGAGAAGTGACGTTGTATGGGGATGGGAGAAACTCTTGCACATCAGCGTCGGTTAAACATTATAGCCTATACGTATGTTTCTTGCCACTATTGGGCAAACAGGTCTGATCCTTTAGTACTACAATAGCCTTAAGAAATGGGTATTTCGGTTTTTTCATCTTCATGTAAACCACAATGATTTCCCTCTTGTGTTAATATTTTTCCTTGTTATAATGTATGATTTGCAAAAATAAAAACTACTGCATCTATGTTGATGAGAGAATCAGTATATGCGGGTTGTGTACCCGCTACGTTATGGCCAAGCATGCGCGCTTAAAATAGCATTATGAACAACGCGCAACGCGCCACCGACTTTAGACCAGGTTTTTTCTGGTCAGTGGCGCAATTGTGTTCTGGAAGTGTAAAATAGCACCAGGGAATGTTTGCGCCGAAACACGCCTCCTTTTTGCGCCAATCCGCCCAGGGAGCGCAAGTTCATTTCCTAGTTTACCGACGTGCGTCTGTGGAGGGGAAAATCCCGCTTTGCGCGCGTGCAAAATAGGAATGAGACATGCGTTTGTGTATAAAGTCATTTGCGCCGGGTGCAAGATAGGGCCCTTGGTCTAAAACACAACTACTCTCATGTATTGCCGCAGGACAGCAATTACGAGTAAAATTTATTTCATTTTTGCAGGACTGTGATATGAAGAGAGAACAAAGTAACATATCTTTAGCAACAGTGTGAAAGTGAATAACACATAACAGGCACAAATAGCAGTATAAATATACACACTGTATCTTATCTCTCAATTCAATATGCGTCACAAACATGCGTTTTCAAATCTATCCACTGGGGAAAGCGTTTTCAAAAAGCTCAGCTTTCACAGGACAAAAACTCCCGTCTTAGTGGGGACAGAAGGCCAAAACGGAGAGAAAAAGATATTATTATGTGGTCATTCAGTCACAAAAAATGAATCAACATTTGAAACATTCAACCAGAACCAAGGATTCAGTAGCACTGTGGTAAAAAAAAAACGGATTTCTTGTGTTTTTAAATGTTTGTGCTTCACATATTTGCACGTTGGAAGCGTGAGATTAGAATGTTTCCATAACCACAGACCACAGTGAAGAAAAAGGAGAATAAAAGATTGTACATATATTTTGTGAAGCATAACTAAAGGACCGCTGCAGGATGACGAGGTATCATGCTGAGCAGGAACATAAAACAGAAAGACAAAAAAGATGGAAGACGGAAAACGTTACATGGGATATCTACCAGCTGTTTGCGGTTTTCCTCCAGGCATAGTCCAAGAACTCCCAAGAAGGATCCAAACGCCAACTGTAATCAGCAGACAGACATAAATGTAAAAGGAGAAACAAAGGATGCAAAATTCTCTGGAGAACATTAGCATGACCATACGAGCACTGGAAATCATTATCATGGATTCAACTCATTTCAAGCTAAATTGACATTCATTCTATGGGTTTATCAAGCTTATATGACAAGAAGTTATGAGGGGAACACATAAATATTTCAGTGTTCATGAGATTACATCCTGTTATGGAACATATAACCTTTCCTCAAGATGTTGACGATCCGATCCAATCTCTTTGCATGCAAAACTTCATGACCGTCAGCTTATGAGAGCTGACATACTTCAGCTATACTCATAACCCAGGTCTCCAGTAGGGTATCTGCTGGAGTTTGACAGACCAGCCAAGTTCACAGATGGAAAAGAGATGTTTTGGCAACACAGTATGCAGTTTACTTCTCACTGTCAGACTGACTTTATCATCTTATTTTTCCTCCTGTGAACCCATTGATAATATTTGACATTGTATCAACAAGAAGCCCCTTGTTTATAATGTCCGAACAGTCTTGAGCTCACAGATGAAGTCACTAATGCAATTTATTAATTAGCAAAATGCAAATTAAGGTGTTATAAGGGCTGACACTTCAAGGATTAGTTCACAAAAATGGGGAGAAATTCTGTCCTTATTTATGTTTTTCTGAATCCATATGCCATAAAGGAGACATTCTGAATAATTTATAGTTATTCTGAATAATTTATAGTTAGATAAAAAGGATGCAAAAGTATTATATATATTCATGGACAATCTATGCAATCTATGGTACATTAATGGACAATCTCTGTGGAACCTATCCAACAGGTATTTGCAAGTGAATTGAGGGGTACAAGTAAAAAATACTCTACAAATGGCCCAAGAAAAAAAAAATGATTAAAAAAAGGACATAGCATTTCATATTTATATACAAGTTGATCATATATTATATGAGATACTTGAAAACCCTAGGTGTCATAATAGGACTACGGATGTGGGATGGTGCTTGACCGGAATCTGTTTTAAACCTGATTCTGATTGAAATGATACAGTCTTAAATACTTTGTACTTATTTTAGTAACTACAATTACTGGGTAATAACTAGTACTAACCCTGAACCTACCCCTAAACCTACCCCTGTACTTATATTAGCCAGTACTTTCTAGGTAAGTACACTGTAAGTACTGTACTTTAAAAGGAAGCGTTACCAAAACTTTTGCTGATAATTTACTCACCCCCATGTCATCCAAGATATCCATGTCATTCTTTCTTCAGTCGAAAAGAAATTAAGGTTTTTGATGAAAACATTCCAGGATTTTTCTCCATATAATGGACTTTACTGGTAACCAAATGGTTCAAGGTCCAAAAGACAGTTTTAGTGCAAACTACAAACTGTTCAAAGGGCTTTAAACGATTCCAGGCGATGAATAAGGGTCTTATCAAGCGAAACGATCACTCATTTAAAATAAAAATAACAAAGTTAAAGTTTTATAAGCTCAAATGGTCGCCTTGCTCTGTTCTGTGATGTGCGTTTGTGACTCTCCTGTTCGAACTCATTTATCAAAATGAACAAATCTTTTTTGTGTCATTTAACAAACGAAATGAACAAATTGACTCTGGAAAAGATTCGTTCATTTTGATGAACGAGTTCGAACAGGAGAGTCATGAACACGAGTCACAGAACAGAGCAAGGCGACCATTTGAGGTTATAAAACTTAAACTTTGTTATTCTTATTTAAATGAGCAATCGTTTCGCTTAATATGTTCATCGTCTAGAATCGTTTAAAGCCCTTTGAACAGTTTGCAGTTTGCACTGAAACTGTTTCTTGGACCTTGAACCGTTTGGTTCCCATTGAAGTCCATGTCTTGAAAGAAAGACGTGGACATCTTGACATGGGCAAAAGTTTTCTTTAAAAGGGAACTACTCCTTTAAGTATGTTGTTTCTTGATGGAATGAACAGTAACATGGGGTTTGGTAAATTCAGCTTTAGATGATGAGCCTGAGTGTCATTTACATTAGAATGATAGTAGAAAGAGATGACGATGTTACAAAGAGTAAGATAATAAAACAGGTCAGAGTACTGAGCCCTGTGGAACTCCAATGGATTGATTGGTGTGGAGATGAAGTGGATCTTTTCCATGATACGAAAGAAGAAATTTTTCAACGTTCTTTGTTTGATTCAGCAATTGATTCCCATGCAGATTTCACAATGGGTTCAAATTAGTAACAGGGATTCATTATCCTGACCAGCAGAAAGCGAAAGTGACTTCTGTGTGAGCAGTGTATCATACATTGCTACAGTATTGACAAAAGACAATGGATATTTTTTACCCACAAAATTTCACAGAAACTTTACTAACATTCTGAGTATGTGACAAAATGATTTTCATAATCATGAAATGGGAAATTAAAAGGTTCCTATTTGTCAACAAACTCAAGTCTGTAAATTAGGAGAATCAGTGTATGGAATGGAATTCACTTTATTGTCACTTCGTCACAAGTACCAGCGAAATTGGCCATCAACCTGTCCATACAAACATACACAATATGACAAGGGGGTAGACAGGACAGGCAGGGAATTGAGGGAAAAATACAGTAAACAGACTATAATCACATGTCAAAGCCCTAGAAAATTACACAAACCTACATTACGTGTTCCCAAAAAAACAATTAAATGCTATTTGTTTGATTTATAGCATTTACTGAAAAACATAATTTTCTTGGAAATTAATCTTTCAGCACAGGCTAAATCATAAATCAGTGCATTTAAGGATTTTGAAAGGGCTAGTAAGAATCAAAATGATTTTATCCACAACTTAATTTAGTAATTGTATTTCAGATCAAACTGTGATACTCCTGCGTCATAGTAGTGTGCGATTTTCTCATGAAAATTTGTCTTGGAAGGTTTGGTTGGTCTCTGTCTTTTTTGGCAACTTCCATAGTCAAATAGAGTCAGAGCAGTGAATTTGGCTTGGGTTGTTGCGGGAATGACTGCTCCAACCAAAATTTGTGTTTTTCTTGACAGACGACCCGTTTGAAATGTCTGCTTTCTTATCAGATTATGGTTTAACTGAATGAGACATTTAAGTACATTTTCATATGGCTGGAATTTGTAATGGAATCTTCATTGAGACCAGAATAAACTCTAGTTCCCCAGGGTGTGTCGGAAAAAAAACAATGATTTCAATAGGTCTCACAGTCAGAATAGAAATAGAAAACAAATTCAAAACAAAAACATTTAAATATATTTTCTTTTTATTGCATTTATGATTCAAAATGTGATTGATACTTACGATAATCCCGGACATGTATCCTGCGATACTGACACTCTCAGTGCGTGTGCTGATGTAGCTACCCATCACAACAATGAGCAAAGACAGACTTAACATTCCTGAAACCAGCCACTGAGCCTTTCTCCTCCTCATCCTCACTCCATCTACCAGGGAAACAGAGAGAAAGGGAGTTAAATTAAAAATAACTTAGAAGCTAGCTTATCTTATGAATGATTACAAATCAACAACATAAACACAGTTTAATTTTGCTAAAATACAACTTTTCTCACTTGACTGACAAACAAAGTTGAAATAATACCAGTATCTCTGCCCATGCACCGGGGAAATTCTTGGATATGTTATTGTTGGCTTCATATTTACATATTGCCAACTGCCAACTATATTAGGTACCTAAATTATCTCTCAGTGCTATGTAACTAACCACTATGTAAAACTGTGTGGAAAATATTAAAAGATTCAAAGGATTTCAGTAGGAATTAGGAGATCTATGACACACATATAGAATTGCAAGCTTTTTAATCTTAACCTTTGAATATTTGGTGATATTAATCCTCCTAAATATCAATGTAGTTTATAGTATGCCATAACATGTCAGTATAGTAGGCTACATGTCATGTCTTTATAATTGAAGCGCTATAAAAACAATTCTTTAAATTAGCTCTCACTTTATCTAGTTTATTAAATACACCTTTGTTAGATGTGTATAATCATATCCACTAAGTTTATTTCAGACAAAGGAAAACATTTTCAGACAGACAAAGACCCCTGAGACAATAATTAATGACAGACAGTCTACATTTGATTGTCTAATGATTTTAAGGACAGTCAAATGTGAAAATAATTCGTCCCACTTTACCTGAGTGAAGCCATCAGATATAAAGATTAACATGATATTATCTAATAAACTTTACAATAAATGATAAAATACTGCGGGAAAGTTTTATTTGCGTATAAAAATGAGTTGTGCAAGTGAACGCAGAACTTTTTTTCATAATACTATTTTAGCCTAAATAAAAAAAAAAAAATAGGCTACTCTCAAATGTTTTTTTTTTTCTCAAGCAGAATTTATTATTCAAACCCCTCACACTTACCCACAGCAGTATGTGGAGGAGCTGAGTCGCGAAGGGTCGTTTCCTGTGAGTTTGTCATCTTTATACGTTAATGTTTATAATCCACTCGATCTCACTCACTGGTATAAATCCAGACTGTGCGCGCCACCGCGTACTGCTCGAGCTTTTATACACGTGCCCGCGCACTCCGGAGATTTCAGATTCAAGGTCGTAAAATTAGTTCCTGTTCAACTGAACATCTTCTAATCTGGTATGCGTGACGTGATATTATTACTTGAATTTGGGGCAAGACCTTCCTCTTAACTTTATGGTTCCTTCGAAACTTCCACAGACATGCAGAATATGCGGGATAGTTGTCACACCTTTTACTACAAGGAAGGAAGTTTTTTTATTATTATTTAGGCTATAGATACAACTCAATTTTGACTATAAAAACCTAAAGTAGGCTACAGCTCAAAAATAGTTTAAAATAGTTTATTTAAAATAGTTTATTTAACATATGCTATTGTTTTTTGTGACAGTGGAATTATTATGGCTTTTCTGCCATATTTAACAGTAAAATGATTACAAAGCTAACACAATTCACAAGACAGCAAAAAAAAAGAAAAGAAAAAAAGTATCAAAGTCTCATATTGTGTGCCAACAGAAAATATCTTTACCATATTTTTTATTTAATTAAGTAATTCGCCCCAGTTCACATATGACAACTTGCCCCGATTGTATGCCAGTGTGGTTAATATAAAACGAGCAAAAGATGTTAAAGGAAAAAGTGTTAGAACCATCCTCAGTCGCTGTCCTCAGTTCTGATTTATGCAGAGGTCACTGGCCTGAGTGAGATCTGAGACGCTGTTTTTGGCTTATGTCAGTGAACCCACACTGACCGATCCTGACCATCCCTGTGAGTTTCAGAGATTAACTGCAGGCAGAGGAAAAACATCACACACCTATTAAATTATGCATCAATGTGTCAGTTTAAACACCCATGCAGTACAGAAAGAGATTTCTAAAATATGGCAAATAAGGCCAAAAATGAGTGCTATTTGGCAAAGGACATACAGGTAGACTGAATTTAAAGATCTAATTATGTATAATCTAAGCTTTTATCACAATATAAAGCCGCTTTTCTCTGCTAACTGCACACCTGTCTGTTTTATGCACTGCCTGAGTGTTTTGAACAGGAATAATTTACAGCCTGGCAGGAATGCGACTTTTAAATGAATTCCAGCTAGAACAGCATTTGCTACACACTTAACTCCTTGACTAATTCAAACAGGCCAGAAGACAGCACAACATGCTGTCGGATTTCACTTATTTGGAATAAATTCAGACCTCTAACTGATTTTTATTTGAGAAAAAGGCTTTATAGCTAAATATTGCAGTTTTTAAATTAATCTGATGTGTCCAACAAATTTGGTCTTTTTACTTTATTGGTCTTTTGATCTTGTGTACTGTGATGGTGTATACATGTTTGTCTGGGCTATACCTCATTATCATTACCTTAAAAAAAAATATATATATATATATATATACTCTTTATTATACTGTTATTAGGAACACCTTTTCAATTTATCATTAATACAATTATCTAATCAACCAATCACATGGCAGTTGCTTCAATCCATTTAGGGCTGTGGTCCTGGTCCAGAGAATATCCTGAACTCCAAACTGAATGTCAGAATGGGAAAGAAGGTGATTGATTCAAGCTGATAGAGCAAATTTGACTTAAACAAACACTCGTTACAACTGAGGTATGCAGCAAAGCATTTGTAAAACGCACAACCTTGAGGCGGATGGGCTACAACAGCAGAAGACCCCACCGGGTACCACTCATCTCCACTACAAATAGGAAAAAGAGGCTACAATTTGCAAGAGCTCACCAAAATTGGACAGTTGAAGACTAGAAAAATGTTGCCTGTCTCAATTTCTGTTAAGACATTCAGATGGTAGTGTCAGAATTTGGTGTAAACTGAATTCTTTGTGTTCTTTGAGAAGAATTTTTGGAGCCTGATGAAGTCGGTATAAATATCTATTAATTACTACAACATATGCCCGATGTTACAGTTGCTGCAATTTCCACACAGAACTCAAGAGAACATCCCAGTCGAGTGAAGGGATTTGTGGAAACTGAAATGGAAGCGTCTTACCTAATTCAGACTAAACACATTCTATTTAGCCTCACATACTGATTGAAACTGTAGTTCATATCGTTTTAATACCCTGTATTTTCTTTGTAATTTTTAGGAAAAGCAATTAATTACCATTGATTATTTCTATACCAAATGTCATATACTTGCAATGAAGCTAAAAATACAAACAACTACATCATGTTGATATCCTATAGTTTAACAAAAATACTTAGGCCGTGTGTCCACCAAAGCGTTTTTCCACGCGCCTGGCGTATGTTTTCAATTGTTTTCAATGGGAGCGCCGGTACCGAGGCGCTGAGCGTTTTTTTCATGCCGAAGCGCCGAGCGCCCAGCGTTTTTACTGGTCGCTGGGAGCTGAAAAATGTTCAACTTTGGCTAAAACACAGCGCTCATCACTGTCACGTTTTACCCAGCCGTCCAATCACAGTGGAGGGGCGGGACTAAAACCACATCGACCAATTGTCACAACATTCAAACTGCTGCGGAGATTCTGTATCTTAGCAACGAAACGTCTCAACGGAAAAAACGCTGCGCTGCCAAAACGCTCTCAAGCACCCAAAGCACGGCGTCTTTAGAAGAGCGTCTGGCGTTTTCAGCTGGCTAAAAACGCT
Source organism: Cyprinella venusta (assembly GCA_038021265.1). NCBI lineage: Eukaryota > Metazoa > Chordata > Actinopteri > Cypriniformes > Leuciscidae > Cyprinella > Cyprinella venusta. The sequence goes on from CM075871.1 coordinate 29,207,599, forward strand.
TTGGTGGACACACGGCCTTATGACAAACAAGTCTTCTAATATCCTCAGTTGTTGCGTTGCAGCTGCATGGAACACATTTGTAAATTACTTTCCTTGAACCCATCGTGAGAGTTCATTTTAATACCACGTGCTTTATATACATGTTGCTGCTGATTGGACTGCAGTTCTGACAAACCCACCAAACAAGAGAAAACGTATCTCAAACCCTGTTGCAAACTGGTGCATGCCGTTTCCAGAAAACATGACGTTCAACCCGGAAATCGTAGCAAAACCGCTGCGCACGGTTTTGAACTTGAAAGTGCCCCTGGTTAAAACCAGACGATTCTCAGTTGTAACCAACGGGTTAATCCATTCGCTCCCAAGCGTTTATTTTACTGATTGCCCCCTCTGTGTGCGTGTGTGTGTCCACAGATCTGTTAATGTTATTTTCTATTTATTATCATTGTTTATTATAACCCAAATGTGTTAAGGCCTTGTTGTTATTCCATTTTATTTCAGATTTGCATCTTACAAATCTTTCCTGGCCTTTTGAAAACAAGTGGAGCCAGCTGCACACAAAACTTGTCAGAATCTCCTCAGCCAACACTGTAAAAAGTGCTACACCCACAAAGTAGGTTTTATATACTTTAAATAGTTGTAATTTAGCTTATTTTATTAGTTTTACACTAAAAAGTATAAAAAATACTTCCTCTTTACTTAAAAAGTAGAAGTTTTTATATAACCATATATTTTTAATAAAACCAATGCAATATTTTAGGTAGTTTTTTGTCTGTGGTTAATGTGTACAACAAATGTTATAAAAGTAAGTTGACATACACTATTTATTTGAGCAGCTGTCGATGTGGCACGTGCGTTCATCAAACGTAAATATTTTAATTTTTTTATAAGTTGGAATGCCGCGTTTTCATTGGTGCAGAGTTTCCTAGGCAGATGCAGTTTCTTCCTCGGCACTTCAACGGGTTGATCGCTGCAGCGGATCATCTGAATAACAAGGTAAGTTGAGCAAATTTAGCCAAATGACTGGTGATGTAAAGTCACGAAAAAATCGCTTACTCCAGGGAGCTGCAGGTTAGGTTTGCATTGTACTGTCTGTAATAGAGCTATCCTGCACACATAGGCAAGCTAAGATGGTAGCATAGTGCTAATGGGAGTGTGGTCGATCGGCGGCAGACAACAGCGGTTAAAATTAAATGAGTGCTGGCCATAGTCGTGCCTACAATGTGTATTTTTAATGCTTATTTCTAGCAGAACCTGCTAAAATAATCGCCACTGCAACAATGTTTAGAATGGACGTGTATAAAAACGCAGATATGTAGGCAATATTAGTTGCATAAATGCCGTCAGTTATATTTTTAGATTGCAATGATTGAATTTCGGGATAATATTCGATCGAATATTAGATATTACATCGAATATTACAAATAAGGGAAAGTAAGATGGTCGTGTTTTATGGACAGCACGCAAAACAAGGTAATTGTGTGTCTTTGACAGGACTCTGCAATCAGAGATTGTGTAGCTGACTTTTGCATTACTAAAAAGCAGATGCACAAATTACACTGCAGAGATGTTAGTCTGTTTGATTTTAGAGATTTTTTCTACGTTTTTTTAATGCTGCATAGTCAATTAATGACAGAATTTTGGTTGGGGAAAAAAACTAAAATTATTGCTAACCAATTACTTAAACTACATTTACCACTGGTTTTTAACCTTATTCTTACATGCATTTCCTGGTCTTTAGATACCAAGAGATTTTGTTACCTGAGGTCTTCAAGCTTCACATCCAGGTAAGAAAAACTTAAGAATATACAGTACATTTACAGCTATAGCCTAATTATTCACAGGTAAGTAAAGCATAAGTAAAATTGCAAACAATAGTGTAGGCTCCATACAACTACATTTCTTTTGCCATGTACCAACCACCAATAAAAGGCAGATATGATCACCTTTCTGTCTCCTCCCCACAACCAGTAAAAATCACCAAAAATAGCAGTTTCTTATTATTAGTCAGTCTTTCTCTGAGGCAGTTTGGCAAGCTGTCAGTTGCCACTAACATTTACTCAACTTTTGTCTGTGATAATTTAAGATCCTGACATGTGATGACTTAAATCGTTGAAATTATGTATACAAAAGTACAATTTTGACTCTCTGTCTCATGTCTTCTACTGGTCTGCTATATTCCTCTCATTACCTGTTTTTCTTGATTCTTTTTTGTCTCTACCAATAGAACCGTGCTGAAACAGAGGTGCACACTGAGCTTGACAGTTGTCCACTGAAAATGTACATGTGCCATCATCCCAACACGATTGGTATTATGATAGAAGGACAGCCCGTGGTCAGAGGTGTGCCAAACCTGTCTAAATCATGATGCCTCCTGTTTGGACTTACCTATGCTCTCGACCTCCATTGTGAGACAATGTGATTTTATCTTTACGTTCATCTTTATCCACAATAATGCTCACACATTACATTACATTACATTACATTACATTAATAAGCTCACATGTAATTTTATCCAAACATTACAGATTGGGCAGTTTGGATGTACTGTTCAGAACAGGTTGAAAATACACTTATACAGTGTTTGATTATATAATACTGTACATATGCGACCACATTTATTTGCTGTGTAGTCACTGTTGAAAGTGACACTGGTTAACACTGAATAAATGTTTTGTCTTCAATCTATTTTCTCATTGTTTTCTTCCATTGCATTTGTAATAGGTTAATCACTGTAGTGCATATAGACATTTAGATTTATTTTCTCAAGATATATCCAGGACTATAATTAAAATGTTAATTCACATATGATTAGGTTAATTTTACTAAGAAAATAAGTTCATAAAACCTAATTAAAATGTGTACAGGTTAATTGTAGCCATAAATACATTACATATACCAATAAAAGTAGGTTTATCTGAGTAATACTAGTATTATTAGTTAACTCAACTTGATTTTATTGCGTTCATATAAAGTAATGTTAAAATGTTCGATATACTTAAAAAAGGCTGCAAGTTGATTCAACCTAAAACATTCAATGCAGCCACTTACCTCACTTTTTATAAGTTAGATCTAGGTATTACTTTTTACAGTGAATGCTGCCTCTGCCAATGCTGCCTCAGGTATTACCCCACACCGAACTGCTCCTCATCGATGAATTTCTGCTATTTCTGATGCATCTTTCTGTGGGTCTGCCTCTGAGGGATCTTGCCAATCGTTTTTCAATTCACCGGACCACAGTCTGCAGGAACATCATGGGCTCACTTTTTGTATCATCTGCTGGGTTCCATTCGCCTGTGGATCCCACCAGAGGGTATCAAAGCATACCTCCCACCAGAACTTGCTGCATTTCCTGACACACAAGTGATTTTGAACTGCAAAGAGATATTTTGTCAGACCCCCACCTCTCTGCACAGTGAGGTTTATTCTTCATATAAATCTCATACAACCTTTAAAGCTACGATTGACATCACACCCAATGGTCCCATCACCTTTGTTTCCCCACTATATGCAGGCTCAGTGAGTGACAGAAAATTTTTTTTAATTGTCTGGAATAACCAAATGCCTCACACCAGAAATGGCCATTATGGTGGACAAAGGCTTTCTAGTGGACAACCTTGTCGCTGGAAAGGTTTACCGACCTGCTTCCTGGTAAATGACACTCAGATGCCCATCTTTATTCAAATTAATACATTGAACATGCCACGTCTATCCAATTGAAGTAGAGCACATGGAGACTGAGGGAAGTCTCTCGAGGGTCCTTTGTTCTAGACTGGCCGCTTGCTGTTATCAGCTTTGTAGGTGGGACAAATATATCAGAAATTCTGCACAATGATCTCTCAGAGACACATCGCTAGTACCGGGTTGGACCCCATTTTTGTCTGTAGAACTGCTTTGATTCATCATGGCATAGATTCAACAAGGTGCTGGAAATTATCCGCATAGATATTGGTTCATATTGAAACTCAAAACCATGCCCATAGCGGTAAATCTGAGGAACACCCATCAACAAATGTGGGGAGGCATTGCGACTGTCACAATGTTAGTCTGCGACTGTCTGTCTCTGTCTGCACTACACTACCCAGAATCCTCCTTGTCTCCACGCCTGAACTCACTTCCTCATTAGCCACCTGCTTCTCGTTATGATCATCTGTTTTTACCTTGTCAGTGTTCATTGTTTCATTGAGTTTTTTTATCGGTTCTCATTAATGTTTGCGTGGTTTCTTTAATTCCTGTGATTTTGTTGATTAAAGTTCTTGTTGCCTGGTTATTCTCATCTCCTCGTGATTTCTCTACCACGAAACCTGACAGAAGAACCAACCCCCAACAAAATATGAAAATCAAACTCTGTGTTCCACAAGACTGTCGGTCTCTAGAAGACTATGCAGAGATTTATCTCCAACTTTTCCAGGACCTGAATTGGAATGAGGAATCTCTCACACATCAGTTCTGGAGTGGAAAGGACAATACTCTCACCCAGATACTGCTGTTGGGAGATCTCCACCTCCCTTTTGTCGAGTTCATTGCACATTATGTGTTTGTGAATCTGCCCTCACCGTCAGTCTCATCAAGGGCCACGAGTCTCATTCTGCCGCAAGAGCCATTCCCGAGCGTCCTTCAACACTGGTTCAGGTGGTCCCTGTTCCTGTGATTCCAGTTTCGGTGGTCCCGAAACGGAGGAGGAGAAGGAAGACGCATTGGACGATACAGAGTATATTTAGCTGATCCAGAGACTGTTCACATCACTTCTGCCGATCCAGAGACTGTTCACGTCACTTCTCCTGATCCAGAGACTGTTCATGTCACTTCTGCCCAGTCAGAGATTGTTCACGTCCCGTCTACTGAACCAGAGAATCTTTCTGAGCCACTGTCGTCTGTTCCTGTGCCTGAACTGGTGTCGTCCGTTCCTGTTCCTGAGCCGAAGCCAGCATCTGTTTCTTAACTGGAGACAGTGTCTGTTTCTGTGTTTGTCCCTGTGGCTGTTACTGTTCTCGTGTCTGCTGTTCCTGAGCCGGTGTCTGCTGTTCCTGAGCCAGTGTCTGGAGTTCAGACAAAATGCATAGAAAACTATGCAGAGATTTATCTCCAACTTTTCCAGGACCTGAATTGGAATGAGGAATCTCTCACACATCAGTTCTGGAGTGGGATGGCCAATACTCTCACCCAGATACTGCTATTGGGAGATCTCCACCTCCCTTTTGTCGAGTTCATCGACCGCACATTATGTGTTTGTGAATCTGCCCTCACCGTCAGTCTCATCAAGGGCCACGAGTCTCATTCTGCCACAAGAGACATTCCCGAGCATCCTTCAACACTGGTTCAGGTGGTCCCTGTTCCTGTGATTCCAGTTTCGGTGGTCCCGAAACGGAGGAGGAGAAGGAAGACGCATTGGACGATCCAGAGTATATTTAGCCGATCCAGAGACTGTTCACGTCACTTCTGCCGATCCAGAGACTGTTCACGTCACTTCTCCTGATCCAGAGACTGTTCATGTCACTTCTGCCCAGTCAGAGATTGTTCACGTCCCGTCTACTGAACCAGAGAATCTTTCTGAGCCACTGTCGTCTGTTCCTGTGCCTGAACTGGTGTCGTCCGTTCCTGTACCTGAGCCGGAGCCAGCCTGTTCCTGAGCCGAAGCCAGCATCTGTTTCTTAACTGGAGACAGTGTCTGTTTCTGTGTTTGTCCCTGTGGCTGTTACTGTTCTCGTGTCTGCTGTTCCTGAGCCGGTGTCTGCTGTTCCTGAGCCAGTGTCTGGAGTTCAGACAAAATGCATAGAAAACTATGCAGAGATTTATCTCCAACTTTTCCAGGACCTGAATTGGAATGAGGAATCTCTCACACATCAGTTCTGGAGTGGGATGGACAATACTCTCACCCAGATACTGATGTTGGGAGATCTCCACCTCCCTTTTGTCGAGTTCATCGCACATTATGTGTTTGTGAATCTGCCCTCACCGTCAGTCTCATCAAGGGCCACGAGTCTCATTCTGCCGCAAGAGCCATTCCCGAGCGTCCTTCAACACTGGTTCAGGTGGTCCCTGTTCCTGTGATTCCAGTTTCGGTGGTCCCGAAACGGAGGAGGAGAAGGAAGACGCATTGGACGATACAGAGTATATTTAGCTGATCCAGAGACTGTTCACATCACTTCTGCCGATCCAGAGACTGTTCACGTCACTTCTCCTGATCCAGAGACTGTTCATGTCACTTCTGCCCAGTCAGAGATTGTTCACGTCCCGTCTACTGAACCAGAGAATCTTTCTGAGCCACTGTCGTCTGTTCCTGTGCCTGAACTGGTGTCGTCCGTTCCTGTACCTGAGCCGGAGCCAGCCTGTTCCTGAGCCGAAGCCAGCATCTGTTTCTTAACTGGAGACAGTGTCTGTTTCTGTGTTTGTCCCTGTGGCTGTTACTGTTCTCGTGTCTGCTGTTCCTGAGCCGGTGTCTGCTGTTCCTGAGCCGGTGTCTGCTGTTCCTGAGCCAGTGTCTGGAGTTCAGACAAAATGCATAGAAAACTATGCAGAAATTTATCTCCAACTTTTCCAGGACCTGAATTGGAATGAGGAATCTCTCACACATCAGTTCTGGAGTGGGATGGCCAATACTCTCACCCAGATACTGCTATTGGGAGATCTCCACCTCCCTTTTGTCGAGTTCATCGACTGCACATTATGTGTTTGTGAATCTGCCCTCACCGTCAGTCTCATCAAGGGCCACGAGTCTCATTCTGCCACAAGAGACATTCCCGAGCATCCTTCAACACTGGTTCAGGTGGTCCCTGTTCCTGTGATTCCAGTTTCGGTGGTCCCGAAACGGAGGAGGAGAAGGAAGACGCATTGGACGATCCAGAGTATATTTAGCCGATCCAGAGACTGTTCACTTTACTTCTGCTGATCCAGAGACTGTTCATGTCACTTCTGCCCAGTCAGAGACTTTTCATGTCCCGTCTACTGAACCAGAGAATCTTCCTGAGCCAGACTCGTCTGTTCCTGTGCCTGAGCCGGTGTCGTCCATTCCTGTACCTGAGCCGGAGCCAGCATATGTTCCTAAGCCGGAGCCAGCTTCTGTTTCTGTGTTTGTCCTTGTGGCCATTTCTGTTCTAGTGTCTGCTGTTCCTGAGCCGGTGTCTGCTGTTCCTGAGCCGGTATCTGCTGTTCCTGAGCCGGTGTCTGTTCCCGATGCTGAGCCGGTGTCCTTGGTGACTCCCAAAGGTCCGACAGCTCCGCCCTGGACTCCCGAGGGTAGGACAGCTCCAAAATTTAAATATTTTGCCGCCTTTATATTGTTACCACAGACAGCAAAGCAAATTATTAAAATCTTGTCTGGACTACATCACCAATATTATAGTAATGGATATATAACTTTTATAGTACTTTTGACTATAAATTTTGTTTTACAGAGCAATTTTACAGTTAATTTTGACAACGCTTAAAATATATAGGCCTATATATATATATCACTCAAATGTAACAGGTAAAACTCTTGCTTAAACCATTGTAAAATATTCTGTTATCTGATTTAGTATCACATTTTACTGATTTGGTTTGTTTTTTGTACAAAACAACAGTGCAAAATAGGTGTTATTTAACTGATTTAAACATCAACAATTTGGTTGCTGTGGATCTATGAGGGTTAAACTTGGCATCTAAAACACAAATATTGGAAATTTGGAGTCCAGACAAAATGCGTTCTGGCACAGAATTCTGCATTTGTCTTCTGAGACACACACACATATGCTTCAGATTTGTCAAATATGATTTTTTTCTTTAAAATCACCCACCCTAATATACCCAGATACAAAACTGTAGACTCCACTCCTGAACACTTATCTGACGTGCATGGCCGGTTCCTCCCAAGCCTTAAAAGATCAAAGTGGAAAATGCTAAAGTACTTGAGACACTTCACAAACAAGGACCAAAGTGCTCTACAAACATGATCTGTCTTGTTCATTTACTTTCTATTGCTCTCTCTCATTGTTAGAATGAGATCCTCCTCAGTGCTGTGAACATCTTCCCTTCATAGTGCTCTTCATAACATATTTCATAAGGGGAGGCACTTCAGTGAACAGAAAGCAATATATTAAACTCCTGCTTTAAATCAAGCTGTTAACAGCTTTGTAGGTGGGACAAATATATCAGAAATTCTGCACAATGATCTCTCAGGTACACATCGCTAGTACTGGTTTGGACCCCCTTTTGTCTTCAGAACTGCTTTAAATATTCATGGCACAGATTCAACAAGTTGCTGAAGAGATTTTGGTCCATATTGACATGATAGCATCACGCAGTTGCTGCAGATTTGTCAGCTGCACATCCATGATGTAAATCACCTGTTCGACCACATCCCAAAGTTGATATTGGATTGAGATCGGGTGAATGTGGAAGCCATTTGAGTATAGTGAACTCATTGTCATGTTCAAGAAACCAGTTTGAGATGATTTGAGCTTTGTGACACGACACGTTATCCTGCTTTGAGTAGCCATCAGAAGATGGTACGGTGTGGTCACAAAGAGATGGACATGTTCATCAGCAACTGTACTCCGGTAGGCTGTGGTGTTTAGATGATGCTCAATTAAGGGATCCAAAGTGTGTCAAGAAAATATCCCCCACACCATCGCACCACCAGCAGTCTGGACCGTTGATACAAAGCTGGGTGGATGGTTTCATGTTGTTACGCCAAATTCTGACTATCAAAATCTGAATATCACAGCGGAAATTGAGACACATCAGACCAGGCAACGTTTTTTTCAATCCACTATTGTCCGATCTTTGATGAGCCAGTGCAAACATAGTCTCAGTTTTCTGTTCCTATAGGATCTTTGTTGACATCTTTGTACGCATGCGCAAGTGGTTGTGTGGCAACAAAACAAACAGAATGGCCGGCTGTAAAGACGCGACAAGCACTTTCAAGAGAGTTAGCAGGCAAAATCCACAATATATAAGCACTTATAGAAGCACTTTAACATCTGAAGACCGGAGGAGGTTTGGAGAGAACCTCAAAATTTGTATTGGTTATTAGTTATTCAAATGTGATTTGGGATGTCAAAAAATGTTGGTGCGACTCGCCCATGTCTTGGCCACCAATCTGCTGGGAGACATTTATTCTTATTTCATAGAAACCCCTGGACTCTTCACTCATGAAAGATTAAAGTCCCTGTGAACCAGAAGTTGCAAACGACTTCTCTCCAGTGTTGTGACATATTTCTGAGAGAAACGGAATACTAAATGAGGCAAAATAGTGGGTGTGGCTTTTTTTTCCAACTAGCACCTGATTGGATCTAGAAAAATGGGTTTTTCATTCTGAAATGGAGGATGACGCAAGTTTACACACGCTCTCAATCAATGCTCGCTCGGCGCTCACAAACACACTGCAGCTGTCAGTTGGAGGGGCGTGGTTATGGATGTTAAGGACACCCAAACCGTAAAGCCAAGTTCATACATGACTTGCATGTATGAATTGTTCACCACAAAACGATCAATTTAGGTTAAAAAGTAAGTATGGTCAATTTTGATTTCATGGAGACTTTAAAGGCTTTCAAAAGTCTGGAGGCCTATGATTATTTTGTTTCTCGAAAAGTTGGGCCGATCTTTTCTGCCAAACAGAAAGCAGTGATAGTGCTAAAAGCAACATGACATCATGACTTTTGCGTAAACATACACGCCCCTTTCGAATCAAGTGGCACGTTATCTATATGCATTTTGAGCTATCCGCGTGTATGTCTATGCCATTAAATGTCCGAGCGAAATTAAGCAAAATGTAGATCTACATCTGGGGAGCGATTTTTTTTTTTTTTTTTTTTTTTTTTTTTTTTTTTTTTTTTTTTTTTCTCTCTAGGATGGTAGGGGAAGACTCATAAATGGTATTAACCCCAGAGACGGGTAGGTTTAGGGACGGGTTGGGGTAGGTCATATATTTATATATACAGTAATGTAACATTAAGTCAACGCCGTTCATAAACACGCTGAAAAGCCATTAGGCGTGTTGATAGCACACCAAAAATGGAAATACGAATTGCCGTGCCATACATACGCCATTACATGAGATCAGTATGTAAAAGCAGAGGTTAGACCTGGCCAAGCAGAGTCACAGCGTGATTCGCATCTTCCATGGGTGATCGCAGAACGGCGAAATAATCACTGCTCACTGCGACTGCAAAGCCGGGTAAGTCTTCATTGATCAGTGTTCTTATTTATTTATTGAAAATGAAACGAAAAACTTTTTATCAGGCCCCCAACGAGCCGTAAAATTGACCACACAGCAAGAGTGAACCATCCTCTTCTCTAAATCCTCCTCCAAACCTGCAAAACCATCAAATTACAGGCATCTAGCGGTGTTTCCTGCCATACGATTCCCATGATGCAACGCGATAAACATAAACACTCACTGCGATTACATGCAGCCAATAACCCGTTCCGGCATATCCCCATAGTGATTTGTGTTCTGCGCATGTTATATTCGCAAGGAATCTTGGTCTTTTGAGTAGAGAAACTTCTCGGCGTTTACAAAAATCCGCGTGCAGTATTCCGGAAGTAAACATGGCGAGACGCAGCACAGCATACTTTTGGAACGAGCTCAGTAACGTTACCAGCATCTAAGCACAAACAAAGGCGATCGCTATCTGCACCGAACTATTCATTATCCGCATACTGCTGTTGTTGTTGTCTTTGGATACAGAAAGAAGAATCGGAAATGACGCATTTTGCGTCTTAAGGTTGTCCGTACGTCTAGACGCTAACCGCCGTTTACATCGGGATATTGCAATACCATGTATACAGGAGAAACTCTCTCGGCTCACGCATGTAAACGGTTTATCCCTAATGTTTCAGAAACCCGAAAAGTGACCTTAACCCTACCATAACCCGAAAATTGGCTGCATGTAAACGTAGTCAATTACGTCACAAAAGATCCGCCTATAGCTGACAGGAATGACACCCGGTGTGGTCTTCTAAGGCAGTGTAAAATGTCTCATAACAGCTTAGTCATGAGTGTTGGACACATTTACTATATTATACAGACATTTGCAGCAATTCACTGATACTTTGGCCTGGTTTCACAAACAGGGCTTAGATTAAACCAGAATTAGGCCTTAGTTAAATTAGGACATTTAATTAGCTTTTAGACACATGCCTTAGAAATGACTTGCGTGCATCTTGAGACAATACAATGACTCTGACATATTTGAAGATATGTCAGTGCAAGTTGCTTTCAGTTAAAACAACTCTAAGGGGGCTTTTACACTGGGCTCGTTTGCTGCGTTCCGAGCCCGAGCGCGTTTGTTTCTGGCGCCCCCCGCAGCGTTGGTCTGGTTTCACACTCAACCGAACCCTGGTGCTTTTGCGTGCATCTTACGTCATCACGAATGTGCGCGTCGCATGATAGAAAGCAGTACGTGGGTAAATATTGTGTTTTTTTATTAATGTGCTGCTATTATGAGCAGTTGAGTGAACAATACAGGTTTACTGTGCGTGTGTCACATAAGGTGAACTTCTGCTGCTTGCAAACGGACTCTTTTGAGGAGACAGTGGATTTCCAAATGTGTTGCTTTGATTCCATGCGCAATGCACGAATACACTGCAGGCTCACTCTCGTTCGTATCCAAGGTAATTCTTCAAAACTATCATCCCGTACAAGTGTTTTATTTAACTGAATACATCACAATAAGCTAAAACGCATGCGCAGGATACTTTGCTTCCTGAACAATTGCGCGCCCGAATCCGTGTTGATTTCACATTCACGCGAACCGCGGCACGGTTCGGAAGCAACCGAACTCAGACCACCTCCTCCAGGTAGTCTCGGGTTCGGTACCCCAATGCGCACCCGGGTCCCATGACAGCTTAGCGATTTTTCATGCGAACCGTGCCCCGTTCCGAACTAAACTGCCAGTGTGAAAGCCCCCTAAAATGCATTTTAGTCTGAGATAGCTAAGCCTTGTCTGTGAAACGGGGTGATGTTGTGTTAGCTAAGGCCAACATTTTAGAGATTCCAACAATCAATTAAAGGGGTGCAGTGGGGCAAACAAGTCTAACTCCAGACTTCACTGGGGAACAGCATAAAGACCTCTGGCTCTCCTGCACGACACCACAAGAGCCTGAATGATCAACTTTTACTGCACTAAAAGTGTTCAAAATGGTGTTTAAACATGAGCTCTTTACCAAAGGTTATGCAACATTCAGTCTGGCCTATTTTTTATCTGTGTTATACAACATGGCAGTGACACCACCCATAATTTATCACCGTGTTTTGTTATAAAATAGCATATTTAAGGGATTAGTTCACCCAAAAATGTAAATTCATTATTTATTTAGCCTTCATTTCATTACATACAGCTCCTTTTTACCTCCGTCAAATGTAAAAAAAAAAAAATATGTTACAGTTTTTCTCAGTCACTTTGGTACATTTCTTGAATCATCCTTAACATTTGCAAACCAGTAAGTGGGAACACCTTGGGAACAATTATCTGCCCCCTTTTATTTAAAGACTTTTTGAAACCTCGTCCCAAGATCACAGCGGAGTCGTCTCTTATAATGCCTGATGAGTTTGGAGAACACCTGACAAGAGATCAGAGACCATTCCCTTCAGATTCCCAGATCCATGTGGACACTTCTTCTCTTAAGTTCAGCCCACTCATTTTCTATGGTTCAGGGGTGCGTTTCCCAAAAGCATTGTCAGCCAACTATGGTCGCAAGTTCCGTCGTTGCCAATAGAATTCAATGGAAATTGCGACCAACTTGCGACCATAGTTGGCTAACGATGCTTTCGGGAAACGCACCCCAGGTCAGGGACTGGATGGCCAATGCAGATGCTTGGTTTTCTGCAAAGTGACCCATTTTTGTTTTGATTTTGTTGTTTGTTTGTGGATTTCTAGCACAGGCTGTCAGGTTTAGATTTTTTTTTTAATCTGTTGGTATTTGATTGAATCCATGATCCCATGTATCTGAACAAGATGTCCAGGACTTCAGGCAGAAAATTAAGCCCACAGCATTAATGATACAGCAGAGTATTTCATTTTACACATTCAGTAGGCTACTTTTTATCCCTGTATGAACCAAATCCATCTTCAGTGTTTGCTGCCAAAAAAGCTTTTTTTGTTTCATCTGTCCACAGAACCCATCCTGTTTGAAGTTCCAGTAGTGTCAGTTACTTTTCAAACGTTCTAGACAGATTAAACAAAAAAAGAGCTTTTTGGCAGGAAACACTATTTGTCACAGTCCTCGTCTGCACCATCCTGTCTTCGTCTTTACTACACTTCCCAGAATCCCTCGTGTGTCCACACCTGAACTCACTCTCTCATTACCCACCTGTTCATCGTCTTCATCTGTGTCACCTGTCCTCACCTCGTTAGTGTTCATTTGTAGGCCTATCTGTGACGGTATGTTGCGTGAGGGAGGATTTTTTTTATTTTTTTTATTAATGCAAGAAAATACAATTACAATAAGGCAATGCAAAAATCGCATAAATCCTTAAAGAACAGAGCACAACTCTGTAGAAATTAAACTAAAAATTACAAGAAAGAGAGAAAGAAATGAATCGTACACCTAGGTCTTCTAATAGTTTCTTAAATAAACCATGTAGCTAGGCCTAGTCTTCTTCCACTTTTCGATTTTAACATTCTTAATGATTTACAGTAAATCCAAAATTCTTTCTTGAAAAACAGAAACTAATATTTTAAGGCACTTATATTTATGAATATACAATTTCCCAAAAATGAAAATATTATTCAGTATGTGACGTGTATATTCCATTATTATACCAAAGGTTGTGTAATTTTTTGAAAATGAATTATGTGTCATTTTAAGCCACTTGTACATGTCAAAAAGGTTCTACAAATTATACAGTCAAAAAACAAACGTACTCTTGCTCCAATTTAGAATCACAGAAAGTGCAGTTATCGTGATCAGTGTTAGAATAGGCCTATCAAGTTGGATGGGTAGATATTGTTAAAAGTTTTAAAGTTCCTTAGCTTTGAGAGAAAGGAATACTTCTTAATTTATTAATATAACTCTTAGGAACATTTTTGAGTCCCGTTATTTCTACTAGCTTGATTTGAAATTTATGTTGGTAAAAATTGTTTGGAAAAGTTGTTTGGAAACCTCATGACAAAACCCAGTCCATTTATTTTTAAAGATGGTAGATGAACAGCTTCAGTTACATTTGGCACTGCATTTTTCACCAACAGAGCAAAGGCCTTTGGAATATACAATTCCAAAACCAAATGCTTAAAGTTTAATCGCATTGAAAATTATACTTTTCACAGATAAGTCCTGTGATTCATAAAATTACCTTCCTTCCTCGTCTAGTAAACGAACAAAAGACCCGATACAATTTCACCTATTATAAAGAGTGACTTCTTCCCATGTTTCTTCCTAAATAAAGTAGGCCTATTCCAAATTGGCGAGGGGTGAGAGGGAGGATCTAGCTCTAGCAGCATGTTTAGCTTTGCTGCTACGGCAACCGACAGAGCGCTCTGGACTGGAGAACGCAAACACGTTCCAAAACAAAGTTGATAACCTGCCGATAAATATGTTTGAATGCGTTTAACTCGTTGGAAAAACTTTGACATTAACAAATTAAATGCTTTGAATGAATTAATTTCTTAATCATAATGCGAAAGGCTCAGTCTGGAGGGTCGAGTGCCGTCGATGATGCAGTGGTGCTGCAGCTCCGCGCGCTCTGGACAAGATATGAGCATCACTGCATGGAGAATGCCAGTTGTCCCAGTGCAGTACTCAAACAGGACATCCTTCACCACATCGACAAACAGCAACATCTCAAAAAGGTATTTTAAGGAGGGAAACGGTTAATAAACGTTGAAAATCTTGATTTTTAATAATGAAAGTGAGGCTGTGAGGGATAGACATCTAACGTAGAGGCCCAAAGTAACATCTTTGCACTGTAATGGTATTTTATAATGTTGGTATTGTTCTGCTGACGAAACATTGTTTTATAATAAGTGAATTATAAAATTGTGAATTAGGAGACGTTTGTTTGACAAGGCTGTAGACAAGACTGCTCCCACACAGTCAGTGAGGGTCAGTGGCCAGGAAATCTCAAGATGCAGGAACAAACAAGACTCACAAGGAACAAGATAAACAGTTAGTAATTAAATATAATTTATAAAAATAACAGATGAAAAAAAAAATAAAAAGAGACAGATGAGAAGCAAAATAAAAGTAAACAAAGTTTTTAAAATGACTGAAACTTGCAATCAAAAATGAAAAACAAGAGCAAACTTATAGGGAACTTGAAACTAGATACTTACATGATAATCTATAGTCGAAATCAAACAAGAAAATCTAACTCGAACAAGACTTTAGTGATCGAGTAGCCTACGCTGCGCAATGGGCTCTATGCACGGCGGTATTTCCGGTGAAGGTGTAAGCTCGATAGCTTCCGCCGATCGTAGAGTCCAATGCAATACCGAGAATTTATATTGAATTTTATACTCCATGGTTATCCTGAAGAAATATTAGTCACAAAAACAGATAAAACAGACACCCCTCGTTGTGTTTATGCTTCTTTTTAAAATTATATTAAATAAACATAACTATATATAAAATTACATCTAAATGTATGTACGTTTCGTTTCAAAGACGGGAGGACAGTAAATTTTAAAGACTCTGCCATAAACCCATTTTCCTCGGTTTTTCCTCTGCTTTAATCTCCACAACCGGAAATGGACGAGCATCCTTGCGTCAAATGCGGAACTTATGTGTGCATATAGCCCATTTCTCATTAAGCTCCGTGCCGCGGAGCGCGTATTGTTTTCAGAGAAATACGTGATCACCAAAAAACGAAGCCTCACTTTATTTCCAGTCACCTGAATGCTTCACTTTGCGTGTCGAAGTGTTTGAACCCACTACTAGGGTTTTGGAAGTATAAGTCCATTTACTAACTTTTTTTTTTTTTAAATATAAATAAGCATATATGCTACATGATCATATTGTATATTCTGACACATAAACAGGATAGAAACCATGGACATGCATCAAGACAAGCAACTCTGTTGGTATTTTTATAATTAGTTTTAATATAATTGTTACATTTAATTTATTGACACACTTTAATATGTTAATTATATGATCAGAAAACTGAACATTTAGCGTTGTCAGGGTTTAATTTGTGCTTAATGGAACAACGACTGCGCACTCTGCTGCTCATAAACATGGCTGCTATAAATTTGACCTGCCTCAAGATGGCGCTGTTTTCGAGACTCCCCCAGTGCTTCACGAGGCTTCATTTCCCCATACCTACAACACTGGAAGGAAAAAAGCAAAAGGATACACTAGAGCTAGAAACAATCAAATTGACGACAAGAACTAGGTTTAACCATATGCACAGGCCAGGACCCTGACAGTTTTACTTTACAGTGATTTTTGTTCTTTACAATCATTAGAAATGTTTTTTTTTTGTATTACAATAATTTAGTTGGAATTCAGCTCAGGTGTATGTCACAATAATAATAATAAAAGGCTACGGAGCCCCTAAAGGGAAATGGCGAGGGTAAAGACGATATGCTAAATGTGTTCCCAGACATCCTTTATATACATTTTTTATTAAAAATGTCTACTGCATGCATCTCCTTCTCACTCACTGTTTCTGTCTGTTCCTCTCCCTTCCCTGTAGATAACGCTGTCCTTTCCAGATTGCAGGCCCTCAGACGCTATTCTGCCCAGCCTTCAGCCTCTGTTAATGGCTATACGAAATGAGCGTTACACACATGCACAAGAATTCCACATCTGGAGTCTGTCTCTGAAGCCAAAAGATATAGTCGAGCTGGTGAGCACTGATCCCACTTTACTATAGATCCTAGTTCCCTTTCAAGAGAACTCGTGATGCATCAATGAAGCACTTGTGTCAACTAGTCCAATGGCGAGAATGAGTGTCATGGGCAAGTGACGTTATGACCAGGAAAGGATAAAAGCACATCCGGTTTAGAATCGTGCTATAGCTTCTGTGTCTCAGCAAGCGCTCTGTGTTACAAACTGTCTGTTTTATTTATTGTTGTCTGTCACGATATATATACACAGCTCAATCTAATATTTGGCGTCCAAACAGTATTACAAGTTGTGTGCTTCTCCTTGCCCTTGTTACATCACAAGTGGAGCTACACACAAACTTTGTGTGATGTGTTTGGGAGCGAAGCATGCTTTGTCACTCTTCGAAGAGGCTGATTGTGAGCATTGTGAGTAGGGTTGGGTATTGAGAATCGAGTATCGATTGGAACCGGGACTAACTTTTCGTTTTTCCCGGAATCGTTCAAAAGTTAAAATTTCGATTCCTAGTTTCGATATTCACAGTCCGCCGAGCGGAAGAAGAAACCGCTGAACAACACCAACGAAGAAGCGTCTACCGGAAGTGTTGGCATAACCGCGTGAGTTGAACATGAGTAGCTTACGTCGGCGGTCCAAAGTGTGGCTTCACTTTTCTAAAAATAATGAAATCTTGGCAAAATGCAAAATTTGTGACAAAAGGAGTATTTGTGACAGAAAGAGTATTTCCTTCAGAAAGACCGTTGGTTAGCAAGGTTAGCTAAACTTTTTTGACCCTGCCTCTTAAAAGAACCAGAATCGAGAATCGTTAGGAACCGGAATCGAAACAAGGAATCGGAATCAGAATCGTTCAAATTCAAACGATACCCAACCCTAATTGTGAGTGGCTGCCGCTTCGCATGCTCCGCTCTCGCTTGTCACTCTTCAAGGAGAAAGTTCAAGTGAGCGTTCCCTGTGGCTCGGTCCCCGCTGCTCCCGAGACATATGAAGAAATATTCCTGTGCTTGAAGAAATCGGGGTTGAGATTGAATGCCAAGAAAAGTGTACTTTCTCCAGCACAGAGGACCACCTTTCTTGGTGTCGTGTGGGATTCAGTGAGAATGAGGGCCGTGCTCTCGTCTGCTTGTGTCGCTTCAATCCTCACAGTTGTTAAAGAGATAAAGCTAGGCCATTCACTCACTGTAAAACAGTTTCAAAGGCTGTTGGGTCTGATGGCAGCTGTGTCCAACATTATACAGTTCGACCTGCTGTACACGAGGCCCCTCTCGTGGTGGCTCGAGACCAAGGGGTTTTCCCCAAGGGAGAACCCACTCCGTACAATCAAGAAAACAAGGCGGTGTCTCCGTGCCTTGGTTATATGGAGGAACCCTTGGTTCCTATTCCAGTGTCCAGTGTTCTCGACAGTGGGTGTCGACAGATGCTTCTCTCACGGGATGGGGAACGGTAATAGAAGGCCGCTCAGCTCAGGGTCTTTGGAGGAGTCATCATCTTTTGTGGCACATAAACTGCCTGGAGATGATAGCCATCTTCAGTGTGTTGAGACATTTCCTTCCAGACCTGGGGGGCCATCGATGACATGCTTGTTTGCACCAACAACAAGTTGGTGGTCTTCTATGTAAATCATAAAGGGGGTCTGCATTCCTGTCCACTGTGCAAACTGTCGCACCAGATTGTCTTGTGGTTCCTGGGGAAGTTCCTCTCCCTGAGAGCAGTCTATATTTCGGGACATAAGAATATAGGAGCAGACATCCTGTCGAGACAGGGGCCGAGGGCCGGGAAATGGAGGATACACGCCGAGATGGTGGAGCTTATTTGGGGAGTTTATGGACAGGCACAGGTGAATCTGTTTGCGTCTCAGGATACGGTGCACTTTCCACTTTGGTTTTCTCTCATGCATCCAGCCCCACCGGGTCTGGACACAGTGGTACAGATGTGGCCGAGGCTACGTCCGTATGGATTTCCCCCGATCGGTCTGCTCCCAGGAGTTCTGGAGAAAGTCTGCTAGGATGGAGTAAGTGTTCTGTTAGTAGCTGTGTACTGGCCGGTCAGGAAGGACCTTCTATCCCAGAAACATTCAACATGTAGGTCTGGCATCTAAGGGGGCCCGACTCATAGACTCTGGTCTATGAGGTTGTAGAGACAAAACTAAACTCCAGAGCTCTGTCCACATGGAAGCTACGTCAGGCAGGGTTTTTACTTCTTGGTATAATCTATGACAATGGGATCCAGTTAATTGCACTTTGGGTTCAATACTTGAGTTCCTGCAAGTTTTGCTTCAGGGTTATCTCTTTCCACACTATGTTGCGGCTATTCCGGTTTACCATGCCCCCTTGGGGCATTTATCTGTTGGAAGATATCTTCTCATTATACGTTTCCTTAGTGGCACCCTGAGGCTGAGGCCTGCAGTTCGTACCAGAATTCTAGCTTGGGATCTGGCTCTTGTTCTAGAAGGTCTATCTGTCACTACCTTTGAGCTTCTCGAGTCTGTTTCAGAAAAAAATTCTGACCCTCAAAACTGTGTTCCTTCTACCCATTTCCTCACTAAAGAGGTCTGTATCTCCTTCATGACTTGTTTACTCCCAGGATGGTCAAAGCGTTCCTCTATCCTGAACCCGGTTATGTAAGGTAAGGTTCCAACCAATGTACCACGGCCTATCGTACTGCAGGCGTTCTGTCCTCCTCCCTTCAAGGATTTAGACCAGGAGAAACTGAACCTCATCTGTCCAGTCAGAGCACTGGATACTTATGTCTACAGATCTGCCCAGAGGAGAAAGTCTGATCTTCCATCAGGCCTTCTTCCATCTAAGCAGACAGTTAGAAAGTGGATAGTTGAGGGTATCTCTCAGCATATGAGGTTCTGGGCCAGTCTTCATATTTGGCCAATAGAGTCCATTCTACTAGGGGTATGGCGGCCTCCAAGGCCCTAATTTCCGGGGTGTCCATTCAAGAAGTTTGTGATGCAGCTGACTGGTCTTTGCCTCTTACATTTGTCAGATTTTATGTCCTAGACATGGATACCCCGGGGTCCAGAGTTCTCATGTCATGACAGTTTAACACAACAGGTTCTTGGCTGTATGGTGTTCAGCCATTCTCGTTCCCAAAGTATTATCAACGCGTTGTGAGTTCCCTCAAAAGGGAATGTCTCAGGTTACCACTGTAACTCTAGTTGCCTGAGTAGGGAACGCTTCATCAGTAGGGATGCTTCACCTTGCCATGCTACTTACATCCCTGTGATCGACTTGCTTCGGCCTTTTTCGAAGCTAGACTGGATGTGCTTTTATCCTTTCCTCACCCATGACACTCATTCTCGCCATTGGACTAGTTTACACATGTGCTTCAAACGCAGTCACACAAGGGGCGTTCCCAATGCATCATCGACACATTGTCTCTTTCCCTAGTCAGGGAAATAGGGTTACAGTCGTAACATGAGACGTTATGTGTGATGGGCAGTTATGGAAATCATTCAGTCTTGTTGGATGCTTGTTCCACAACACAAGAGAAGGAAAGGGTCCTAAACAGAAACCAAGCCTGATGCAATTCAAACCAAACCTTTCTGTGCAAAAAAACAAAACCCAAACAAACAAAAAAATGCTTGTTTGGTCACATCACTCACAGTTTGATATGTGTCTTTTATTTCAGCAGTAAATGGTAATGAGCCATAGCTGTTAACATTTTATCTTAACACCAGATCAGTTTAGCTCTGGAAAGAGTTTTGAATTACACAACAATTTCAGGTTCCAGAGCTCTGAATGTTTTCTGTCATCTCGGCATTTTGTTGCGAAACATTTTGGCTCTACATGTTAAATGCACTTGCTTTCTCTCTCTCCCTTTTCATTAATCACATTCTTTTTGTCCATGCATTTCCACATCATTATCGAAGTGAAAAATTAAACATTCGGAATGAAAAATTAAACATAATTAAGTATAAGTCTTATGTATCACGTTTGTGATGCTGTTGCATTCCTTTTCAAGCTTGAAAGCCCCAGTCCCCTTTCACTGCAACTGTATGGCTAAGAGAAATCGGTATATTATTTAAAATGTCTCCTTTTGTGTTCCACACACCAAATTCCCATGTTTGATTGCCAAATTGCCAATTTTGCATAAATCAGAAGCAACTGACATTGTTAACTGTTGTTTTGTTTTAGATACACATCTGTACTCTTTTGGATTTAGAAAACAGTTCTTATTAACACTGTGGTGGGGCTTTTCTAGTTTGAGAGCCCATTGGCAGTCAACTACTGGCTTGTGTTTTCAACAAGAACCACAATACCTCTGAGGCTAAAGCCTAATTAAAATCAGAGGATTTACTCGGCTACTGCCAAAACTTTTGATTATTTTTCCAGCAATTGAAGACTTGTAACTTCTGTAGGAACTTGAAAGAAACCTGAGAGATGACAACACATCATAAACTATTTTTTTTTCATTCAGAACTGATACAGTATGTAGTCCTATCAACAAACACTTAGGATAAAGCCAATATGCATCGTCATACAATTTTTCATCCTTGCTTTGGGTCTGAAGACTTGCCTAGCATAAAATGTAGATCAGGCTGTGCCATTGTTCTTTAGATTTTTATTTGCAACTTAGAACTTAAAGACTTAGTTTAGGTGTTTTCATATTACGTCTACTTAAGACATTTATTATCCTGTGTTCCCAACCCACTTTTATTCCCTTCCAGGGGCAACATGTTCACACTTTAGCTCATATAAATCGGAACAATCTGTCCTATTAAAGGGTGAGATTTACTTCCAGAACAGCTTTGATGCTGCTAAAATCACTACCATATTTTTCCAGACCTGCAGACAAAGAATGTAAGGAAAACAATATGGTGGAGAAGCATGCAATTGAAGTTCTGCTCTTAAACGCTGTCAGGACAACCCTGACATATAAATTTGGCACATACACAGATTTATATGTGCCGGTCAGACGGTTATAACAATAAGTACTTCTATAAGAGGTCCTCATTTTTAAGATGTTGATGAGATTCTGGGAGATTTTTTTTTTTCTGCTTTAGATCATCACTAATCTACGGAATGATGTTCAAGGGGAGCTTTATATACATGTAGGGTAAGAGTGATATCTCAATGGAATTACTCTTTCTCACAGTTAGAAAGAGATTACACACAGCAGCTTTGACAAAAACTGCAGCTTTGATCTCTATTAAAACTAAGCGATTTATTTTAGTAAACCAGTTTGAGTGACATCTCCCCAACTGCATAGCAGTGTCTATGAGTGCACAAATCAGCCTTTAATCTCTTGGACTGTGGTGGAAATTGTGCTATTACATTGTCTTTATGTTGTATAATAATCAGTTGTATATTAAAAGAAGTATAAAAAAAAACAAAGTAGGACTGTATTAAATATTAAAGTATTGTATTAACCAAATTTGTATATTCTGAAGAAAAAGTGTTGTCTGCCTGTGCAAAACTCACTTTCACAACGCTAAAGTGTTATGGGGTGTTGTCAGGGCAGTGTTGTAATGTTCAGTTGACTCTGTGTGTGTGCAACATAATAGTAATTGTAAAATCCATGATTATAAACTTACCACATGGAAAATTGTCTGTTTGTTCTGGCAGTGTCTTCTTTTGGAGAAAAGGGGGAGGACAGTTTATCCCATTAGATCACTAGAGCTGCTTGATTGCAAACTGACTGAATGGTCTCTGGAAAGATTGGGGAAGGCTTCAGGCATCAGCTACCTCACCACACTCTGCTTGGACTATACACAGTAAGAGGATTGATTGTGCATTGTGTGAATGTCCTCAAACATGCTTTGTCATTCCAGATTGTCAATGACAGTGTTCATCAGAGATGTGCAAACACACCTGAAAAATCTTAACTTAGTGCTTGGCTGAATCCGAAATCGCCCCTAAACCCTCATTCACTATTCCCTGCGTTAGTCCACAAATACTGTTTACTTGATGAAAATGTGAATGAGCGAATTCCGCCAGCTGTTGAGCGTACATCGGCTGTGCATTCGTTATTGTGATGCAATGTGGGATTGAATGAGTGATCTCAAAAATGTCCACTGTGGTTTCGGACAAATGGCCGTCCCCTCAAATGGCGCCCTATTTGAGGCCATCTCAATTTTAAGGATCCTTTGAAGGCATTCCTTTATTCTGTATTCCTTCATTTGGCTTATTTTGAAGGATTAGTCAAGTCTTTCCATCGCATCCTCCAATCACCTACAATCCTTTGTACACATTCCAAATGAATGATCAGAAAATGAATCAGCTGGTTGTGATTACTTGTACTGCCTTAATAGGAAGTCAGTTAAGCTTTTTAATTGGAAGTATTTTTCAAATGATATTTTGAATAGTAATTTTGCGCCGTGACCGCAGCTGCCAGAAACATTTATGAGACAGGCGCACATACTACTAGACTGTCCTCATTCTATTGGTTAATGTTGAGTAATACTCTAGTAAGCCTCTGAACTACTAGACAAGGAAAGACTAGGACCCAGCCTCACTAGGTTGAGAACCACCGCTAACACTTTATTTGAAGGAGTGTGCATAAGACTGACAAGACACTGTCATAAACATGGCATAACACCTGTCAGGAACATGAGTCTTTATGAATGTTTATGACTTTTGTCATTAAGTGTCATTCGGTAAATTATGACACTTTTAATGCAAAGTTGACATTGTTTAAAATGTCTTTGTTATGACAACTTGTCATTAACCAAGACAAAAAAGTCTTGATTATGACAACTTGACATTAACCAAGACAGAAATGTCTTTGTTGTGACATCTTGACATTAACGGAGAAATCATAACCTGTCACAAATATGTCATAACAGGTCTAATTATCAAACTTAAAGAAGTTATTTAGCTTTGCGTTTACATTACATTACCCTGTCATATGTGGTTGGTTTTGACTTTGGCCGTCATGACACCATTATAACTGTGTCATGAATGTTTTACTTGTCCTCAAGTAAAGTGGAACACATTGTACTAGTTATAAAGATGTCATTAAGGGATATTACACTGTCAAATGCTTTAACAACAGTGTCATTAATATTTCCCCTTACCTCAAGTAAAGTGGAACACGTTGGACTAGTTATAAAGATGTCAGGTTGACAGGTTATGATTCCTTGGTTAATGTCAAGTTGTCATAATCAAGACATTTTTGTCTGTTAATGTCAAATTGTCATAACAAAGACATGTTAAACAATGTCAACTTTGCATTAAAAGTGTCATAATTTACCGAATAATACTTAATGACAACAGTCATAAACATAAAAACTCCTTCATGTTCATGACAGGTGTTATGTCATGTTTATGACAGTGTCTTGTCAGTCTTATGCACACACCTTCAAATAAAGTGTTACCGAACCACCTCATGTCTTCAGGATTGCTTGAAAATTACAGGGAGGTGTGTTTGATAAAAACATGTTTGATGTTTCTATTTCACCCATTTCACCACCCTGTGTCTCACGTTTTTAAACACGAAAACATGTTCTGTGTGAATGGAACCTTTTAATGCTATTCAGTGTTTGAGCTACAGTACTTTGGAAAATGTTTTAGCCTTTTGTTTCAATGGTTTTAGTGCGTAATATTTCCTAAGTCATCTTCAATGTGTTTTTAAAGGTTTAATAATTAACCTCTACTCTGTCTGCTTGTTTCTCTCTCAGCATGGGAGAGGAAGGATTGAAAAGTTTGCTGAGTGGAGGTGTGGAGACCAGTCAAATATTTTCCTTGAGTTTATGTTATTGTGGTTTGGGATCATGGAGCGGAACTCTGCTAGCTTCACTTCTCACCAAAAGTTCTGTGAGGTATGGCCTGTTATGACCACTGATGCTTGTGTTTCCCATTAACCTGTGACTCTCTGCTGTGACTCCTGGGATCCATTAGCTTCTGCTTAAATATTTCATCACATCTTAATTCATGAATGTGAGCTTCAGCTGATGACATCTTACTGGGCCACAGGGGTTTCAGAGTTACAGTAGAAGAAAAGCTATTTTGACACTCCAACAGAATTTTCTGACTTTTTGTGTTTTCACTATTATACAGTGGGGGGGGGGGGGATCTATCTTATGAATGATTACAGAATCTTGATCATCAATATTAAACAGCATATAAATCAAAATGTTACTGAATGTTACCAAATTAAATGTTGACAAAGGACCAGATAGGGGATTGCGAAGCTTTAGAGGTGCTGATGGGCTCAATCTACTCCATCTATGTTTTTATCATTATTCTGAATCCGATCCAGATGTAGTCTTTGACAAAAAATTAATTTTCCTCAGCTTTTTGCTTTAAATGTTTTTATGAGACTTTCCCTCATGCAAGTGTTGATAAAAAAATGCATGGAGCTTGAAAAAAATGTTTTTTGTTGTTTTTGTTGTTTAAAAGCAGACAGCCTGTTCTTTCGATAAAATCCATGTCCAGATATGCGTACAACAACATATTCTGGGGGCTGTGAAACTTGAGGCAACTTTTTTTCAAAAATGCTGGCAGGGATATGATGTAGGATTGCATGTAGTCCACTCAAATATAATTTTTTAAGATATGTTTTTGGCATTTCTGCCATGTTTTGAGAAAAACAGGAAATGACTGAAGAAGAGATAAAAGAATGAGATTGGGAAATGACCTTAAGTGAGAACTCAAATGCTGGCAAGAAGCACTGTTGTGGAAATAAGTCTTGAAATGAGACTGAAATGCATTGGTCCACGATCAACCAAAGATTCAACCTTGCACTTGCAGATGCCATCTCAAGTCGTTCCAAAAGACCTTAGGCAAGGGAGATTGAGCTAACCAAACTTGGTGCCTGGGTTGCACTAGAGTAGCAAAGTAGTTGCATAGCCTGCAACGCAAGTTCAGTAAAGATGGCACTACACTAACCGGCTTGATTTGAATGGGAGGTGTCACACTAAAGGCCCCAATATACTTCAGGCCAACAGCAAACTAGTGTGACATCTTTTCATCTAGTGACATCTAGTGTGACATCAAGTTTTTTTAAGTTTCAAAACAGCTTGCCAAAGCAAACTTTCTGGAAAAGTTCACTAAAACTGGTAAACACCTGACATCGCTGAGGCTCTGCTTTCTTTTCCGGTTAATTTCTTCTGTTTAGTCAATCGAGGTCAGACGTCCGCAAGTAAAAAATGAACATTCTGGAGAGCTGCTTTATAGTAGAAATTTAAGTAGCAATTATAATTGAAAGAGACACTGACATTGTTTTCTCGTGTTTAATTAAAAGCTGCTGTAAAACTACTTGCTTTGAAGCAATCTATTGTATAAAGTGCTATATAAATACGTTGCATTACTTGATTGCAGTGCAGAATTGCAGCTCATGCAAACATATCCAGCATTTCCATGAGGTGTTCAATACTGAGGCAGGAAGGGCACTGATTAAGTCCACCCATGCTATCCATCACAAAAAGGCATGCAGACCTTCTAACTGTATCCACTTTGAGCTTCAATACTCACCTAAAAGAAGTACCAGCGAGGACAAATATGAATGTGTATGTTCACTAGGGTTGGGTATCGAGAATCGAGTATCGATTGGAACCGGGACTAACTTTTAGTTTTTCCCGGAATCGTTCAAAAGTTAAAATTTCGATTCCTAGTTTTGATATTCACAGTCCGCCGACCGGAAGAAGAAACCGCTGAACAACACAAACGAAGAAGCGTCTACCGGAAGTGTTGGCATAACCGCGCGAGTCGAACATGAGTAGCTTACGTCGGCGGTCCTAAGTGTGGCTTCACTTTTCTAAAAATAACGAAATCTCGGCAAAATGCAAAATATGTGACAGGAGTATTTGTGACAGAAGGAGTATTTCCTTCAGAAAGACCGTTGGTTAGCAAGGTTAGCTCAACTTTTTTGACCCTGCCTCTTAAAAGAATCGGAATCGAGAATCTTTAGGAACCGGAATCGAAACAAGGAATCGGAATCAGAATCGTTCAAATTCAAACGATACCCAACCCTAATGTTCACAAAGTTGATATTTGCAGTCTGGTAGAAATAAGAAGTCATCTCAAACCACTTGAACATCCAGGGCCCGGTTTTTCGAAAGGTTTAATCTGGATAAAATTGATCCGGATTTAGTAATTCTTTTTTTTTGTGTGTGATCCATGATCATTTAATCCAGTTTACCTTTGAGCCAGTTTTTCAAAGCAACGGCATCAGATTGGATCAATCTGATCAGGGGTGCGTTTCCCGTACAACAACGTAGTTCGCTGCTTCACTACCATAGTACGATCCATCGTTGGAAAAATCAACTAGCTAGTCACGACTGTTTCCTGAAACCCACTGTCGCAAAGTATCGTTCAACCACGATGGTTTCGCACGTGGTGGAATAATAACTACTTTTACTGAAACTGTTTGAGATCCAATTAATGCTAGATTTGTTTAATATAAATTACAAACATGTAATCTGAGGACTATTTAATTGTTCTCAGTTATTTTGTTTTATTACCAGACTCAATATTTGGCTCGTTCTTACATAGTAGAGCACGTTCGCACATGCGCACTCTTCAAACACGTTACTTTAAATCTTTTGACAAACTAAAAGACGTAAATTACATTTGTATGTAATCTAAATAAAAGGCACCGGTTGTACTGAATGTCAGCTCGCTTATTTTGCTCAAGATATGGATTTATTACCTCCAAATGTTATGAAATATAGAAACGATGTCTCTAACCACAGGTCGAGAGCTGTCGTTCAAATCACACAACTTTGCGATGCTGTTCGCAAATGTTCGTTGGAACAATGGTTTCGGGAAACACCGGCTTGTTGAACTATGCTGATAACGACGGGATTTGCGACCAACTATGCTAACGATGCTTTCGGGAAACACACCCCTGGATAGGAACTTTTCAGGATCACCAAATCTGGATAACCAGTGCTCAAACAGGATAGGAAATCACAATGTAGAACTATGTAAAGAGCAACAGGTAGACAAAACAAGTTACAAACACTGTACATTGAGGATATTTATAACAAGTTTCAAATATAGATGTATTGAATTAAAAAAAAGAAAGACTTAATGTCAGATACTCCACAATAATTTCAGACTTCCTCATGGAGAGACCAGCTTGTCTGAGCGTAGCCTTTGGGAGGCGGATATCAAGTCTGGCCTTGGTTTGCTGCAGAGTCAGTTGTTCCTCTGCCAGAACAAGCAAAAAGGACGCGCAAAGAGGGACGCAATAGTTAGACACAATATTTCTGATTTGGATTTCAAAAATCAGTGATTGCCATTCTTTGCATTTTTTTTTGGTTATTCTGTAATCATTGCATGAATCACTAATAAATATTCTAAAATCAAAAATATTTTCGATTGTGATGAATATATATATATATATATATATATATATATATATATATATATATATATATAAGTAGTGATAGAATAAAATGTATTGTTATTGTTATGATTATTTTATGAGGCCAAACTCTTTCTACTTTGCTGTAGGCCTATACTGAAAGGCTGAATACGCTAAAGCCTACCTAATCACTGTAGCCTGACGGATGAACAAATAAAATAAAAACGTATGAGTAAATAGGATATCTTGTAAGATAGTGCATGATCCAAATATGAAGTTTTCATTACAGTTTGGTCATGAAATCCACGTTGAATCCACTCTGAATCCAGATTGATCCAAATCCTACAAAAAAGTTCCGAAAACCCCAAACTAAAGGTTTTATTCGGATCAAAACCTAGATTGGATTACATGATCTAATCCGATTATATAATCCATTTTTATCTTTTGAAAAACCCATTTTCAAGATTTGATCCAATCCGTTATCCAAAATCCTAGTGGATTACTTTTGAAAAACTGGGCCCTGGGTATGCCTTTTGGAGAATAAGACACTTGAAAATCAACACGTTTCAAAGAAGAAATGTTCATAAAAAGAAATGTTCATTAAACAGCTTTTTCCAGGCATGGAAAATTGCAAGCTCCAGAGGGGAAAAAAATGCATTGTACTCTACAAGGGTTCAGTTGAAGCTATTTTCAGATGAAAACTGCGTAGACTTTCATAACTAATCGATTTCATCAACCATGAATGAAGAATATTCAGTTGACATGGTTTTGGGCTTTTATATCTCAAGAAACATCTTGCATCACGTTAACAAGTGATGCGTCAACTCTTCGATTGACTTCTTTTAAAAATGTGTCAAATCATCATAAATATCACTGTCTTAAGCAAATAAAAACTAGTTGTGATAGGACTTTCATCAACAGGAGCCTGTCTTGTCTGTGTATTGAACAAAGACTTCTGACTTCTGACAAATTTAACACATAACAGAATCTAGTTTAATGTAAAATTAAGTAAATGCATCGACTGTTTTTTTTTTTTCATTTAAAGCCACAATATGTATTTTTTCTGCTTTAAAAATAGCAAAAATAACTGTATCTATGTTATATATTTCTATTAGATGTGTACTTACATTATCCCGACAGTTTCCACCAAATTTAAAATACAGAGAAATTTGTAGTTTAATTCGAAGACACGGGACGTTTCTTTATTTCCGTTTCGTCGCCCGTCTATGGCGTCATATAACCTTTGACTCCTCTATTTTCTCTAACTTCCTACGGAACCCGGTGAAACCCGCCAAACACAAAGGGGAACACTGGACTACCGCCAATAAAGCAAATAAAATGACGAAGAAAAAAAAAAGTTGTACGTTTTTTTATGAGTGTAAATCACGTGCCCGCTCACGAGCGCTCACTCTTAACAGACACACTGTTCCCGGTGCTGCTCGCCAGTGTTGTGCAAGTTACTTCCAAACTGTAATACATTAGGTATTACTTGTTACTGTTATTTAAAAGTAATTCATTACCTTACAATATTACTGTCTCAGAATTGTAATGCGTTACATTACTCATGTATTACTTTTGAGTTACTTTCACCAAAATAACTATGTAGAACTTAACTTTGGGGCTGTAACGATATGCAATAAGAAACCGAAATCGCGATTCGCCACACGACTCAGATTCACGAACCTACAGAATCGCAACACACCTCTTCCAACTCCAGCGTTATTCTCCTTACCGTCCAGATCCAATGCTGCCTTATCTTTAAATTAGGCTATTAGTATTATTTGAAGTTAACATTATAAAATACGTAGACCTACACCACAAAACTAGTTGAGGATAAATTATTTAAAATTGAGGAAGTCCAGCATTATGGACATGACATTTGCAGTCAAAACTTGAAATAAAAATTCTCAGAAAATACATGTATTGAAACGTATATAGGCTACTTCCTTAAAGGACTCCAGACATTAGACAAATATCAGTCTTTGTTTTATTTTTAATATTAGGGAAAAGACACACATTCATGCGTGACAAAAAAAATAGGAGGCAAAATATATTTTTTGTAATTCTGTTAATTACACTGCGCAAATCGGATGAGGAAGGGTTGGCTCTCCAGTCTCCATAGAACTTAAAATATTCATTTTATTTTAGTTTTCGTGTTCGCATTTATGAGGAAAAACAATGTTACAGACGTGACCGCTCTGAACTGGCACTAAAAGACTGCTTTAAAACTTTCACATAGTCTGTTGCCTTTAAGAAGTAAAAGCAGACAATACACTGTAATACAACTGTAATACAAGCCTCACTGAACATGTAACGAGTAAAATATTACTGAAAATTGATTAGTAATGCCTTACACTACTGCGTTACAGCAAAAAGTAATATGTTACTGTAATGTATTACTTTTGTAATGCGTTACTCCCAACACTGCTGCTCGCACATAAAGCGCTCCCCGTTCACAGTAACCGGGTCGTCTCATTCAAAACAGCCAGCTGTTGCTGTCAGCGAGCCGCGCACATTGAATACTCATATGAGTCAGGCTGCGAATGTAAGTTACGTGCCCGCTCCAGCGCGCTCATGCTTACTAAATAAACGCCTCACCTCCGGCGCCGCGCACTCACTACATTCCCTTTAGCCTTAGCACATAGTGGATGCATAACGCAAATCCAGTCAAACGTTTGACTGCAGTATCTATGTGCCTCATAATCCGGTGCGCCCTATATATGAAAAATGTTCTAAATAGGTCATTCATTGAAGGGGCGTAATATAAATATTTATATTCGTCTGTATTATAGTAAAGCTCAAACGTACGGGTGAAAAATATGACCTGAGAAGGGTTTGGGGACAGGAGAAGCATGACACAGGTAAACATTGGGGTTGCATTTAAAGCTTCTTGACAAGCTAAATCTACAGAGAGATGCCGTATATCCGTATATTTTGTGAAACGATGATGTCATGTCATGAGCTGAGCTGGATGTCATTGACAGCGACAACAACTCCCGTGAGCCCACGCTCTTTCCCGACATCATCAAAGTACGTCTTTTGTTATTATTTTAAATGAGTGACCCCTGGTGGCCAAAAATTGCATACTGTACGTTTAATGAATCATTCAGTCTCTACGGTAAGTAAAGTAAGCTTACTGTTAGTCCTAAATGCATTAATTTGTTGACCCTCGCCTTTAGGGAGCTCTACATCAATGGTAATGAGCTGCAATGTGGGGGTGCCATTGAGCTGCTGAGACCGGTTGCTGAAAACAGCCAAAAAATGGCAGCGATCCAAAACAGGACTACATCCATCACAGGTGTGTATGTGAGTTTATCAACTTTCACTTAATTCATTCTATCAATAGTACAGATGACAGACACCGACCAACACACATTCTGTCAGGGGTGGAATGTCTGAAAAGTGAAAGACTATATTCTGGTGATTGTTCTCATTAGATGACGTCTGTTGGTGCAGTGTCTTTTGGTCGTAAAAGATCAAGACTTCTCCCTTAAGGTTTCTGTTTTTCTAAACCTATGAGTGGGATACATACATGCAGTGTGTAATGTTATGCAATGGAATGTGTCAAGTAACTAAGTTATTAGAATCAACTCCTCATCATTCTTTTTTCTCAACTTACCAGTAGACATTAAAGCGTGTTAAAGTAACCTCATTTTGTGCAAAGTGATGTCATTCACTGGTTTCCTCCTTTCAGGCGAGACAGAGTTGATCTCCCAAATGAGCAATACGTCTTCCAAGCAAAAGAAAGCAAAGAACAAAGGTACTACTAATTTTCTGAACTACGGAGTTGTTTTCTCTTCCTCGAAAAACCACACCAGGAGCCTCATAAAGCCTGACATATATATATTATATTATTTAGCTATGTCCAAACATAAACCTATTCATACAGCCTTAAATAATAAAACAAAAACCTAGCTAAACTGTGTCCTCATATTCACAGGGTTATCACTAAGAGCTCTGAAGGGTCTTGGTTTCCCTTGTGTTAAACATCACAAAACCCCTATTGATACCACCTGAACAAATATCCTCGCTTAGGACTCCTGTTACAGCACCTTAATAACACAACAGATCCACAGACAATGTGGAGGAGAAACAGGAAATATCATAACGATATTGACACATATGCTCTTACATAGTCCTAGGCAGATACATCGAACTCTTTTAATCAAAGCATCTTATTTTTGTGGCTTTCTGTATAAGAAGGAACGGAGTAATGCGTGAAGAATCGTGGCTTGACCATTTCTTGACCCATTTGTGTCTCATGACAATAATGATATAATTAACATGAAAAAAGCAAATGGTAGATAAGGGTCTAATTGTAGCGATTCACATGAAAGATAATCCAAGAAGATAATTCAAAGAAAGAAAAAACACACCAGCTTTGCATAAATGCATAGACAACATGCAAAGAAACCAGAAGAAACTACAAATATATTGGGTGAGAGAGCATGGATACATAGGATGTTAACAAATGTAGAACATATTCAGTAACTTAGGGAATATGAGAACAGACTGTGTCCGAAATCACCCTGTAAAAAAAATATAGCTTTAAACAGGGTTCTATTTGAGGGGACAAACATTTGTAGTGGTGTCCGGAACCATATTGGACGTTATTGAGTACACTCATTCAATCCCATAATGAGTGTACAACTGATGTACATTCAATGGTTAGAGAATACCCACAATCCACTGGGTTGTGCCAAATTCATTCCCGCGTATATCCAAAATATGGTGCTTGCTGCTGAACATTTTATCCATCCATTTTCCAAACCGCTGTCATATATGGAGTAATATAGGAATAAATTAAAGAGACACTTGACCCATTTGCGTTAAAGGGGTCATGGACTGGCTTTTTAAATTTTATTATATTGTTGTCTGAGGTCAACTTATGACGTTCGTTTGGATTTTGCATTCAAAAACATCAAAATGAATAAGTAATAGGCTATTTTGTACCCTAGTTTTGAGCCTAGCTGAAAAACGCTCGGTTTTTATGGGCGTCTCGCACTGAAGACTTGGAAGTAAACGCCCACTGCTGTGAGTGGATAACAGTTTTGCATATTATAATGAGTTTCAACTCACCCGTCGATTGTATTTGGGGGAAATTGTTTTGAAAACGTCCAATGTTGTAAAATGGCAACCGTAATGATTCGCCCATACATGTTCGACCCAGAGTCCGTGTGTTGTACAATTCCTGTCAGATCCAACATAGACGGCACAGCACCGTTCTTTACGCTTAATCGGTCTGCAAATCCAGTCTGGTTTACAAAACAATCCTCAGTGAAATGAAGCGAACAGACGGACAATGTTTTACCTCATCAGATGGAACGTCATTAAAAATAAAGTTTATCCATGCAGTCCTATTGGAATCCAGAGGAAGCTTATGCAGCGACTGTCATCTTCCACAACTAGGCACTGCACAATATTTTGTATTGCTCGGTAGCTCGATCCAGTTTGTCATCACAAGGTTGGCCTATGTTATTTAGCTATGCGAATTGGTGGGCGGGGCTAAACTGGCCGTGTTGAAGCAGGCGTTTATAGTTCGTCATAATTGACGTCATAGTTCCCCACTTTGAAACACGAGTCGTTTTTTGAGGCTGGTGTTAATAAAAGCTTTTATTGGACTAACAATGACATTTTCAGTTCTGAAACTTACAGGATATTCTTATAATATGATGACCTCTTAGATGTCAAAAGCTCAAGGAAAATTTGATTTCCCTGTTCATCACCACTTTAAGCTTTGTATCTTTAGAAACCCAGTCATATTTTTGAATGGTCATGGTTTATTCCCTTATTTTCCCCTGAGATGGGAGAAATAAAGATTTAAGTGTTTTACTTCCTGCTTATAATGACAGAAAAATCGTCATTTTGTGTCATAATGAGCAGGAAGTCACATTTCATTGAAAAGTGTAGAGACTACAAACAGTAGCTCCTCATTATTCCAGAGTGTGGGACCCACTCACCCTACTGGCCTATTACAGATCAGTGGGTGGGACTTCACTTGCAGAAACTGAAATCAATATCCGCCAACTTGTTTGGAAGCTAAGCTAACAAGCGCTGTGGAGATAGGAAGTATGATAATGATGGAAGAAACAAAACATGATATTAAAGAAGATTTTTAAATTCTGCTGCTCGAATCCGATGTCCGTGACATTCTTTACGAGCCACAGTATAGTGAAGAGCAGCTGAGGCTGATGGAGGAACAGGAGGTGGCTGCCTGTTGCAGTCGAGGAGCCCGGACTGGGTCGAGCAGGGCGGATTGCTGTTGCCTGTGCTCTCGCTGTGTGCTACGGACACAGATAGAGTCCGTCTGCTGCAGAGAATTTCTCCTGGGCGAAATCTCTGAATCAGACGAGCACATGGACGTTTGTATTGTGATGTGAACCATCCTAGTTTCGCCCTGACTGAACATCCAGGAATCATACAGTAATGCACCATATTTAGAAAGAAATACAAACGAGGAGTAACTAATGAGTTTTCCAATGTAACGTTAACAGGGTTTGTTGTTGTGGGAAGAAAGAGGCGGGAACCGGAGAACATTTAAACATTTTAATTGTAAAATGAACGAATACAAAACAAAAGTATAAGCCAACAGCCCCTCATTGACGACTGCTGTAACGTTACATTGCATTGTGGGAGTTGTTGTCTTACATACAAATGCGCCCTTCAGTTATTTCTCTTTTCTCGGTCAAGAGGGCACCAAATTCGAAAATTCTTTTACATTTCGACTACACATATGATCCACTTTCAATAAAGATTAATGTTGAAATGGGTGAAGTGCTCCTTTAATTGAATTGTTTGATTAAGATTTATGTATGCTAGCTTCCATAACAGAAACTTTTCATTACTAACAGCTGCCAGTTTGTTAAGTTTCAATAACTTGTTTTCACGTGACGTCACGCCACTTCGTTGCCATGGCACGAAACGCAGATGGAGGGCAGGAAGTGATTTTCTATATTAGGAAGCCCTATAACACACTTAAAATGCCTATGTTTTGCGTCGTTTATGGTTGCTCAAATCGATCAAACCATGAGGAGTTTTTATCGTGTGGCAAAAGTTGTTGTTCATAAGAGTGGAAAATACAAGAAATTGACAGAAACACCGGGAAAAATGCCTTGCAAACCTACGTCTGCGGTCGGGAGGAGCCGAATGGCAGACAAAAATGTATTGTCTGATGTTAAAAAGTATGTTTTTATAATGTAACCTTCTCCACCTTGGTCAGTTTAAGGATAATTCATGCAATTTTATAGTATTTATTTGAAAGAATTAAAACAGATTCATGTCTATCCTTGTATTATTCAGCTGGTTGAGATTGATATGGGATAGTGAAAGTAATTAGTAATTAAATACTTTTTAGAGAGAGTAATTAGTACAGTAATCTAATTACACTGTTGAAGAGGTAATTAGTAACTAGTAATTAATTACTTTTTTGGAGTAACTTAACCAACACTGGAAATGCCCAATACATGGCTGGTTTTCGTGCACGTCAGTAAGTCATTGACAGATTTTTTGAATTCATCCCTATTTTGCCCAGTCTTTAAAGCATATTTCCCAGATTACTTATTTTATGATTTCTTTTGGTTCATTCGTTTAATTTAGATGTGTATTTCTATTTTTTTCTTCCCTTTTTAATTATTTAATTTATTCATTTAAACAAAACACGAGTTCAACAAAGTGTACAATCAAAACCTATATATTATAGGCTACTTACGTTAGTGTAATCTATTGAATCTAGATAAATGTGTAAACTGCCGGTTGTCCTGCAGGTGACCTCATAACTCTGTCTTCTTACGATGCACTTGGGGATGTACGATTACTCCAGGGCACTCGTAGTTCTACGACGATTTTCAAGTGCTACTTAAGTTACGATGCTTTTGGGAAACAGAACATAATATTAAGATCATTCGTACGATCGTTTTTACAATCAACTTAGGCTTACGACGCTTTTGGGAAATGCAGCCCAGACTAGCTGTGAAAATCATTACTGTTATAGTACATTTGTATTGGTGTTGTGGAAGTTAGAATATTATTAATTCTTAACAAATGTTACTTTTAATATTTGGTGCAGTCTTCCTGTTGGGTCCTCCCAATTTCTATGGTGATTACTGCCATTTATATTGGTTGCATGGTATTTAAATAAACAAAAAACACATTTTGGGACTAGTAGCTCCATAGCTTCACACACATTACCACACACGTGCAGGGGCACTTATAAATTAATGTTTTCACACACATAAATCGATCATGTTGTCAAAGGGAGGCCATAACTGAACTTGTGGCTTGTGGTAATGAGTGAATCTGGTCTCACACCCTGTTAAAATTTACAGGCCTCTCAGTTAGATCTAGTTTCCCAGTTTAATTATATTTTCTTGTTTATGCACTGTGTTATTATAAAAATGAATTGCATCTCTTGATGAATGGGAGGTGGTTGTGAGTCATGTCAATTTGATGGATGTCAGATTAGTCTCAGCTGTGGATGACATCTTGTTGTGGTTAGGAAAGAAGACGAAGAAGAAAAGAGAAAAAACAAAGAGCGGTCCTTGTGCTGCAGAGGGTCCGTGGCTAGAGAAGCTGCACATCTTTGATAACTCCATTGATCACTCAGGAAAGGAGGGACCAAATCAACTAACTCAATTCTTGGAGCTCCTTTGCATGTGAGTGTACATGACTCTAGATATATAGTTGATATTGTTCAAAATGTCATCTGTCTTTTCTTGTCAACACAGATGATATATTTTTGACCATAAAAGATATGCTTAAAGCTACACGCTGCTACTTCGCTTTTGGTACAACAGACCAAATGATCATGAACAACTAAACTATGATTGTTTTTGGCGCAAAACAACGTTGGCTAACATTATGAGTGAACCAGAAACTGATTTCTTTGGCGACTCACCGAATATTCTTAATTAACACTGATTAAAATACCTTCTGTCTTTGCAATTGGAATCGTTTACAGCTGTGACTGTTTCTCAACATGTGTTTGTATTAATTGTTTTGTTAGATGGTAGTTTGGATTGGCCACAGTGAGTGAATACTTTTACCATATGTCAGAACAGTTGATCCTTTAACGCATCAAATGTCTATAAATGTCTTTCAGTCTAGTTCAGTTCTCCAGTCAAATGACCGAACTGGATCTTGGTGAGAATCACATTGGAGAGGATGGTGGGAAAGTGCTTTTAGAGGCCCTGAGAGAGAGACAAACAGGTGTGAACTTTAATGTGATGGAAATACGACTCAAGAGGTGACCTCGAGAAAAGATTTTAGGTGATGTAGTTACATTATACTTACTTTAAGTACTGAGTAATATTAACTAATTACATACTTAAAGATTCAGTCCGGAACTTTTTGCGCTCTAGTGGTTGATAAACAGAACTGCATGCGTCTTGCGGATGAACATTGTAGCCGGAGCTACTTCTCTCTGTTTGTGTCTATGACGAGTCGCGCAGGTACTGGGATACGACCAGTATCAGGCTATGTTTACACGGAAACGATTCTGAAGAGAAAACGTGTCATCACTTTTTATTCTGCGTTTAGACGAGCGTTTTGAGTGGGAAATTTGCGTGCAAATGGTGACGCAAAAGTCTGTGAAATTCAATGTAGTATGCACTCCAGGCAGCTCGGAGTGCATACTACAGCAACACCAAGTCCATGTCCCTGCGTACAACCTTCACTGTCAAGTAGACTTTTGCGTTTTTACCGTTTACACGGGAACGCGGCGGTGGAGCGTTTTTTAACATTTCCACTCTGGAGGTAGCCTCGTGAGACCATCCTGATCTCGCGAGCTTTCAAGGTTTCACTCGCAGATCAGTCTGGATACTTTCCGTTAAAGAAAATTTGGGAGCAGTTCACCAAACGAACGTCCAATCAGCGTTGGCTTTGAGGCGGGTTGAGGCGTGACGCAACAAGAAGCGCGACAGTTCAGTCAGCGGATGAAGCTAGCATCAGCGTGGCTATCGAGCAAGTTTTATCGGAATTACAGAGTATTTCTTCACTGAAAGAAGAGCAAAACACTGCTCTGGAGGCTTTTCTCAGAGGAACAGATGTTTTTGCTCTTCTCCCGACTGGTTTCGGCAAGAGTTACGGTACGTCATATGCTTCGTTGATCTGATTGGTTGATTTGGCCCGTCTATCACCAACGTAGGCCAATCAGCTAACCAGTATTTTCGCCCCTTACCAAAACTACTTCAACGGAAGGTTTCCAGATGGATATGCGGAGCAAATCCATCTGGCGGAGTCAGGTTACTCTGGAGGGTGGTTTCACTTTTTTGCGTTTTTAAGCCTCAAAAACGCCGTCGCCGTGTAAACGAAAGGCACATCCGATAAAATATTTTTACGTTTTCACCCGCAAGTGCTCTTGTGTAAACAGGGCCTCAGTCTAAGGCCTTGTCCACACTAACACTGGTATTTTTATCACCGTGATTTTTTTTTTTCTCGTCCACATGGAAAAGCAGTATTAGGACACTGAAACCAAACATTTTTGAAAAACGGATTTTCTGAAACGCCGGTTACAGTGTTGTCATGTAGACAGTAAAATCGGGGGTTTTGCGTTTTGCCGTCAGAGTGTGCGCCCGCGCTGCACTGTTATCCGCCTACCGGAACCTGTAATAACATTTTGTTAGACTTCTGATTGGCCAACGTGGCTTTACGGTTAGGGTTATATTGCCGCCTGCTGGTGTGGCATGCTCTTAACAGCGCTTGATAGCGTGTTTCTGCATTTTCATGTGGACAGGATTTTTTTTTTAAACGCAGAAGGAAAAACCATGTGGAGAAGGCCTGAAATAGGGAATAACTTTTGAACAGTAAGAGCTAGTGACACAAAAAAGTTTCCTCTGATTGCTTGTGTCTAGTGAATAACATGACCTGAACATATTCAATTAGTGAATCCTGCACTCACAGAAGAAAAGGTACAAAAGTTGTCACTGGGGCTGTACCTTTTCAAAAGTTAAACTTTTGTCCATTTCAGGAGCTAATAAGTACATTTTAGGTGTTAATATGTACATTTTGGGTGCTAATATGTACATTTTAAGTGTTCATATGTACTTTTTAGGTGCTAATATTTCCATTTCAGGAGCTAATATGTCCATGTTAGGTGTTAATATGTACATTTTTGGTGCTAATGTACATTTCAAGTGTTAATGTGTACATTTTGGTGCTAATATGTCCATTTCAAGAGTTAATATGTACATTTTAAGTGTTAATATGTACATTTTGGGTGCTAATATGTACATTTCAAGTGTTAATATGTACATTTTAAGTTTTAATATGTACATTTTAGGTGTTAATATGTACATTTTAGGTGCTAATATGTCCATTATAGGTGCTAATATGGACA
Organism: Cyprinella venusta; assembly: GCA_038021265.1. NCBI lineage: Eukaryota > Metazoa > Chordata > Actinopteri > Cypriniformes > Leuciscidae > Cyprinella > Cyprinella venusta. The sequence continues at coordinate 29,246,954 of CM075871.1, forward strand.
TTTCAGGTGTTCATATATATATTTTAGGTGCGAATATGTCAATTTCAGGAGCTAATATGTCCATTTTAGGTGTTAATATGTACATTTTGGGTGCTAATATGTACATTTCAAGTGTTAATAAGTACATTTTAAGTGTTAATATGTACATTTTTGGTGCTAATATGTCCATTTCAGGAGCTAATATGTCAATTTCATGAGCTAATATGTCAATTTTAGGTGTTAATATGTACATTTTGGGTGCTAATATGTACATTTCAAGTGTTAATATGTGCTAATATGTACATTTTAAGTGTTAATATGTACATATTAAGTGTTAATATGTACATTTTAAGTGTTAATATGTACATTTTTGGTGCTAATATGTCCATTTCAGGAGCTAATATGTCAATTTCAGGAGCTAATATGTCCATTTTAGGTGGTAATATGTTCATTTTAGGTACTAATATGTACATTTTAAGTGTTAATATGTACATTTTAGGTGCTAATATGTCAATTTCATGAGCTGATATGGCCTTTTTAGGTGGTAATATGTCCATTTTATGTGCTAATATGTACCACTAAGGTGCCAATATGCAGCCTTTGGGTACAAAAGTGAACCTTTTGAAAAGGTACAGCCCCAGTGACAGCTTTTGTACCTTTTTTTCTGAGAGTGTGAGGATGCCATTTTTAAGTAGTAAATAGGTCTACTAATTATTTTATCTCGCCAGAATGTTCTCAAATATTCCCTAACATCTGGTAACATTTCCCTAAACAATAATAGAACGTTCTCTGGTCTTTAATAATGTTCTCAAAACATCAGCACTAATGTCTTACATCATTCATGGAATGTTCGTCAAACATTTTTACATGTTAGTTTGTTTTAGAGAACATTCAAAAGTAACATTCTTGTAATACTTGCAAAATGAAATGTTCCCTTATCCAGAGAGCATTCAGAAATAATGTTTTCATAGTCTTAGAACATATTTTTGTTAGCTGGGTTCTTTCTCATGAGTGCCACATTGGAGAGGAACACTATTGCAAATTAATGACTTCAATTAGGTCTGTCTGTTCCTCACACAAACTATGGTTTTTATGGATTCAGAAGACTTGATAAAAGTCTGGAAATGTGCTGGTAGTGGGTGACAGTTTGGTATAATGTGATTGTTAATCCTTTTCCGTCTGATTATCATCTCCTTGACAGCTAAACTATCTCCAATTAAAATCCAAGTTTCAGCACGCATGTCCACAGAAACATTCAGTGCCATTTTGAAAAGCGCAAAGGAACTTAAATCTGGGAAAAAGAGAAGAAAGACAAAGGTACGGTATATTGTGATGCTGAAAAATGTACAGTAGCCCTAAAAAGGATTTGGTAATGCCTGTATAAATCTGTAAACAAATTATGAGTTTTTATCAGAACTAGGCAATCTCTTTATCTTTGCAAAATTTATTTATTTTTTAAGTCATAAGGCTTCAAATAATTTTTGGGGACACTGTATTTGCTTGAAATATCTTAAAAATGAATTCATAGAAGAATAAATATCTGTATCTTATTTGATCATTTCTAGGGGGGGAAAAAGTAATGCATCTGTCTGGACTGGAGGATATTGAAAGTATGTGGTTTACACAATATTTTTTTCAAACTATTTCACCATGTTTTTAGTTTGTTGCCAATGTTTTGAGGGAATCATCCTCTTTTAAGTCTGAATCGTGTTTGACAACAGCCGCACACCACATGTGAGCGCACAACAAACTCGTGGATTATGAAGCATGAATTTGTCAGTGGTGCAGCAGGGCTTTTAGATCGGATCTTATATTTGTTGTCACTCTATTGGGAGCTCGAAATAGCATAAGGATGTTTGTTCTTCTTTAGTGCTTCTTCCGCTTCCTTCTCCTTTCAAATCTTTGCTGACAAAAAGTCCTTGTTTTTTTTTTCGTAACAGCCTAATTAATGCAATGTTTATATTTTACAGAATAATGTGAAAAAAAGTGTTAAGCATTTATTTGTGTGTTTCTGTGCATGTCTGCCCGAGCAGAGCAGACTCGTAGATATTTTTTCTGGTAAATTTGGTTTTGTCTCCACCCTATGGCCAAGAATGATACTGCACTGTTGTATTCATTCCGCCTGTTTTACTTTTGGTTCTATTACCTCACAAAATAAAGAGAATCCAAACATGAACTTTGACTGCTTAATGTATAATTTGTTTTGTCTAGCTTACATTTAATAAGAAATGACGGATTGTATGGCTCCAAAATATAATGGTGTAAAAAAATAAAATACCATAAACTGTAATGAGCTGGTACAACTAATCAATAACAAACGTCTTGTAATAAACCACCTAACATACTGTATTTCAGATCTTTTTGTCACCAACAAAATGATCAATTATCAATATTTTAAGCCAACGGACCTTACTGGGATTAGGCCTATACTTGATTTTTTTCTTAAAAAAAAAATTAAAAAAAAAAACATTCATTAAGTCGTTTAAGTTTACCCCCATCTAGCGGTGAAAATGTATATGACCATCCAGTGAATATTAGTTTCTGTTCCCCTCAATTTCGATTTCGTTTTAACTCCTACGGTGGCCAATGTAGTCCAAGATTAACATGGCTTCCAGTTCAACCTCGTCCGTGAGTGTTAACTCAAACGTAAACGCGAAGGGCGAAGCTTGAATTAACAGGTATGTCCCTCTTTGGCTAATGTACTTTCAAGATGGAGGGGCAACATGGCGACCGACATTAGAACCCCTTACCCGTATGTATTTTCAATGGCATATTATACACTCACGAGAATACTTTATTACTTGAACGAAGTAAATATACATTAATGAGCACATATATGTTTGAAAGAACGAAGTGTTTTTAGCTAAGAATAAACTAAAAGAGTTACAAAGTGTAGCTTTAACTAATTCAGAACTGTATATCTGAACATGTTTTTGTCCTGTGACAGAATTATGCAGAAACAGAGAAACATTTATTGTGTTCATTACAGTGGGTTTCCATGAAAAATGAGAGAGAAGTAGGCTAGTAGCCTAGTATTTTTCTTTGTGTAAGTTATAAACTGTAAGATTTATATTCATGTATGACATCTTTAAGTTTTAGGTGCCTACCGGTATGTCAAAACAAATAATATCAATATTTATTAAGATAGATAAAACACATCAGAATGAATTAAACACAGAAAATACAGTCTCCCCCTACTCGTCTCCCCCGATAAATCATTGTTTTGTCCGCAGCTACAAGGAGTCGCTGTGATTTATTCACGCAGCAAAATACACTCATCTAAAGGATTATTAGGAACACCATACTAATACTGTGTTAGACCCCCTTTCGCCTTCAGAACTGCCTTAATTCTACGTGGCATTGATTCAACAAGGTTCCCACACCATTACACCACCACCAGCCTGCACAGTGGTAACAAGGCATGATGGATCCATGTTCTCATTCTGTTTACGCCAAAGTCTGACTCTATCTGAATGTCTCAACAGAAATCGAGGCTCATCAGAGGCTCTTGCAAATTGTAGCCTCTCTTTCCTATTTGTTGTGGAGATGAGTGGTACCCGGTGGGGTCTTCCGCTGTTGTACCCCATCCGCCTCAAGGTTGTGCGTGTTGTGGCTTCACAAATGCTTTGCTGCATACCTCGGTTGTAACGAGTGGTTATTTCAGTCAAAGTTGCTCTTCTATCAGCTTGAATCAGTCGGCCCATTCTCTTCTGACCTCTAGCATCAACAAGGCATTTTCGCCCACGGGACTGCCGCATACTGGATGTTTTTCCCTTTTCACACCATTCTTTGTAAACCTGGTTGTGTGTGAAAATCCCAGTAAAATACTCATAAAATACTGTGAAATACTTAGACCGGCCCCAACCACCAATGCTAAATCACCTTTCTATCCCATTCTAACATTCAGTTTGGAGTTCAGGAGAATGTCTTGACCAGGACCACACCCCTAAATGCATTGAAGCAACTGCCATGTGATTGGTTGATTAAATAATAATATATTTTGTATTAGTGTTGGTAATGCGCAATGTGTTTTTAAGCAGTAATGTGAATGTATTAATGTCACTAGTGTCAAAGATAAATTTCCGCTCTGTGACAAACAGAATGGAGAATAAAGTTCAACTCAACTCAAAGCCAAGGTCACGCATATATCCAGAAAATAGAGGATAGACAGTCTTAAATAATTTGAGATGTTTGAGGGGAGTGGAGTGGGGTGCAAGTAGACCAGCTATAAAAACTATTTAGGCCTATATTGGATTAATATGATTCATGTTTGATTATGGATGTATTGTATAGCTAATATAGACCATTTTGCAAGGTGTAAACAACACTGGTCCAGAAACACTTCCTGTTTCAGTTTGTAACTGTTTTCTTTATTTCACATGTAAAGAAAAAATCTTAAAGATGTTTGTTTAACTTTTTGATTCAGTTTTATATGTTCTGTTGGTTGTATTTTAACCCAGCTTTTATGTAGTGTTAAAAAACTGAAACAGGAAGTGCTTCTGGACCAGTTTTGTTTACATCTTGCAAAATGGCAACTCAGTTAAATAAAGTAAAAATAAAACTGAATGTTATGATATGTTAAGATATATTGCAAAGAAATTCTGGGGAACAATGATTATTACTTAAAAAACAACTGGATTATTCCATAGAGTGTAGCTAAGTTGAATTCAGATCCACACCCCTATTCAGAAGGTGGCGGTAATGCACCTAAAAGCTGTTTGCCAAACCGCCGAAAAAGAAGAAGAAGGTCACGCATGCGCACAAACTATTTCCATTCATTTCTACGGAGTGGAGAAGGATTTGTCCTCATTTTTACCCCTCCACACTTTAATACAGAGCTCAAGTAAATTTATCATGGATTTGGAAGGTGGCAATTATGAACCTGGTTTTGTGGGCATCAGGTTCTGTCAGGAGTGGTGAGTTTAGATGAGTTTACGCATGTTGCTGATCTGATGTGCGTATTTGTTTTGATGGCAATAGCGGTTCTAATCTGTGAATCGCTCTCTCTCTCTCTCTTCATAGTAATAACATGTTGTATCCCAAAGAGGATAAAGAAAACCGCATTCTGCTCTATGCGGTAAGTTATTTTGTTACATGAATAACGTTAGACCTTTAATCCAAAGTAGAGTGTTGTTTAATAGTTTAAAGTTTGTTTTACTTCGATTGGCTCAGACATGTTTCCATATTGATTTAAATACAAATGTGATATAACTAACGTTCTGTTTTGAGAATACGTGCTAAGAGGCTGATGGTCTTAACAGTATAAGAGGTTTAACATGGGGGTAACGTTAGTGTTCAAACAGGTTAATGCTTCGACAGTCCCTTACATGTGTGTGTTCATGTATGTTTTCAGTGCAGAAACTGTGACTACCAACAGGAAGCCGACAACAGCTGCATCTATGTGAACAAAATCACCCATGAGGTCGAGTAAGTGTCTTTTTGTTGTGTTTTTTACAGAGAAGTTGCGAAATGTATTGACATTACTATTATGAACAAGTGACATGGCATCTTACGCAAGGAGCCATCGGCACGTTTTCTGGTTCCTCATATCACTAGTTGGTCAGAGAGAATCGGCACTACCAGAGAATTGGCATTGACAGGTTCTTTTAATGGAATATTCATTGCTTTATTTATTGTAAATTATTTATTAGTGCGTATATTGTTTTGTTGCTGTAAATTCATATGCCCTTATCTCCAATCAAAAGAAACGTCTCTTCTCTGAGATGTGTTTACTGGCATGACATGTAAATCTATAGGCAGCTTTAAGAAATTGTATATTAAAAAAAGATTACATTATATACAAATCTGAATAAGTTTAGCTTTCCTTTCTTTTAGTTGTTATTTTTCGCAAAATGACTTAGCCTACTGTACGGTACTGTGTGTTAAATAAATAAAATGTAAAAAGGATCGGCGCAATAAGCATAAGCTTCAGCCGACACCTTTTCGGTCGAGCATCTTTTATTTTCTTTATGTTTTTATTATTGTTTATATTGTATTTTCACTTTTGTTTCTATGTTTGTTTGTAAATTTCTTTTTGAAGCTGACTGAAATAAAAAAAAATATGAATTATGAATATGAGGGCGGGACAACCTGTCAGTCACATGAGATCACAGCAATAGCAAACCATCCAATCAATATTAGTACAATACGTAAGCCACCATACGACTTTATTCAGATCATTTTTATTTAATAAGATAACGTTCTGTCTGTCAATTTGACATCTTCAATATCCATCTTCTTTGGTCCCCTCCCTTCAATATTTTTAATAGAAATAAAAAAAAAATCAGTTTAAAAAAATTTGCACATTTCAATGTTTTCACATGCAATCCAAATCTAACTGTTATTTGAAGCAGTTTTTAAGAGCCATGACCTTACTAGCTCCCTAATGAACATGTCATAGGTGACAGAATACAGTTATGGATTGTAATTCTTATAAATCATATTTATATTGTTATGATAATTCATAAATTAGCTATTAGCGTATAACTTGGCGCTATGGAGTTGTGAACAATTTTCGTTCTGAAATAGCCTACACAAAAAAAGTAAGACGGTTAGTTTTCAGAAGAGTATATACACCATGTGTAACAGGTGATCTCCCAGGTAATGATGATTCGGGTTGCTTTAAAGGGATAGTCATTTTACAACTCTTTTTTTGGGAATAGACTCATTTTACAACTCCCTCAGAGTTAAACAGTTTTACCATTTTCGAATCCATTCAGCTGATTTTCTGATATTTAGAAGAATATCAGTGACCAGACAGTTTCTGGTCCCATTGACTTCCATAGTAGGAAATATATAAGTTGAGTATCCCTTTAACCTTCTGATGGTCTTCCTTTATGAGTCACGTCCTGGGCCTTCCAGGTCAGAAGTGACCGGAGGCCTAAAAATGAAACTTCTTCCACCGCAATTTATTTCTGTTCTATAATATTTATTCTTTTTAATTTAGTATTTTGAGACAGTTTGATTGAATTTATTAATATTTATGCAATATTTATGGTCTATTTTTTTCAATGGAAATATATATATATATATATATATATATATATATATATATATATATATATATAAATTTTTTTTAATTATTGATGCAGTATTTTTGTTTAATATAGAGTCTAGGCCTTCAGAAAAAAATATTTTTTGAAGAAAATTAGCACCATCTGGTTACAGTATAGAGAAAAAAGCATAGAATCATGGTGTAACCAGTAGATGGCATGTACAGCTCTCTATGGAGAGGCATGTGAATTCCCCAGCTGTTTATGAACACTTTTTTTTTTTTTTGTGGATTTGAATATATAATTGAAACGATCTCAAAAACTATTTCTAATTAAAAAATTGTTTAAAAAATAAATAAAAAATTGTGAATATTTGTGTTTTTGTCAATTTCCCATTCATTTTCTATGGGGGTCATTTTTGACCAAAGACCAAAATTGTGACTAATTTTTTGTACGACCACTTAGCATGCTCGGATCATGAACTCAATTTTTTTTTGTGTGTTCACATCCCTAATACCAGAAATGTCACCAAGTTTCGTAACATTCCGATGAAGCTGTGATTTTTAAAAATTCCAAACAATTTTTTTGTAGACTGAATTTATTGGTGTGTATGTGTATAAAAGTGTGTTTGTGTGTGTGTGTTTGGGTGGGTGTAAATTTTTTGCACTCTTGATGTTGTAGAGTGTCACCCCTTTACTGCGGTATACTTCTTTTAAGAATCGTGGCTGATTTGTAGATTGTACAAACAAAAATTCAGAGAATTTTAGTTTTTTTTGTAAATTTCCCATTCATTTCCTATGGGTCGGTCATTTCTGACCGAAGACCACGAGTGGGACTATTTTTTTACGACCACTAAGTGACTTAGCATGCTCGGATCATGAGCTCAATTTTTTTTTTTTGTATTCACATACCAAATGCCAAAAAAGTCACCAAGTATCATAACCTTCTGATGAAGCTGTGATTTTTAATAATTCAAAGCAGAAAATTATTCGGTCAGAAGTGACCGAGGACCATCAGAGGGTTAAGTAACCTTCTTCACTCTCTCATAGCGTTAGACACATGACTGCCGCTGCTGCCTTTATTATCAGTCATGTTGTATTGAACGAGTGCGCTGGCAGGGAAGAATTGGCATTATATAGCTTTGATTCTAATCGCGAGCGAAAGTTTAGTTGCATCGCAGCCAGCCTGCATTTTCATGTTGAATTAACGTGGGCCGAGTTGTGTGTTCAGAAAAATGCGAGAACATGCTTCCTGTACAGTTCAGAGAGAGAATAATGCGCTTTTTTTAAATTACAGCCGTAAAAAAAGATTTCAAAATATTAGTAATGCTTAGGGGGGGCACAGAGACTTCAGAGCTAATGTGGATATATTAAAAATAACATATACTTAAATATATTAGCCTATCCAAAGCACAAATGCTCCACCTACCACACTGATTGACTCTCATTCAGTTGTTTTATAATGTTTATCGGCTGAAGATATTTTTCTAGACGCCTCAAACCTAGTCTCCCTCTTTTCTGCAAGTGAACTCACTCAGATTATCGCAGACGTGGCCCAAGATCCAACACTGCCTCGGACGGAGGACCACCCATGCCCAAAGTGAGTGATGAATATGTTTCTTAATGTAGATGTATATTAATAAAATGTTTTGATGGCCATTTTAATGATTCTGTTTTTTTAGGTGTGGCCACAAGGAGGCGGTGTTCTTCCAGTCTCACAGCATGAAGGCTGAGGTAATCTTTCATGCACATTATTGAATCCACATGACAGATTTTGTGACCGGCTAAGTTTAAAAATGCTTATATTTTGGTGATTTTAAACAGACTGTACGTAATATAAATTCTTCTGTTGATTTTAATTACAGCGATGTCAAATAATACCTACTGAAAATTGAAACTTAAGAGGTGCGTTTTGATTTTCTGAATGCAGGATGCCATGAGGCTTTACTATGTCTGCACCGCTCCACACTGCGGCCACAGATGGACTGAATGAGAAGGATAAAGCCATGGATGTCAAAAATGAGGACGTGCTCTGCGGTCCCGTCTCACTATTGCTCCATTCCTACATGTAATTTCTCAGGTTAGGGGACATATGATGTGGAGTGGACATATCTGGTCAGTGACCCAACTGTAGGTCACTGATACATTTGTGAATAAACTAGTGTTTAATTTTAAGTTTTCCCTCTGACCGCGAGACCGAAGTCCGAGACACTTTTCCCTCAAGGATCTTTATAGTTTCTCATTTTAATATTTCACACTGTATTTTTTGAAGGTTTGTAATAAAAGATTACAAAAACTGAGTTTTTATATATTTTTTTAAAGTACTAAATTTATAGGGATCCTATTATGCCCTTTTACAAACTCTTGATTTTGTTTTTGGGTTCTGCTCTAGATATATTAATGATCGCATCAATTTCAAACCTATTCGAGCCAGATTCAGACCCTGACTATGTTAACGAACAAGATTTCATGCACAGACTTAGCTAGCATGGATTTCACAGGACATTTGAGTGATACGTTTTGTGTAATTTTCTTATATATTGATAATCGTCATTGATAAACCATTTAATCGTGATATTTGTCGGAAAACTAAGACATTACAAACAGTAATCGATCACAACTCTAATGCATCTCGACCAGGCCTCGTCCCCTTTTTTTGCGTATTCCGTGGGTGGGTATTATTTAAATGAGCAACATTATGACTTCATAAGATCCGGAAAAATCGCGTTGTTGTCAAAATGAGCCGTTTGTTGTACAGTAATTCCCGAAAAGGGGATTTTGTTAAAGATATCTCCCTTTGGAATCGTTTTTTAATGCTAAAACAGATTTTGATAACCGATACCGTCTATTCCATGGTGGTTAAGAGTAGAAATAAACTGAATAAAATCTAAATTGTGATATGGCTCAGTGTGATTATCACATTACATAGGCTGTGATTTAATTGTGTCCAAATGAGAGTTTGTCCCTTTAAAGGGCTTTTATCGACACCAGACGATAAAAGCCCTTTGAAGCGACACCGAAACTCTCGTTTGGACCTTGAACCGTTTGGTTCCCAGTGAAGTCCACTATATGGAGAAAATCCTGGAATGTTTTCATCAAAAACCTTAATTTCTTTTCAAGTGAAGAAAGAAAGACATGGACATCTTGGATGACACAAGGGGGTGAGTAAATTATCAGCAGTTTTTTTTTTTTTTTTTTTTTTTTTTTTTTAAAGTGAGCTCCTTTAATAGTTGAGCTGTGTTTTTTAGAGTTCTTTTACACACAAGCTGCTGATGATTGGTCTTCTCGGTATTTCAGAGTGGCACGTTTCACAAGCAAGCTAGATTTGAAAGCATTAGATCCCACCCTCCCTTCCACTGTTGGGAAAGCTGCTCTTAAACTAGTTTGACAAGCTACTCATAAGTTAAGATCAAGCTACACAATCAGATCAGGCTACACAAACTTAAAAAAGCATTTTTCTTTTCAATGGCTCTGTATATTACAAATGCCTGAATAATTGTTAATCAAGAAGGATTGAAGTAAATGAATTGGGGTTTAAAACAATATAATGCAATGCAATTGTGATTTCGAAGAGTATTGTTTTATTTTGTAAACTGAGACGTGGATCATGAGCAGTGTGAACAGTGTGCTTCACTCCAAAACCACTCCTCCACTACTGGGCAGTGGCTCTGTACTTCCCAGCATGCTGCAAGGGTATGCATGGGGAGAGTAAATTTGGGGATTAAGTGTTATTTTTTGTGTTTTTCAGGAATGGGAAATATGTTGGTTGTCAATGTGTAATGATCAGTTATGTTGGAAATTTAGAGGAGTTTCTGAGAATGAATTATGTGGCTACTGTCGTGCTGAAGAATAGTGACACTCAAAGTTCTATACCAGAATATCAGTTCTCAGTTCATTTTATGCATTGTGTATGAAGTCTAAGGCTTTAAATTAATTCGACCTAATTAACACAGTCTCATCCCAAGAAGTCATATAACTGACGTCTTGGGACGTCTTTTGACCATACGTCAACATCCGCCTTTTTAGGGTACCCTTAAACTTCGGTTACATGACGATCCCGGGCCGTCATACAACTGACGCTTTACCTTTAACGTCGGTTAGGTGACGGGGTAGGTTTAGGTCTGGGGTAGGGTTACGATCCGATAACGTCATCTAACCGACGTTTAAGGGTACCCTAAAAAGGCGGATGTTGACGTATGGTCAAAAGACGTCCCAAGACGTCAGCTATATGACGTCTTGGGATGAGACTGCGCTGACCTAATGCAACCAAATTGTGTTGACCAAACTAAACTGATTTATTTTGAATGAGCTAAATTAAGTTGTGGGTAAAAATTCTTAAATTAATTTAAGAAATTAATTTTTGAGTGTATTTACTGTACATCTAGGTGGAAAAGGACCATCATATTAAACAAAAAAAGTCGTTTGCCTTGCTGGAGAAATCTGGATTATATCTACTGACTGACAAGTTATATTTCCTGAATAGTTTTTTTTTTTTTTTCAGGTTGGTTGAATCTTAAACGATTTATTTCATTTCAACAAAACCAGTTTACTTTAGATGTTACCACATGAAGTACATTTTCTAAGAAGTATACAAATATACATATATGCATATATGAATTATCCCTTACAACGGAATTCACACTTCAGTAATGAAGTTATGAGTAATCACAAGATTTGACTTGTTCTCACGTTCAGAGATTGTGTAATTGTTGTGTAGCCTATATGTGTAACTGCCTCTTTTCATGCCAAGATGCCATGCACTTCTGTTATTTTTGCAATGGAAAATATCACCATTCATTCACAGCGGCATTTCCATGATCTATAAAAAGCTCGCGCACAATGGGCTAATTTCTTCTTCAAATATTATTGCAGGAATGTTTGCACGAGACAGGAAAGTACGCGGAAGTATCAACAACACGTGTGTGTGTCCCTCCCTGTCAGTCAAAGCTAATAAACTTGTCAGTTTGCAATTCATGAAGCTTTTATACGTCGGCTCTTGAAAGAAAAGTTCGTCGCTGATATGGACGGACACACACCTGGAGAAACCGACATGAACTCGGGTGAGACGTGAGAGCATTCATCCACAAGCAATCGCGCGCATAGCCCATCATTTCTAGCATTTTGATCTGATCACATTGGTGTTTTGCAGGGGATGTAGTGTGCCGTCGTGCTTGGAATGCAGTGGATCCTCGTGACAGGACAGCGATGAAGAGTCCCGCACAGAATGTGATCGTTCACCACACGGCTCTCCTGTTCTGCTCGCGTCCGCGCGACAGCGTCTCTCAGCTCGCGCACATCCAGCGCATGCACATGCAGGAGAGGGGCTTCGACGACATCGGTTATAAGTAAGATGTTTGAACACTATATTTTGACCACACGTTTATTTCGTATTTAATAAATACAAATATTTATGTTTTGAAGTAGGCTTGTATAAACTCTATTTGGAATTCCATGGATTCATGAATAAATGTAGCAGTGACGTCTCTTTTTGTCCGGTCAGACCATTTAAATGCGATTTAAACTAAAACAAACAAAAGAAAAATGTAGGACGTTTTTCATGATGAACACGTTTATTTTCTGAATTAAAAAAAATGGGTACTTTATTTTACAGTCCTGTTCCCCATGATGTAGCTTCCTAATTGCAATAACTGGGTAATAACAAACCGTGAAACCATTGTAGTTACATTATATTACCAAGCTTTCTTGGGTAATTACACTGTAAGTAGTCTACTTGTAAGTGCATGTAGTAAGTGCAACTAAAATATTTTGCAAACAATATGGAACGTTTGAATGTTCTCTGAACATTCTGAACAACAACAACAACAACAACAAAAACCATTAGATTGCATCCAACTAAAATGTTTCAGAAAAAAAAGGTTTTTATGCCAGCATTATTAAGTTTAAACAAACGTTCTTTTAATGTTATTGAAAGAACTATGAGAGAACCTTGCCAGAACGGAGGTTCTGAGAATGTTCCCTTTTATTTGAGCAGTGATTGTATTTAAGGGAAACAAAATCTCATTAATAGACAGAAATTCTGTAGGAAGCCATTTTTGTCATGTGAAAAGAAAACCATAAAACAAAAAGGTGACCTGTCTTGTTTTTTTATAAACACATATCTTCAACTTCTATAAAAAGGCATGGTTTGTTCCGTTTAAATTAAGCAGCCTCTAGTCTATACATTAATCATCAACTCTGTGTTCCTCCAGCTTTCTGATCTCGGGAGATGGGGTGGTGTATGAAGGGCGGGGATGGGGGATTGTAGGGGCCCATGCAAAGGAACACAACTTAAATTCTGTTGGCATCGCCTTCTTGGGTAACTTCAATGGTGAGCACACGACTACCTCTATAACATTAGTTTTCATCTTTTATTTATTGTCTTTTGTGGTATTTACACAATTGTGATATTTAGTGGTTTTGTAAATGGAAAGAGAAATCAACATGCATAAGAATTTCATAGTAATACTGAACCAAAGTTCACACACATCATAAAGAATATATGTTGTATTTATTTGTCTGTAGATGAATTGCCCAGTTCTGCATCACTGTCGGCTCTGCTGAGACTGCTGCACTTTGGAGTGCTTCACGGTCATGTGCACCCCGATTTTGTGCTTGTGGGACATAGAGACGTGGCAAAGACTGAGTGTCCGGGCGAACATTTATACGCTGTGCTACCAAAACTAAGAGACCAATTATGAAACCAAATGATGACTGCACAAGTTGCATTAATCCCCTGTAGTGCATGATAGGTCTATTTTTGTGTGCTTTGTGAAAGTCTGTCTGGATAAATCAGTTCGGAACCTGGACATAAATAAGAGTCGTCAAACATGATCCTGAAAAGAAAATAAATTCTGAAACTTGAAAATTCTGTTTATCCAGTAAGATCCATGTTCTAGATCAATAATTATTTTTTTCTTGACTAGACTATATTATGATGTTTTTATCTCTCCGCACAAACACACAAATACTTAAAATGGACTGTTCAGTGACGTGTAATAATTTAGAACTCTGGCTATAAACAATGTATATGCAAATACATTTGTACAGGCTAAAAGAGATGTACTTGTGAGCTCATTGATAAGGATTTTTTTGTTTGCCAAAAAGCAAAAGCGAACTTTTAATGTCTTTTAAACTTTTATAGATTTTATTACTGTTTGCCATACTTGTCTAATTTATATGCACTTCTTATACAATAATTAGACAAATATGTGATTATTTCACTTTATCTGTTTAGTACTTGTATTATCTACTGTAACCTGGTCCCAATATATAATCAGTTGATACAATGCACTTATTGTTTACATACATGTTACTGTACTTAACTTATACTTAAAATACCTGCATGTAATTATTATTTGTATATAGCTAATTAAACTGAACAATGAATTGTCTGCACAATGCCACTGAACATCTAACAGTTTAACCAATTAGAAATGAGCTACAGGGTGAGGTGATCGTCACCCTGCTAAGGTCATTGAAATTGCAAGCTCTCTATAAAAATGAAGGAATTTGGACAAAAACTAAATTTGAAGAAATGTCTTTAATTTAACATTTTGCTTATAATGCTTATCATTTAAGTGCCTTTAACTACAATATGCGAATATTTAAATTTATCATTACAATGCACTTACATGTTTTTACAAGCAGCATTGGTAACACTTTATTTTATTGTGTCCGTTAAATATGTTACATGTACTTACCATGGTAATAACAATAAATTAGGCATACGTGCAACGAACTAACCCTAAACCAAACCATAATCCTAACCTAACCCTGTTGCCAACTAAAATTTTTCAGTATAATGTATAACTTTAATATACGAAATTACACAGTAACAATGACAGTTAAAAATAAAAAGTAACCGCATCGTTTTAAACTACAATATGAACACAATCAGGCTATATTTTTACTGTTGGTTAATGACGCCTAAAATAAAGTTTGACCTAAAATTCCAATGCATGAACCGGTATAATATGAATAGGCAGTTTGTCTTGTTTAATTTGATACATAGCTAACATCTAGCCTTTCATATAGGCCTAATTTAGAATGCGCAAAATTTAAAACGTTCATTTTTTTCTAATGTTGTCCAACTCACTCCGATTAGATTGCAATTAGACTGACATTAATTTGCATTTTACGAATGAGTATATTTCAAAACAATGTTAATTTGAAGCAGACAAATGGGAATATTTTATCAAATTTCGAAGCACATGGCGGAAAAAAAGCACTGAGTTACGTTAAAGTGTTTATTTTTTAGCACGCTCCGTGAAGGACACGCTCCTCTGTTTGTTCATCCTCCAGAGATTAGGTTCATGTCCATCCTAAGCTGTTTGTTTACTCACATCTCCAAGTGTTGTCGTATATCAGAACTCCTTAGCATAACGTCTTTTTGCCTCACTCGCTTCTGACAGGCATTCAATCAGATGAATGTGTAAACAGAAGGGCGGTCTCAGGTGAGAGGCTTGAGTTTCACCGGCTTTCGAAGTGTTATAATTGAGCCTTCGAGTTCATTGATCAGTCAGAGAGATTGGCTGTGCCGGAAACTTATCAGATCTTTTTGTTTTTCCGCAAGCGTTTCCGAAGAATGGCCGTGCGCTTTCTAGGTTTTTTTCCGCAACTTTTAGGCTAAGTCCTGTTGGACACATTTAGGAGCGTGTTTGTATTGTTAAACATGGAGGAACTAAAATCCCCCGTGAGTTTTTTCCACAAGTCGTCTTTCAGCATTAGTAGTTTACTGCTCCGACACGAGCGCGCGAGGAGCGACTCGAGCGCCGCACCGGAAGCTCTGCGCTCTCGAGCCGCAAAGCCACCCATCGCGCGCTCCCATCACCAGCAGACAAATGACGGACAAGACAAGCAGGTTCCAAAACGGAACGAAGCGAACAGACCGGATAAAAAGGAGTCTGGGAGAGTTGGAGAGCAAACGTGTGAAGGAACAGATGGACAGTCACCGGAGAAGAAGAGCAAGCCCGATAAGCCTCCGTTTAGTTATAACGCGCTTATCATGATGGCCATCCGCCAGAGCCCGGAGCGACGGCTCACCCTCAACGGCATATATGAGTTCATTATGGGCAACTTCCCGTACTACCGAGAAAACAGGCAGGGTTGGCAGAACTCCATCCGGCACAACCTGAGCCTCAACAAGTGCTTCGTCAAGGTCCCGCGCCACTACGACGACCCGGGAAAAGGCAACTACTGGATGCTGGACCCGTCCAGCGATGACGTATTCATCGGCGGAACCACTGGGAAACTCCGGCGCCGGTCCACAGCCGCGTCTCGAGCCAAGCTGGCCATGAAGAGAGGCGCACGGCTCTCCTCCTCCGCCGCCACCGCAGGACTGGCATTCGCAGGCTCGTTTTACTGGCCGGTCCCGCCGTTCGTGACTCTCCAGCATCGTCACCCGAGCTCTACGGCTCACCACAACAACTACGCCGCGTCGGTTCTGTCCCAGAGCTCGCGCCACTTCAGCTCGGTCGGTCCCGCCGCGGAAAGATTGCTTCTCCCGTCCGCCCAAGAGGCAGCTTATTATGGAATGGGCTGTGAACAGATGACCTCCACCTCCTCGTTCTCCACATCTGCCTCCGTGCCTCTGCCTCTCTCTGCTCCCCGCTCTTTCAATTTACTTTCCAATCAGTCCAGTTATTTTTACTCTCACCAGGTGCCTCACGCAGCGGGACTGTCACCCTGGTCGCAGGAGGAATCGTACCTCTCCAAAACATCTCCTCCTGGACAATTATTCCCTGGAAAGCCATCTCCTTCTTCTGAATACATTGGAGGACTATGTTCCGACATTCCCAGTTATTTTCCTCATTTTAACACAGCCAACTCCATGCACTGAACATTTGCAGCTTTTTGAAGACGAAACGCAGCTCATGTGCAATCTTTATCCATTATTTAATTTCACGTGAGGCCAAATATTTGTGGCCAAACAAGTTTTTTTTTGTAACATCCAGTTGTTTACAGTTTAGTTACCACAAAAACGAGTTACGCAAATATTTGTATGCACGTGCCGACTCAACTAAACGTGCCGATCTGAAAGTCAATGCACAGGAAGTGCAATGCTCCACATATGTCTCTTTCTGATGTCTGCTGGGTTTTCTTTAGGAGGCAGTTTGTATGTAGGCCTACGATACCAAAAAGAAAAGATTAACTGCATGATTCTGTCCGGTGCTTTTTCATAAGATGTCTTCGTGTTGTTCAGCATTTACAGTCACTCACATAATCTTAATACTGTAGATTTTTGTCTAAGAAGAACCCGTCAGGAGTTCATGACTCTCTGCGGTCATTAAAAATCCCAGGATGTCCTTCGGAAAAAGACTAGGGGTTTAACCCCCGGCATCTTGCACAAATTTGCCAATTGGCCTCTGTCCATCATGTCCTCCTATATCAGCCCCATATAAACACGGATTGGCTTCATCACTGTCTCCTCTCCACCTGTGTGTGGTGATGGACTATTGCGCAGTATGGCTGCCGTCGCATCATCCAGGTGGATGCTGGACATTGGTGGTGGTTGAGGAGATTCTCCCTTCCATATGTAAAGCGCTTTGAGTACCTAGAAGAGCGCTATATAAGTGTAACAAACTATTATTATTATGACAATTAATTGTTTATTAATTGTTTTGTGAATCTACTGCAATTTCAAATTTGCAGACAGGTGATAACATATCGGTATAATTTACACTAAGGTTTCATTTGTTAACATTATCAAATACATGAACTAACAAAGGACAATACTTCTACAGCATTTATTAATATTAGCTAATGTTATTATCAACATTTACTAATACATTTTTAAGATGCAAAAATTGCATCTAACATGCACTTTGAAGTGGAACTGACATTTTTATTAACATAACAAAGGTTAATAAGTACTGTAAACATGTACTGTTACTTAATGCTTCAACTTGTGTTAACAAATGAAACCTTATTGTAAAGTGTCACCAACTTTTCATATATTCAAAATGTGTGTAAAAATGTCCTTTATTTATTAGTTTTCGACGCGATTTAAAAATGTACTTATTTTTGCTTTCAATTAACAACAACATCCCTATGCAAATATGTGAAAATATGTTAATTTAATGTTTCTACTCTTTTATCGTTTTATTTTGTACGGCACTTTGATATTCTTGATTCATAATAGAACAAATAAAAGCCTATGTATTGTACAATACAAAGCTGGAGTTTGAGAGTTCATATGCTTAAACCTCGTCTCGTGAATTAATATTATCCATTTATTCAAGGATGCAGGGAATTTAGAGCAGAAAAACAATTTAGAAAAAAAATTTTAATGGTTTATGTGTGTATTCAACAATATCTGATTAGCCGTCCATATAGGAAATGTGAAAATATTGTACAGTGCTTTTTTTTCACGTCTTTCTCCCCTCTCATTCACACACACACACACACACACACTGTCTGAGGGTCTCTAGAGTGCGATCACAGCCTCAGCTCAGTAATGAAGTGGGTCTCCTTTTTCAAATGGCTGAGGAGGGGAGAGATAAAAAGAGATGATAGAAGGAAATTCAGAGAGAGAGAGAATCCAACCACAGCACGCTAGAAATAAAAATCACGTTCATCAGATTACACCACTTCAAATAGACACAAGTGGTTTTTCACATTTGTACAAGCTGTGGTAATTGAGTGAGCTAGATGAAAAGTGTTGCCCTTGAACTAAGGAAACCAGTTGAGTCCAGATCTCACCTCGCTGAATGACCGATCTGAGCAGACCTCACATGCCCTCGTCTGAACAATCGGTCAGTCTTTCCAGTTTTAAAATCAGGTTATATATATATATATATATATATATATATATATATATATATATATATATATATATATATATATATATAAAGTGCACATTATTTGAAGGGGTGTGTATAAGACTGACATGACACCTTCATAACCATGACATGACATGTTATGAATATGAAGTAGGGTTATGCATGTTTATGAAAACTGTCATTAAGTGTCTTTCGCTCAATAATGGCATTTTGACTGCAAATATGACATTGTTTAAGATGTCTTTATTATGACAACTTGACATTAAGTTAAACTGTCATGTGGTTGGCTTTGACATTGGCTGTCATGAGGTAACACAGTCTCATCCCAAGTCGTCATAAAACTGACGTCTTGGGACATCTTTTGACCATACGTCAACATCCGCCTTTTTAGGGTACCCTTAAACGTTGGTTAGTTGACGATCCTGGGCCGTCATACAACTGACGCTTTACCTTTAACGTCAGTTACGTGACGGGGTAGGTTTAGGTCTGGGGTAGGGTTAGGATCCGATAACGTCATCTAACCGACGTTAAAGGGTACCCTAAAAAGGCAGATGTTGACGTATGGTCAAAAGACGTCCCAAGACGTAAGTTATATGACGTCT
Organism: Cyprinella venusta; assembly: GCA_038021265.1. Taxonomy (NCBI): domain Eukaryota; kingdom Metazoa; phylum Chordata; class Actinopteri; order Cypriniformes; family Leuciscidae; genus Cyprinella; species Cyprinella venusta. The sequence continues at coordinate 29,266,306 of CM075871.1, forward strand.
TGGGATGAGACATTATAACTGTTTCATGAATATTTTTCGTGACCTCAAATACAGTGGTACTAATTGAATTTGTCATTAAAAGTTATAATGGCTACAGGGCAGGCAATGTCAAAACTAATCAGCTGATTAATGTAATGTTAACCAATAAAGCTAGGTGGTTTATTAAATTTGATAATTAATCTGCTATGTCATGTTTATGACAGGTTGTGTTGTCTTAGGGGGCTTTCACACTGGCAGTTTAGTTCGGAACGGGGCACGGTTCGCGAGAAAAATCGTTAATGTGAACGCTGTCATGGGACCCGGGTGCGCACTGGGGTACCGAACCCGAGACTGCCTGGAAGAGGTGGTCTGAGTTCGGTTGCTCCCGAACCGTGCCGTGGTTCGCGTGAACGTGCAAGCAACACAAGACTCGGGTGCGCACTTGTTCAGGAAGTAAAGTATCCTGCGCATGCGTTTTAGCTTATTGTGATGTATTCAGTTAAATAAAACACTTGTAAGGGATGATAGTGTTGACGATTTACCTTGGATACGAACGAGAGTGAGCCTGCAGTGTATTCGTGCATTGCGCGTGGAATTAGAGCAACACATTTGGAAATTTACCGTCTCCTCAAAAGAGTCCATTTGCAAGCAGCAGAAGTCCACCTTATGCGACACACGCATAGTAAACCTGTATTGTTCACTCAACTGCTCATAATAGCAGCAAATTAATAAAAAAACCCACAATATTTACCCACGTTCTGCTTTCTATCATGCGCCGCGCAAATTTGCGATGACTTAAGATGCACGCAAACGCACCAGAATCAAGTTGAGTGTGAAACCAGACCAACACTGCGGGGGGCGCCGGAAACAACCGAGTTCGGGCTCGGACCGCAGCAAACGAGCCCAGTGTAAAAGCCCCCTTAGTAATATCAAGTTGTCATGACAAAGACACTGACAGGTTATGATGTATTAGTTTATGTCAAGGTGTCATAACAAAGACATTTCAAACAATGTCATATTTGCATTATAAATGTAACTGAGCGAATGACACTTAATAACAGTTGTCACAAATAGCCTATGCATAAAACGTCCTTCATGACATGATTATGAAGGTGTCATGTTAGTCTTATGCACACCCCTTCAAGTAAAGTGTTACCGATCTGGGTAAAGCAAGCAGAGAGATTTATGTTCCTCCATTGACTACGCAAGTTCATAAAGAGAGATTGTAAAACTAATCCATATGAATCGAGCGGTTTAGTCAAAAATTTCTGAAGAAAACTCAATCGCAGTCAACAGATAGAATTTAGGCTTTTACTCGCAAAATTTTGAAATTAAAATTTTCTTCAACATTATCTTAAAATAAATACCGGTAGGTAGCCTTTTTGCCTATTGTATCTGCTTAATTGGTTCCTCAATTCAAGCCCCAAAACTGATTCATTTTTGTTTTTGTGTGAAATCTCTGGCTTTATCGGTGAAATGTTTTTAAGACCCGTCTTACAAGACCCATGATTCATTTTGTTTTTACTGTAGCAGCACAGATATAGTTTCACATTATATCTCATTATACAATGGTGAACTTCACCTCACCTCCCAATATCACCTGATATAAAGAGAGGAACACACAGATGTGTGAAGACGCCTCTCAAGACAGGTTTCTGGAGCCTCTTCTTCATCAAACAAAGAGAGCTTTATGAAGACACGCTATTTCACCAATCTCTCACACACAGGCGACTTCAGGCGTGCTTAACTTACTGAAAAACTGTTGGCTAACTACAATCTCTGATGCAAAAGATAAGCATAATATTGATATGACTGAGTAATCGTGTAATTAGTCTGCAGGGGAACGAGAGCCGGATGTGAGAGGAGAAAGACTGAAAGGAAAACAAATAGACATCAGGTGAAGAGAAGCCCAAAGGTAAGTTAGAGGTAAGTTAATATTATTTCCCTTAATAAATAACATCCTCCCTTTGACAGGTTGACTAACGATTTCTACACCCCTCGATCACATTATACAGCCTACAGAATAAACAGCTGAGATATAAATCAGAAACTTTTGAGCATGTGCTTCTCCACGTGATTCCCCGAGGCTGGAATATAAGGTGTCCACTGAAACCTGCTGGTGAGACCACATACACACACATGCACATACACATCTGATTTTTTTCTCTTGGTGGGGACTCTCCATAGACATAGACAACCTTTTTTTGTTGTCTATGTCTATGCCCATAGACAACCTTTTTGGTTTACTATACAAAGCAACACTATCTCACGCCCAATTCGTACGAATACGACGAATGAGTAAAAAATGTTTAATTCGTACGACCTCACTCGTACGAATTTGTACGATTTGTCTAAACCCACGTGACGGTTAGGTTTAGGGGCGGGGTATGGGGTAGGTCATTCGTACGAATTCATACGAATTGGCCAATTCGTAAAATATGTACGATTTAGCAAAATCGTACTAATTCGTACGAGTGAGATCTTATGAATTGTTATGAATTAGCCACTTTTTAATCATTCGTGGAATTCGTACGACTTGGTCGTGAGATCGGGTCCCCTTACACAACCCAACCCCTAAACCTACCCATCATAGAAAACCTTTTTTTTCCCTATATTTTTACGTTAGAGGGAGACATTTTTCAATTTAATTGATATTTATTCCGGTGTCACTTTTTACACTAAATTGTGTACATACTGGATATGGTCTATGGATAAATTCTTTAATGGCAAAGATTTGGGTGAGTCTGCAGTATAATGTAATATATAATATATTCTAATCTGCAATAGTGATCGAATGTGATGTTTCATGGAATTTGATATGTTTTACTGTTAAATATAACCCTAATTCTAACCGATGCTGTTTCACTGATAACGGTTATTTTTTCTTATCAGTTTGTACATTGAGGTATTATGATACATCTTATGTTTTTAATTAAAGTTTATTGAATTATTTTTGTGCCGTATGTTTCCATGATGTGTTCAGTATTGGTGTATGACACCGTGCACTTTTTATATATTGGTTGTGATGAACTTTGATTCATTATGTGGTTTTCTCTCATCCACTTTTCAAGGTGGTTTTCAAATTTAATTTCAATCTTTATTTACCACCACGTTTTTTATGGAAGTTTCTGGAAAACACAGCTGCATTTTTTTACTGTAAAGTTAATAGAATCGACTTGACTAATACCACACTCAAACATTTACATTGTTTGTAAAAAAAAATAATAATAAAAAATAATTCAAATAAAAAAATGTTTATGTATCATTTTGTCAATTAAGGAAACCCATAGATTTCGTAGAGGTCTTGTCAAAAAAGTTCTAAAGAGGTTTTAAGCACAGATGCACTCTGTTTTCTGTTTATAAGGAACACTTGTAAGACGCCAAAGATGCATGGTGGAAGTCGAGGGAGAACCCAGTCTGAAAGGACGGAAGGAAGTGATCTGGAGAGGTAAAAACATAAGCCGATGTACTTGAATAACTCTGGGCACGGTGTGTATTTCCTAACCATAGTTAAGCTTTGTAAACCAATTCCACAGACATGATCCTCAAATCTCCACACTATAGGGTGCGATTATCCTGAGCAAACTCACCAACCTGTGAAATCACATGGGTGGGATTGTGCTCCGCGGGCGCCCGCCTGTCTCTAAGCAGTAAGCCAATCCCCTGGAGTCTGAGCACCGTACAGACACACATCTTTGTCTGTCTTACAAACTCACCCCATCATACAGCCGTCTTCCCTGTCAGTCATGACACATAACAAAGAGATGTCTGTTTGGTCTACAGACCTGACCCCTGCCCCGTGAATATTACCCCACAACACGGCTAAGAGGCCAGACACATTCTTCTGTTATCTATACATGAATACTTCAATGGGGCAGATCACTAGATCAGACTGCTCCATTTCATTATCAAAAAATTAAAATATGTAGGCATATGTAGGCTATATCTATAAAATATATATAATGATTTATGTAGGATCGTGTGACAGTGAAGACTGAAGTAATGGCTGATGAAAATTCAGCTTTGCATTGTAGAAGTAAATTATATTTTAAAGTATAATAAAATAGAAAACCTTGGTTTTTTAAAATGTAACCTTGGTTCCTTGAGATAATGGGGAATGGGAAAAACTGAAATACTGAAGCGTGAATCATGCAGTAAACATAGGCTACCTGTCTATATAACGGGCAAAATTTGCCATGATGTTCAGAATCTTTTGAATAAAAAGCGGCGAGCGCCATGTTGTGCAACATGGTAGCACGGCCAGCTACACAATACCAGAGACTATTTATATAGAGACATGTCACTTCCTCAATACGTAATACAACTATATAGGGAAACCTCGTAACACCAAAAATGGTGGTTGTATGCACATGCCCCGCCCCTCCCGCTGGAAAGCCAATCGTCTGCTTTTAACAGTCAAGCCGGGAAACATTTAAGCCTATCGTCTGGTTCCACCGACGCATGTGCACAGTTGAGGTTTGCGACAGTGGAAAATATGTTACTGTTTGGAAAGGTGGCAGATTTGATATGTGTTAGTTGTGTAAATATCAGACATCGCAAGTCTCGCGGAAGTTCCGGGAATCTCCCGCAGATGGATAGCGGCTCCCTGATGACCGCAAATTAGTTAAAATCTCCCGTAATCTAGAGGGAGTGAGCAGTAGCGCGCACATACTGTGCTTCAAACCGTGTAGCACGCGCACGACAGAGAGCGAGAGAACCCTTGCGCATGCGCAGTGAAAGTATAACCTGTGGGAGAAAAGGCGTTTTAAACCTTATTTTGAGGCAAAGTCATCAAACTTTTTCAGAGATTCGTATCAGATTTTATTACTGTTTCCATACAAGCAGTTTTTATGTCCTGGTGACCAGTGAAACTGCAGTTCTGAGTCTCTGCCCAATGTGCCCATTCATTAAGATAGGAGCCTGGTCTTGAGGCGTTGCCAAGATGGCGGCTGAGTGGCATGACTTGCCTAAAAGGACATTGACAATACTCATTCCCGTTATCTCAGGGAACTGAAGTTACATTAGTAACTGAGTATGTTCCCTATCGATCCTTGTTCGTCCATCAAATGTTGATGATTACCATGGCACATTTGTCATTTTGTTGGGTTTTGATGAGTGCACAGATGGCTAAAGAGGCCAATCCAAGGCCGGGTATTCCTTGTGGCACACTGGATAGATCAGGAAGGATGTAGAACTCTGAGGTGCAACCACATGCTCTTCCTTGGTAAATTTGCACAGCTGCCTCTTCAAGATAGCACAGGAGATCAAGATCATCTCCAGCTCTCACAGAGGATTGCACCATCCTGGACTTTTCTACTCAAGGCAGATCGGTCCTGTGCTAGGCATTCTCAGCTTTTCAGGTCGAGTCCAAAACTCTTCAAGGAAGCTTTACTGTAAGTGTGTCCTTGTAGCGCTTTTTGGGGCCACCTTGTCCTCGCTTGCCTTTTTACAGCTCGCTAAAGAAAACTTGAAAGTCTCACGTAAGACATTCTAGTCACGTGACCAGTCCATCTAAGCTGTTCCTTCGCAAGCATGGTGTAGATGCTGGGGACATTTGCCTTGCTGAGGACTTCCGTTTCAGGAATTCTGTCTTCCCACTTGATCCTCAGCAGTTTCCTCAAACAGCTCAAGTGGATATGATTCAATTTTTTGGCATAGCGCTGATAGACTGTCCAAGCTTCGCACCCATACAGAAGAGTTGGCAAAACAACAGCCCAGTAGACCTTCAATTTTGCCTTGACAATCCTGATGTTAACTTCATCATCTATGTGCACAGGACCAGACAGTGTACTACTAAGGTAAATAAACTTGTCAAGGCTGAAAAGCTGAAACGGCTGAAAACTTTTGTCCATTCACAAAGATGTTTGGCTCAGTATAGGGTTTCCAGGAGCAGGTTGGTATAAGACTTCAGTCTTCTTTGTGCTAATTGTTAGGCAGAAGTTGTTGCAAGCTGAGGAGAGGTGGTCCATACTGTCCTGTAGATCTTTATTTGAGCCAGCAGCAAGAGCACAGTCATCAGCAAACAAGAGTTCTCGAACAGTGCCTTCCTCCACTCTAGTTTTGGCTTGTATCCTCCGTAGATTGAATAGCCCACCATCAAAATGGTAGATGATGTGAATCCCAGCATTGTAATTCTGGAATGAGTCTTTCAGCATGGCAGAAAACACCATGCTGAAGACCATTGGCGCTACTGCGCATCTGTCTTCCCTGATTCGTCTGATGACCTGAGAGAGCAGCGTGATTGGGGGAAAGCCATACAAGGCTTAGGCTCATACAACCCCCTGAGGACACATTGCACCAGGACTGCATGTATGCCCCTTGGTTCAACTTTTGGTTTTAGCGAGTTTTGCACTGTGCCCATAAGAGGAGGCATCTCACCAGTTTGTACAGAGGCCTCAAACTGAGTCCACCTTGGTGATTTATATAGGACACCACAGCCATGTTGTCCAAGCGGACTAAGACATGATGCCCTTTCAGGTCTGGAAAGTAGGTTTTGAGGGCCAGAAAAACCACCAGCATTTCTAGGCAGTTGATATACCACTATTTCCAAGCTCAACCAAGAGCCGTATGTCGGCCCGCCCTCGAACAGAGCTCTCCAACCTGTTTTGGAGGCATCTGTTGAGACCACCTTCCCTCTGGAGATTAACAAGTATGTCCAACAACAAACCAGTGTGTATTTTGAAAATTTTTTTGCGGTGAACATTTGGGAACTGTATCAATAACGGTGCTGCATACATGGGCTCTAGCATGAATGACTGATGTAACATAAACATTGGTAAAATAAATCTTGCTCCACCCTTCATCTTTACTCAATGTAGTAAGAATGACAGACAATCTGCATTAATAGACACAGTTTTAGGTAATAGTGATAGTATTTCAGTAAGACAGTAATAATGTGATTTATCATTTAGTAGGAAACAATCTACACAATATAAAACACAAAACTAAGTATTTTGAACACCAGTAGAAAATATTTACATCGGTAATAAGTAATATTTATAGATTGTGATTCTGAAGTTGGTCCAAATAAGCTGGGTACTACTGACCCATGTTTCTAGAGCAAGCGTTTTGCCAATCCCGCATTGAACTGTCTTTGAGATTTGAGAAGCATGATCAGTAAAATGAAGGGAACGCAGCAAAAGTTTGGGATACTGCTATGGTATTGTGGTAAAGATGAATTTTGACCACTGATTCTTCACAGCCTCATATTTTGGAAGTGAAAATAAACCAAATTTACTTTCACAGCAGAAGGCACAGCGTCTACCTCTCGACCATACAAACAAGCTATTGTCCAAGCAGAACATAGGTGGGCATTATGCAAATGTATTAAGTTGTGACGTGAACTTCACGAAAATATATATTCAAACACAAAACGACTTGTTTGAGTGGTTCAGAGTCGACTCTTTCTTTTGAGATAAACTATCTTTATTTATGATGCACTTTCAGCTTTACAACTTTGCAGACATTTTTCTGCATTATACGATGCATGAAAGATAATTTTAAAAAATCCGGGGCACTTTAAAAATAGTAATGTTTCTAAACTTAAAGGTATAGCGGAGGATTTTCTTTTTCCGGGTGGGTAGTCTATACTATTGGTCCACCTAAGTGTCAGTCATTCTATGTTTACGTAAGGCCGTCGTACGTGCTCATCACTATGTAGTTTTCACTTTCTGGTGTATTATGTCGGAGTTACGGTTCAGATTCCTTTGAAAATGACTGAGGGTCGAAAGAGAAAAAATGTATACGAAGTGTATGATAAGAAGAGAAAGGCCGCAGAATATAGAAACAAGACCAGAGTGATTTTGGGTGAATATCACACGCTGGCATGCACTAAAAGCACAGGTCGGGCTTCTCACTGATGCCACAGTCACGAAGATTCTACTAGACAGGTAAAGTTTGTCATGCTGTTTGGAGAAATCCATTTAAAATCACTAGTAAAAGTTAATGCAAGCGACTTAGCAATGCTAGCCCTGGCACAAGTCATGCACCGCATAGACACGGTAAACATCTCAATTTGTCTAAAGTAGCCTTTTGACCAAATGGTAAATGGTATCGCGCTGAAATATTCTAAAACCGTGTGTGTTCATGTGTTCATATTCTAAAACCGTGTGTGTTTATTATTACACAAACGCAACAAGCTACTTCTCCATATGCAACTATGTATAAAAATAACGTATTAATACATACGTATTAACAATGAGACATGTTAGGTTAAGGACCAACGTAATAGCACTGCTCATATGTTGCCATATAACATAATAGCGATTTGCAAAATAGTTTCCTCAGAACGTATTTCGTGTGATACAAGGGTGCACATATCATGTCTTGAGTCCTCGGTCACTCAATCGATCAGTATAATAAGTAAATAAAACACGGACGGGCATTTGACATGTTGTCTTTTTTATGAATGTTTTTGAGTTCGTTTATAATTTGCAACATAATTGTGCAAGGCGTAATAGGCGTTCCCTCTCGGGAGCAAGAGTGTTGTGTTTGTGCATTTGCATTTTTTTTAAAAAACTGGAGAGGGCGGGTCTTCTCTAAATTTCGGCAAGATCCTCCGCTATACCTTTAATAAATAATGTTATATATTTACATGAAATATTATATATTTATTTTTGTGGGCTGAATTCACACAAAAACAAGACAAAAATAAAATAATATTAATCATAATAGACTAATTTAAGATCTCTGTGAACTAGATGATTGCTATCAACATATAAATCATAGCTAAATGAACAGTTGTGTAATTAAACTTTCAAAACACCAGAGATAGCAATTGAGACCACTTTCTTGTGTGACAACTAGCCCAGTTTAAATATTCTAGTATAAAACGATTAATTATAATTAACTCATCACTACAACTCTACATGAACATAGAAACCTTTAATCAAGTTTATTTACTTTGTGGGAGAAAACCGGAACCGGAAGTTACAACTGAGTAAGGCGGTACAGGAGACCCGGAAGTGACTTTAACGTTGTGGAAACGTGAGGCGCCTGTGTGCAGTTGTCCATTTCATTGAAGACATATAAGAAGTCGAAACCTACTAAAACATGTAAGTTTACTCTTCTGCACACCGTTTATTATGATAAATGTTTGAGTAGTGCTGCTGGGCCAGAAATAACCAGTTTATAGTTTTATGGCCGCTAAAAATCCATTTATTTAGCAAGACTAATGCTAATGTTAGCAGCTACAATGAGCTATTGTACTGATGATTATGATTCGTCCTTAGTGAATACTGTAATATGTATGTGTTTGTTTTGGAGGCGTTGTCTTTGTTAAATGACTTGGATATTGTCTCTGTCTCTAATTTAGTATTGTTTCCTTTTTTGCGCACTTAATTTCTGAATCATTACGTTATGGCTTACGTTAATTTAGTGTGTAACGTTATGATTATGGTCTCTACACCAAAAAAACATGAAACAAAGCAAGATTAACTTCTACATTTGTGTTATTCTAAGCTTTCGAGCACCAAATCTTCATATACTTTAACAAAATAGGTGGTGTAAATTAAATTGAGTGATATTCATGTTACTTGTTCATCCACACATTCTCACTGTTGAAATGCTTTGTTAGGAGTTTGTTAAACAAGCCTAAATCTGAGATGACTCCAGAGGAGCTCCAGAAGCGTGAGGAGGAAGAGTTTAATACTGGTCCACTTTCAGTCCTCACCCAGTCTGTGAAAAACAACACACAGGTTCTTATCAACTGCCGCAACAATAAGAAGCTACTGGGCAGAGTCAAAGCGTTCGACAGGTACGTGATGTGAAGCCTTCTGTTGGATTTATTGTACACTGCAACACTCTACGGACACACTAAAGCGTGAATCGCCATTGGCCATTGCATTTTTACTTGGAAATTCCAAGTTGGAATGCAAGATCAAGGCAAATGAAAAATAAGTATAATACAAAAATAAAATCTATATTTCAAGCACTATTAAATTCATTGTCAACATCATATCACAAAAGCTTTTGTGTCCTTTGAAATATGCCAGGACAGTGGGTCTCATTCATTAATAATTGTGTGGATTTCATATTTGTATGCATGCACAGGAGAACTTCTCACTTATGAATTTCTTAAGTTCTTACAGAGATAGTTCACTTCACTGAAATGAATTTTTGGTATATTTTAGCTTACCTCAAGGGCATCCAAGATGTAGGTGTCTTTGTTTCCGCAGTAGTTTCAATTTTGATGTCTTTAAGTCAAACCGTTCTTGTCTGTCAATCATATAATGGAGGTCTATGGTCACCACCTCAAAGAGCATGCACAGAAAAGTCCAAATTAAACATGATTTTATGACTCGTAAATGTAAGTACACATTGATGGCCTTAGACATGAAACAAGTGGTTTGTGTGAGAAAACGAACAGTATTTGAATCGTTTTTACCTCTTGTAAACACAGCCTTGTCCAAGTGATCTGAGCCTATTATTATTTCATTGTATTTGAAATATGTTTGAGTTTAAATATCTGTATAAAATGTCATTTTAAACCAAATATAATGCCACCCAATAATGTGGTTGAATGAGACGCAAGCTGCGTCCAAAGGTTGCGTTAGATAACGCATTTGAATTGACTTTGCGAACGTAAAATATAGTATGCTTCATATAGTGTGTCAGTTACGTTTCTTCACTTCCATTCACAAATAAGCTAATGTGGCTTCACGGGTTAGTAAAGTGTTCATCGAATGCACACTTCAGAATCTCTGTGGAAGTATAAAATCATTTATGATTTGCATCAGAGACAAATGCTGTAGATAAATATGTGAATAGATACTAAAAAAATGAATTGGCTCACATCATACATGTGAATTGACTCACATCATATGTATATTTATGAAATTGTTAAACAAAGTTTCTAGGAAATGGACTTTCAATAGTCACTCACTAATTTTGACAATCGAAAGTAATCCAATTATATTTCAGATTTTGAAAGTTCAGTTTATGTCAGTGGATCTCAACCTTTTTGACGAAGGTCATCCTCATTTTTCACAACAATATTTGAAGCCCTATCCTATAACTACAAAAAAAAATGTCCAAATACTAAGAAATATCTCGATTTCTAGTTGTTTTGTCTTATTTTAGATCATTTTAAGTCATCTTTAGGGAGAAGGCCCCATTGGAAGTTTGAGGTCCCCTGAATGGGAACCAATGGTTAAAATTAACCCTTGACATTACAGTCTATCACATATCTGTTTAAATGTGTGTGTGTTCAAACCAAAACTTCAGACAAAACGCCTCGTTCAGAAGTGGAGAAAGGCGTGCCAAGGTGTTTTTAAATCCGATTGAGAAAATTGTCGGATTCAAAAATTCACACGATCAATTTTGATCGGATCATTACCCATTTTAGTCGAAAAGAAATTTCATTCGATCATTAGGATCAATTGAGGCATTTAGATGAAGGCTTTTCTGTGCGATTGAACATCAATCAGAACAGATTATTTAGGTGCATGTAAACAAATTAGGGATGGGACAGTATGAAAATTTCATATCACGATTATAGTGTCCAAAATAATCATGATTATCAATATTATCACGGTTTTGTTAAAAATTTATGAAAGTGCTCAAAAAGAACTGACGCTCACACTGAAAACATTTCAACAAGTTTTATAAGTGAAAAACAACAAATAAAACAAGCCTCTCTATGCAGTTTTTTGAGCAAGATTCTATTCTATGGCATTTGCTTCTTTATAATGCCCGTCGTCAATAGCAATGCATTATTACACAGTCAGCGCACATCCATATCAAAACGGACGCGCGCTCTTGTTTCATTCTAATACAACTTGCCGTCTTGCGTCTCCGGTTTTTGATTGTATTTGGAAAAATGAAATCAGAGTTGATTTATTGTTTACAGAGTTTGATAATATTGGTGTGATGTATCTTGTCTGGACGATTGTTTTACAAAATGAATTCATAAACAGGTAAGATTTAAAACATTAGCTAATCTCATTATCAATTCAATATGTCCCCTTAATTATGTGGTAAAAATAAAATCGGTTTAATACGTGATGTATCTATATTTTACTATCCCTTAAAATATCACTCTTCTTAATAATAGTCTTGTTTGAAGTTGTTCGTTCGTCTTTGGCTCAAATCCACTTGCTACGAACTTTTCTTCGCGGAAGCTTCACGTCTATTTCAAGTGAGTGGCATAAAATGTTTCAACTCAAAAAAAAAATTCGTGCCCAATTGTTTCCCAGACGTAGTTTTGGTATTGAGGTCAAAGTTAACTTGTCTTGCATTCGAGTGATGATCACACAAGACGACTCGGCAGATTTGAAGTGTTTCTATTGCAGTGACTTTTTGTTCGGCAGACAGGGTGACAATCCTCGATCAAGTTTCCCTCAGGACTTTTGTAAAACCTAAAATGTGACCACACCTCAGATTTGGTCCTCTTAAAAGGCTGAAAAATCTCCTGAGCACGGTCACTGCCTTCCGCCATTCCTTCTCGAATAGTAATTTAAAAAAATATCGCGTGCTGCGCGCCTGCGTCAGACTGGCCGACAGGATTCAGTGAGTTATTAAAATCGCGATAATCAAACACGGTTTTAATGATAATTAAATTTTAAACGATAATACTAACCGTCAGTACATTTTATCGCGGTTTATCGTGAAACCAGTTATCGTCCCATCCCTAAAACAAATGCTATTGTCTGTTTTCTCTGGATTTTCAGACATTGCAACATGGTTCTGGAGAATGTGAAAGAAATGTGGACTGAGGTGCCCAAGAGCGGCAAGGGCAAGAAGAAGTCAAAGCCCGTGAACAAGGATCGTTACATCTCGAAGATGTTCCTGAGAGGCGATTCAGTCATTGTGGTGCTGAGGAACCCACTCATCACCGGGAAATAAACTTGACGTGTAACACGTCTGTTCAAGTACAGGCAAACTCCTGGACACTCATACACCAGCTCACCTGCGAGCACATGTTAAAGTGTTTATTAGGCCTTTGAGCAACTTAAATTTGACATTAACAGACAGTACACAGTTTGCCTTGTGCTGTAACTAATGTATTTTGCTGGAAAATGTTTAGCATCATCATGAGAGAAGTTTGGTCAAAGAGAAGATACAAAGAAGTTGCCATTTGATTTTTTTGTTTTTGATGTTAAAGTGTGCTTTGTTTTCTAAATAAACTTTTGGATATTCAAATCTTTATAAATCTGTTGTATGATTCTTTTAGAAATTATAGAGATAGTTCACCCAAAAATGAAAATTCTGTCAGTATTTTCTCACCCTCATGTTTGTTCCAACCCCGTAAGACCTTCGTTCGTCTTCGGAACAGATATTTTTGATTAAATCTGAGAGCTGGATCACTCCTGCTTACTAGTCCATAGCAACATGACATCACGACTTTTGCGTAAACATACACGCCACTTTCGAGTCAAGTGGCGTGTTATCTCTACGCATTTTGAGCTATCCGCGTGTATCCGCGTGTATGCGTGTATGTCTACGCCATTAACGTCCGCATCATTCCGCGTGTCTGTACATGCGCGTCAAATGTCCAGTCATAAATGCCATTAACCCCAGTGACGGTTAAGTTTAGGGATGGGGTTGAGGTAATTCATATCTTTTTTTTCACTAGGATGGTAAGGGAACAGTCATAAATGCCATTAACCCCAGTGACGGTTAAGTTTAGGGATGGGGTTGAGGTAAGTCATATCTTTTTTTTCACTAGGATGGTAAGGGAACAGTCATAAATGCCATTAACCCCAGCGACGGTTAAGTTTAGGGACGGGGTTGAGGTAAGTCATATATTTATATAACGTTAAGTCAACGGCGTTCATAAACACGCTGAAAAGCGATTATGCGTCTTGATAGCACGCCAAAAATGCAAATACGAATTGGCGTGTCATACACACGCTACTTCATGAGATCAGTCTGTCCATAGGCTTCTTGAGGGATTGAAACTTGCCGGCCTCGAAAATTTATTAAAGACATCGTTAAAATAGTCTAAGTGACCACAGGGGCTCTTAACTTTATCAAACGTCGAGAATACATTTTGTGCGCAAAAACAAACAAAAATAACGACTTTATTTCAACTATTCACTTCCTTCTCTATGAGCCTCTAGTCAGTTAACATAGTGTGATAGCGTAAAGCTACGTCACACGTAGGCTCACTATTGGCTGACGCTGGTCATGTGTGTGATGCGTGTGACTTACAATAACAAAGAGAGAAGTAAATGAAAAGTTGAAATAAAGTCGTTATTTTTGTTGTTTTTTGCGCACAAAAAGTATTCTCGTCACTTGATAAAGTTAAAGGGTTAGTTCGACCAAAAATGAAAATTCTGTCGGTATTTACTCACCCTCATGTTGTTCCAACCCCGTAAGACCTTCGTTCATCTTCGGAACACAAATTAAGATATTAAGATCGCTCCTGCATACTAGTCCATAGGCTTCTTGAGGGAATGACACTTGCTGGCATCGAAAAGTCATTAAAGACATCGTTAAAATAGTCCAAGTGACTACAGTGGCTCAATTTTAACTTTATCAAACGTCGAGAATACTTTTTGTGTGCAAAAACAAACAAAAATAACGACTTTATTTCAACTATTCACTTCCTTCTCCATGGGCCTGTAGTCAGTTAACGTAGTGTGATTGCGTAAAGCTACGTCACACGTAGGCTCACTATTGGCCGACGCTGGTCATGTGTGCGATGCGTGTGACGTAAAATAACAGAAGCTTACGCTGTTAAACTAGTAACCTGACTCGCGCAGAGGGAGAAATAAATGAATAGTTGAAATAAAGTCGTTATTTTTGTTGTTTTTTTGCGCACAAAAGTGTTCTCGTCGTTTGATAAACTTAAGATTGAGCCCCTGTAGTCACCCCTTGGATGTCTTTAATGACTTTTCGAGGCCAGCAAGTCATTCCCTCAAGATGCCTATGGACTAGTATGCAGGAGTGATCTTAATATCTTAAATATCTTAATTTGTGTTCCGAAGATGAACGAAGGTCTTACAGGGTTGGAACAACATGAGGGTGAGTAAATACTGACAGAATTTTCATTTTTGGATGAACTAACCCTTTAAAGGGGACCTAGTATGCCCTTTTTGAAGTCTTGATTTTGTTTTTGGGGTCTACTAGAATAGGCTTTTTTCCCCGACATATTTTTCACTGTTGCGGCACCTCTCTTCCCTGTCTGTCAGTAACACTCTGGCTGTTTCTCAAAAGCACTATCATAGAACGATTTGGCACCAGTGCTCTCGACAAACAACTTGATGTTTTGACAAACACAGACCTGTTTATTTCCTGTCTCTATGAAGGAGGGGCTCCTTCCGAATGCACAGTGTGCTCTGATTGGTTGGTTGGACCAGTGTTTTGTGATTGGCCTACCGCTTTTAGTGAATTTAGGAAATGTCAGTCTTAGCATAACTGTAGGTTTTAACACTAACAACTCAACCAGAACCAGGCCTCGCCATATTTTTGCGTATGCCTTGGCTGGGAATGATTGAGATGTGGAATGTTTGTTCCCGGAAGAAAACTCGGACTACAATGGAGGCGTTTCAGGGAGTCCAGAAACAGTTTGCACTGATAAAGAGAATAACTCCCTTTGGAGGGACTTTGTGCTTTGTAACTTCATTCTCAAACAGCAACATTACACACTCAAGAAAGTTGAAAATGTAAGAAAGCATAATAGGAGCCCTTTAACCGTTTCATCCGAAGTTTCACATTCCTGTTTGTCCTCTTTCCTCTCTTCTCATCATTTCTCCCCCCTCCCTTCATCCGACTCTCATTTGGTAGAGTCCCTTGGCAGCAGCTTGGGTGTCAGTGTAGATTTCAGCAGGCAGCACTCAATAAGTGACAAACTGCCGTTTAAAGGCCTCTGCATTATTAATGTGACCAGATGTGCTGACTGTCACTTCACACCCCTGCCCTCCACAGTGGGCTCCGCTGACCCCTTGTACTAAAAGCCATTTTAAACCATTCATTTTTGTTTAAAAGGATTCGTCTAATGTTTCTGAAATGACACAATTTTTGTTTTGAAAATTAGAATGAGCACTCTGAATGGGGTTTATCGTGGTAAAAAAAAAATATATATATATATATGTAGGGTTAAATTTAAATGTGTATATGGACGAAAGGGTTATCTCAGGACTTGACCTGAGAGGACAGTCTGAAAATCACTCAGTCAGGTTACTTAAATATTCAGTGGAACGGTGAAAATCCAACTCGGTGTATCAGTTTGGGTTATTGTGATCCACTGGTGTCATATTTATTAAATGTGTTTATTCAGTCATTTCTGTGTGTTTTAAGGCTAAACTATATCAAACAAATGTATATTGATGGGATGTTAGATATGTGCTATGAATTGTTAATATGTGTTAGGTTAAAATATGTGCATTGTTATTAATTTTATAATTTTTGGATTAGAAAATAATCACTATATTTATATTATAAGCAAATTAAATATAAACTACGTTTTCGAACACGGTTTAAATTTTTTGGGGGGAATTTTTGTTAGATATGTGCTGTAAATTGTTAACATGTGTTAGGTTAAAATATTTACATTTTTATCAATTTTATACTTTTTGTATTAGAAAAGAAGCGCTATATTAATATTATAAGCAAATTAAATATAAACTACGGTTTCGAACATCGTTTTAAATTTTTTAAAATTTATGTTAGATATGTGCTATAAATTGTTAATATATGTTAGGTTAAAATATGTATGTTTTTATTAATTTTATATTTTTTTTGAATAGAAAAGAATCACTATATTTATATTATAAGCAAATTAAATATAAACTACGGTTTCGAACACGGTTTTAATTTTTTTTTTTAATTTTGTTAGATATGTGCTATAAATTGTTAATATGTGTTAGGTTAAAATATTTACATTTTTATTAATTTTATACTTTTTTATTAGAAAAGAAACGCTATATATTAATATTATAAGCAAATTAAATATAAACTAAGGTTTCAAACATGGTTTATTTTATTTATTTTTTTTGTTAGATATGGGCTGTTAATTGTTAATATGTGTTAGGTTAATTTCATACTTTTTTATTATAAAAGAAACGCTTTATTAATATTATAAGCAAATTAAATATAAACTATGGTTTCGAACACATTTTCAATTTTTTTTTTTTTTTAATTTTTGTTAGGTATGTGCTATAAATTGTTAATATGTGTTAGGTTAAAACACTTACATTTTTATTAATTTTATAATTTTTTGATTAGAAAACAATCACTATATTTATATTATAAGCAAATTAAATATAAACTACGGTTTAAAACATAGTTTAATTTTTTTTAATTTTTGTTAGATATGTGCTGTAAATTGTTAATATGTGTTAGGTTAAAATATTTACAGTTTTATTAATTTTATCATTTTTTTGATTAGAAAAGAATCATTATAATATAAGCAAATTAAATATAAACCACGGTTTAGAACACGATTTAAAAAATGTTTTGAAAGAAATTAATAGGATGGATTAAATTGTTCAAAAGTGACAGTAAAGACATTAATAATGTTTCATTAAGTTTTCCATTTCAAATAATGCTTTTCTTTTAAGCTTTCTATTCAGTGATTTCTGAAGGATCATGTGACACTGAAGACAGGAATAATGCTAAAACAGGAATAAATGACATTTTAATCTATTTTGAAATAGGAAATATTGTTCTGTTTACAATTGTTCTGACCCCAAACATTAAAGATAAGTAAAATTGTACAGCCTGTTGAGAAGTAGTTAGCTATTTCATGTCTTAGTGCTGAGGTTATGCCTGGGGAACAAAAAACGGATGAGAAAAAAAAAATCCCATAAATCTATCTTGCATATTAACATTCCATTAAACCACAGAGTTTTTCTTTAGAAAATATAAGAAATTATTTCATTTCACAAATGCTAAATTGGTATCTAGTATCAACAGATAACACAGAAGGGTAATGAAAAAAAAACAGATTTCTTGTACCATTAACAGTGTGTCTGTTTCTGACAGAGTTAATGATCTTTTCCCAGGCTCCTGAGCGGAGTGTGAGACGCTCATCCCGCTGTCTCTGTGTTCCCCTGGGCCGCTGCACCTGGATCTGTGTGGGTTTGCCTGAAGCTCTGAAAACTACAGTCATGACTTCCAGGTGACGCTTCAGCCTGAGGGCTTATCATCATGCTGTCGAAACTGAGATTTAGTAGTTTAGGTCTGCAATGTTTTGGTCATGTTTGAGTCAATTTATGGGGAATTGTCTAATGGATCATGGTTTGATATGTTCCGTTTCAGACATAAATAGGGAAAACTCATCGCTCAGCAGTGAACACTTGATCCTTGCCTGGCAGAAATAGAAAAACACAATATTCTGAATAACTCACTTATAGCACACACCTAAAAAGTGAACTTTTGATGAACTTTTGGAAAATGATCCTGGCTTTTTGCTTTTGGCACAGTTAAAGTCACATCATTGATGGTCCAGTTAAAAACACACCCTCATTATTGCACTTAAACTTGCGATACATCTTCATTTGGCATTGCAGCATTTTTAAAAAATCTCGTTCTTGTTCTAGGTGTAAAAGCTTTTTTGTCAATAATGTATCATGGTATATTCATATACCGACATACCACAGAACAGTTATTTTTGAGGAAATAATTGGGGGACTTTTTCCTTAACTGACAAACATAGTTCAACCTGTCATGTCATATTGTTTCCCATTATTAAAGCCACTTTGTCTAAATTTCAAACAAAATATCATTTACAATTTATCATTTATCATTTATCATTGGCATCATTTACAAACAAATGTTCAGAATCAGTTTTCTTGACAGAGGTGTATAGTTCATCACATTAACATAATCAATAACATTCAACAATATTGTGTCACAATGTCACAATATTCTTCATTTTGAGCAGTGGGGTAAAATAACACTTTTTTCTTTTTTGCTAAAACTAAAACTATTTTTGCAAACTATAAATATTGTGATTTACAGGTCTAAAAACCAAAGTGGAATGTCAGTTTATTAAACCATGTTACACTTTTACAAATTAATATTGCAAACACTTAAAATAAATTAAAAATGGCTGGTTTGTGAAAAAACCTGCAGCAAAAGGAGAATCATATTGGTTCCCTTAAAGAACATTTCAGTGAAAAATTCTAAAGAGCCTTTTGTGCAATGGAAAGGTTTTATAGATGTTAAAGGTTCTTTAATTTATCAGATACCAAGTAAGCCAATAAGATATAGTTTTATTCCATAACTTGTTGTTTTATCACTTGAAGTTATGCTTTTGTAAAACTTTACATTTGAACGTTTCTTTAAAATAAATGCAAATTTGATGCAGTTTTAATGCTCATGTGTCCTTTAGGGCCTCTGCATTTATAGTAACAATAAAAATGTACATTGATTCGTTTTATTTAGCCTATATGAAGGCATACAATAAGTCAGAATGTCTCCTACAAAATGTGGCATCATGGTTTAGCAAACAAAAAAAAAATGTATTACAAAAGAAAGCGTTTTTCCTAAAATAAGATAGGCTAACTAACAATTATCAAACAATAACTGATATTTTTGGGGGAACTATGTTGCATGTAATTTTGAAAGGAACGGAATTTATGTGTTAACGCAGAGCTCAAATTAATGATGGATCTAGTTTTTATTTGTATTTTTTTATAAATATGCAAGTACAAGTGAGAAAGCAGGTGCAAGCACCAGAAGTTGGATAAGCCACATATCTATATGAAAATCAATACAAAAGTGGCCTGAAATCGATCATATTTACATATTTCGCTGTTTTCTGAAACAAGCAAAATAATATCGCTGCCTTCTCTGCTTAGTGATATCTATTTGTGAAGCTCTATGGCCATTTCTAGTAGGGGAGACCGGGGACAGTTGCAACACTTTTTTAATTTGGCTCTGTTACTCAGAGATGGTTTGGATTAAACAAACCAATTGTTTATACAATAATCTTACATCTGTCTGTTAATAGTCTAAACCATTTAAAGATAATTACAGAATCTACATTTTTCACAATTTGCATTTGAATGTAAGGAGTCAGATGTTGCAACTGACCCCGGGCCCGGGGACAGTTGCAACATTGTTTGGGGATGGTTGCAACAGATTACAAATACAATATATTACAATATATATCAGTGTTAGAAAAATTATTATTATCAAAAATGTAAGTTATAATAATATTACAGTGTTATTTATTCATCAGCTCTGATTAGATGACAATAATAGATTTGTCTAGATGACTAGGCCTTATATGCAGATGTCAAATATTCAAACTGATATAAAATACAGTAGCCTAAGCTTTTAGTGACATAGGAAGAATGAAACAATTTGTGAGGCAATTAACTTTTATTTAGCCTATTGTAATGTAAAAAAAAATACTGCTATGTGGTCTGTTTATTTATTTATGCATTGTACGGGGATAGTTGCAACAGTTGTTGCAACCATCCCCGTTCCTGTCAGTTCAATAAAACCTCATGTGCTAGCTAAACAAGGCTACCTTGATACATGCTAACCATACTAGCTTAAAGTTAACATATCACTCATTTAAACCATATAAGTTTGAGTTCAATCACAAAAACAGGGACAACAGTTTAACAAATATAAAGCTCAAGAAAAAAAATACTTTCACACCTCAAAAATCATTTTTTGTCAATAAATCCTGGAGTAGCTCAGAAATCTCCTCGAGATTTTCTCTGGAAGGCGGGCATCCAGCTGAGCATGTGCAGTGTGAGTGTCATCACTCTAACTTGTTTATGATTGGAGAAAAATTACATGTTGCAACCATCCCCCCTGTTGCAACTGTCCCCGGTCTCCCCTAGGCTATCACTGTATGATACATATTCCCATCGTATATGTCTGCATTTACTGGATAAAATACAAACTCACGAAAAACCTCAAGAATCTTCATTTCATTTCTCTAATGGAAATGTTTCAAACATTGAAAACGTTCATTAACGACATCACCATTCTCAAAAACTGACATCACTGTAGGCGGTAAAACAGCAGAAATATAGGCTACCTCAGTAAAGTTGATTTGTTAATCCCTCAATGTGGCTTTGAACTTGGTGGAAATTATGGAAAGATTTTCATGCGTTTGTGCGTTTATTGAGCCCGAGTAGAGCATATGAAAGTCTATTATTTTATAATATATATATATATATATATATATATATATATATATATATATATATATATATATATATATATATATATATATATATATATATATATATATTTAAACTACAACACAAGCACATTCATTTTAAATTTGGAGAGTCCAGAAGATGCTTCATATCAGGAATTATCCCATTACATGATTTTTCGATACACTAAAGATTATTGGAGTAGTAAACATTTCACGTTTAATCCATTATGTTATTTGCCGTTTCTTTGTAAATGTTGGCGAAATGGAGGCTACTAGCAATTTACAAGTGATTTTTTTGTGTATATTTTTTCCCCATTCAATCTTTCTCTTCTTTTTCTTTTCTCAGAGTGTGTGAAATGAACTTGAATAAGTTTGCTGGGGTGACTGCTCTTGGCAGGAAAGCGCTATGTTTTATTCAGCAAGTTGAGGCGATAAGAGGGGAAGTGTGATTATGATAGTGATCGGTCACGCGTCGATACTCAGTCTCCCCCGCGCGCGCAACGCGATACTGTCGCCCGGCGCGCGGGGCTCTCACATCAGCCATCGATCGCGCGCACGGTAACTCGAGACTCCGCAGTTTGTTTCCAAGCAGCTCCGTAGCCGCGAGATCAGGTGCACACCGGGGAGCCGAAGGGGGACAGCACAGTCATGGTGAACACACCGTCACCCACTGGCTTCTCACTTTGTGCGCACTTGACACTGTCTCTCTCTCTGTCTGTTTGTGCGCACATCACATTAGTTAGCCTACCTGCTCATTGTTAAACTCTGTAATTTAGCCCTACTTGTGTTGTAGCCTAGTTTAAGTAAAAAAAAAAAAGAAAAAATCAGGGATTAAAATAATTTCAATGTGTTCTGACTGTTTGAATATTTTGAGAGAGAAAAGGAATTACATGGACCCCGATATTATGATGTTTTGTGTGTTTTGATATTATGAGAAAAAAAATCGATTTCTATCTTTAACATTGTTATATCATGGTTAATATTTTATCTATATAAAATACATTAAAACGAAATAAACTTTGCCACTTTTTTAGAATTTAATTTATTTGTTGAATCTAGAGGAAGAAGCTCTTGTCTTTTTAGCATTAATGTTTAGGCTATATGATTTCTGATGCTGTGTTGGTGGCAGCTGTCACACACATGATTGGATATCTTCCGTTTCCGAAGAAATACCAGTAAATTTGAATATATTTCAGTTTTGCATATGCAAGCAAATTTTGCTCAAATGTCCTTTTTTAATTTAAATGACTAGTGTGGACACATATTAGGCCTACCACTTTACCGCATTTATTTATATTTCACAACTAAATGTAATCATACACAAGTTACCTGATAAGATTTCAAGCACGTTGAGTAACATGCAATTCTGAATAAAGCTACACAGATAGATAGATAGATAGATAGATAGATAGATAGATAGATAGATAGATAGATAGATAGATAGATAGATAGATAGATAGATAGATAGATAGATAGATAGATAGATAGATATATAGATAGATTTGTCTAAATTAAAAATACTAAATAAACTGAAATAGGTTTAGATAGACGGACGGACGGACGGACGGACAGACGGATAGATAGATAGATAGATAGATAGATAGATAGATAGATAGATAGATAGATAGATAGATAGATAGATAGATAGATAGATAGATAGATAGATAGATAGATAGATAGATAGATAGATAGATTTGTCTAAATTAAAAATACTAAATAAACTGAAATAGGTTTAGATAGACGGATAGATAGACAGACAGACGGATAGATAGACAGACAGATAGATAGATAGATAGATAGATAGATAGATAGATAGATAGATAGATAGATAGATAGATAGATAGATAGATAGATAGATAGATAGATAGATAGATAGATAGATAGATAGATAGATAGATAGATAGAATCAAAAACAAATTATACAAATTATTAGTCAGAGCACATTTTAATATTATTATATTCAATTGTTTTAAGTTTTTTTCTTCACATTCTTCACAAGAGTAGGTTTTTTTTCTTCATATTCATTGAGCAACAGAAATGTTTTCAGCAAACGTACACGTTCAGTTATGCAGAGACTTTAAACCCATAGCCTAATACAATTTGGTGAAAAAATAAATAAAATAAATAGGCCTATCATAACAAAAACGAGGAAATCAATACAGGGAAAATGTCCTCCTTTGTCACTTTTAGTGGCAGTTTGGACATGATTGCTGGCTAATGTCTGAGCTCGGACCTCATGATATATACATATTTGTCATTGTGACTATATTCTGCTATCTGTGTACTTACATCTCCATCTAGTGGTAAACAACAAAATGGCTTATACTGTGAATGTACAGCCAAAGACTGTCCACTAGGTGACGTGATGTAACCACGTATCATTTACATTTACAATGGCTTCGAAAATGACTTTGTGAAAAAAAGTTTAGAATTAGACACTTCTTTCTTTTAAAGTTTGTTTTGCCCGTGCAATAGTGATTACATTGCTTAGTGTCATATGGGTCAGTGCTGTTTGGCCTCCGTCCAGAATGTCTTTAGAAATTCTTTACAATTTCCTTCTTGTTGTCAGCCTCTGGTAAACACACTCACAAATGCATAGGATCCCATACTGGTGGGGTTTTATTCTTTAATGCATTGCTCTGTTTGTCTCATGTTTGAATGCAGTCTGCATTTGAAAGCATGATTGTGCAAGTGCAAAGAATGCTATAGGCCACAGAGTCCGAGGCTCTATCCTGTGAATCTGTGCCATGCAAGCAGAGCCAGAATGGGAGCTTGTAAAAGTGGCTCAATGGAGGAGGGGTGAGCCTAAAATTACAACTGATAGTTTCTTTTTAGGTAAGACACTTATCAAAGCAGTCAGATGTGTATAATGCACATTACACATGCACAAACACACTCTACAGATGTATAAATGGTCTTTTGATAGATGCAATTCTCCTCTGAACCATAATGACACGCATAAAATCTGATTATGTAATTATTCAAGGCTTACATAATTACTTCAAATGTTTACTTTAAAAAAAGGTCTGTGAGTGATGTAAAGTGCATACAGCCGGATTATGGATGGTTTATAATCAGACACATTATGTGTGTGTGAGAGAGCGGGACAGCAAACAGTCACTAAGATGGCAGATGTGACACATGGTTGGATATCTTTTATGTTTCCAAAGAAAAACAGTAAATTAGAAGATTTGATGTTCGTATATGCAAGCTATTTTGCTCAATTTTCCTTTTATAATTTAAATGACTTGTGTGGACAGATATTGGCACTTTAATTTACAATTGTATACTGTATCGACATATACAGAAGCATATCGCATTCATTCAAAGAAAAATAAATCTACTCATATAATAAACATAATAATATTTATTATATTTATAAATAAATAATATAATAAATATTATTATATATTATAAATAATAAATCTACTATAAATCTAAATAATATAAATCCTATATATATAAATCTAATAATAAATCCTATAATAAATCTACTGTTTTTTTCTGAATTAACAAGGTAATTATCTCAGAATTACTAGATCATTTTTCATGGAAAAAAAGGTTTTGCTCTGTTTTTCTGAATTAATGACTTGATTATCTCAAAATTTATGAGTAGCTCATTAATTCATAAAAGCAGAATGAAAAAAAAATTTTCAAGAAAATTATATCTCATAATTTAATTGTTAATTCAAATATATGCACATTGATTTATATTAATTCACAACTAGATGTAATCTTTCAAAAGCTGATTTCCATGATTTCGAGCACATTGAGTAGCATGCAAAGCTGGGTAAAGCTACACAGACAGACAGACAAATAGACAGATAGACAGACAGACAGACAGACAGACAGACAGATAGACAGATAGATAGATAGATAGATAGATAGATAGATAGATAGATAGATAGATAGATAGATAGATAGATAGATAGATAGATAGATAGATAGATAGATAGATAGATTTGACTAAATTAAAAATACTAAATAAACTGAAATAGTTTTAAATGATTAACAAATTAATTTAAGAATCACATTATGATGTAGCCAATAGGTACATGAAAATTGATATCTGAGATTTTTTGAGATCTATTGTTATTAAATTGTTCGTTTTTTAAACATTGGGCTATGTTGATCTTCTAACATAAAATTAAGAGAAATTATTATGACCAATTAAATATCCAATATAGCCTCTATATATATATATATATATATATATATATATATATATATATATATATTAAATCACATTCCATAGTATTATATGAAATGTGTTAAAACTTTATGGTATTATCAGCCTACCATGTCAAAAATCACTGCATAAAGTTGATTTTTTTAAATTTTAATTTTTTTTTTTTTTTGAAAATGAGTACAGCATAAACCCCACTCCTAGGTTACACATTTGAGCATATTACAGAATGTGGTAATAGTGACGTACACCACACACTTAAAGATTTTTCCAGTCAGAGCGAAGTATCGGCTACATTCATCGTATCATTCCCATCAGCATTCAGAACTTGCTTTGTAACGCAGGGCTGGAGTAATGGAGCTCGGCCGCTAGGGAGTGGATGAGTATATTTCTCTGGCTGTTTTTTCCAGCTCGGGAGGGGGAGACAGACAGGAATGAAAGCTTTTCCTCAGAGTTGAGGAGCAGGTTGGGCTTCGGTAGCGAATGAGCGTTAACGGACCGACCGGCGAAGAAGAGGAGTTTGTCGAAAACCGCTTCCATATTTTACAAACAGCCGCACGTATGGAGACGAGGACATGAGGCGGAATATGTGTAGACTTTGCTCGGAGCGAGAAATGAGTCCAGGATACTGATTAGAGTTGACACAAGCCCAGCTCCAGTAGCAACTCTATCCACACTTCACCTCCAACCCCCTCCTTCACTCCTCAACCAGGAAATCATCGAGCTGTGCCGCTTATCCTTCTTCCCACAGATTAAACAAAAACACCAAAACCCTCGGTGGGTTTATCCATGAGGATCTCGTCGCTTACTCTTTGGGTTTTCGCCTCTGGAAGTTCGGCTTTACATCTGAAGGGAGTCTGCACTGTCGTCGAACAATGAGGTAAAGCACGTCAAAGCACATTTGTTGCCCTCGCTTTTGTGTGTACTTAGTTTTGCGCGCTACAGTGTAACGCATATTATGGATAGTGACTGACTGAGGCCGCATGTGGGACTTCGGTCTGTTAGCCTACTCACTTGCTGTCCTGTTACTCGCACCTACTGGAGGTGGGGGGACCGTCACAGCAAGTGTGTCCGTCCTTTCGGAGCGTTTACACACTCCAGCTCGTCCGTTTTTGTGGGGCTTTGACAGCCACATAGTTATTTATTGTATCGAGTTGCTCTATAGCTGCTGAATGGAGCTGAACATTTATTAATAATTTTGCACTGATTTTTTAAGGAGATACTTTGAGTTTTAAATGAGTTTTTCTCCAAATGGGTTCCTTTTCTGTTTTGAGACGGTGATTTTAAACAGTCTGCCAAACGAATAATGTCTTTAATTGTAAAAACAACATTTTGGAATCTAAAGCTATATATTTTAAATAGATTAAATGTGATAGCCTAGGTTAGAGAGGCCTATCCCTTTAAAAAAAAAGTTTGGCAATTTTAGGTTCATTTTTTTTTTTGCCATTAGGCTACAAGCCTTGTATTTAGTACAATTTATTAGAACGAATTTAATGCTGACATTTCAAAAAAATATTTATTTGTCAATAGTCGTTTACTGTACAGACATGGCTACAAACACACGATTGTAAATAGCCTACAGTTTATTTATACATTCATTTTTTAATTAATTACAATTTTCTGATAAAGCAAAGAGAACAGTTATGTTGACACCTAAATAAATCGATTTTCCCTAAACTGAAAGTAGTTTGTAAAATAAGGTGCACCTGCTTTGTGCGCTAGATGTGCACTTTTTACGAATCACACAGTTACACGAACTAGTATCGATAACTGTATCCCCAGGCGGTGAGCACCAAGTTGTTTATTGTGCATGTTGAAAATGCAGCTGTCAACCGGTAAATTGGCCCTTTGTAACACGTAGCCAGTCCTCTTTTGTGAGCCCTCCCTGTTCCTTCCTTCTGTTCTGGGAGTTGGCCGCGGCGCGAATTCAAAAATCCTACTGTGGGGAAGGTTTGGCTCATGAATATTAATTAGGTCAAGGGACATTCACCCAATAGCGAACGTCAAACATCCTACTTAATATTCAAGACTAAACCCCTTTCCATATTTGGGTTTGTAATTTGACTGTCAGGGCAGAACCCGGAACTAACCTACATTTGCGCCATGTACAGAGTACTGAAGCCTGATAATTCCACATCCTGCTTCGGCCTGAGCAGTTTTAGTTATAGAGTTCAAGGGCACTTTTAGTTTAGATTAAGACAAGACACACACGGGTGAAAAACAGACAGAAAAACAATACATTTAAGCCGGAAAACAATACGTTTCCGCCATTTTTTAAAGGAATAAAACGTTTACAATCAAGTGAATTTTATATAAATAAACTTTTCTGTGGAAACCTTCAGAATATGGATAGGAATGAAAGTGTTAAATTTGGTGTATGTAGGCCAAGAGCTGTTGAAGTGGAGATTTCATTTTGGGAAAACAGCCTTTAAATACATTGTGATTGAAATCTACAGATGTAAATAGATAAATTAAAATGAACACTTAAAAGTGTATTTCTTTGATGGTTACTTTTCACTAGTTTGAAACAACACTTTTGAAATGTCCCAAAATCTCAAATTGATGCATAAAAAACATTTTTTTTTTTTTTTTGCGGCCTGCACTGTCTTGCTTTGCTAAACAAAAACACACTACATATTTTTCAGATTTATTAAAAAAAAAAATTCACTACACATTTTTTCACTCAAGCATGACACTGATTTAAAATGTTTAATTTATGATTGTACTGATGCATGGAAGTCTGACCATCTGTACATAGGCCAAATTAGTTAATGGTCTCTATGTCACAAATTAGTTTTAGAATTGTGTAGAATATAGAAAATATTTCTTCATTATACATTTATTTAAAAAAAAAACATTGCTTGGTTTTACATTTTTCTCCCAATTTGGCCTCAGAATTTAGGACTGTACAGCTAGAATATGCTTTATAATAATAGCACACTACATATATTACACAACAAGATATCCAAGTGACACAAGGCAACAGGAAAGAGCTTTCCAGATTCTGTAAAGTGGACAGATACTTCCTACTGTGTTGTGCAACCTTCCAGTTTTGTGTAAAATAGGGAAGCGCCAGCACCAACATGTTTCTCCAACGTCTTGAGAATGTAAAACTCTCACTTTGATATGTAAACAACAACAGCAACCTGCCTGACAGGTTTTCATCAACACAACTCTTAGATCTGTCTCGCACCAAAGAGTGCATTAAATAAGCATATACGCTCTAAAACCTCAGCCATGCATTTCTATGTAAATTTCAGTTCAGCGACGTTATCAGGCAACATGTTGGAGGGTGACATTTCATGCCATGTTGCCATTGTGACACACAGGAAACTTGGCTCAGGGAGGCCTGCTGGGTTCAAGCAAAAGGTGCCGAGTACGCGCACACAACCATGAGTTTAATGTGTCGGGTCTGGTTGCATAATAGATGGAGAGTGGAATGTTGTCACATTTACAAGTTTATTGTCCTGTCATGTTGTGGGACGTCAACATCAGAATGCATTGGAGCGGTTAGCGCCTCATTTTGAATTTTGCCAGGCCACCCAATGTAACAATGGCTTCTCAAACTGACCTTGTTATTTGGGAAGCTCGGTATTGAATTCATGAGAACCCAGGCTAAGTCACTGACCTACAGTCCCTGGGTTAAGATTACAAAGAACAATCAAAGTTCCAGGGTTATTCAAACACTATACATGGTCCTCTTTAGACTATGTTCACATTGCAAGCCTATAGTGCCCACATATGCTAGCCTATAGTGATTGGTTTTGCAAGCCTATAGTACACACCAGCAGGCCTCCCTGAGCCAAGTAGGCTTAAGTTGCAGATATAGAAGTGGCCCAAATCAGAATTGAAAATATAACATTTCATGTAGTTTGTGCTGTTCACACTGTCATGAAAAAAAAAAAACAGATCGGAGTTGGAAGTCTGAAGGTAGCCTTTATAATGTTGAAGTATATAATTTACTGTGGCTCAGAACAGACTCCGAATCTTGAGTGAAATCCCCATGAAATCCGAAATGTTCCCAAATGAAAATGAAATTATGTTCCCAAATTCCATTATTTTTTTTTCCCCAAATGGGGTTAAGGATAGATCCTTTTCTCTTAAAATTGTACATTTTTTTTTACTTGGGGATTATTTTGCATGAATTTGTTCGGTGTAAATTACTATCTGAATGTGAATCATATGAACTTGTAAAATGTGAAATAACAACCTCGGAAACTTTGTCTCATGAGATTGGGTTGGAAAAGCTCTTAGGCCGTGTGTCCACCAAAGCGTTTTTAGCCAGCTGAAAACTCTAGACGCTCTGCTGAAAACGCCTAGCTGGGCGCTTGAGAGCGTTTTGGCAGCACAGCGTTTTTTCCATTGAGACGTTTTGTCGCTATAATGCAGAATATCCGCAGCACAGTTTACTTGTAACTGATTTCGCAGATAATTTGTTTCATACTAAAAAATATTATTCATCCATGTTGTTCGGTTAACTCTGCTGGTTGATGTTGTACAGAAAGAATGTTGTCGGTGTGGTATTAGTCCCGCCCCTCCTCCACTGTGATTGGATGGCTAGGTGAAAAGTGACATTGATGAGCACTGCGTTTTATCCAAAGTTGAACACCTTTCAACTCTCTGCAACCAGTAAAAAACGCCGGGCGCTTCAGCGTGAAAAAAATATTCAGCGCCTCATTACTCGCATGGCGTTTAAAAAACGCGGAACTCCCATTGAAAACTATTGAAAACATACGCGTGGATTCATGTGGATTGTTTTTATATAGTGAGGCCACAGACGCTAAAAATATCAAACATAAAGACGTAGGGGTGTAACGATATTCGAACTGAACCGAAAAACCGCAATA
Source organism: Cyprinella venusta (assembly GCA_038021265.1). NCBI lineage: Eukaryota > Metazoa > Chordata > Actinopteri > Cypriniformes > Leuciscidae > Cyprinella > Cyprinella venusta. The sequence goes on from CM075871.1 coordinate 29,296,391, forward strand.
CAGAACTCACGATCCGAATCGAGATACTCTCTCATTCCGTACCGAACATGCCCCGCCCCCTGCTACCCCGGCCCCGCCCATACAGTACACATCAAACATCGAATTCAGTTTTGTAGCCCAACCACCATTAACACCAAATAACAAGCTGTTTTGTGTATCATTTCACCCCTATAAAGACGTGATTTGTTCACTTTTAGATAAACTATAGTGTGTACTCTACTCTTACAGCTTTATAGAGTGCCGAAGTGATGACGTCACTTTGTAGGACAACTCGCAAGCTAGCGGCGCATGGGTTCCCTCGATCGGAAAGCTATGCATTTTCCCCATAGACTTTTGGAAAATCGCAAAAAATAAGATCTGTGTTTAACAAAAAAGTTGTGACCCTTACACGTTTTGTCTATCAAGATAGTCTTTACAAGTTAATCCAAAATGTATACATTTTGAAGCCTATATAAAGTTAAAAAAAACACATGCAGACACAATTAAGTTTAAAAAAACCACAAGCAGGTTATAACTGGTGTGTTTTCTGTCATAGATCAAAACGTGAAAATATTTAGAGGCTTTGTTCACCACAGACCTTATTTCAGGCGATGTAGCAAAACTTTAGAGCGAGGGAACCGGTAGTGTAAAATGCTAACTCACTTCCGCGTTTTGGCCTACAGAGTGACGCCGTAACTTCGGCACTCTATTGTGGCTGCAGCGTGTCACATGACTAGCTTGACGCATTGCCATGGAAATAAAAAGGTGATGCATTCTAAAATAACAGTCGTCGGGGTGCTCAGGCTACGTTTACGGCACATTTACACTTTTGCATTTTCGTTTTAAAACCCATAACTTTTTCTACTCCAGAGTTTTTGAAGACGGAGGATTTTTGGAAACGCTTCTGTTTGAAAACCTCTGGATTGCGTTTTAGTGTAGACAGAACAAAACGGAGACTTATGAAAACGAAGGCGTGGCTGCCCAGTGCCCACATTCGCTCCCTGATTGGGTCTCCTCTGGATCATTTCATATCCTTCCCTGATTGGTCAACCCCCCATCAAATGATCATTATGCTACCGGAAGATGACTAACAGACCAGCCTCGACGGTGTAAACAATAACATAGAGACGGAACTGCAAGCTTTGCTAACTTTGTTGTTATTTTTAGCAGCCATTGTGCAGTTAAACTCCGCATTTTATAATACTGCAGCTGCCTACATGGCATGCGCATGAGGCAGAGTGCATGATTGATCATGTGATATGCGTTTTCGGTTGTGTAGTGTGGAGGATGGAGATCTTTTCTGAAATGCAGTGGAAACGTCAGTATGGACAAGGATTGTTTTCATTTTAAATTTAAACTAAAACGCCCAGATGGACATTGTCAGTTACAATCTTAGAAACTTATTTGTAACATTAAAAACTTTTTTTTATTCGACTGATTGCTCGACCATTTCAACTGCAGTAGATCTATTTGCGTGACTATCAGTGATGCGGACTGCTTTTAATATATTTACACATTAGAGCATTGTAGAAATATTGAGTAATGTGAAAATATACAGAGGTAGACGGCGCATCCCAAACAAGTCAAACGAGGAAAAACTCGTTAAGGAGTGTAAAAGGAAGTAGAGTGGAGTTGTTATGGCGAGTAGTTGTTATGGCGATAGTCTGTTTTGTCTAAGCAGTGGCACACACATTTTTGAAATTGAAAACAATGTTTTTGCAGTTCTATTTGGTGCCCCTAGTGGAGCTGAAATGGCACTCTTCAACTTCATGTGAGAAGAACACAAACGCACAGGTGGTCCGCAGCTGGCTTTCCACACTTGCTGTGTAATCAGCCCAGTTTGTTCCTGTGTGTATTTCTGTCACAGTCTGTCATCCTGGAAGTGCATGTCTGATTAATGGCAGCGTTGTGATTCACTGCTGTTATCAGACTGATGACTGTGAGGGACTCGCCCAGCATGTCTTTATCTAAATGACTTCCACTCTAGTGCTTCTACAGGCTAAAGCGTTTAGGGTGGCACTGGTGGCTTCGCGCCCCATGCCAGATGCTACAGTGTGGTCCTTCTGCTGCCGGTATTTAATTTCTCATGATCCTGGGTGATTACAGACCACTAGGTATTGAAATGATATAGGAGAACAAAGGGGTCAACTAAAATGGGTTTTTTGATGGCTGAGACAGATTTCTTGAAAATAGACTGATGGCTGATATATAACCATACAACATAAAACATCTACATTCAAATGAGATTTACACAAAATTACTGAAATGATATTGAACACTTGCTCTCAATTATACGTCATTGTTTTGGTCAATGATTTCAGCCCTGTGAAGCCATTTCAACAGAGACTGAAAATAGCTCGTTTGCCGAAATTTTGGTGCGTCACTACTTAAAGGGAGACTCCACTTTTTTTGGAAATAGGCTCATTTACCACTCCCCCAGAGTTAAACAGTTGTGTTTTACCGTTTTCGAATGAATTCAGCCAATTTTCTGATATTTAGAAGAATATCTGTAACCAGACCGTTTCTGGTCTCATTGACTACCATAGTATTTTTTTTTTCCTGCTATGGAAGTCAATGAGACCAGAAAAACTGTCTGGTTACTGATATTCTTCTAAATATCAGAAAATCATCTGAATTCATTCGAAAACGGTAAAACACAACTGTTTAACTCTGGGGGAGTTGTAAAATGAGCCTATTTCCCAAAAAAGTGGAGTATTCCTTTAAGACATAACTGTTAAAGTGAATTCTTGCCAAGATGGACATATTTCAGACATAATTCTGTGTGGATCTGACTGTCCAAGTGCGATACGCTATGAAAGAGAACTAAATTCAGATTGCATGCTCTTTCTGAAAAATCCAATGCAAATACATTCGTTTCAGGTGTGTTAGTCAGAAAATACTTACTTTCTTGAAAGTAATAATCAAGATGTGTACACATTTATTTGTACTTTATTTGTGCATGTATATATTTAAGAAATATGTGCATGTATATATTTTATATATATTTATTCACAATTAATATTATATATTTAAATATAAATATTTGATATATTAATAACACATTTTTCTTAAATATATACATTCATGCGTGGGTATTTATACAAATTAATTATACACACTACACACACATATATTATGTAAACACAAACTTTTATTTTGGATGCGATTAATCGCAATTAATCGTTGCCCATCCCTACTGCAAAGTAAAGTCATATTGTTAATTGTATGGAGGAATCTTCACAGTATTGACTGAATATTATTGAATGGATTGATTAACAGAGCAGAGCAGATGTTTGCCCTAAGTTCACTGGATGGACTTAACGTGTAGCCTGGCTGCTACTTCTTAGCACTATACTCCATCACCAATAGCCGCTTTCCGACCAAGTAGTTACAGGAACTTAGTTATAGGAACTGTCCACTTCTAAACAGTTCTAAGAACTACTCTCCCCCAAACTCGGTTTTGCTGCTTGCGTTCACACTGGCCAAGGGGCCATAGGAACTGGTAGGAGGAGTAACGCAAGCACGGCGATGGTTTTTATAGCGTCATCACTAGACGTAGCGCGGCCACATAAAACAACAATAAACCTGCCTTGCCGGGACCTTAATAACGGAGAACGAACGGCGGCGTTTAAAGATTATGCTTGAGTTCTGTACAGAGAAACACAGAAGACAAAGGCTCCAGCGTAATATGATATTAAGTAATATGATGGAAGAAGATAAAAGAGCAGAGCGCAGGAGGCAAACAAAACGACGGGCAAGTTTAGCTAGCATTAGCAATTAGCTGGTTGAATGCGTTATGTTTGTCTTAATCCTCGTTGTAATGTTTTGCAAAAACACACAGCGTATGGCAAACAGCGCGCTACAAGTTCTGTGTTGACAGTGGGCATGACTTACAAGTTGAACCAATCAACGTAGACCTAGGGAAAGGGAACTAAAAAAGTCCTCACTCTAGACTAGGTACTGAAAGAGTTATAGGAACTACGGTCTGAGGAACTAAAAAATCCCCAATTTAGTCCGGTCGGAACACGGGAAAGAAAGGGTTATGGGAACGTTAGGTTCTAGGAACTGCAAAAGTCCCTCCGGTCGGAAAGCGGCTATTGTGACTTAAAAGAAGGTGCATTTATTGTTTGTTATGAATACCTCAGCAGCACTCAGGATACAAATCGATTAATGCAAATCCTAGATGTTTATAAGAAGTTAAGAACATAGTAAGGAACTGGAGTGCTGGGTAAAAGCAGAACATTAAGATGAGGGCTGAGATAGAAACGTGAAATGACAATTAGAGATGCACCGGTCAACTGGCCATCAATCAGAACCATTTTCGTTGTTGTTGGCTGATTTTGTTCCAGACTTGCACACAAACTGCATTTCCCATTTCCCAAAATATTATTTGTGTGGAAATATTACGAAGTCTGTAAACAGGACGTTAACAGAAGCCAGAGAGAAGACATGCTGAAGATGAACGCAGAGAAAATACTGTACCAGGCACAGCAAGCTCACTGGTTGTAATGTATATAAATAAATATATAATAAAAATAGAAATAATTAATTGGAATGGGTGGGGGTTTATATGAATGTATACCATGGTCTGTCTGAATACTCAAATCTAATTAGTTGGAAGGTGTTCCAAGTCAGTTTAATCACTGTTCTTTATTAATGCGCTACATTATATTGACAGGGATTGAACGGATATTTGATTTAACTGCAAGATAGACAATAGGGATGCATCAAGTTTGAATGGGTGCACTTTTGTTTTTAACAGTTAGAGGGTTAGTTCACCCAAAAATGAAAATTCTGTCAGTATTTACTCACCCTCATGTTGTTCCAACCCCGTAAGACCTTCGTTCATCTTCGGAACACAAATTAAGATATTTAAGATATTAAGATCACTCCTACATACTAGTCCATAGGCTTCTTGAGGGAATGACACTTGCTGGCATCGAAAAGTCATTAAAGACATCGTTAAAATAGTCCAAGTGACTACAGTGGCTCAATTTTAACTTTATCAAATGACGTGAATTCTTTTTGTGCGCAAAAACAAACAAAAATAACGACTTTATTTCAACTATTCACTTCCTTCTCCATGGGCCTGTAGTCAGTTAACGTAGTGTGATTGCGTAAAGCTACGTCACACGTAGGCTCACTGTTGGCCGACGCTGGTCATGTGTGTGATGCGTGTGACGTAAAATAACAGAAGCTTACGCTGTTAAACTAGTAACCTGACTCGCGCAGAGGGAGAAATTAACGAATAGTTGAAATAAAGTCGTTATTTTTGTTGTTGTTTTTTGCGCACAAAAGTGTTCTCGTCGTTTGATAAACTTAAGATTGAGCTCCTGTAGTCACTTGGACTATTTTAACGATGTTTTTAATGACTTTTCGAGGACAGCAAGTCATTCCCTCAGGAAGCCTATGGACTAGTATGCAGGAGTGATCTTAATATCTTAAATATCTTAATTTGTGTTCCGAAGATGAACGAAGGTCTTACGGGGTTGGAACAACGTGAGGGTGAGTAAATACTGACAGAATTTTCATTTTTGGGTGAACTAACCCTTTAAAGTGTCCCTTATCAAATGTAGTTTATATCAGTCTATGGTTGACGGTGAAAAGGAGAGTGCATGTTTAACTGGTAAACTTCGGCTGGTAATAATTGACGGATGAAACACTGACACAGAAATGAGCTATTGTTTAAACTCCTCGCATATCTAAAGATATGGCTTGTGTGGAGAGGTCAGGTTGAGGTCAAATGCTGTATATCTCATTTGGTCTCCATCGACCCTAAGTGGACATCATTGAATGTAAATCCTCGTTGAAGAACATTTTGCAGGAAATAGTCACTGCCAAGCAAAACCATTAAAGGGGATCTTAGGGCAAGCTTAATGACTTGCACGGCAGTGATGTTGAATGCATGATTCTGATTGGCTAACAGACGTTTTGAGGTGTTGAATGCTTCATATTTGTGCTTGTGCATCTGTTGAAAAATAGTTCTCAACTCCATTACAAATTTGGACCACATTACACCACTAAGAGCCAAATTAAGAGCGTTGCATCCTACCATAGAGGAACCAGAAGACATTACTCATTTAAAAAAAATTGCTTTACATTTCTTAGTAGTGAGGTAACACTGCTATTTTAGTAGTAGTTACTAACTAATGGCTTTGCTATTTATAGAGAAACTACTGCCTAAGTCTGTGGAGAGCCTTATGGGGCAGTATGCAGTAATTTTCAATAATTCAATGGATCGTCATTAATTATTCTTCCTTACGTTGAGGACTTGCCTTCATACACCACTTGTGTATCATCATACACAAGTCTTGTGTTATGAGCAAAACCAAAAATGCCTGTTTCATTTCAAGTGTTGTTCGTCATGAAGCACACTTGGTTGCGTAATTACAGCCTTTCTTGCCTCAACATGTCTTGATTCTCTTTGGTATTTTTTATGGTGCTGGCCCATCGTAAATCTTTGGAATTGCAGCCCTTGTTCTTGCCATGAATCACCCAGCCATTGAAAGCTCAAATGCGTATTGATCTGAGCCATTCAAATGGCTTAACATATATGAACAATTTGTGCCTTGAATAAGATGAAGGCAAATCTTGACGTGCAAATCTCAATCACTGTATGTTTGGAAAATTATGAAATGTTTCAATGTATGGCTTATTTACATCAAAGCTGCTTGTAACAACTGAGCTATTTATATTGAGTCCTTTGTAAGGGATCAACAGTCATGTTCTGGAATGGATGTAGAAATGTAATTCCTTTTATTTCATAGAGGAATTGCTTTTTACTATAACATTAACAAAGCCAATTAAGACAGACCTAAATTTAGGGCTGTTTAAAGTTGATATATGCTTCTGTGGAAGCCAAAATTGAATTTATTATAAACGAATATGTCTGATTTTTGGTAAAGAACTACACTACCCGTTATACAAAAGAGAAGGCCAACAGTCATGCAAATAAACTCTCCTCATACTCTCAAACAACTATTTATTTGGTTATAGTTGTATATTTGTATACATATAATCATAAAAATAATACTATTATAATAAAATAACTTGTAATGGTATTTAAAAAAATATATTTTTATCATAATTTCTAATTTGATCATGTAATTTCAGTTCAACGTCTTGTTATTAGGGCTGTCAAAACGATTAATCGCGATTAATCGCATCCAAAATAAAAGTTTGTGTTTACATAATATATGTGGGGGCACTGTGTATAATTATTTTAGATATATAAATACACACACATGCTTGTATATATTTAAGAAATATTTTCATGTATATTCTGTATATGGATTTATATATAATTTATATTATTTCTTAAATATACATGCATGTGTGTGTATTTATATATATAGAAAATAATTATACACAATGCACCCACATATATTATGTAAACACAAACTTTTATTTTGGATGTGATTAATCGCGATTAATCGTTTTGACAGCCCTAATTGTTATAATTAATCTAAGAGCTGTTTGGTTTTGTGCATAGTACTGTTTTTTTTTTTTATCTATATGAAAAAAATACTTCTGTAACTAAGGGATTTCCAAAAGTGGGATGTCACTGTTACGCACTTACACTAACTGTGGAGAACCCGTTTTGGATTTGTGCAATTGTGGAAATCCTTGAAAGGCTTGCGTTAATATAAAAATAATATTACTAAAGTTCTCCAGCTGAGAATCTCACTTCTCTTTCTGGATTCAAATGTAACATGATGTCTCAGAGGTCCTTTGAAATCTATTTAACGCGTTAGATCAGTAGTAGGGGTCGCCCTGCACCCTGTGGCGTGTGTATTTGCTCCGTGTCATTGGCCTCTGTTCTCACAGGATCCTGGCGCTCGGCCAGAGTCACACTGCTTAGCTGGGCCTCTGGCCTCCTTACAGAGGCTCGGTCACGCCCTCGCCAGTTGCTGATTGGTTCATTATCCGGATTTATTGCTTTTGAATGGCTGATGAAACAGCCCTTGGACAAGATTAGGTGCATGCATTGCCACAAGTTGCTTACAGAATCTACTAGATTTATATGCTGGCAAAATCCATCCATTTCATTCTTTCTGAAACCCCTGTGGGTGTTGTTGATTTTAAGTAAAAATAACTATTCTAAATTTGCTGTGTGCTCTGATTTCTCTTTCACAATAATGTACTGATTTCTGATATTCTACTGAAATGATATGGGGTTCATATAATCCCATTTTCATCAGTTAAATTGATTCTTTAGAGTCTAAATGAAAAGTTTGTAATATACTTTTAATAAAAAAAAATATAATTAGTATTTTAAGAACATTAATTTTACCTGGGCAAAAACAGCTCTGTTTTCAGCACATCGTTTCAGTCCATATGCCTTTTAACCCTCTGAGGTGTATTTTGGGTCCTTGAAATGTTCTGACATGCCCTGAAATTTGTGCTTTTTTCAGTTGCTTATAAACATATTAATGGCACAGGTGAAATTACACTATATTTAGCAGAAACAGGGTTACCATAATATGTGAGCAACATGTATGTACATGTTTGTATTTTAGAGAGGATATTGTTTTATGCATCCCTCAAAATATTATTATTTTTCTTAAATACTTAATTTTATTGTACAGTCATATATGAATAACTAGGGCCGTCAAACGATTAATCGCATCCAAAATAAAAGATTGTGTTTACATAATAGATATGGGTGCACTGTGTATAATTATTTTATAAATACACACACACGCTTGTATATATTTAGGAAATTTTTTCATGTATAAACTGTATAATTTATATATAAATATAAATATTTTAGATAAAATAATATATTTTTAAAATAAATAATAATATTAAATAAATAAATAATATTTTTTTCTTAAATATGCATGCGTGTGTGTGTGTGTGTGTATATATATATATATATATATATATATATATATATATATATTATTTAAACACAAACTTTTATTTTGGATGGGTTTTATCGCGATTAATCGTTTGACAGCCCTATGACTGACCACAATAATGCTTCTGATATTGTTTAATATTTTTATTTAGTAATAGTTTTGCATTTACAACAGCTTTTGTCCTAGATGCATTTGTATTTCAAGTAGGGCTGTAACGATACACCAAAGCCACGATTCGGTTCGTATCGCGATTTTTGACCCACGATTCGATTCGTATCGCGATTCCATCACGGGGGCGGGGCTTGGTGTGAAAAATAGATTTTGAGAGGAAAAAATGTACAGGTATTTTTATTAAATAAAATTTGGAAAAAATCTGAACACCAAAAAACAATAATAACTATGCAAATTATTAAACTAAACTAGGCAGTGTAGGCTGCTGCTTTTGGGTTGTTTTCTGTGCTCCAGCTATATATATTTTTTATAAGGCTATACCCTTCTTGTTTTGAACTTCATGCATGTATTGCATGTTAAACCAGTACATAATGTAATGATAACAAGAGTGTTTTATCTTGGTGATGCTGTGTAGCCTACAGAGGCTTTAAACAGCAATGAATGATATCAGCAGAGCGTGTCCTGCGTCTGTCTTTGAAGCCGTGAAAAGGTGGCCGTGCATCATCATTTTAACGTTATAGAAAGTTTCGGTTACAGTGATTACTGAAAATGTCGTTGTTTTTGTCCACATCGTAAACATATTTATATAGCAACAGATACATATAAATTAAATAAATAAATGAATGGCGGTAATAGGGCATATCGTGCTATTGAGCCACTCAACGTTACCACAAGGGAAATTCCATAACCGCGACAGCCTTCGCGAGCGCGCCAAAGAGAAATGCACTTTTCATGCGGATTACATAAGCAGAGAGCGGTCTGTTTTCTTTCGTTTTGAATTGTTCTTTTTAAAAGTATATATTTCAACATATATTTATTTCTCAGGTCTATAAGCTTATAGGGTTGCGATTCATGAGACGAGCTCCAATTCAGGCGCCGGCACCTCAATGTCGTGATTCCTATCTGTAGGCTAGCTATATTTTCTTCTTATTTATTAAATCCAGGCAATTGGTTGATGAAACATTTATTAAAATTGACATACAATTAATAAAAAAACAAAATTCAATTTAAAGTAAGTCTTTGTGCTTTCTATTTGAATTCTCTGACAGTTTAAGTGCCGCTTCAGAGAACTGTCACGACATTGTTTTTTTTTCCTCGAACACGAAAAATAAAAAACAAAATAAATATTTTATGTTCTGGGGAGAGCTAACCCTTCATCCCGTGGGCAGCCTAGTATTTCTTTTGGTTTGTACAGTGTAATTTACAGAATTATAAAAAAAATATAGGCTATATTTTTGCCACCTAAATATTAAAGATGTTTTGTGTCGCGTCCGTGTACGCGTGTGTATTTCCCTCATATTAAATATAAAATGAATGTGAAGACTTATATTTTTCTAATGTCTGGACGTACTTGATTTTATTAAGGGAGTAGCATATGGATATATAAACAGAAGGGTAAATATATTGGTATTAAATGCATTTTCTGAAAATGATTAGTCTGATGGATTTAAGTTTTGGCTAATTTAACCTCAACTAGTTTTGTGGTGTAGGTCTACATATTTTATAATGTTAACTTCAAATAATATAAATAAATAGTAATTTAAAGATGTGGTAGCATTGGATCTGGACGGGAAAGATAACTGGGAGGTGGAAGGGATGTATCGCGATTCTGCCTTCTCACATCGCGATACAGTATCGTGGACCTGAGTATCGCGATTTCGATTTTATATCGTATATCGTTACAGCCCTAATTTCAAGTAGCTTTGCTGGTGGGTTTATTCAAAGATCCTGGAGGCTGTGCCATAGTTTTTCTGGATTTATTCTCTTTTTTTCTGTTTTCTGTTTCTTCATGTAATCACAGACAGACTCAATGGTGAGATCAGATCTCCATGTGGAGCATACTGGCTGTTGTCAGACTCCTTTTGCATACAAAAATCTCACTGGATTATTACAATTAATGTCAAAAATAATGTTTGGAAATGTAAACTGAGATTACCTACTGACACACTACAGCAAAAGATAAATAACTGACTTTTTTTGTGAAATTACTAACATGCCCAAGCCTTTTTCACAGTATTGTATTCTGTATTCACAGTACTTTTAATCGGTTAGCTGGTTATTTGACGCATCAGCATAAATTATTGTGAGAGGAGATTGATATGTTTAACGGGGGAAATTGAATTTAGAAGTTATTGGTGGCATATTTTAGATGTCACGGTTTAATTTTTTTTGTGAAATTCAAATCTAACCCCTCATATTAAGGAAATGTGTTGCTCAGGGAATAGCAAAAAAAACAACAACAAAAAAAAAACGTTAGAGCCGGATTTACATAGAGACATCCAGGAAAGCAAACGACTCTTAATCTACTGAACAGCTGAACATGAAAGCTGATGCCTCATGGTGCCAACAAAGCTCCTGATTGAAACAGTCAAATTTATTCACCGGGGTCTGCTGTGGTTTGTGTTAATATGTTCTTTAACAGCAGGAAGTTGTTGTAGGCCCCGAGTGTTTTTTTTTTACACAAACAATACCCCTTAATCTGTCATGCATTCTGTTTTATCTATCATATTACACTTATTTGTTTTGAAGAACATTTATTTCAGCATTTGAATCCAGACGACACAACACTGATACCCACTTGCACAGGTGGTGATGTTATAACAACCAGCTGTTCCGCAGAGAACAACCGTTTTAAACACACACTCTGTACATTGAGAGAGATAGAGAGAGACGCAGACTGTAATGGAGTTTAATGGACCTGCTGGTAAATGAGTCCGTGATTTAGTCTTTATTAGCATAGATCTCATGTCTCCGAGTGTGTCTAGACAGATGCTAAGAAATTCAATAGCACCATATTATCTCTACAAAAATGTTGATCTGTGTGTGGCATCGCTTCCATCACAAGGCTCCCCTGGATATGGAAACCTAGACATCATATATTTTGAAATTAAAATAGTGATTTCCAAGACTAGACAACTAAAGTAGACCCTTTACTGTTTCGAATGATGTATTACTCTTATCTGATCAACAATTTCGCTGTTATCAGGAAAAAATGCAAGTGACCTCTGCAGGAACACTTATGTTATGTGCCAAATAATTGTGCGCATTAACATTAGAGTGAACGACAATGTAAAGTTGCTAATAGGGCTGGACGATTAATTGAAAAATAATCGAAAACGAAATTCAGAGCCCTGCACTCTTTCATTATAAAAATACATACATATTTACAGTATAAGCCTTGCCAGTGACATATGAGAAGAAAAATAATAATAATCGTTCAGTAATCGTAATCGAAGTAACTTGTTTGATTAATCGCGATTATGATTCTAGCCAAAATCGTCCAGCCCTAGTTGCGAACATTAGGCTCCTACTTGCGTGTTTCAAATGATAAGGCATATTTGAGGTCGATGAATGATAGGTGAATATTTGATTTACTTGCTCGACATACTGTAATTACCACATGGTTCGGCTGTGTTAATGATCATGGACTGTGTGACTTTGCCTCTTCCTGGGTTTTTTTTTTCTGCAACCAACCAATTAATTAACATTTTTCAACTAACCACCTTTTCACCAACAAAGTTTAGTTTAGTTTAGTTTTGACCACTTCTGCCCTGATTTCTTTGAGGGGAGGGGTCTATGTGGGTAAATGTATGGCCTTTTTCTGATCTTTCGATCAAATGGACGAAATAAGCTTGCGCAATTCACAAATGTGGTCGAGCAGTTCAGTCCACACTGAAAGTGTGTGTAAGAGATCAGGAATGCTGAGAGAACATTATGCTTGGTACGTTTTTGTCTTCAAACCAAATTTTGTCTTTTTGTTTAAAACAAAGTCGACAGCCGACAAAGTCTGGCTACCGTGCTTCCCGTAATGATTACGCATTAAGTCAATAGGCAGAGAGTAGGCAGTCTTTTGTGGCTGTTCGCATGCATTTGACCACGCGAGGGCTGCAACAAACGATTATCTTGATTATCGATTAATCTAACGATTATTAGAACGATTAATCAACTAATCGTCGATTATTTTGCCGTCTAATCAGTAAGTTTGGAAAGATTATTCAGCTTTTTCAATTAGTTAAAACATTGAGTTATACATATTCTTACTATAATATACAAAAAGAAAATCAGTTCAGCTTTTGAAATAGTTGTTTTAACGAACTTTGAGCCAACTAAACAGGTCATTCTCTGTAAGTTTTCAGATTTCGGTCCAACTCAAATCACAAATTCTTCTCTAAGCATTGTTTAATAGGACCACTGCTTTTATTAGAACTGAAACAGAAAAGGGTCATTTACTTCAGGACACAAAGAATGGTAAAATATTAATCTGCAAACCATTATTATAAATATAACATTATAATCTTTTTTTAACATGACCATTGAGCTGACAGACATTCTCATTCACCTTTTAATTTACAGTTTGAAAAAGAAAAAGTAACTGCCATGCTATTCTTCCTAACATCTCTTTTTGTATAAGTCTTCATGATTATAGAACAAAATACAGGCGAGTGATAAGACTATAATACCTAATAGTGTTACAATAATAAAAACCCTGACTCCTAAGCTCGATCAAGCTTTATTCTATGCAAAATAAATCAGCACATTACTGTAATTATATTATTATTGATAATATTATTACTAGTAGTATTGCATTCTCTAATAAAGAGATTTTCTTTACCACTAGTTAGTTAGCTCCAGCTGGAGAACACTCAATTCTCACCGGCTCCTCTTTTTGCTGGGATGTTTCTTCTTTGTTTGCGCTCCGTCACAATTCGCGCTGTTTTTTTCTTTTACCGCAATAGCATTTGTAAAGGGCTGCATTACTCTCTAGCGCCATAGCGGTCAAATCATGATATTGCACTACTAAACGACTACTTCACAACAACGATATTTGTCGACAATTTTTTATTGTCGAAGTTGTCGACAAATCGTTTCAGCCCTAATCTACACAACGAAAGCAAGACAATCGAATGGGTTTTCGATTAACCCCCGGAAGTGGTCAAACGAGGACAACTCAAAACGTTTTAGACCTCGTTTACACCTGTATTTAGCACAGTCTACCTGCGATTGGATTGACAAACTATTCTAGGTGTAAACTAAACAAGGTCACATTTGAATGAGAATCATTGTTTAGTCTACAATAAAAGTGTTCTTATTTGAGATTGCTGTTGGGATCCGAGATTAAGTGCGGCAGTCAATTGGACAGCCTGAGATAAATTGGTCTGGTGTCCTGGGTTGGGTTGTCTGGTGCCTGACCCCAGTGTTGGCCGCGGCTCTCGCCGTTCTGTTGCAGATCAGCATGTCCAGACCAGACGATTGATCCCCAACAGATCTCCAGTAATGAATCGCATTTGCTGCGTTATTAACTCCAGGAATTTAATATTACATTTTTCTTTTTGGTTCTTTAACTGAATCCACTTTAATATTAACTACAAGCTCCCCTGGAGTATTACAGATGAGCATGTTAGGACAGCAGGGAGCGTGAAAGGGTGCTCTCCCAGGACAAATATCTGTCAGGGGGGGATATGCACCAACCTGTAAAAGGATTTAAGAGGAAAAACCTACCGCTGTGTTTGATTGGCCAAATATGGCCATGCGGAGTGCCAGCCAGAGACGTGGAGGAGGAGGAATGTGTTTGTTCTGTCACTGCTTCAAAGAGCTTTCGCTGCTTTTTGAGGAAGCAGTGTTTTAAAGGGATAGGCCTCTTATAGTTACAATTGTCATCCCTTCTTATCACTCCACACCTGTATGACTTTCTTCTGTGGAACATAAAATGTATTTTGAATGCCTCTGTTTTCCATACATTGAAAGGGAATAATGTTTGATGTACAAATCAATGTTAATCAAAACTAAGATGATACATCTAATGGTTTAAGATTGAATTTGACGGCTTCAAATGTTAACTTGCAAACTTTTTGCAGGAGATTAGGCTGTTAAGATATCAAAATTAAAAGTAAAATATCAACAAATTAGAAACAAGACAAAAAAAATACTATAAAACAAAGAAACAAATTACCTAAATTGTGCTTTGTTTTCAGATAGGTTTCAGATAAGCACAGAAATTAAATAATCAAATGTAAAACAAAACAGTCCATTGTTTTCATTAAACTGAAGAAGTGATTCAGTCAAGAGCAATGAGTCAGGTTTTTTTAGGGTTAAAAAAGGTTAAAAAGAAGTAAAAATATCTATTTTTAATATCTTATTATATCAAGGATGTCCCACTTCTTATTTGCCCTTTCATAATTGTTTTTTCTCTCTAACATGTCTGTGCTAAGCAGATATATTTACATGCCGCAATAGAAATGATATAGCAAAATCTCTTTCAAATTGCATGTTATGTTTGTCTTTGCCGTTATATATTGTCATGCCACCCAATGTTAGTTTACAAGTCATATTGAACTACTTTCATGGTGCTTGATTTGTTGTTTTGGAGTTTGACAGCACCAGTCCCCATTCACTTTATTATATGGGCAATATACGGTCATAAGGGCATGTTGTTCCAAACCTCAATGGCTTACGTTCTTCTGTAGAACATGAAGATATTTTCAAGAACATTATAGTCCAAACAACATTGGACCCCCCTGAGCTACATTAAATAGACAAAAAAACACTGAAACATTTTTAAAAATATATAGTTTTCTCAGTCATACTGGTTTGGAACGATATGAAACCTAAGTAAATAATGACAGAATTTTCATTTCCTCTTAAGAATTTTTTTGGCATAAATATGACCGGAGATCTTTATCCAAATCTTTATCTTCTTCACAGAGATCTAAATTGTCACAGAGAACCAAAAATGCATGCCTGGAAAAACTATGTAAAACAACCAAATGCCTCTAGTATCTGTGGAAAACTGTTGGTTGGCTTTCTTGGATGAACTGCTTTCTTCAGGCCCTTCCACAAATTTTTTTTATTGGGTCATCTCGGGAATTTGACTTGGCCTTTCCAAAACATGGCATTCTTCTGCTTTAACAACCTACAAAACCCACATTCCCATTATTTCTGAATGCAGTGTTCGCAGTGACTTGTTCCTTGCTATCCTGCCATGGATTTGGATCCTGACTCATCAGGGATTAACCTTAGCCAATGGTTTTTGTTTTTTTTTTCAATGCAAATTTTATTTTCATAAAAATTAAGTTAAAAGACGGTAATAAAATAAAAAAGAAACAAATTTCAAACAACAGGAAAAAATAAATAAATACAATAGAATAAAAAGAGATATTAAATAAACATACAGTATATTCAGATAAGAAATATTACAGAAATTAAATTAAGAAAATGTAAAATAATACTGGATAGTCTTCGTTGGAAAAATCAAATACAGATTAATGCTTACAATTAGTTACAAAAGTTATTCAGTCAAGAGCAGATAGTGATTTTCTATGTCTTGTTCTTTAAAGGGACACTTTACACTCCATTAAAGGGTACATATCGTACTTTTAAATCATTCATTTTTACTTATAAATCATACATTTGTGGTCTATATAAAGCATAACTGCAATGCTTGGGTCTGAATTCCTCATTATTATAGCTCAACAGGCCCCTTTTCTACCCCTTTTCTGATGTGCTTCTGTGAGCAACCTGATTTGAAGCGTCTCCTTTAAATAAAAAGGAGTTGCGTCTTTCCCCGCCCGCTCTCCAGGTCGCTGAGTTCACGGTCGGTTCAACTCCCCGCGTTCAGCCATTATTGTAGTTTGATAAGAGATATACGATTACTATAGTTTTAAAGAACATTTTTATTCACACGTTAACAAAATGTCAACAACGGAAGACTTGTCCATCAAGCGTTACATATTCGAGCCAGAGCAAGCGATTTGAAAAAGACGACGACAAACCTGTAGAACAACGTCTTCATATGGATGCAGTGGTATGTAAGTTAACTATGTTGTGTTATTAGTGAAAGTCGACTATTTCTCTTGTTAAAACAAGCACTCTGACAAGATAAATGACTGCGGTCTGATCTTACCACTAAAAATCTGTATTGATAATAATATGATAACTTACGTTTAGAACGCGTCAGCAAACACAGCAGCTAAATGATAGAAGGAATTTACCCCTCATTCAGACGAAGTCGATCGGCAAACCATTCTTTATACTGGCGGAGGTTGTTGAAGTGGGAATCCTTGAAGTGCTTCAGGTCACTACACCCAACAACCGAACATTTTGACTAGCCCTCCCGTAACTTCTGCATCATTGAGCTTGGACTACAAAATCGGAGCGAGAAATAATAATGGCGGATTGCTCGAAGTGTTGGACCGGTAGTCGATGTCCTTATTTGGCAGTTCCGCTGCAAATCCTGTGACGTTATTGTTCAAAAAACGTCATAGAAAACAGGAAAATCCGAACAGGTTGAAAAATATGACCAAAACAGAATATAAAGATATAAACGAAGCACCTGAAGAGAATGATTTAATCTTTTCTGTACTTATAAACACTCCAAATATACAACAAAATGCATTTAAGGGCTTAAAAAGTGGATTTTGCATGATATGTCCACTTTAAGCTTTCCATTGTTAGAAACACAGTTATACTATTGAATGGTCGTGCAACAGTCTCTCATTTTCCCCTGAGATGAGAGAAATCTGCTATTTACCTTTTTCACTTCCTCCTACAATGACGCAAAAATCGACATTTTATGTCATTGTAGGAGGAAGTGTAAGAGGGGAGGATTTCTGTAAAGACTACAAGCACTAGATTTCACCCTTTCACACCCACCCATAGGGGGTTGGGCCTAATACGCTAACAGACCTATCGCAGATCAGTGGCAGTGCGTTTGATTTCACTGGCAGAAACTTTTTGAAAATATGGACGAAGGTACTGAATGCGCAGATGGATGCATTATGGAGGATTGGGATTACACAGTGTGTCAGCCATCTTTTTTGGAAGCTAAGCTAGCAGGCTTTTGTTCTGTGGAGAAAGCCGAGAAGTAACTGTAGGGGTTACCGTCCTCTTTTTCTTGGACATGTCTGGCCGTCGATGTCCGGGATTCAGCTTTTACTTTCTACAGTCGCCATTCATTGTTTACATGCAGAGCTTTTGTTTCAATCTAACTGAATTCATTGTGACTGGTGAATCTGAATGTAGTGTTTACATGAACGCTAAACAAGTGATCGGTTGATGTGCGTTTTAACATTGCTAATAAAATTCCCGCTCCTCCGTGAGAGATACGAGACCGGTAACTTACGTCTCACAGCAGTCGCTCATCGGTAATCCCGCCACCGGCCTCGCAGCGTTCTCCCGCGGCACTCACTCGTCCTGGGGTGCGTTTCCCGAAAGCATCGTTAGCCAACTATGGTCGCAATTTCCATTGAACTCTATTGTTAACGACGGAACTTGCGACCATAGTTGGCTAACGATGCTTTCGGGAAACGCACCCCTGCTCGCCACAGTAAACATGATGATTGGCGACCGTAGAACGCAAAAGCCAAATTCCGGACATTTTGGACGAGCTCAAAACACATTTTCGGGAAGACTCATCATGGAGTCTCACTAGCAGCCTAGACTTGTTGTTTAGGCTACCTACTGCGCTTTACCGGTAGGCGTGGCCTCCTAGGGCAGCGAAGCAAGTGCATTCTGGGAGTTGTTGTCTTTCATCCACATAAGCTAAAAATAAGCTGCTTCCGAAATCGAATACTTCCCTACTATATAGTATGCGAAAAACAGTACGCGAGCAGAGTAGTATGTCCGAAATCATAGAATTCGAAAAACAGTAGGCGAAAAGCACCCGGATGACCTACTACTTCCGGCGGGATTCTGAAGTGCGCATACGATGGACACTTTACTATCCCATGATGCCACGGGAGAGGAGTTGTTGTCGTTATATTTGAAAATGGCGGAAACCGGAGACGCGGCTGTAACGTTAGGATATAAACACAGACACGCATGCGTACTCTTTTGATTCATTCATGTTTATTTATCGATGGTAATATCACAAGCAAATAAATGGCTTTTTCCTTGCCAAAAATCAACATCTGTCATTGTTCATAGGGTGTGTTTTATGAGGTAAAATTTATTAGGTAAATAAATGTCATTTGAGAAATTCGTGAAAAAGGCGTGATGTGCGAGCAGCTGACCGACGCCTCCTCTTGATTGTCGACTCGGACAACATAAAAACGCAGATGAAAACAGAAAGCAGAACTAAAATCAATGCGAAGTTGGTGCAGTCACTGGAATAGACTCTTTAAATTTTCGCACCGTTATGACCAGCGTATGTCACGCGACAACAACATGGCGCATGTAGTACGTCCGGACTCATTCATACTGCCCGTATTCATACTATATAGAACGTACTTTTTTAACGGTCGCAAAGTACTATTTAAATATAGTACCTACTCACATAGTATGCGATTTCGGACGCAGCCATACATTTTCTGGCTTTTCTCAGTTTAGAAAGCTCCAAATTCAAAAATAATTTCACATTTCTAAAGTAAACAACACTAAACACAGGTGTAAAACAGGGTCAAAAAGTGTTTGAGCTTGTCCACTTTGATTGCTTTTCGATGCTCATGTGGTTGAATGGGGTCAAACAGCCACAAAAGACTGCCTTCTCTCCGCCTACTGACCTGATACGTAATCTTTGTAGGACAATAAACGAGCATTTCAAACTTTGCTGTAAATACACAGATTATGGTTGAAATTGCAGCTGCTTGCTTTATCCTTTTCATTTGCGCGTGGTCCAGTTAACATGGATTCGTTCAGCCAATAATATGTGTGTGTAGTACTCACACTTCTGCAAAAGTGATGTAGAATTGGAGAAAAACAAGAGGGGTGTGTCTTGATGAAATCTGAACAGAAGTGGTCACAGTAGATGCATAAAAAACTCATCTAAATACCAGATGGAAACAGGGCAACAGAAATTCGGCATGGTGAGCACCAGACTTATGGTAATAAAGACCAAGGATGATTCTTTTAGTACACCAGGGCTACTAAACTCCCATTAATTAAAACCCAATTCCTCTATCTTTTCTGTCGTTAAACAACAGTAAAGCCTAATGTAGCCTATACTTCAGCCGCCCCCTGCGTAAAGCCCAGTTTTGTGTCCAGGTGGTGCGCGTACAACAGCACATGTGCGAGTGACTTGAGCACTTGAAAACAAAGTCCACTAGACAGTGCGCACGCGCCGAACGTGTCTTTCCGAGCACACTTTGAAAGACTTGCGAGCTCAACTGTGTGCAAGACGGAGCATAAGGATATACAAAATGAAGTATACTCGGGCCTTCAATGAGCGATTCGAACAATGGCATTTTTATTTAAGGCATGGAAATGCCACTTAGAATTGTGCTTGGGTTGTTTTGCCTTTCTGCTGTTAAGGTAACATTTCTTGCCTGATTCAGTACTGCTTGCAGAGAAAAACTTTAAAAGCTGTAGCCTGCAGCACTTCAAACAACAAGCTGAGACTTTGTGAGAGAAAAAGAGAGACATTAGAGCAAAGCAAGTATAGCTCTTTAGCTTTGCCTCATCTCAGTCTTTGACAGGCATCACAGACTTTCAAGTCCTTTAAAGTTCAGTTTTGAATGACCAATTCATCTGTATTGTCATTATTAAAATTGTCAGAACCAAAATAAATGAATTAAAAACCAAAGATATTACGCATGGTGCTATCTAACAAAAAATATTTTTGTTTCGCAAGTTCCAGATATGTGTCGTTTTTAGTGTCATATATATTCTGACATCAAAAAGCTCCATGTTACTGCCTTTTTTTTTCTTTTTTTTACCTTGTTTCTTTGGATGTACCATGCAATTCCTTTAGAAATACCTTATCATTCTGATATGATGGTGTTGGTTGTCTTGGTCAACACAATTCTTCCAGTAATGGGCTTGAACCAGTGACCTTAGAAAGGACAAGCATCCAAAAATGAGTACTTGGAAAAGACAGCAGTGGTCGATCATGAAAAGAGTCTTTTCTTTCAACTCCAAAATATTTCTACCAATTAGAGCCCAACCGATACAAATATTTTTTTGTTTTAAAATCCGATATATCTGACGATTTTTTTTTTTTTTATTATTTCAGAAACGTGCAACAAAACATTAACAGATTTCCCTAACACTAGTTATTTGTAGTTATTTATGAGTTTTAACTAAAATAATATGATAATGCATTTTAAAAAGAAACATGTTTCTTTTAGTGTCACAATAGAACAGACTGATGATAGTGGCATTAGCTAGCTTTGGGGTTAGCTAATCTATGATGAGCCATAATTTAGCAATGGTTAAGCAATTTAGCAATATTTTCAATATAACAAACCAAGGAGAGATGATACGTCTCATTGCTATAACTGTCACGCGCTATTAAAGAAATACTTCAGACACATTGTCAAAAGTTAAATGGACAGTCAGTCAACTACACTGTAACAACGTAACATAATTATTACTAGCTAATTCCGCTTCACTCTCGGCTTATTTAACAGCAGCAAAACTGGACATGATAGTCTCAAATTTTGTCATGCTTATTTGCAACATGACATCATGACTTTTGCGTATACATACACGCCACTTTCGAGTCAAGTGGCGTGTTATGTCTACGCATTTTGAGCTATCCGCGTATATGCGTGTATGTCTACGCCATTAACGTTCGCGTCATTCAGCGTGTCTGTACACGCCGTCAAATGTCCAGTCATAAATGCCATTAACCCCACTGCCAAGTCCCTGTAAAGTCAAAATTAAGTATGTGTTCTGAGTTTGTCACACCACAGAAAAATGTGTTATTAGCCACCCAGCCGAATTTAAATGATAAAAAAGCCGGCAAGTACATAAAATAAGCTATCAAAATCTTGAAAAAATGAGCAGTTATCTCTGTTCTCAAACACTGGGGGCGTGTCCGCTGGCTGTGATGAAACCACGCCCACTAGCGGGAAAGCTGTCGACGGTGATATTAGCTGATACCGCTTTCGCGACGGGAGGATGAAAGCTGAGGCGGGAGATAGTCGTTTCGGCCGCGTTCACCAGTAACAGAGGATTATCAGTGAATCCCAGTTGTCTCTGAGGAAAGTTAGAAACTATCCTGTGTAAAATGATCACTACAGAGGTGGGTGTTGGCGGTGATCCTCAGCTCTTCATCAAGGTTGGCTCTCTAAAAACCTCTTCTTGATGTGATCGTTTTTAAGGGAATTTAAATGAAGATACCGATCTGTTTTGTACATGATCGCATCCAGGTAGTAGCCCATGCATGTCCGTGTCGAAGGCATAGCTAGCTAGAAAACTGTAGGCTCAGCTGTAGTAACTAATTGTACTGACAGTCACTCGCGATTGAGCGGTGAATGCGAATGTGTTCGGGGAGTGTTATGGGGAGAGATCAGACTCTGTGCGTCATCAAATAGGGGGGTGTCCACGAGCTCTTGGGCTCAAGTGCGTCGTCGAGCCCTGTTTTAGCCCCGCCCAAACAATCCGTAAAATTGCAATGGTGAAAAACTGTTTAACGGTCTAACTCCACATTTCAGTACTTCACAGTTCACAGACTTTGTAATATGTTTTAGCAATACATATGTAACATTTATAATGTGTTAAGAACTTTTTTGTAGAATTGACTTTACAGGGACTTTAAGCAATATAGTTAATGATTTTAAAATTCTTATTTGTCCATTCATTTCCCTGAAGACTTTGCCAGTAGGTCATTTCCACGCCTCCTCCTATGTATCATCAAAAGCTGTAAATTCTCTTTATACCATTCTATAATTGTTTGACCAAAGGATGTCTTTAGTGTGAGCATTTATTGAAATTTACTTAAACTCTCACACAGAGTTAAAACATTGTAAGCAAGACTTGACAGCCGATCTAAACAGCTATAAAGCATGACACACTCTGCTGAAAGAAAGACCCTTAAAAATCCCACAGGTCCATTGAGTTCACATTCTTTTCTTCTTTTGTCCAAACACCCATCTGCCAGTCTGCGTGTTTTATCCTCAGTGAGTCGCTTGTAATTACACTGTGACCATTTAGCCCTTAACTTCTGCCTTTGTGTCACTGGTGAGCTGGAGAACCAGGTGAGTGGAGGGGAACAGAACATATTTGAGGTGTTAAAGGAGGGAGGGAGAAAGAGTTTGAGGGCTTGACTCTACTTGTTAGTGTTCAAGGGCAGCTGTCTGCACAGCCTTATACAGACATTTCTTCAGCCGTGCTCAGCAGTTTCCTGTTAACTCCTTCATCACTTGGAAACTGTGGCAATTGTTTGTGCCACGTTGGAGTAGTGTAGTTTTAAAGTTGTCACGGCCTGGAATGTGGTTTCAATCGCTGATATCGATATCTAGAGAGCAACAGTCTCAAATTTTGCACAAAGGATATTGCTGAAAACACAACTAAAACAACATGGCCAGTTAATCTTTCTGGATGATAAAGAGGTTTGATATTGAATTGTTACTATCTTTGCCGATGGATTTGCTTAGATTCATCTTGTTTCTGAAACAAAGTCCAGTTTGTCTTGAAGTCATTTACCCAATAAAACTCGGGATGAACAATGTGTTGCTGCCATAAATAAATAAATAAATAAATATATATATATATATATATATTATTTTTATATATGTATATATATATATATAAGTGCCTTGATTCGTTTAGTCACTGTCGTGAACACTTGATGAGCAGTTTGCATATACATCTGTTAATGAAGGCAATTGTTTACATACTGTGTGTGTGTCTTCCTCATCATTAATAATTTACTGTACACTGTTTCGTTCCTAGTTCTAGCTCAGCCTTCCCATATTAAAAATGTATGTATTTCCCATAATAGGCAGTCTGAGCCAAGTTCATCCTGATCTCCCTCTTTCACTCATCCTCTTTATCTCCTCTGTGATTTCTTTTATCCCTTCTTTCCTTCCATCTGGTTAACCAAAGCTCCATCCTCCAATAGTAATCAACATCTGGGCTCGAAGTGTGTGTATGTGTGTGTGTTTGCATACATGCACTTGGCAGAACATATAGTCAGTCCTTATTCGGCATTTCTTGGAGAAGGAAGTGGGCCGTGGCCTCAGTGTGACGTCACAGGAAGAGGAGATTATATCACGGTTTGGAGGAAATGAGGAGAGAGAGAATGGTGAAGATATGTTTTTTTGTTTTTTGTTTTTTACAACGGCTTCACATTTTTGTGTTTCTACTTTTAAATGCCTGTTATGGATAGATTCCATTTTGTTACACTTGTCCCAGATCCCAGACCTTTAATGTATTATAATATGAACACATAGTGAAATATTTGAAGCATTTCAAATTGTGTGAAAATTTGACCCCCCCCCCCCCCCCCCCCAAATTATATTATTATATCATAATAATTATTATTATTAAGGCAATAAATGTCATTCAGTTGTGCCCATGATAAACTTTGCATCCAATAGTATCAAAATATTATTAATGTCTTTGATATATTTGTCAAAGAAATGGGAAAAATCAAATAACTTTTTATTTTTTGGCGAGCTGTAATATTTTCAAATAACTTGGTGTTAGAATATTATATTATTTTGTATACTTGGGTTACTTAAACTGTACAGAGGGGACATGAAGTGCATTTAAAAAACGTTTTGTAATGTTCTTCGAGGTCCACTTATAATGCAAGCAAGATTTTTACATCACAAACCCTCTCTTTAAAACCCTCTCATTTGACTCTTTAAAACACTTTGTTCTGATAGGCGTGCCACATTCAAGACTTGGAAATAAACGCCCACTGCTGTGATAAGGTATCAGTTTTGCATGTTAATACATTTCTGAAACCTTCCAATGCTGAAAAATGGCAGGCATACATGTTTGAGCCAGAGTCTGATCCTATACCTCAAATACTAAGGATACTCCAATCTACAACAGTTTGCTAATTAATCGTCATTTGTATTTATTCCTCCTGTATTTGTGAGGTAATTGTTACATTGTAATAGTGTTTAAACAAAGATGCTACAGAAAGGTGTTTGTCTCAAAACATAGTTAAACTCAAAACTTATTTGTATAAGTACTTGGAGTAACTAAAGGTTTAGTTTAAATGATAACTTGTTTCATGTAAACAAATTAGGAATAAATGTATCATTGTTTGTCGTACTTATTCATAATTTTTAGTAAAGAGTAGATATCAAACCACCTGTAACAGACAAAACAGTAGTGACTTGTGGTGGTAAAAACACTGTTACTCACACTTGTGTGTTGCAACACTGTCAGATCCAATATAGTTATCACTTCATCATCTTTTTCATCATATTTTCTGTCTCTGAAAAGCCTGTGTTGAACTGTCAAAAGTCTTACTGACGTGATCTGAAAGTTTGCTAAAAATAATCACAAGGTAGGGAATGTAAAACTTGCCACTGAATAATGTCTTCACTGTAAAAAAATATTTTTTAACTTAAAAAATTAAGTAACCTGGTTGCCTTAATTTTAAGTTCATGGAACTGGAAAAAGTTAGTTAATACAACAAAGGAGATTGATTTAATCATTAGAAACTCAAAATAATAAGTAGGGCTGTGAAACGATTAATCACGATTAATCGCATCCAAAATAAAAGTTTGTTTTTATATAATATATGAGTGTGTAGTCTGTATAATTATTTTGTATATATAAAAACACACACATGCATATATATTTTTAAAGAATATGCATGTATATACTTTATATATATTTATACAAAATTAATATTTTACATAAATTTAAATATTCAATATATTAACACATTTTTCTTAAATATATACATGCATATGTGTGTATTTATATATACAAAATAATTATACACACTACACACACACATATATAATGTAAACAAAAACTTTTATTTTGGATTCGATTAATCGTGATTAATCGCTTCACAGCCCTAATAATAAGTTATCTTAACTAAATAAATTACTTAAGTTGATTTGACAAAAGAAAAATGTTGTGATAACAAATCTTAAAAATATTTTTTACAGTGTTGTAATCATTAGAGGAATGTTTATTGTTTTGTTGCTCAAGTAGTCCTGTGTTTGTTTCTCTCATACTAGATGGTATATACTCTCATACTCGTATTGATCTTCTGCAAAGTCGGTTTTTCGTCTCACAACTAACCCTTTAATAAGCATGGAGGAATGTGAACATGGATCCAGTGCAGCGGCAGCAGCATTTGAGTTTGAAAATGAACCGCCTGTTTGTGTCCGATTTATTTCTCTAGAGACATTATAAACAGTCCTGGAACAAATGTGCCGCATACCACATGCGCATACTACGAGTAAGATTATGTCAGTATGACATCACAACCTTGCCTGATCCTTGTCCTTATTTGTATATATTTGTGACGGACAAGTCCAGCTGTGTTTTTCCATCTGCAGTCAGCGGATTTCTTAATGTATTCATTCAGCCAAAAGTGTCATTTTTGTTCTCATCCTGATGTCGTTCCGAATCACTAATTCAGTGCTGAACGTGAAGGGGTTTTTTTCTACTGGCCCAGATTTTTACTTTCCCTGTCAAAATATTTTTCCTTGTTTTTGTCCCATGTTACCTGGTATTTTGATTTATAAAGTAATGTGACAAAATATCATAATTCTCAATACCATTTTTTTCATTCCACAGCAAAAAAAAAACTAACCTAACTACTTATAGTGTTTCAAACATTATGAAAGACACACTATCAGAAATAAAATAAAGTGCAAACAAACAAATTACAAAATAAACACAATAGAACAAATAGATGAATGAAACGGAGCTTTTAAGGTTTTCAGGTGAGTCTAACAGTATTCAATTTTAGTATTTCTTACCTGAATACTTTAGTAATCAAATGCAAAATAGCAATGCAAAGTCTTCACTTTATAAACTAAATATGGATTAATTTTTATTAAAGCTACAGAAGCTATTCAGTCAATCACAAAAAGCCGTCTAGAGATCCCGATTGAGTTCTTTATTTATTTATTTATTTTGTGCTTGAATTGTTTTAAAGTGCACCCATTGTTTTCCCCCCAATATTATCTTTCATGTAGTGTGTAATAAAGCTGTTTGTGAATGTAAAAGGTTTGCAATGTTTTAAAGATGAACGTGCATAATGTTGTCTCCTTAAAGAAAGAATCAATTGTGTGAAAAACTACCAAAAGGAGTCGTTAGCAATTCCAGTTTCACTTCCTGTTGTCTACGTAACAATAGGGGCTTTCACATGGGGTAGTTATCGGAACTCTGTT
Source organism: Cyprinella venusta (assembly GCA_038021265.1). Lineage (NCBI taxonomy): Eukaryota > Metazoa > Chordata > Actinopteri > Cypriniformes > Leuciscidae > Cyprinella > Cyprinella venusta. Next base: position 29,323,440 of record CM075871.1, read on the forward strand.
AACTAGCCACGCCGATCTCCTGAGAACTAAATGTCCCCATAGGACCATTCTCCTGGTTGCATTTACATTGCCAATAGTCTCTCAGACGTGACGTAATCCGGTCGATAGCGATGTCATTTAAGCACAGCATTTAACAACTCTGTAGCGTAAAGATTGAGAAATGTCTGGACTTTGCCATCGGTCCATCTATCGTTGTTTTTCATTTAAATGGAATTAGTTCATGGAGTTTTGATAAATTGTGGGTGCTGGTGTTTCATATGGGATGTGTTTGGTCAATCAACACACACTTATGTCACTGGTAGCTCCTATTGTGCTGGGTCAGACCCTATTCTGAAATGGGAGCTAATTTATTCCCTCTAAAAGACGTTCCTACAACTAAAATCATTCCCAGTTCCTGCAGTATGGCAAAAAACTATGAAAACTTGGTAACGCTTCCTTTTACAGTCCAGTTACCCATGTAAATACTATGTACTTATTTTAGTAACTACAATTACTGGGTAATAACTAGAACTAACCCTGAACCTACCCCAAAACCTACCCCTGTTCCATGTACTTACCTTATATTAGCCAGTACTTTCTAGGTAAGTACACTGTAAGTACTGTACTGTAAAATAAAGTGTTACCGAAAACTTTTGTGTGAAAGCCCCTAACGTAACAAATTTTCTTAATGCACATCTATGGTCTTCATTGGCTGACCATGGACAACGTCTACTTCGACCCACATTCATACACTGTACTTGTTGCTGAGGCTTGGATTTGAAATTTGGTTTGTGTTGTTGACATATTGAGAAGATGCTGTTCAGTTGAATTAAATTCTTCAAAAAACTTCAAAAGTATGATCGAGGAGTCGCACTGGAATTGATACGTAAAACCCGACACCATTGGTTCATACTCTGTATCAATTTAGTTGTAATTTAGTTGTAGGAATGGGCATTTTTGGCCCCGTCCACACTACTGCGTTTTCGTTTAAAAACGGAGAATTAAAACGAATACGATCTCCGTCCACACCAGCGTTTTATCTGCGTATTAGAAATGATCTCCGTCCACATTAAAACGACTGAAAACCCGGATCACGTGACCATTCACCAACACTGGGCATACACGGTGTAAACAGTGGTTGGCAAATCAGGGAAGGATACGTCACGACTAATAACACCCAATCATAGAGCCGAGCATCAGCCTCTGCGTCAGCGTTTCTGAAGTCCTCCGTTTTGTGTCGTCTGCACCAAAACGCCCTCCGGAGATTCAAAACGCAAAATGGAGCTGCTGCGTTTCTAAACTTCTTCGTTTTAGGTCTTCGTTTTTCCCGTTTTAGTCTGGACGGGAGGTGCAAACGTAGCAACAGGTCTCCATTTTTAAACGAAAACGCAGTAGTGTGGACGGGGCCTCAGACAAGCACTGTAAGTGGTAGACCAATCACTACAGACTGGGCTGCCTGACCAATCAGAGCAGAGTAGGCTCTCAGAAAGTAGGTGTTTAACCCTCAGGTGCTCTTCGTTTCGGAGTCACACTTGTTATCTTCCCGGTCAAAAGTGACCGGACACCTAAAAATTAAATTTCCTCCATCCCAGTAAAACCAATGAAATTTATTTTTGTTTTATAATATTTATTCTTTGTAATTTAGTATTTTCAGACAATTTGATTGAGTTTATTAATATTTATGCAATATTTATGGTCTATTTTGCCATGGAAAAATATAGATATTTTTCTATATATATATATATATATATATATATATATATATATATTTTTTTTTTTTTTTTTTTTTTTCCCCAAAAAATTATTAATGCAGTATTTTAGTTTAATATAGAGTCTAGGCCTTCAGAAAAAAATATTTTTTGAAGAAAATTAGCACCATCTGGTTACAGTATAGAGAAAAAGCGTAGAATCATGGTGTAACCACTAGATAGCATGTACAGTTCTCCATGGAGAAGCATGTGAATTCCCCAGATGTTTATGAACACTTTTTTTGGTGGATTTGAATATATAGTTGAAACAATCTCAAAAATGATTTTTTTATTAAAAAAATGTAAATAAATAAATATAAATTGTGATTTTTTTTGTGTTTTTTTTTTTTTTGTCATTTTCCCATTCATTTCCTATGGGGGTCATTTTTGACCAAAGACCACAAGTGTGACTATTTTTTTAAGACCACTTAGCATGCTCAGATCATGACCTCAATTTTTTTCTGCATTCACATACATAATGCCATAAAAGTCACCAAGTTTCAAAACATTTCGATGAAGCTGTGATTTTTAGAAATTCAAAACAGAAAACTTTTTCGGTCAGAAACGACTGAAGAGCACCTGAGGGTTAAAGTGACTGAAGCATAGACAGTAAAAAAAAAAGATTCATACAAGACGTTTTCAGACTCTTTGAGGAATGATGTGATGTGAAATGTTTAATATGAGAAAATTAAAGTGATTTTAAACCTTAGATGCATGTAAACCTTTTATAGGAGACCTACAAAACAAAATTAGGAACCTATAAAATGGGCACTTTAATATCGTTTGAATGCATAAATTGTAAAACTTAAACTTATTTGCAAAAGAAATGCAGTACTGGCCCATTCGAGACACTGACAATTCTGTCACCTGTCCAGACCGTCTTTTACAGTGACTCCGGGCCATCAGGCGGTCCTTATTGTCGAGCCCTGGAATTTCAATTTGAATTGTTCCTTCACGAACAGGCTCTGTTTGTGCATGCATGTAATGTGTGAGAATGTGATACGCGGTCAGTTTGAAGTTTCCAGAACCTGCTTTCTCTCCTGAGCAGGGGAATGTTGAGCTCTTCCTTTCTTTGTCTGCCCCCATTGTTGGTACTTGCTGGGCTTGTTTCGATCAGACAGACTTCTCCTCCTACCTCACACATTTCTAACCACACTTGTCTCTTTGTTCATTATGCTTCGGTTGCTCTTCCCCCTCTGTTTGTCATCCTTTTCCCAGTGTCCAACCCCTGTTTTCTGTTTCACTTTCTCACAGTTTGAAAAGCAGTTTTATTGATCTAAAAGGAGACGCTGTAAATGTTGTTAATGTCATATCTCTCTCTCTCTCTTTCTTGACAGTGAGTCAAGTATCTGTCAGGCACGGGCCACTGTGATGATCTACGATGATGGCAATAAGAAGTGGGTCCCAGCAGGCACGGGCCCCCAGGCTTTCAGCAGGGTCCAAATCTATCACAATCCAAGCAATAACGCCTTCAGAGTGGTGGGACGCAAAATGCAGACCGACCAGCAGGTAAACAAACTACAGTCAGACAGATGTAGCTTGTAGTTGTGGAAAAACAAACCATTTTTCATACTGAAGGTAGGTGACACATTCAGGGTAACTGGAAATAAAATCATTCTGAATTTTGCCTCAAGCAAACACTTTAAAATAGTTTTCAAGAGCTGACTTCAATATTTTTTTTTTCCATGGTTAAAGACCAGCAGCACATGGTGCAGTCTAATACTGTGTTGTTAAAGGGATAGTTCACCCAAAATTTTTCAAATTTTCTGACGCTCATGTGTTTCCAGAGCTGTATTTTTTTCCTACAGAACACAAGAAAGAAATTTACCAGGAGGTCTGTTCTGTGTACATACTGGTATGTTGAGCATAAAAGATTAGCAAAAAAAAACTATACAAATATGATAAAGGTGCTCCATAAAGGAATAGGGATGCACCGATACCAGTACTCGGGTGTCGGCCCGATACTGTGTTCATGTAAAACCACCCCAATACATCCCAGCCGATTCCACTTTAAGAGGCCGTTCTCATATCTCACATCTAAAAACGCGTGGAAAGCGCGGGCCGTACTGCTTTCTCCTTCTTTCCACAAGCACTTGCGCTCCCGTGGCGTCTGTCGTTGCTATGCAACCATGAACATAGGCGCGTCTGTAACAACGGCCTCTAATTGCAACGAGACATTAGCCTAACCTCTCGTCAGTTGAGCAGGTAGTCGTAGGAGGAGTAATGAGATATTTTAAAGGGTTAGTTCACCCAAAAATGAAAATTCTGTCAGTATTTACTCACCCTCACGTTGTTCAAAACCTCTATGTGTTTATTTGTTCTGCTGTACACACAGGAAAATATTTGGAAGAATGTTTTAATCAAACAGATCTCATTCCCCATTGACCACCATAGGAAAAAAATACATACTATGGTAGTCAATGGGGAATGAGATCTGTTTGATTAAAACATTCTTCCAAATATCGTCCTTTGTGTTCAGCAGAACAAATAAACACATAGAGGTTTTGAACAACGTGAGGGTGAGTAAATACTGACAGAATTTTCATTTTTGGGTGAAATAACCCTTTAAGATAAGCGATGATGATAAAAGTAGAGCAGACTGCAAACTATACTCTGCTAAATAGTCAAGAGGAGTGGTCACGGGTGAGAAATAGCCCCCTTAGGACAAGCAATTTGATTATACAAGTTGTATATTTAGTCAGAAAGTAAAAAACATCTGATGAAAATAAAACATTGTTAGAAGAACTATATGGTATTATTAGGTACTCGTATCAATACTTGGTATCGGCAAGTACCCAAATGTAAGTACTTGTACTGGGTCTGAAAAAGTGGTATTGGTGCACCCTAATAAAGGGTTATTTCCCATTATACTTTTTATTCGAATATTATCCTACCTTTCATATGTGTAATAAAACTGTTTGTTAATATAAAAGGTCTGCAAAGCTTTAAAGATCAGAATCCCTTCTTTTGGATAGTTTCAATGTTGTTTGGTCGTCTGGTAAAATACCATCTTGGAAAGAAGCAACAGTAATTCCTATACCTAAATCAGGAAAATATCATAGTAATCCAAATAACACCAATTGCTCTTACCAGTAGCCTTTGTAAAACCATGGGAAGGATGGCAAATCATGTCTGGATTGTCTGGATACTGGTATTAAAGAAACAAATAAGTGACTTCCTGTGTTTTGTTTTTAGACGTGGAAGAGTACTTTGGATGAACTGATTAGATTAAAATCATACATCCGAGATGGTTTTTTATTAGAAAAGAACATATTGTCGCTATTATCTGGAAAAAGCATATGAAACAACTTGGATGTATGGCATTTTGAAATATCTGTATCAAATGGGGTTTAGAGGATGGTTGCCCATCTTCATCTCCAACTTTTTGGCTAGTAGATATTGTAGAGTCCAAATAGGAAACACTTTATCAAATTTATCCAAACAAGAACTTGGAGTTCCTCAGGGAAGCATACTCTCGGTCATTCTTTTCAGTATTAAAATGAATGGCATTATTAATATCGTTGGATCCAATATGTTCTGCACCTTATATTTGGATGATCTTTGCATCTGTTACTGAGGGAAAAATTAATTGAAAGACAATTACAGTTATGTATTTACAGAATTAATCAGTGGTCAATAGAAAATGCATGCATACAGATATATATATATATATTAGGGCTGTCAGTTAAACGTGTTTTTAACGGCGTTAATGCAACCCCATTTTAACGGCGTCAATTTTTTTTATCGCGTGATTAACAGTAAAACAAAACCGTAAATAAAACAGGCTTGCCACACACTCGTTTGGGCTTGTGAGCCGGCCAACGTTACGTTTTGAGTGGATGACGAGCGCGAGATGCCGAAATGGATGGCAATAAGATTGTGAATGGAAAGTTTACTTTTAAAAAGTTGACAAATGGTTCCATTGACACGACCAAAGTAATCTGTGTGTTTTGTCGTTGTGAACTGAGCTATCATCATCGCAGCAGGTTCAGTCTGAAATACCGCTTGATGATGGCCAAGCACACACACACACACACACACACACAGCTGATGCGAATTCTCCGCCCCCTCGTCAATATCAGGACCTCGACAGTATTTCTTTCACCCTTTTATTGATGGACAGTTACATTGTGTGAGATTATTTGCTCCAAGTGAGAATTTTTTTTGTGAATTTGAACACAGTATGTGTTGTTGTCAATAAAAACATTTGCACAAAGCAAGCCGATCCACTTTACCATGTTGATAAGAGCATTAAAATGAGAAAAAAAATAATGGGACAAAAAGAAATCAAGAGACATTTAGAATGGATAAAAATGTGCGATTAATTGCGATTAAATATTATAATAAATAAATAAATAAATATATTTAAATATTATATATTTAAATTTAAATATATATAAATAAATATATACTGATCAAACACGTTTTTTTCTTTTTTGAAAGAAAACAATGTTATTAGTAGTATGCTAAAAATGATTATAATAATTTATACTGATAATTCAGCTTTGCCATCACTGGAATATGTTATTTTTAAATAGATATTTTTTACTTTATTTTTCACCAAATAAATTTAGTTTTTGATTATGTTGCCATATAATTTTCATTAAAAACTGACTTAAAACTTAAGCGTCCCATTTGAATATAGTGCACAAATCAAATGGGCTTTTTGTTTTGTCATTTTTGAAGCTTAACATCCTTAGCATCCATCCACTTTCAACAAATAGAAAAAAAGCAGCCCGGACATTCTACTAAACATCTGTCACCTGATGAGCAAAATGTAATTTTTGAGTGAAATATTTCTCTAAAATGACAGAATGGAAATAATTTCTCTATTTCCCAATTTTAGAGTCCATCCATCACCTGTATCCCTCTATCTTGAGTTCTCTCTTCCCTCTCCCAGCCCTGTCGCCCTCTACACGCACAGACACGAATGCTCTCCAGAGATGACTACTAAAGTAGATGTTGTTTCCTGTAAGATAGCCAAACCATTTCCTGTGCCAGGCAGTTAGGCCCTCCTCCCCCATTCTCATGTCTCTACCTCTCCACAGTCCATCTGTCTGATTCCTCAAACTCATTTTTCTTTGTCTGAATGACTCAGTGACTTTTATCTCTTTCCGTCACTGTTCTCAGAAGTGTCTGCTTTCTTAGTTGGTTTATGTGTATTTTGATGATCTGTGTAGATGGCACGTTGAGGTTTTTGGACATTTTTGTCTTTTCTTCTCTTCCCTTTCTCTCCACCGCTCTGCTTTGTGGAATTCATGATTGTAATACAAACAGAGAAACTAAGTGTCAGCACATTCACTAAAGACGAACACACACACACACACACAGGTTTCCATGTTTTATGAGGACTCCAGGTCCTATTTACAGGTCTCTATTCCTAACCATAAACCTACCCACCACACAACTTTCTACATTTTTACATTTCCAAAAGACATCATTTAGCATGATTCACAAGCTGATTTCTTCATGGGGACCAAACAATATCTCCACCACAAGGTCAAAGACTTCTGGTATTACTATTCTTGGTATTCTTATTCTAATTTGTATAACATAGGGAATCCCTGAAACACACACATTCACAAACACATACGCAAAAACGCACACAAACACACATTCATGTGCTCTGCAGCGGTAGAGCCCCCTCGTGGACAGTCTATTAAACAAGTATATGTTCTTGCTGGAATATACAAATAAGTTTACAAATCTGTACTACTTTGAGTAGGAGCAAATCATTTGGTGCATTTTTGGTGCATTTAAATATATGTGAATCTAGATCTTGTTTAAAACGTGGACATGTAGTCTTTGCATTTATGCTATCCATTCTTGGATTCGTTAAAAAGTTTAAACAATCGCAAAAAATCATATTTTTTAATATTTACTGAAATAAAAGCACCCAAAATGTAGATAATTTAGGAGATTATTTATGGTGGCAGATGAGTGAATTCTTTATAAGGAAAGTGAATTTAGAGATAAATATTATTTCATATGGTTTAATGTATCTTTGCCATAGGCCTACAGTCATGGCAGTCCGTTTTTGCAATTGCATTTCTCAATCTTTTTTTAGGGGTTGTTCACATTTGCATATGTTCAATAAAAAAAAATTTGATGCGTAAATCAAATGCGTATGGCCGTCTTTCAGTAGTTAGTTATTTTACTTATTTTACTTTATAAATATTTTCAAGATTTGTTATCAGAACATTTTTTCTTTTGTCAAATCAACTTAAATAATTTATTTAGTTCAGATAACTTATTATTTTGAGTTTCTGATGATTAAATGAATCTCCTTCATTGTATTAACTCACTTTTTCCATTTCAATCAACTTAAAATTTTAAGGCAACCAGATTACTTAATTTTTTTAAGTTAAACTAACAATATTTTTTTACAGTGTAATGGATGGATGGACAAAATCAGGACCGCTATTTGCTACCATTATAAAGCTTGGAAGAGCCAGGACTTTTTTTAACATAACTCCAAATGTATTTTGTCTGAAAGAAGAAAGTCATGAGGCAAAAATCATGAGGCAATTTTCAATTTTGGGTGAAATATCCCTTTAACTCAGTACAAGTGCATCACCTTGCCAACAAAAAGGAGCCCTACAAAAGTAAACAAAAAAAATCATTCAAAAATGTAAAATATGTTCATCGTACATGAAGTTTATTTAAGTAATAGTCTATATAGATTGCCGAAGTTATGATGTCACTTTGTAGGACAACTTGGAAGTTAGCAGAGCATGGTTTTCCCTCGATTGAAAAGCTTTGCATTTTCCCCATAGACTTTTGGAAAATCGCAAAAAATAAGATCTGTGTTTAACAAAGATTTGTGACCCTTACATGTTTTGTCTATCAAGATAATCTTTACAAGGTAATCCAAAATGTATACATTTTGAAGCCTATATAAAGTTTAAAAACCACAAGCAGACACAATTAAGTTTAAAAAACCACAAGCAGGTTATAGGAGTGTTTTATGTCATAGATCAAAACGTGAAAATATTTAGAGGTTTTGTTGACCACAGACCTTATTTCAGGCGATTTAGCAAAAACCCATTCAAAAATCCCATAGGAATCGGAAGTGCTAAAATGCTAACTCACTTGGCCTACAAAGTGATGTCATAACTTCGGCACCCTATTGCACTTAAAAATAATTTAATTTTAAAATGTTTGTCACATTGATTATGCACCAATAATTAACTTCTCCAATTAAAAGATACATTTGTTTAATACTTGTGTGCATATATGGTTTAATGTACATTTGTGTCTTTTCTTGTACAGGTTGTGATGAATTGTCCAATTGTAAAGGGATTAAAATATAATCAGGCCACGCCAAACTTCCACCAATGGCGGGACGCTCGGCAGGTGTGGGGACTGAATTTTGGCAGCAAGGAAGATGCAGCGCTGTTCGCCAATGGCATGATGCACGCGCTCGAGATCCTCAACTCCATCCCTGATGGAGGTAATGTATCCTCACATTTACACCCCATTGTGACAGGGCGTATCTGTTCAACACAACTGACAACTGCATTGTCATTAGGTTTCTCCACACGGCCCGTGTCCAACGGACCATCACTAGAAGAGCTGGAACAACAGAAAAGGTACAAACTTATTTTTTTGGTGTGTGTGTGTGTGTAACAAAGAATTTGACAGGTTTTATTTTACAAGTATTTTATTAAAGCTACACTGTGTGATTTTTACCTCGATCTAGTGGTGAAAATATATATGACCATCCAGTGAATACTAGTTTCTGTTCCTCTCAATTCCGATTTCGTTTTAACTCCTACGGTGGCCAATGTTGTCCAAGATTAAAATGGCTTCCAGTTCGACCTTGTCCATGAGTGTTAGCTCAAACGTAAACGCGAAAGGCGAAGCTTGAATTAACGGGTATGTCCCTCTTTGGTTAATGTACTTTCAAGATGGAGGGGCAACCTGGCGACCGACATTACCCGTATGTATTTTCAATGGCATATTATACACTCACGAGATTACTTTATTACTTGAACGAAGTAAATATACATTAATGAGCACATATATTTTTGAAAGAACTAAGTGTTTTTAGCTAAGAATAAACTAAAAGAGTTACACAGTGTAGCTTTAAGTGATTTTTGTTCGCTGTTTCCTTGGTCAATCTTTTACCTCATTTACACACACACACACACACACTCACTCTCAAGGGATTTACTAGTATTATCCTTCAAGACTTTAGCCCCTTTGAGCCCCTGATGGGGCAAAAGTCATGGTCAGGCCTTCTGACACTTAAATCCTCTTCTTCTTTCTGGATACTACAGGGTAAAAAAATGAAACATTTGTGTCTTTTTAAACTTAAAATCTGGTTGGTACACTTAATATTCTGCAATATTATTTACATATTATTATTTACGCTATTGGATGAGACCAGAGCTGTTTTCTAGATGAACTGAACTGAATTATTCCATTATTGGTGAACTTTACATTGTTATTAAAGGGGTCATGAACTGGATTATTTTATTATTTTATAATGTTTCCTGGGGTGCCCTTATAATGTTAGTATGGTTTTTACATCAAAAATTGTCATAATTTTGAAATAAAAGGCATTTTTCCAAGCCTGATTTGAATGAGGCGTGTCTGCTGTGAGACTTCAGTGTAAACGCCCACTGCTGTGATTGGCTGACATGTTTGCATATGAAATAGCTAGCATTGTGGAACTCTCTTGAATACTTTTACTATGTTTTTACTATTACAGCTACCGAGATTAACGAATCGTGAGAAGTTAAGTATTTAGATCTATTCCATCACATGTCGATCTTATTGCAATTTCTGAACTCTCACGACTGCTTTCACCAAATAACAATGCAAACATGATGTAAATACAGTAAGAGCTTTATTGTGCAGTGTAACCGCGTCATTTATTTCATAACAGGTTTTTGCAAGTGTCCAGATAAACTCGCGTTGTGTGATAGACAGCTTGGGCGATTGGAAAGGGATCATTCTTTGATCGCTTTCTGTATATATTTTAATCATCCTACTAAGAGAAACGATGTGAAGTTGATCTTTTAGTCTCTCCATTTACTGAGGCATAAACAGTATTGAACGATTTTTTGGAAAGTTTGTGGCAGTCCACATTGACATCACCCTATGTTATATGAGAATTGTACAGCGAATGATTTTTAAAGCGATTTTATAGTGGTAATAATGTTTTAAATGAACAAGAACATTTAAGAGACAATATCCCTGCCAGCAGAGGAAAACTCTGTAATTCCAGAACATCTCTCTCTCTCTCTCTCTCATATCTCTCTCTCTCTCTTTGTCTGTCTGTTGTTATGGTTACCTTGATAAAGACTTTACATGGAGCCTGTTGACTCATGTCTTGACTTGACTGAAATGTTTTGAATGGCTCTCGGAGAGGCTTGACTTAACATGAAACTTGGCATTGCAGTCTTTTAAATGCCTCAAAGAATATGTATGTTTAAGCGTGCATATATATATATGTGTGTGTGTGTGTGTGTGTGTGTGTATACGCTACCGGTCAAAAGTTTTAGATTGGTAAGATTTTTTTGTTTTTAAAAGAAGTCTCTTCTGCTCACCAAGGCTGCAATTATTTGATAAAAAATATAAAAAAACGGTAATATTGTGAAATATTATTACAATTTAAAACAGCGGTTTTCTATGTGAATATATATTGAAGTGTAATTTATTCCTGTGATCAAAGCTGAATTTACAGCATCATTATGCCAGTCTTCAGTGTCACATGATTCTACAGAAATTATTATAATATGATGCTCAAGAAACATTTATGATTATTATCCATGTTGAAAACAGTTTTTTTACATTTTTATTTCAGGATTCTTTGATGAATAGAAAGTCCAAAAGAACAGTATTGATCTGAAATGGAAAGCTTTTGTAACATTAATCACTACCATTCAAAAGTTTGGGGTCAGTAAGAATTTATTTTTTTTATTTTTGGGGGAAATAAATTAGAAAATACTTTTATTCATCAAGGATGAGTTAAATTGATCAAAAGTTACAGTAAAGACATTTATAATGTTAGAAAAGATTATATTTTAAATTAATGCTGCTCTTTTGAATTTTCTATTCGTCATAGAATTTTGGGGGGAAAATGGTACATGACTGTTTTAAACATTGAAAATAATAATTTATGTTTTTTGAGCATAAAATCAGCATATTAGAATGATTTCTGAAGGATCATGTGACACTGAAAACGGATGTGTAATCAGCAACAGTAATGATGTTGAAAATTCAGCTTTCAAATTACATTTTAAAATAAATTAAAATAGAAAACAGTCATTTTAAATTGTCACAATATTTCACAATATTACTGTTTGTCATTTTTTTTTCATCAAATAAAGCAGCCTTGGTGAGCAGAAGAGACTTCATTTAAAAACATAAAAAATCTTACCGATCTAAAACTTTTGACCGGTAGTGTTATATGTATATATGTTTTATATATACAGGCTTCCTGTGTAAACCCACCAAATAATTGCATCCCACCGATGTCAAATGAAGATGTATTTTCACCCTATGCTTTTTCTAAAAGCATGTTATAGGTTTTATTGTGAATAGTTATTTGTGTAGATGTTTTATTTAAAACAAATCTTACATTTTAATCTAAATGTCATAACTGGATCTTTTGGATGAAAATTGACAGAAGTCTCTTGTGACGTATGTATGTTTTATCCAGTCATTTAGTCCGCCTAACCCCTGACCCTGAAAGATCTTGGTCATCTCAACATCCAATCAACAATTTTTCAATTGCAAGGAACCAAGTCACCGCCCAATATTTTTTCTTTTTTTATAATCCGTTACATTTGGATGTACTTAATGTGGATGATTCACCTATATTTCTGTTTCGATTCAATTGGAAGAATGTATTCATAATATTATTTCTTTTTTTTTCTTTTTCTTTTGAATTTATTGTAATTTGACATTTTTCATGATTTAATTATTCGCTCATTGACACACAAATGTCATTTAAAATCCAAATGCCAAAATAATTACAATGCCTTCTTCATGTCTGTTTTTCCCCTGCAGATTGGAGCAGCAGAGGTTGGAACAGCTAGAGAGGGAGAGACAGGAAAGAGAAAGACAAGAGAGAGAACGACAGGAAAGAGAAAGACTAGAAAGAGAAAGACAAGAAAGAGAACGACTGGAAAGAGAACGGCAAGCAGCTCCAGGTCAGTAGAAAGTGTTTCACCTCAACGGACAAACTCTGTGTATAGATTACTGCTGTCTTCTGAGTCGAGTTAACCCTATACTTTATGATAGAAAAAATTTTTCCCTGTTGAATGCATAGTGGTGTGTCATGGAGGCCTGAACGATTAATTGCATTTGCGATATGATGAAACACGATTTTGTAATCGCGAAAGCTGCGATTACGCTGGTCACGTGACACGCGAGAGAAAAGCGGTCCGCAAGATCAAGCATCAACTTGGCATGCTACGCATACACGTCTGGCATACAGAAAAGAACAGTTTATTTTTAATGATAATGTGTTATTTATTCTGTCCCCAACAATTCTGGATCGATTCAGAGACTTTCAGAATCGAGTCTGAGCTTAGTTTTTAAACACAGATTCGTGATGACGCTGCAACCGTGTTCTGCTTGCTTCTATTTTCTCGCTCTCTCTCTCGGTACAGTACAGTACAATAAACAGTAAAATTCCCGATTTATTATTATAGTTTTTTTTTATTTAATATTTTTTAAAATAATAATAATAAAAATATATGTATATACAGTGTATATATATATATATATATATATTAATTTTATCATTTTAAATTATAAAACATATATGTATTATACATGTAAGACATGTTCAATATACATATATATATATATATACACATATTACAACAAAATATTTTTCAAACCAATAGGGGTGTTGAAATCAATCGTTTCTGCGATGCAGAAATAGACGATTCTATAGTCGCGTAGTGTAAAATGGCAGAGGGAGGTGAAACACAAAAGAGAGTAATAAAAAATGCACACACTATTTTTGCATTTACAGCGTGTGTGTGTGTGTGTGTGTGTGTGAGAGAGAGAGAGAGAGAGAGAGGACGTTATTGTAACTTAAGTACACCACACAAGTACACAGTTTCATGTGTTTTTAGAGCCAGACCGATATATCGGCCGACCGATATTATCGGCCGATATTAGGCATTTTCCAAACTATCGGTATCGGCAGTTATAATGGGCGATAAATGAATATTTCAAAAACAAAATAAAAACGGACGAAACACGCTTGAGCCATGTCATGAGTGTTGGAGTTGTATAGCTTGTCCACCAGAGGGCACTCTAAACCGTTCCTGTTGGCAACACTCGTTGAGTTGGTCACGATACATACATTGCTTGAATAACAATTAAAAGAACATCCCCATCAGTTCTCTTAACTCATATAAGCATGACAAAATTTGTGACTATCATGTCCAGTTTAAAATAAATAAATAAAATATCGGCCGATATATCAGAATATCGGATTTTAAAACCCCAAAATATCTGGGTATCGGCCTTCAAAATCCTTTATAGGTCGGCCTCTAGTTTTTAGTGTTTACTAGTATTTATTAGCTCTAAATGCTCCTGTCCTCTGCTGTGTTCAGACTTAAGTTGTGTACTTTTATGGAGCAGATAAAATAAAAAGAAGTTCATATATCTGACTGCTTGTATTCATTGACGAAAATGTAGCCTTGTGCAGTTGTATACTGCAGATGTTGACTTGATAATCGTAATCAAATTGAATCATAAGACCAGTGACGATTTACACCCCTACAAAACAGCCCTCTCTACCTCTATTTCTGAGCTTATACATGTTTAATTAATATTTAATTTTGTGTGTGTATGTAAATCATGTGCTGTTGTTCTACTGTAGTCATTCCTCCTCCACCACCACTGGCCCCTGGAGGCCCTCCGGCTCCCCCTGGACCCCCACCTCCCCCTGGGCCCCCTCCGTCTGGACCTCCCCCACCACCTGGGCCTCCCCCCATGGGAGGAGGAGGAGCTCCACCTCCACCTGCTCCTCCTCTGCCCTCTTCTGGAGGAGGTGGAGGTGGGGAAGGAGGAGCAGGTGGCGGGGGTCTCGCTGCTGCTCTGGCAGCTGCCAAACTGCGCAAAGTGGCCAAGGTGAGACAGTGAGTGATATGAGAATAACAATGAGAGAATTTCCAGAGGTTGAAATAATGTTTCACTTCCTTGTAACATTGTTTATGGCCTTGATGGAGTCACCCGAAAATGAAATTATTTCAGAGGACGAACAGGTTATCACATTTTAAAGATACTTTTTTTGTTTTGGAATAACGTGCCCTTGTGATTCATGCATGCACAGTTGAAAGAACAGGAATGTTTATTAAGTAGAAGTATAAAATAGAGAAACAGAGAATAAATTACTGGCAAATCTAAAACGTGTGTACTAAAACTTAAGGTTTACAAAAATTATTTAGACAGTAGAAATAGGGGTAGAAGCTGACAACCAACATGCACCAACGCTACATTTTTCTAAATGTCAATCATTTGTTACCAAACAAGCATTCATTACTTCAATGAGCTCATTGTTTCTTCCTTAAAGCTACACTGTGTAACTTTTTTAGTTTATTCTTAGCTAAAAAAACATAGTTCTTTCAAAAATATATGTGCTCATTAATGTATATTTACTTCGTTCAAGTAATAAAGTATTCTCGTGAGTGTATAATATGCCATTGAAAATACATACGGGTAAGGGGTTCTAATGTCGGTCGCCATGTTGCCCCTCCATCTTGAAAGTACATTAGCCAAAGAGGGACATACAAGCTTCGCCTTTCGCGTTTACGTTTGAGTTAACACTCATGGACGAGGTCGAACTGGAAGCCATGTTAATCTTGGACTACATTGGCCACCGTAGGAGTTAAAACGAAATCGGAATCGAGAGGAACAGAAACTAATATTCACTGGATGGTCATATATCTTTACATCGCTAGATGGGGGTAAAAATCACACAGTGTAGCTTTAAACTATTACATTAATACATTTTTCGCAAACTGGGATTTGGTATATGTACATTTCTGAAATACATAAATTAGACCGTTACCTCTGAAAACCTTTTTGTAAAGCTGCTTTGAAACCATGTGTATTGTGAAAAGAACTATACAAATAAATGTCAATTGAATTGAACCAATCGCATACAAAGCCAGATGTGAAATAAGAGCATAAATGCTCGTTCATACCAAGAATGGTAACTTTTGCGATAACTATAAAGTTTTAATAATTGTTCTAATTGAGTGAGAATAGGGAAGTTCACACCACAACTATAACAATTATGACAATGTTGGATTCACTTTCAGATCGTTTTTTTTCCAGCTGATGAACGAAAAAAAAAACATTGACAGCCAATCAGAATCCACTCCACTTTGTTAAAGCGGCAGATGACGTAACCGCAGCGCACTCTCATAATAAATAGAACTTTATGGGTGTGTCAGTGTGGATGCCAATATGATTATCTTCATAGTTATCGTTCTTGGTGTGAACAGGCCTTAATGTTCCCCCTGGTGGAACTTTATGAAGACAGTGAAATGATTAATAATAAAAAAGACATCCATTCACAAAGATGAAATCACAAAAAATGTACATGTCATTCAGTTTATTCAGTAGTTTAAATGTCGAAACTGAACTCTATATAACATTTTGCGGTTACACTTTAATTTAAAGGAGTAATTAAATTTTAAGAAAAATTTTGCTGATAATTGGCTCACCCCCATGTCATCAAAGATGTCCATGTCTTTCTCTCTTCAGTCGAAAAGAAATTAAGGTTTTTGATGAAAACATTCCAGCATTTTTCTCCATATAATGGACTTCAATGGGAACCAAACGGTTCAAGGTCCAAAAGACACTTTCAGTACAAACTGCAAACTGTTCAAAGGGCTTTAAACGATTTCAGACGATGAATAAGGGTCTTATCAAGAGAAACGATCGCTCATTTAAAAAAAAAATTATAAAGTTTAAGTTTTATAAGCACAAATGCTCGCCTTGCTCTGTTCTGTGATGCACGTTTGTGACTCTCCTGTTCGAACTCGTTCATCAAAATGAACAAATCTTTTTCCGAGTCAATTCATTCTTTTTGTTGGTTGAATGAACCAAATGACTCGGAAAAAGATTTGTTCATTTTGATGAATGAGTTCGAACAGGAGAGTCACGAACGCTCTTCACAGAACAGATCAAGGCGACCATTTGAGCTTACAAAACTTAAACTTTGTAATTTATTTATTAAATGACCGATCATTTCACTTGATAAGACCCTTATTCATCGTCTGGTGTCGTTTAAAGCCCTTTGAACAGATTGCAGTTTGTATTGAAAGTGTCTTTTGGACCTTGAACTGTTTGGTACCCATTGAAGTCCATTATATGGAGAAAAATCCTGGAATGTTTTCATCAGAAACCTTAATTTCTTTTCGACTGAAGAAAGAATGACATGGACATCTTGGGTGACATGGGGGTGAGTAAATTATCAGCAAAAGTTTTTCCAAAAGTGAACGACTCCTTTAAGGTGTCATTGTTAGTGTAATTCTATATTTAAGTACTGAATAATATTAATTAACTATGGTAGGATTAGGGTTTGGTTGAGGGTTAGTTGCATGTAATTATGGCTGATTTACTGTTCTTACTATGGTAAGTACATGTAACATACATAACAAGGACACTGTAAAGTAAAGTGTTACCCATTTTGCACACGTATTCATGGCTGTCTGCTGTTATTGACTCGGTGCTTCCCCCTGCAGGATGAGGCTGCTGCTGCTGCTGGAGGAGGCAGTGCTGCGGTCAGTGTGGCGGCAGCTCCTAAAGCAGACAGCAGCCGCAGCAGTGTAACTCTGCCCAGCGGAGGAGGAGGAGGAGGAGGAGGTCTGATGGGAGAGATGAGCGCAATTCTAGCACGACGGTCAGTAAAAAAAAATTATTCGAATAAAGCATACGCTAAATGTGAATGATAACAAACGTAACATTGTCTCAGTTTTAAGGAGTTTGAAGGAATTTTTCACATTTTTTTACAGCCTAATGATGATGTGATGCACGAGTAGCAGACTCTGTGCGGTTAATTAAATTTAAGTTTCGATTTTAATTTGGGCCTCCAACGATTATGACATGATAATTGAGAGAAAACGATTATTCAGCCACATTCCGTTCTTTTGCTTTAAAGCAGCGCACTTTTTCCCCACCTTAACGTCCGAATCAGTCAAATCATGTAATCTGACTGTCATGAACCTTATTTACAAACAAAATATACTTGATGCGTATCTTACATAATTTTTTTCACGATAGCAATATTCAAGTTCATATAAGACTTTGGTAGGGCTGGGTAATAAATATCGATTTCTTGATATTAATCGATTCTCATTTTTACAAAACCGAATCGATTAGTCATCCTGTTTCATTTGAATGAATGGAACATTGTATCACGGCTGTGCGCATCCCAAAAAATCGCAATAATCTTTGTCCTTTGTTACTATTGATATGAAACAAAGTCTCAGTTTTCAAATTACGTCCATTTTCTGTGGCGTGAGATCGCTCTGGCTCAGCTCGAGAAGCAGCAGCGCTGATCTCTCTTCCGGCTTAATAATACCAGTTACAGCGCGAAATAATCATGAATGAGCATCTGAAAGTGTGTTAAAAGATAGAGTACAACTTATCGAAATCCATATCATGTCACGTTGATTCGCTCAATCAGCGTTTCAACCGTGGAAAGACGTCAGTTAAACAGCTTGTAATCAATGTCATGTATCGTCATATTTACCTCAGAAAACCCATAAACTCGTTAGTCAGCTTGAAAAAATAACTCTAGAGGGGAGCATTTTGCTAAATATATACACCATATTACATATACATTACAATCTTATTGTTCTTCAATATTTAATGCATATTTGAATAAATCTGGCAAGTTTTTATGACAGCCACCATTTAAATGTTTATATTTCATGTAATCTTATTATAAAAATAAATAAAAGTGTAATTTAAGTGTTTGTATAGCTACAAAACAGTTAATTATGACCTTCATATTAGGCTAATGAAGCTAGTAGGCTACAACTAGACTCCCATAGATTACAGCATTAGGTAAGAGATCTGATTTCCTTGAGAAAATTTGCCATTTATTGTAAATGATATCCAAAATAATCGATATTCAATCGGAATCGAAATCGAATTGAATTGGAAGCTTGTGAATCGAAATCGTATCGAATTGTGAAATTTGTGTCAACACCCACCCCTAGACTTTGGTCATATCGCCCATTTCTAATCGTGTTAGATAATCATCGTTACCATACAAAGTTGAACAATATAATCGTGAGGATACTATAAAATAATATAACAATATAATCAATTTAAAAAAAGTGCAGGAACTGAGCTGTCACTTTACAATATTTTCTGACATGGAAAGATATCAAACTCTGCTGATCTACCATGAGATGAAACAGGGGCCAACTTGGATCAAATGCATTTTGATAACCAAACACAATATTGTTTCATTGTCATTGAGTTTCTGTCAGAGTTGTACGATAGTACAACGCTGTTTGTGGATATATGTCGCAAAACAGAATCCTACCTGTCGCAAAACGATCAATCCAAATTGAATATTTCATGGTAAATATGTTGAAGAATTGGCTGTTGTGTCAAAAGGTCAACCAGTGAGTCTTTCATTCAACCAGCTCATTAGAGTCATTTGAACTGCTGCACTCTTCACGCTTTGTGTTTGACGTACTAAAAAAGAAGCAGACTGATTTACTCTGCACTGTTTGCATTGTACGTTTCACTACATAGATTCGGTAGAAGTGTGATTCTGCATGTTCAAGAACCCAAAGATATTTGATTCTGGTATTTTCTATTTATTTAAAGCTACACTGTGTGATTTTTACCCCCATCTAGTGGTGAAAAGGTATATGACCATCCAATAAAATATTAGTTTCTGTTCCTCTCAATTCCGATTTCGTTTTAACTCCTAATGTAGTCCAAGATTAACATGGCTTCCAGTTCGATCTCGTCCATGAGTGTTAACTCAAACGTAAACGCGAAAGGCGAAGCTTGAATTAACGGGTATGTCCCTCTTTGGCTAATGTACTTTCAAGATGGAGGAGCAACATGGCGACCGACATTAGAACCGCTTACCCGTATGTATTTTCAATGGCATATTATACACTCACGAGAATACTTTATTACTTGAACGAAGTAAATATACATTAATGAGCACGTATATTTTTGAAAGAACTAAGTGTTTTTAGCACTTAGCTTTTATTTAAGCTAGCACTTTAGCACTTTAGTTTTTATTTAAGAATAAACTAAAAGAGTTACACAGTGTAGCTTTAAAAAGGTGGAACCAGTTCTAAATAACAACAGATTCTCAGCTTCTGAATTAATTTCAAATGCATAAAGTGACAACATACTGTAATACTACATAGATTACATTAGCCTATTGTGTTTTTGTCTTGTTAGTTGGTTTTGGATATTTTTTTCTTTCCCTGATCAACCTGAAAGACATTCTTGCGTGGTCTAGAAAATAACAGCCTGGGGTGTTACAAAGATGGCTGTTGATCGAAGTACTTTCGTAATGACCTTGAAATGTAAAGGGTGCTGGAGGCTTTAATAGCAGCAATGTGAAGCACTTGCATGAATTGCTCATTAAATGAATTGCTCATTGCACAAATATTTCATATTTGAGCTGTGAAAAGGCATGACTAGGTGGATGAACTTCTTGTTCTGCATTACTGACATAATTCCTGTAATTCGAGGTGCAGAACTCAGCTTTATAGAGTGCAATAGTGCGTTCACTGTGGAAGTATTTTTTCCATTAATTTTTCCCCATAGGGATTTTAAAGTCTTTGTTAAAGCATTATAATAATCCATGAGCTAAGCCAACTTGCTACGATGTGAATAATAACATCACAAACTTTGATTTGAAGTAAAAAGTATTTGAGATTGAGAGAAAAAAAAGGTACAAGACTGTATACTTAACGGCTGAGGGAAATAACTGCAATCTAGAGCCCGACTGATAAAGGATTTTGAAGGCCGATACCGATACAAATATTTTTGGGTTTTAAAATCCGATATTCCGATATATCGGCCAATATAACAAACAGGACTGGGCAACAAAGTCAAGCTCCTCCACATTTCTCGTTAAAAATTCTCGTTTTAGACCTCTAATTCTTGACTGGTGTTTGTAAAGCTGTCTGCCAGAAGCTAGTTATTTTAGTCAATAAAGTTTTAAAAAATTGATATTTTTCTTACACGAACACTTCGTTTCAGAAGACCTTTATTAACCCCTTGGAATGTTGTCATGGATGGATGCACTTTAATGGACTTCAAAACTTAAATGGCCCTTCACTGCCATTATAAAGCTTGGAAGAGCCAGGACATTTTTTTAATATAACTCTGATTCACTGAAAGAAGAATGTCATATACTCCTAGGATGGTAGTTTTAATTTTTGAGTGAACTATCCCTTTAATTTATGCTTTTACTCGCATACATTGATCCACAGAAATCTCTCAGGTTTCATTGAAGGTTTCATTTCTTCATTTGTCTTTCAATGATGAATGAAAGCCTTGGTTTGGAATGACACGAGCATGAGTAATTAATTCATCCTTGCATCAAATGTATTACTGCTGTATTAATGCTGCACTGTTAAAAAAATATTTTCAAGATTTGTTATCACAACATTTTTTCTTTTGTCAAATCAACTTAAATAATTTATTTAATTGAGAACTTATTGTTTTGAGTTTCTGATGATTAAATTAATCTCCTTCATTGTGTTAACTCACTTTTTCCAGTTCAATCAACTTAAAACTTTAAGGCAACCAGGTTACTTACCAGGTTACTTACTTAATTTTGTTTTACAGACTTGCTAATAATGCTATCTGTAGATAGTGAGTTGTAAATAACCCATGCTATTTCTTTGGCTTGTGTGTTAATTCTTATTTTTTTTGTAAAACTGTTGTCGTTTTGTGTGCTGACACAGGAGAAAAGCAACTGATAAAGGGGAGAAGCCTCCTCCCAAAGCAGAAGAGCCCAGTAATGTAAGAACACCCTCTATCTTTTAAGGCTCATTATGGGTAAATGTGTCAGTTCAAAAACGA
The DNA here is from genome assembly GCA_038021265.1 of Cyprinella venusta. Classification (NCBI taxonomy): domain Eukaryota; kingdom Metazoa; phylum Chordata; class Actinopteri; order Cypriniformes; family Leuciscidae; genus Cyprinella; species Cyprinella venusta. Next base: position 29,345,234 of record CM075871.1, read on the forward strand.
AGCATTTGCATGATTTTTCCCACAGTTAAAGGGATTTTACCCTCATTTTACCACTTCCCTAGAATCAAACAGTTGGGTTTTACCATTTTCAAATGTATTCCGCCGATTTTCTGATATTTAGAAGAATATCAGTAACCAGACAGTTTCTGGTCTCATTGACTTCCATAGTATATTTTTTTCCTTCTATGGAAGTCAATGAGACCAGAAACTGTCTGGTTACTGATATTCTTCTAAATATCAGAAAATCGGCTGAATACATTTGAAAATGGTAAAAACCCAACTGTTTGACTCTGGGGGAGTTGTAAAATGAGCCTATTTCCAAAAAAAGTGGAGTATCCCTTTAAGCACAAACAAACTGATTCTAATTATATCATTAGTTTGGTCAGTCACGGTCCTGATTGCCCACACAATGCTACCCTAAACCAGTGTTGTGCCTGAACACGTATTTTGGGTGAACGTGAACTGAACGTACTGTATTACTGTCTGATGAACATGACTGTGAACGGGTTCATTCTGGTGTCTGTGAACACACGTTTTATCAGTTTAACTTCGTTCAATAGGGTGCCAGATTTTTATAGAGCCTTCCAGGTGAAAACACACTTAAAGGAGAACTCTGGCGCAAAATGAACCTTTGGTCTAATAAAAGATCGATACCTAGTCAATCGTTCTCTGGGATTTGTTTCATGATAATCTTGATTAGGGATGCAACGGTACACGGTAAAATCCCGGACCGTTCGGTCAGCCCTGCACGGGACAATCTAACCTCGTGTCCCGCGGGACTTCGGTTCTGCCATAGAGTTCGTGCTGATCCATTTACCGTATTTTACGCACTGTAAGGCGCACTTAAAAGCCGTTAATCTTTTCAAAAAAACGACAGTGTGCCTCATATTCCGCAGCGCCTTACTATATATGGATCAATTAGTTAACAACGCTCCGCGTTATTAAATTCGCCCGCGAACTCACGCTCGTGTCCAGCTTATGACCGCTTTGTCACACGGTGACGGCCAGTTCAACCTCGCATAAATCAGGTTGTGTGTCTCCCGCTCACGAGCGATCACAGTCACACGAACAGACACTATCCCGGCACTGCTCGCGCGTCATATGTTCATAAAGCGCTCTCCGTTCACAGTAACGGGTCGTCTCATTCAAAACAGCCAACTGTTGCTGTTAGCGAGCCGCCGCACATTGAATACTCATATGAGTCAGGCTGAATGTAAGTACGTGCCCGCCCCAGCGCGCTCACGCATACTAAATAAACGCCTCACCTCCGGCTCCATGTAGCCTACTCTCTACATTCCCAGCACATAGTGGATGCATAACGCAAACCCAGTCAAACCTTTGACTGCTGTATATTTTTGCACAAGAATCTCTCAAAAGTGGATGAGTAAATAACATTGCACTTTGTATACTGAATGCAGTATTTTTTTATTACATTATTTTGCTTTGCTCTTTTTATTCAAACCACAAGCTAATTTATGTTAAAGGTAAAAGTGCACTTTTTCTTTCACATTTATCACTTCATTTACCAGTTATCAAGGTTTAGAATTGGGATCTTGAATATTTTAAAGTGTGTTCGTTTACATTTTGTATATCATAAGTGGTAGTTGAAGAGGTTGTATTACTTAGTGTTGTTCAGTACAGACTAGAGTGTTAATTTATTCCATACACATTGATGTTCTTCCTGTGACATTCTGTTTATGCTCATAAGAAAAATAAAACAGATTTTTGGGATGAAATAGCAGTCTTTTTCTGCACAAAACATGTACCGAAACCGAACCGAGACCGTGGCCCAAAAACCGAGGTACGGACCGTACCGTGGGCTATCTGTACCGTTGCACCCCTAATCTTGATATCTTCTTATTAAACGGTCTGTACACTTACAAAGTTCTCAAACTTCGTTTTGCATGCAGGGACCTTAATTATGTTACTGTGTTAGTGTGGGGATATTTTGAGCCTTGTTAGTGGTATAAACTAGCGATTTCTTTGTACTTATTACATGCCCCCATTACTAGCATTATACGCTAAACAGTTTTTAGAGATAAAACTCTTTACATTCGATTATCATTAAAACAAATCTCAGAGAACGGTTGACTAGGTACCGATGTTTTATTAGACCAAAGGTTCATTTTGCGCCGGAAACAGGCCTTAATATGTAGTGAAAAAAAACACCCAATCTGGCAACACCAGGCAGCCACCACATGTGTCAAGACAAAGCAGCAAGGATGCGTCGCATTGTATGATCAGTTTTGAGACTGTGAGGATGGGAAAAATCTTGTTTCTTTGCAAACTTTGCCAGCTGATAAAATAATTGCTGTTTGTGGTTTTATATGGGTTGTGGCAATAATTAAAAAGAAATAAATAGCTCGCAGCAACATATGGAAAAAAGTTTTTTTGGAACTATGAACTTAGTTCAAAATTGTGAATTGTGAACTGAACTAGTTTACTTTAAAATTTGTGAACTGAACTTTGAACTAGTTCATGTAGAAAGAGAACTTTCCCAACACTTCCCTAATTCATAACCATAATCTTAGTATAGCGTTGGTAGCAAATTTTGATAGACAGCATTACTGGTTGTTGGGATCAGATCCATCTAAGATTTTTTCTGAAAGTCTGAAGACAGGAGACTGTGTGTTGACTGTGACCAATCGCATTTTGGTTGTGAGGCGGGGGTTGTGCTTAAGTGGTTTTGAAGGGAAAATCCTGCAAAAAAACAATAATAATAATAATTTCCTGTAAATCATCTATTTAAAGTGCATGAAAAAGTCTTAAAAGATTTATAGAGCTTTTCCATAGACTTGGAATATAGCAGCTATTACTGTAAATGTAAGCAATTAAAATTGAGTTTGACTTGAAACACCTTCACTATAACTGAATGCTGTATAAACACTTTAATTCTACTCTCTGTCTATTTCTATCCCTTCACCTGTTGATCTTCAGGATGATTCTGACACTCAAGGCCCAGGCGGTAAGAACAAAATGCATTTGTGATTGATATTTGTGACATTTAGATACTCTTTTCTCATCTGTGATTTTTCATTGACAGACTTTAGGAGACCATGGGAAAAATCCGCCACCATGCCCAGGTAAGCGCTGATTTACAGACACATATTGAACCGTATTGAATATTGAATTGAAAACTTTTGTCCAAATCATGTAACAGAACTGAATCTCCGTTAGTCTGGTGTTTGAAGAACTTCAGCTGTTGAGTGAGTATGGACAGTGTGACTGTCCATAGGGCCCTGTAGTTTAAAGTGAAGTGTATATATACAGTACATGTCTCAAACAGGACTAACTCGGCACCCAGAAGTCTGGAATCCCCCTCTTCCTCTAGCCCACTTACCAGGTACTTTCACTACAGTAAGCTCTCGTGTGGTTATGGTCTAACACTGTCAGCGCCCCTGGTTCCCATGCTTTCACACACACATACTGTATACTTAAACAAGCAATGCATGCATTTCTATTTCGAAATATTTCAAAATGCAATTTATTCCTTACTACTCCAAGGCTGATATTTTAGCAGCCATTATGCTGATTTGATGCTGAAGAAATATTTCTTCTGAGCCCCTAAAGGGACAAAAAAATGAGATGGGAGGAAATTAAATATTTAAATTAGGGCTGTGCAAAAATTTATTGCGATTAATCACATCCAAAATAAAAGTCTGTGTTTACATAATATATTTGTGTGTGCGGTTTATAATTATTTTGTATAAATAAATACCTATGCATGCATGTATATATTTAAGAATTATTTGCACTTAAATTACGTATATATTATATAAATATAAATATTTTATATATCAATAACACATTTTCTTAAATATATACATGCATGTTTGTATTTATATATACAAAATAATTATATACAGCACACACAAATATACTATGTAAACACAGACTTTTATTTTGGATTCAATTAATCGCAATTAATTTTTGCACAGCCCTAGTTTTAAATATTTGAACAAATCACGTTCCCCCGAGAAACTTTGCGTTTGGTAATGGCAAATGAAAAGTTTCTCAAGAGAATGCAAATGCATTATATGATATAATTTTTCCTCTTACATTCCTCTTACATTACAAACTCTTTACATTCGATTATCATGAAAACAAATCTCAGAGAACGATTGACTAGGTACCGATGTTTTATTAGACCAAAGGTTCATTGTTCGCCGGAGTTCTCCTTTAACGTTCATTTTGACAGCCCTAATTGTAATGCATCCTTGCTTAATAAAAATATTAATTTCTCAAGCGGTCTCAAATTAATTTTAAATGTTACTTGACGTATCTGTTGTATTAATGGGAATATACTAATATCAACTAGTTTTTAATTTCTACAAACACATCCTTAAATTTTATAAATAAATAAATAAAACTTTCATTTTGTTACACATGTACCTCTGGTTCCTTAGTAGGGAATTAGATGCTGCATCAGTAGAGCACTTGCACCATTAGCAGATGATTGATGAGATTCAGAAACTTCAGAAAATTGTCACACCTGGAGTGTGTTCCCATAGTGTCAGCTAAAGACACTGTGTCAAGTGATCCTATGAAAGGGAACATTTACATTACGAAGCCCTTTTTTTGTTGAGGACATGCCCAAAATTAGTTATCATAGTGACCAGACTTAGCTAACTTGTAACATTTAAACATGGACATTTGTCACCAAAATATGGTTAGATTCTAACTAGTCTATCTCACACACGCATACACCACCCAGTGTTAGTTGTTTAGGCAGACTGTACTTAACTTGACCCATCATGAGACTGGAGTGGATCTTGTTTGGCTTCATCTTCGCTGGTTTTGCCATCTTTAAACTCATGGGCTTTGGAAAACTATTTGGCTTTCTGTAGTGTCTGTAGATCTGTGCAACTCTGTCACAGTATTACATGCTTTTTTTTACTACAGGATTTATTTAAGGGTCTTTATATTTATCTTCAGGCTTGGGTTTATTGCTTTGATTCTGCTGCTGTTCTCTTATTGTCCACAGGGGGCTCCATGTGACTTTTCTGTTTCTATTAGATCTGTGTAAGAGCCTTTATTAAAGCTCTTTCCACATCCATGACTAAAACCACAGCATTATTTTGCTGCATTCTAATTAATATGTAAGATTAGAATTAAAACCCAAAAATTGTATGCTCAAAGGTGCATAGATTGGATTTTTTAAGTGTGTATCCTTGCTCTTTTCCTGGTAATATTGCCCCCAACCTCTTTCACATTGGAAAAGGATTGTTATTCACTTTCGACTTTTAGTAAATAGCTATAGAAATGAACTACAGCCATGGAAGTGAATGAGACTTTAATGTTGGGTTTTTCCTCTAAATAACACAGTTATTTTGGACTTCTTTTAAGCTGTCTATTGTCGACAGGCCATTGCTTTCTCCTTTCCTTTTTTCCTTTTCCCTCCTCTTTTTAACTATTTCCTTTTATTAAATACTTGCCTTTCTGTCTTTTCAGGATGAAACCTGTTAACCAATCAGCAGAGCAAGACAGTGGAGAAGGAGAGTCAGAGATGGAACGAATTAAACAGGTCAGAATTGAAGTAAATAAATCAAAAATACCAGTGTTTTATGGAAAAGGTAATTTTGACTTTTTATCTCGCAATTTTACATTTTTCTCCATTGTGAGATATTAACTCACAATTCCAAGAAAAAAAGTAATAAATGCGTATTTATATCTCACAATTCTGAAATTATTACTCCATAGTTACATACACTATATTTGTTTCCATAGCCTTCAATATGAACATTGTTTGACAACATTGGACATTTTTTTTTAATGAAGACACATTTTTTTTTAATCCAAATAAAAAAAATAGAAAATGCCCAGATATGTGGCTTTAAAAAAATACCGAGATTTTTTTTTTTTTTTTTTTTTTTTTTTGCCATATCGCGCAACCCTAATTTAAATAGAAATTAGAAAACATTTTGAATTTATTATTTTAAAATGTAATAATATTTCACAATTTTTGATCAAACACTAACTATGTTGAGTGAATTTTTAATTGAATGAATTATGTTAAATTCTGAATTTTGGTCATATCACTTAAGATGAGGATCGGATGAGTTTATCCTCCTTTTAACTTAAGGCTCACCTTAACAGTAAAGACCAATCAATGAGGATTGTTGAACAAAGACAAATATTGTACATTTTTAGGAGTTTGTCAGCTGACTAATCTGAAGGATTTGTGTACTAAATTAATACAATGAATGGATAAAACAATGGATGCATAGAACGTAAATGATTAAGTTTGATCTTGCTCTTGATTTTTCTCTTAAAGTCGGCATGGAACGGAAGTTACGATCATCTTTTCTTCCCAATATGTGTTGCATGTCTGAGTGAAACGGCTTCTCGAACAAAAAAAAAGGTCTTGAGTTTGTCTGTCGGAAATCGATTGGATGGTTGTGGTTTGCTATTTGGGTTCTGGGAAACAATGCAGGGGAAAAGGAGTCAGAATTAATTGGAAAAATCATTTGGTAACCAAAAGCTGTCGGATGGTTTTCTTGATTAAATTATTACTAATTACTAAATAATCAGTTAACTATTTATTTAATTGCGAAAAACTTTTATACAGTTTATTTGGGTAAAACAAAAAGAAATTAATTGATTTAATTAAATATTGACTGGTATTAATTATTGGTAATACAAGTCACCATAAAATTATAAATGATTTATCTGTGCACATCATATTTTTTTTTTTTTTTTATGTTCATAAAAATAAATCTTGTAATGACATTTCTTCTCCAATGACATTTTCACTGGTGTGAACAACCTGTCAATCAAATGAGATCACAGCAGTAGCAAACCTGATTCAACAATCAAATTTATTCCTGATGGGCAAAATCAAATCCAGCCCTACAAATTTATTTTGTTTAGTCAAGTCAAGTCACCTTTATTTATATAGCGCTTTTTACAATACAGATTGTATCAAAGTAGCTTCACAGTGATAAGATGACAATAATACAACACAGATCAATATTATTGTTGAATATTAATTTGACCCCAAGCCAAGCCAACAGTGGCAAGGAACCAAAACTCCATCAGGTGACAGAATGGAGAAAAAACCTTGGGAGAAACCAGACTCAGTCGGGGGACAGTTCTCCTCTGGCCAACGAAAGAACAGTGTGGGATTTGGGTAGCATTACAAGACAAATTGAATCGAAACATTAAAGAGTACCTATTATGGCATTTAAAATGTTCCTAATATTGTTCTGGGAGTCACCAACAACAGTTTTACAAGCATGCAATGACAAAAAACACTTTTGTTGTCTTATAATATGCATTTATTTTTACCTGATTTGCCCACCGACTCCCATATGAATCGTTTTAGCGAGTCCTTTTCGAAAACCCGCCTTTGCGTGACGCTAATCTGCGGTGATTGGTCAAATGACCTAGTCAGTTGTGATTGGTATTCTCATAACCCATTCCTTAAATGGGTTCTCAACTCCGGTCCTCGAGACCCACTGCTCTGCATATTGTGTATGTCTCCCTTATTTAACACACCTCAGATCCTCAGCTCGTTAGGATAGAACCTGCTCGCGAATCCATACTTTATAGCGTTTAGGTTTGTGAAGCAATCATCTTCAAAATGACGCGAACACAGAACAAGGTTTGGGCTATACTTGTGTGGTATAGCAGTACTTGTATATATGAACTGCAGCCACTTAGTCTTCAAATACTCCTCACTTTGCAGGTGAAAAAAGTTCGCTTTTGCGTCATACTTCAAAACACAGCGTCTCGTTGACATGATTGTTTTCCGAAACCCAGATCTCGAAAAACGGGTGGCCCGTCCTGGGCCAGTTTCAGATTTGCCCGCCACCCCTGGAGCTCCGGTTTCGGCGTCTCAGAGCGCAATAAGTGGGCGTTTCTTATTCAAATAACTTGTCAAGTTGACGTCAACTAGACAAAGGAAAAGCATCGTTCTTCGAACGATTCATATCAGCGACTCAGAGTCGACTCTTACTTTTGAGAGACAATAACTTTGTATACGATGAACTTTCATGTTCAAAACTTTGCAGGATGTTTTCGTTCACTTAGATCTATGTTAAACACTATATGATGGGCAATTTTCAAAAATCCATAATAGGTACTCTTTAAGAGAATTGACCATTTCCATCTGTTTGGAAGTCGAAGTAATCACGCCGGTTTGGAGACGAGATGCTGAGGATCAATGCCAATGGCTGTCGTGTCGATGAGGCCGGCACTTAAGGATGAGTCGGGATGGGTCCAGGCGCAGGTCCACCATAGAAGGTCCCTTGGGATAAACAGAAAAACTGATATTAGCGTAGACGCCATCCTTCTTTTGATGTACCAAGTGCATCAGGATTTACGGGACGTGTTCCCAGTTCCGGCTGATCTAAACAATGCAGCCTAGTTTGAATTTAGGAAGTCTATATTGTGTTATGTGTATGCTAGGCCAAAGAGATGTTTTTTTAGTCTAGATTTGAACTTACAGAGTGTCTGCTTCCCGGACAATGTTAGGAAGACTGTTCCAGAGTTTTGGTGCTAAATAGGAAAAGGAACTACCGCCAGCAGACGATTTTGATATTGTAGGTATTATCAACTGGCCGGAGTTTTGAGATCGCAATAGACGTGAAGGACTATAATGCGTTAAGAGCTCGCTCAAGTACTGCGGAGCTAAACCATTTAGTGCTTTATAAGTAATCCGCAATATTTTAAAATTTATACAATGTTTAATAGGCAGCCAATGCAGGGTTGACAGAACCGGGCTAATATGGTCATACTTCCTGGTTCTGGTAAGAACTCGAGCGGCTGCGTTTTGGACTATCTGAAGTTTGTTTATTAAGCGTGCAGGGCAACCTCCCAGTAGAGAATTACAATAATCTAGCCTTGATGTCATAAACGCATGAACTAATTGTACCGCATTTGTCTATGAGAGCATTTGGCGTAAGATGGAAAAATGGTTCCGACTTTAAATATAGGAGTTTGTTCTTTAGCATTGAAGTTTTTACTGTGTTATTGAAATTTGTATTAACTGCGTATTTCGACAACCATATAACCTTGATATTACCATGAGTTTGTTTATATATGTCTATCTGATTCTTTAGGAACTGCTAGAGGAGGTGAGAAAAGAGCTTCAGAAGGTTAAGAATGAAATCATCGGAGGTGAGAACAAGTTTTTCCCTTTCCTGCCCCTGCTGCGTTTAAAATGATGTTTGTATTATAACATCTGTTCTTTCACAGCCTTTATTCAGGAGTTACAGAAACGAGGATCTACATAGTCCCACAGCGATGGATGGTAGGGGATTTGCTCGGTCCTGAGAACCCAGGGATACACAACACACACATAATCACCAAGGGACTTAACCCTAAATCATTACAATTCAACCCAAGATGAGCTTTGTTGTACCTTTACCTGCCATCGTTTTCTTTCACATTCATCCATTTCTTTTCTCTCCACATTTAGTTTTACGTATTTAGTTTTCCACTTAATGATTTACATACCGTACACGTCGTCACCCTCACACTTGATTCCTGTTATACATAAATGCTCACCGTAAAACTTGCCTAAGGTTATTGTATTCAGGGAATAAAGCATATCACTTATCCCAGTGACTGTAATGGCCATATACAGATCCGCAGAGGCGGCGAGTTATGATGCAGCACCAAGGAGGCAAAAACGAGACCTGCAGTACGCACACTGTCTACCACACGTGACCATCATGTCGGGTTCCACACTTGTGCTTTCAGTTGGGAGATTGTCATGTCAGGCCTGGTTTAGGACATCTTTTTCTGTATAGGGAAAACAATAGCATATTTAACATTCGTTTGAGGCTCTGAGCGTCATGTTTTGTGTGTGTGGTTGCATGTTTGCGTGTATGGCTGCACTTCCCTCCGTTTATCGGTGCCATCATGTATGTGGTCACATGATCGCCACTATCTGTTGGTGCGAAACAACTGTTTTCATAACCTGTCTTCAGCCCTCATTTGAAATGTTTTTAAACTTTGTGTTGCGATATGAAATACTATGGCCATGATGATTTTTGTCTGTTGGCCATGCCAAACTGCCTTGGAAAATACATATAAATATAAATATATATATAAGGTATATATATTTGTTTTGAGGGAAAATGATAGAAAACTTGATAATGTTTTTTTTATTTTAATTGAAATAATTGGTGAATGGGGACTTATTGTGATTTATAATGTTTTCTTTTTCAGAGATTGTTATTTTCAGTTTTCTGTTATCTTTTTTGGTTTCTTTTTCTATAGAATATAGGCTTTTTACACTGAAATATATAAAGAAAATTGCGTAGAGACACTGGATTAGATGTCTTTATAGTCAAATACAGATGCTTCTTCTACTGCACTTGTGTCTGCCTCGTTTTTATTACCACCATATACCCTTATCACAAGAAAATTATTTTAACCGTCAGGTGCTCTTCGATTCGGAGTCACACTTATCAAAAGCGACCGGACACCTAAAAATGAAACTTTCTCCATCCCAGTAAAACCAATGCAATTTATTTTTGTTCTATAATATTTATTCTTTTGAATTTAGTATTTTGAGACAATTTAATTGAATTTATAAATATTTATGCAATATTTATGGTTTATTTTTGCCATGGAAAAATATATATTTTTTTCTATATATATATATATTATTTTTTTCAAAAAAACATTGATGCAGTATTTTAGTTTAATATAGAGTCTAGGCCTTCAGAAAAAAAAAATGTTTTTTGAAGAAAATTAGCACCATCTGGTTACAGTATAGAGAAAAAGCGTAGAATCATCGTGCGTAGAATCACAACCACTAGATGGCATGTGCAGCTCTATGGAGAGGCATGTGAATTCCCCGGCTGTTTATGAACACATTGTTTTTTGTTGTTGGTGGTGGATTCGAATATATAGTTGAAACAATCTCAAAAACTATTTCTTATAAAAAATTGACAAAAAACAAAAATTCACAATTTTTTTTTTCATTTTTTACAATTTCCCATTCATTTCCTATGGGGGTCATTTTTGACCAAAGACCACAAGTGTGACTATTTTTTTTTAAGACCGCTTAGCATGCTCAGATCATGACCTCAATTTTTTGTGTGTTCACATACATAATGCCATAAAAGTCCCCAAGTTTCGTAACATTGCGATGAAGCTGTGATTTTTAAAAATTCAAAACACACTTTTTGTAATCAAAATTTATTGGTGTGTATGTGTATAAAAGTGTGTTGGCGTGTGTGTGTGTGTTGGTGGGTGTGTCTGTTTTGCACTCTAGATGTTGTAGAGTGTCACCCCTTTCCTGCGGTGTACTTTTTTTTAGAATTGTGGCCGATTTGTATTCAGAGATTTTTTTGTGTGTGTGTGTCAATTTCCCATTCATTTCCTATGGGTTGTCATTTTTGACAGAAGAGCAAAAGTGTGACTCATTTTTTTACGACCACTTAAATTGCTCGAATCATGACCTCAGTTTTTTGTGTGTGTGTGTTCACATACCCAATGCCATAAAAGTCACCAAGTTTCGTAATTTTCTGAAGAAGCTGTGATTTTTAAATATTCAAAACAGATTTCTCTAATCACAATTTATTGGTGTTTTTGTGTATAAAAGTGTGTGTGTGTGTCTGTTTTGCACTCTTGTTGTTTTAGAGTGTCACCCCTTCAATGCTGAGCACTTTTTTTCTGCATCGTGGCCGATTTGTAGATTGTACACACAAAAATTCTCAAAGTTTTTCTGTTTTTGTCAATTTCCCATTCATTTCCTATGGTCGGTCATTTTTGACCGAAGAGCACAACTGTGACTATTTATTTTACGACCACTTAGCCTGCTCGGATCATGACCTCAATTTTTTTTTTGTGTTCACATACCCAATGCCATAAAAGTCACCAAGTTTCGTAACATTCCGATGAAGCTGTGATTTTTAAAATTTCAAAACAGAAAATTGTTCGGTCAGAAATGACCGAAGAGCACCTGAGGGTTAAAGGGGTGGTAAAATGCCATTTTCACAAGATGTAAAATATGTCCCTAGAGTGTGTGTGTGAAGTTTTAGCACTAAATACCACCAAGATATTTTTATATAGCGTGCTAAAGTTGCCTCTTTTTGAGGGTTTGCATGAACACACCGTTTTGTGCCTGGCCCTTTAAATGCAAATAAGCTAATGCAGAGGGCGGAGTTTCAAGAGCTCACGAGTGTTACCTCACTTCGATTTCCTCACGAAGGCACAGTAAAATGACAAACTGTTCTCACTTTCATGTTAAAACGGAGTCAGTCAAATGTGTAGTCCCTACCAGCTATTTGTTGTAGTCTTTAAAAGCAAATATCTTCCTTTGCTTTGAACTTTGAGCGTTGTAACTTTGATAGTACTGTTGTTTCTGCTCAAACAGATTGCACACACTAACTAAAGTTAGAAAAGTGGAATCATACTATTATGTAGCCTTGCCACAGAACATAATTAGCTTATTCTTTGGCATATTTTCTGGTTTCTCTGTTGATTAAATTGTTTGGTGATACAAAAAAAATGATATGATAATACAGGTTAACCTATAGCATGTACACATAGGATGGGAAACATTGAAGTGAAACCTGAAATCAGCTCTTAAATAGGTTTCAATGCAATTATAGTAGCCTACATACGACAGTAGTCAACCTTACTCTTGAGTTAAGGAAACATATTTGCAGCACATGTATTGTCATCGCGCTTACTGGACATAATAAAAACAAGCTTGTTATGAAATCCAGGAAACAATTTCTTTGACTATATAAATGTTTATTTAGCCGTGGCTAAGAGAGCAACAGCAGAAGGATAATGAGCTGTTGTTTCCTGTTATGAATGGACCCAAGCAGAGTTGTCAACAACTGCTATATCACTCTGCTTTTAGAAGCCGGCCCTGATAAACACATTTGATTTTCAGAATAGAGGATTAGAATAACCTCAACAACAGACCAAACTGAGCGCAATAACAATACACAAATGTTACTATTCTGCCGATAATATCTGCTCTTTACAAATAGTTTTTGTGTTTTCTTTGTCACGCATGTTTTCCAATTTCCACAGGGCCCTTCATATGGAAATAAAGAAGGTCATTAAAAGAACCATGAACATATATCGTGTTGCGTGAATTCTGTACAAAAAAAGCACAGCAGATCGGATTAAATTCACCATGAAATCAAAATGGACAAATCTTTCTTTCTTTTGTACTTGCAGTGTTTTAAGTAAGGAATAATTGACGACAGGCCGTTGAATTATTAGAAAAATAATGCACACCCGAGGTGGTAATGCGGTCACGACGCGAAGCGGAGAATAAAACAAGAATCGCGTTCTTGTTTTAAATAAGCAATTGCTTGGTGCCCTTTAAAGTCAGCATGAAACGAAAGTTGCGAACATCATTTCTTCCCCATTGTGACGCATAGCTGTGTGAAACAGCTTCTCGAACAATAAAAAATGGAGGGCGGGACTTGATTTTGTCCATTGGGAATGGATTGGATCGATGTCGTTTGCTGCTGTAATCTCACAGGTTGATGACAGGTTGTCCCTCCCTCACGCCAGATAACACATCATCAGAGAAGTGATGTCGCTGCAATATTGATTAAAGATTACAAGGGCACATGCATTAAAGGCAGGGTAGGTGACTGAGTTTGAGAAACTAGCAAAAAAAGGCTGGATTTTGAAAGTCCAACAGAGACACTCCCACCTCGTCCCACTCTCAGAAAAAAGGTACAAAAGCTGTCGCTGGGGCTGTACCTTTTCAAAAGGTACACTTTTGTACCCAAAGGCTGCATATTGGTACATTAGTGGTATATATTAGCACCTAAAATTGACATATTACCACCTAAAATGTACATATTAGCACCTAAAATGGACATACTACCACCTAAAAAGGACATATTAGCTCATGAAATTGACATATTAGCATCTAAAATGTACATATCAGCAACTAATATGTACATATTAACACTTAAAATGTACATATTAGTACCTAAAATGTACATATTACCACCTAAAATGGACATATTAGCTCATGAAATTGACATAATAGTGTCTAAAATGTACATATCAGCAACTAAAATGTACATATTAACACTTAAAATGTACATATTAGTACCTAAAATGTACATATTACCACCTAAAATGGACATATTAGCTCATGAAATTGACATATCCTGAAATGGACATATTAGCACCTAAAATGTACATATTAACACTTAAAATGTACATTAGCACCCATACATATCAACACCTAAAATGTACTCATTAGCTCATGAAATGGACAAAAGTTTACTTTTTGAAAAGGTACAGTCCCAGTGACAACTTTTGTACCTTTTTTTCATGGGCTCCTTCAAAGCCACACCCCAAAACACATGAACATGTGATGCGGACCGCTCAGCTGGAGGACGTTTACCAGCGCTGAGCGGAGAGGAGTGCAGTGCATGAAGTGACATCACCCATTTTTTTTTGCCTTGTTTCCCTGCACAGACTGTATATGCAGGTACAGGTGGTGCCAACGCATTCTCATCCCAAGGCGTCATATACGACACTTTTGCCAAAGCGTAGACATCCAACGCACGTGGCACCCTTTAGTGTCAAATGAGACGCTTCGGTTATGGTAGGTTTAGGTATGGGGTAGGGTTAGGGTTAGACCACTAGGAGGCGCCTTCTGCCCAAAATATATCTGCGTCTCATTTGACGCTAAAGGGTGCCATGTGCGTTGGATGTCTACGCTTTGGCAAACGCGTCGTATATGACGCCTTGGGATGAGAACGGGCTCGTGGTACTGGGAATTTTGACTGCTCTTTCTCTGCCATAATTGTGAGACTTCCTAGATTTCGTCCGGTACGTCCCTTTCCTCTTTGAAATGAGCGAGTCAACCGGGTGCGCACATATGGGCAGCTCCTGTAGCAGCAGGGGTGGTACACTCTTACAAGAAAATGTTCTATATAGAACCTTTAAAGGTTCTATCAGCGCTATGTATTTGGAACCCCTAAGGTTCTATACACTCTTAAAAAAGGGTTCCTCTGGGTTCTATATAGAACCCTGGGGTTCCATACTTGGCCAATAGAACCTTTTACAAAAAAAATGGTTCTATATAGAACCATTTTGGAGTTCCATATATGAAGCAGGGGATGGAACCATTTGTGGCTCTAAATAGAACCATTTCTTCTAAAAGTGTAGCCATGGTAGCAAGGGAGATAGACACCCAGCCAATCAGTGCATTCATTCTGAATGGAAAGAGTAGCTGTGTTTTTTGCAGCCCTGAGAGGACTCGATTTTTATACTCTCCTTTTCAGAGTACTTACATTTTAGGTATGTATTGGTATATAAAGACAGTTTAAACAAATTTTGGGAAAAGTGTTTTAGAAACATACTGCCTGCCCTGCCTTTAAAACAATAATCATGTGCACTAACAAATCACTTTTAATAAATACTGTAATATTCCATAAAATAAAAGAATTGGTCAAAGAATGCTCCATATATGTCTGTAGTATGAATGAAATCCAGACTACCTTTGTCATGTTGTCATTATCATGTGACCAAGTCAGGCCTCAAATGATAGTAAATAGTCCATCAGATGCATTCAGAATACTGGCAGAAGTAGTTGGTAATTTGGGTATCACCTATTAATTTAGGAATATATGAATTCATACATATATCTATTCATGTACTACTTTTATCCATTGATGTTGAACATTATGGTTCTCAATCAATGGTTGAGTGAATAATTAAATGACACCCTCATAAAGATAGTTACTTGTCGCCACCTGTAACTTGCAGAAAAAACGAGGACCGGTGTTGTGCCTAATAACTAATCCTAAACTAATAACTAATCCTAAACCTACCAATGCTAGGGGAGTAATAATTTGGCACAACACTGTTGTCTATTCTATTCTATTCTATTCTGATGTGATTAAGGAAATACAAGAGACCATTTGTTTCACAGTTTTCATAAGAATTTATTTATGTGCCACTTACAAAAAAAATTACTGTGGTGGTACCATGGAACAATAATGGTAGGCTATTGGATAACACCATGGTACCGAATTATCACCATATTCATAGACAATTGGTAATTGTTTGATCCTCCAATGCACTTCAAAAATAGCAACAAACTGGTAGCAGCCTACCATAGTATTTTTTAAAGATTTTTTTATGACTGTTTATTTTTATATATCATTATATCATTATCATATCATATATCATTTATATTATCATATCATATATCATTAGGCAATATGAAACCATGTTTATATAGGAGTAGCCAGGAATATAATTGTCTCTTAACCTCAAGGCTTTAACTTTGAAAAATGAATATTGCAGAGGAACTGTGACCAACAGGAGTGTGACACATTAAGCAGCAGAGGGCGCATACAGAGTAAATGTATGTGTTAATATTATTGAAATAGTAATAATAGATTAAACAATCCGGGCAAGTATGATTTCGCTCTAAAATCACACCCTCGATATTAATACATTACTAAAATACAGCCACACAAAAAACGAACCTTTTCAAATCCATAGTCAAATCGGACGTTGCATGTGACGTCGCGCCGAGCGTGAGTGAGCTGAGGTCATTTCCTGTTTGTGCTCCCGTTGAGTCGCTAGACGGAGGCCTAATCGCGATACCAGCACCACTACCACCGCCGTAACATCGCTCACAGACCTACAAAGGACGGGCACGACGAGGTTTTAAAAGTCTTAAACGCGTCAGATAAGCGTTGTGGGATGAGTTTGGGCAACCGGGCTCGTGCTTTGGGCCACTGAGGGGCGGTTTGTGAGGATAATCGGGCGGTTGGGTGTTGTTATTTTTGGGGCAGCTGAGTGGTCATTGGCAGAGCTCAATACACAGCAGCTCGCGAGAGGAATAAATAACGTTACACACTTCACGTCTCGAAATACCCTCGTCTCACTCCACTTACATGGGCTTTTGAGGATTTTTACATTTCAGTCGACCAAAACAACGCAGGAGAATAAAAGTGGAGGTAAGGGACTAAAGCGTGCATCGATGATTGATGGCTAGCGTGATGTTTAGCCTAGCCCGAGTCTCTATATTTAAATTGCACTTAAATGTTATGTGCCGTTGACCATTGGGAGACACATTACCCGACAAAATCTCTTCACGAATGTGTGTTTCTTGTGCTTACTGGATAGATAAACATCATCTCTCGTCATAACCCACGTTTGTTCTCCGTTTCCCTTTACAAATCAGTTTAATAATTAAAATAACGCTTATAGATCAATTTAAACGCATTTGGCGCGTATGCTTATCTCTCTCGGGGTCTTTGCATGTTCTCTTCTTGTAAGTGCATTATTTTGTCTTGACGGAAACCTCATTATTTTAGGTGAATAAAAAGGAATAGCAGAATTAGTGTAAACGAAGAGTAAATTATCGATCAGGCCCTTTACACGTTGTACAGATGGATGTGAGTCTAACGTCATAGGACGAACTCATATACATGCTGGATTATCAAAAACATGTATGCCATTTTGCCTTTGGTTTTATTAATAGTGCTGCCTGCCATGCTGTTCCACGTGGAGTTCACTTCTGTTTGCTTGTGTAAAATAGTTCAACTTTATTTATGTTTGAAGTGGTCAGATGTTTGACAGATATGAAATAATGCACCCACCAGGTTAGTGCGCGAGTGTAAATGAGGCCTGAAGGTTATTGGGGTTGAGAGGGGTCAGTTTCAGGACTTCTCGTTCTGGAATTATTGCACAGAAAATGTGTAATCATTAGTTTGTTGAAATGGTCACAGCTCTTGTTTGTCTTTCTCCTGTGGACTTCAAAGTGCGTATGTGCGCGCGCGAGAGAGAGTTGTTGAAAAAGAGGAACAGTCAGACCACTGACCAACTGATATACACGCACACTAGATGCACGGCACGTATATGCCGGTGATAGAGACAGTCAGTGTGTTTATAATGCCAGTGCGTGTGTTAAGCAGTTGTGTAATGGACTAGCAGGGGCGTCACAAGGTGGGGATTTTATTTTGCAGGGATAATCCAGTGTTGTGCCCATGGTGATAGGACAGCATGCCAGATCTGTGCCAGAGGCATTGCTATGCCAGGAAACTCCTCTGGCACACACTGATCTTACTCGCTTCACAACAACAATGATAGAAAAAGCAGAAAAACAGCTTTCAGTTACTTCTGTTTGTATTGGGTTAGAGGTCTGAACAAACACCTTACGCTAAATGTTCAACCTTAGTGTATGTTTTGTCCTGCTCCGTGAGTGCTAATACTCAAAATATGTGTCTTGCTGAGGACTGGAGAGGGGTTTTTCTACGTGATCAGATATAGACAAAAAAGTAGAAAATCCCACATATTTGTTTTATAGGAGCCATATCAAGACAAAAAAAAAATTAAAGTGACTTTTTGACCACGTTGCTTTAAACAAAAACAAACAAAAAAAACCCCACATTTTTCTGGTAAACTATATATATATATATCTTGAGATTATATATTTCTTATGTATTATTTTTTTTCTTATATTATATATTTCTTGCTCCTCTGGCAGATTGATCATTAAAATCCCATTTAAGATTGCTTCTTTGACAATACCACTTATCTTGCACAATTTTACTTCTTTTAGTATATTTATTGAAATGAATATTTCATCCAATTTGAGCCCTGGCAACATGACATCATGACTTTTGCGTAAACATACACGCCACTTTCGAGTCGAGTGGCGTATTATTTCTACGCATTTTGAGCTATCCGCGTGTATGCGTGTATGTCTACGCCATTAACGTCCGCGTCATTCCGCGTGTCAGAACACGCGCGTCAAATGTCCAGTCATAAATGCCAATAACCCCAGTGACGGTTAAGTTTAGGGATGGGGTTGAGGTAAGTCATATCTTTTTTTTTCCCTAGGATGGTAAGGGAACAGTCATAAATGCCATTAACCCCAGTGACGGTTAGGTTTAGGGACGGGGTTTAGGTAAGTCATATATTTATAAAACGTTAAGTCAACGGCGTTCATAAACACGCTGAAAAGCGATTATGCGTCTTGATAGCGCGCCAAAAATGCAAATAATACGAATTGGCGTGTCATACACACGCTACTTCATGAGATCAGTCTGGCCCTGAAATCTGAATGCATTATTTAGTGTTGTTTTGTCTGACACACACAAAAGTGAAGACTTCACTTCATCATTATATAGCAGGGTTGAGTTTGAAAAAAAGTGACATTACATTTGGATATTCTCATGCTGAGAAACTGCTGTAAAAAGACAAAATATATAGGCTATAATTTTTATTATAATTTTACATATTTTTCTTATTCGACATACAATAACTCGGAGGAATATATGATGTTTTTGACACATTGCAGTACATAAAGTATTTCATAGTAGTATTCTACTATTGTATAGTATTTCTTAGGAAGTAATATAATTGGCTAGCTACATGCAAAGTGAAATTCAGACTCAAATGATGAAGCTTTCAAATGATGACTCCTATTTTTTGTTGGTCAAGGCAGTAGTTTTGAAAAAAATATGATTATTAATGGTGGCTTTTTCCACAACCAGGCACTGCACAATATTCTGTATTGCTCGGTAGCTCGATCCAGTTTGTCATCACGAGGTAGGCCTACCGCTATGTTATTTATCAATGCGTGAATCGGTGGGCGGAGTTAAACCGGCCGCGTTGAAGCAGGCGTTGATCTTCTTCTGCAGGGGTGGTGTTTTATCCTCTTTGACATCATAGTTCCCCACTTTTAAAAACGAGTCGTTTGCTGGGGCTGGTGTCAATAAAAGCTTTTATTGGACTAACAAGAACGTTTTCAGTTCTGAAACTTACAGGATATTCTTATTATATGTACACCTCTTAGATGTCAAAAGCTCAAAGAAAATTTGATTTCTCAGTTCATCATCCATGTAATGATTAATCGTCCAGCTCTAACTTTAACGCAGTTATGTGCAATTCAGAATGTGACATCTTGTGGACGCACTCTTCCTGGAGCATGAACATGCATGAACCTGCCTAATCGACGATCAATACGTTTTATCGATTAAATGTATTTTCGATAATGATTTGATCATCGATTGTTAATTGAATTAATAGAATGTTAAACCAATGAGAAATTTACGCCTCTATACAGCTGCTGTGTGCAAACTCATAAACAAAACAGACGTGCAAGCTTGTCAAGCGCACTTTTTCACAGGCATCGCTGGAAAGTTTGTAGTTCGGTCGCATATGTCAATGGCAAAGGTAAAACAAAGCACATATAGCTAACGTTAACTGATGGTAAAAAGAAAGAGCACTCACTTTTTTTGCATACTCTTGATTGCTGATCGTTCACTCGGCACATTTAGATCAAAACTAAATCGTATATGTAAGTAAAATTGGTAAACAAAAACCTTAGCATTGAACACTGCCGAAGCAGCTCTAAATATTTGCTTCGCTATTAAATGATAGATCCAAATTGATAGAGCAATAGAATGAACAGTGAAAGTAACAGTCTTGTACAATACGTTTTAATGCATAATTAAGCATGAAAATGACTGAAGGAAATGGATATTTGCTAAACATATGAAATCAATGAATTACATATGCAGTGTACGGGTATTGGCCTAGTTTTTGAATAAGTGGTATTGTAGGGCTGTCAAACGATTAATCGCATCCAAAAAAAGTTTTTGTTTACATAATATATGTGGGTGCACTGTGTATAATTATTTTATATATATAAATACTCACACATGCTTGTATATATTTAAAAATATTTTCATGCATATACTGTATAGAATTATGTATAATTTATATTATATATAAATATACATATTTTGTATAAAAATAATATGTTTTCTTAAATATACATTTACATGCGTGTATTTATATATATATATATATATATATATATATATATATATATATATATATATATATATACAAAATAATTATACACAGTGCACATATATTATGCACAAACTTTTATTTTGGATGCGATTAATCGCGATTAATGGTTTAACAGCCCTATGGTATTGGTACATTTAAACGTATCAGTAGTTTAATCATTGCCAAATCAGTGAAGTTTAAAAAGAATTACCAGCAAAGCCTTGGCAATCATCCACAATACCCTGTCAACTTCTGCATACAAGTGACAATTACATTTTTTTTTTTCATGTGGATGAACAATTCTTCTCCCAAATTGTCATTTTGAGCATGGCTTGATGCAGAACAAAACGTGTTCTTTCTAATGTTGATTCTGAAAACAGCAGGTGTCTTGTCTTGTTCGGTGTACAGAGTGGCGTGTTCACCTGTGGATCAGACTGGCTTCACTGCAGTCTAATAGGCATCTCCATGGTGATAGAATAGCACTGTCGCATTTCCCATCAGAAATGGTTTAAAAACACTTTGTGGTAAATGGGGCTCATCCTTGTCCCATGTCCGTGTTATTCTCTTCACACGTACTTTAATTTTAAAAATCACAGCATTTGTATTAGACATACCGTATATATTATCCCAGTAAAAGCCTTGCAAATAAGAACAGGGAATGTAGGTTTCATGATTAGTTTGCTCTTTCATCCCAAGCGCAAGTTAAACATTTGTAAATTCATATTAAGTTGTAACTGTTGTAACCTTAACTTCTAACCTTTTTGTAACTGTTGTCTGTTTAATCACACGCAAGTTAATTTAGATTAAGGGATTTTAGAACGAATGCAGTATACTTGTAATCAGCCTAAGCATAATAGATTTATTCATATAAAATATGAAATTCATGTAATTTTATGTCATCATAAATTCTCAGATTTTGATTTCAGTATAGCTATTAGCTACAATAAATTATTGGACATCTTACAAAATCAAACAAAAAATCAAAAAAACAAAAAAATCTTACAAATTAAAGTATTTTATCTTTTTGAACTGAACTTTTTGAGACTCGGTGACCGAGTTCAGGACAGATGTGAGGTGAATATTGCTTTATTCACAAAAGCACTTTTATAATAAAAAGTGGTGACTC
Source organism: Cyprinella venusta (assembly GCA_038021265.1). Classification (NCBI taxonomy): domain Eukaryota; kingdom Metazoa; phylum Chordata; class Actinopteri; order Cypriniformes; family Leuciscidae; genus Cyprinella; species Cyprinella venusta. The sequence continues at coordinate 29,367,135 of CM075871.1, forward strand.
GCTGTCGACTCATAGCCTTCATAAAATCGTCTTCAAGATGTGCAAGACAAAAAACTGATTATCTATCAGGATCTGACCCTGATCATTGGATCAGCACTTTATCCCAGACACTTTTATGTAAGTAAGGATGACTTAGCACTTTTTTTCATTAATGCATATAATGCCAATGAAAGTTTCCATAGAAAGTCTCAAACTCACCTCTGTCATGATCATTATTCTTCTCTTACCCCCACTTAGTTTGATATTGAATGGTGTACAAGACGCTGTTTTATTCAGTAAGATGAATTCAGCTGTTCCTCTTGGTTAAATATGAAATCCTCCTCAGAGATGGAGGCTTATCTGTTACAGAGTGCTGAATGCTGCATTTGTCAAGTTTACATCACAAACATTTCTGAACAGGTGGCATTCCTGTAGCTGTAGTCAGGTGACCATTTTTGTAAAATCTTTCATTTATGGTCTAGTGTTTTTTGGTGGGTAGTGACCCAAAAGTTGGTCGCAACACTTTGAGTGGGTTGTGGAGTGTGTAGTGAATGAAACTACAACAAAATAAACCCTGAAAAATATCTAAAAAGTTTTTCTGATGCAAAACTTTTTGATAGAAGTGTGTGAATGCTGTTGACTCTTCTTTCAATTGCAGTTTAAGTAAAGCGTTTGAGAAATGTGTTGTCCTGACTCATTATCTGCGGTCAGATGAGATGTCAGGCTATACTGTACGTCAGTGGCATTATTCTGTTATTTTCGTAACTTGTTATGAAAGAAAGTCCCTGTTTACATCTGGTGTTAAGATGCGTTTTGGTCGATCGGATCACAAGTGGACGAGGTAGACACGTTTACACCTGACTTTTAAATAGAGCCAAACCGATACATCGGCAGGCTGATATTATCGGCCGATATTAGTCATTTTCCAAACTATCGGTATCGGTTGTTATAATGGCAGATAAATGAATATTTCAAAAACAAAATAAAAACGGACAAAACATGCTTCAACCATGTCATGAGTGTTGGAGTTGTTTTGTTTGTCCACCAGAGGGCACTCGACACCGTCCCTTTTGTGTATAACGTGCCACACATCCTGCAACCTGCTGATCCAGCCAGAGTCGGGCAGAGAGAACCACTTATCCGCGAGTGAGATCATCGATGAAGTGTGTTCATGGTGAATTGGTCATGAGACATTCATTGGTTGAATAACAATTGAAGGAACATCCCCATCAGTTCTCTTAACTCAAATAAGCATGACACAATTTGTTACTATCATGTCCAGTTTTGCTGCTGTTAAATTAACCGAGAGTGAAGCGGAATTAGCTAGTAATAATTACGTTACGTTGTTACAGTGTAGTTGACGGACTGTCCTTTTAACTTTTGACAATGTGACTGAAGTTTCTTTTTAAAATGCATTTTCATATTATTTTAGTTAAAACTCATAAATGACTACAAGTAACTAATGTCAGGGAAATCTGTTAATGTTTTGTTGCGCATTTCTGAAATAAAATAAAAATAAAAAAATATCGGCCGATATATCGGATTTTAAAACCAACAAATATTTGTATCGGTATCGTCCTTCAAAATCCTTTATCGGTCCTTTATCCAAAATCCTTTACCTTTTTCTAGATCTTACGATCTTATGGACAAATAAGCACGCACAATTTACATATTTTGAACACAAAAGGAGATGATGGAAAAACAGTTTCCGCTCTGATTGCTGCAAGACCATGTAAGTGCGTAAGTGTAAGTCCGAACACTGTTAGGTGCGTGTTAGAAAATAAGGAATGGTGAGAACATTGTGTTTTGTACGTTTTTCGTCTTCAACCAGTCTTCAGCCGACAAAGTTTAAGTCCTTTATGTCTTGCGCACTTCTCACAATGTTTAGGTCAGTTGCCACTCTTTTGCATATTTGACCACATTAGAGTTTACACTACGAAAGCAATCCGTTCAAAGTCAAACGCATTTTCGACTACCTCTGGAACTGGATTGGAAGTGGACAAGCTCAAAAAGTTCTTGATCGTTTACACCTGTCTTTAGCATCAATCACCTGTGATCCGATCGACCAAAACGCATCAATACCAGGTAGGGCTGCACGATGTATCATTTTAGCATCGGTATCGCGATGTGCGCATCCACGATAGTCACATCGCCAGGATGTGCGATGTCAATTATAGGGATCGTAGTTAGTGATGCACCGATGTGAAAATTTGTGGCCGATACCGATAACCGATATTAACTTTGCTGTTACGGCCGATACCGATATTTACCGATGTCGATATCCCTGTATAGAAAACACATAGCGAGGATTAGGGCTGCACGATATTGGTAAAAAATGACATTGTCATTTTTTATTTTTCTGTGATATAAAAACAATTTCACCAGATTACTTGAATAGGCCTAGCTGTATTTGGAAAGAATGAATCAATCTAGAATGACTGGGGTAGTTTTGTCATGGAGTAAATCCGCATAGAAACTAATATTAATAGAATGTTAACAAATGTACACTTTAATAATTTATGTCTCTTGAGCTCAGTGTTGGACAGATCAGTTGTTTTAACCATTCATTAAAGTGAATCAGTTCAAAGGAGTCATTAGTTCGCGAATCGGACGTGCCATCAACGAACCACGGCACACGTTGTGTGATTATCCAGGCAGTTTAGAACATCGCACGAGATTTGTCTCGACCTATTTTTACAGTCTATGGTCTCGACAGTCGACACAGAAAACATTTCATCACCAGGTAGACTTTTTTGGTTTATTGAAAGTGTGGTTATGTCATCTGATCTTAATGTGTAGAAAGCTTTTCAGAGAAGATAAGGCAGTGACGTTATTTTAGCACAATTCACAACCGGTAGTTCAGAAGAAAAAAACTTCGGTCTTCCGACCTTTTACCATCGTGTATTTTCAAAGATATTCAGTCAACTCAATTCATAAACATGCGCGAGGGAGGGAGAGAGAGAGCGCGCAAAACATTTTGAAGACGGCGCGCGTGACCGGTGCTTTCACTCTCTCTTGTTCCCTCAGTTAAACAAGTGCAGCAATCACTCATATCACTTACCGGTCAAATATGGCTTTGGCGGGACAAAAATACGTATTAGGAAGGCTGGCAGAAAACAGCTCAACAGTTCCAGTCTTCGTGCGCTTGATGTTCAAACGCACTTGCTTTTAATACGCTCGAGCAAAAACAAACATCCCGCCCCCACACTCACATCTACACGCACGTCAAATACAACACATGGATGATCATCGGCCTGTTCATATCGGCCCTATTTTGACATCGGAACGATACCGATGTGTAAAAAATTTACCAAATCGGCCGATGTTATATCGGCGGCCGATATATCGTGCACCACTAATCGTAGTTAATCCGTGATTCATCATCAGTGGGCTACGTGCCAGCAGCTCCCCGGCCCGTAACGCTCGTGATTCGCCGATTAATTGCAAAGTTTAACCATCATAGTGTGAGAGTTTATCAATTTGCAAGTCTGTCAGTTTAAACATCAAGCGCAAGAAGACTGGAAGTTGCACGTTGTTTTCTGTTAGCCTTACTAAAGCGCATTTTTGAATGATGTAGATGACGATGAATGACTTTTGCGCTCGTTCAACTGAAGGAGTGAAAGCCCTATTCGCGCGCACACACTCTCACCATTTGCTCTCTCTCCCTCCCTCACGCGTGTTAATGAATGGAGATGACTGAATATTAGGGTTGGGTATCGTTTGAATTTGAACGATTCTGATTCCGATTCCTTGTTTTGATTCCGGTTCCTAACGATTCTCGATTCTGATTCTTTTAAGAGGTAGGGTCAAAAAAGTTTAGCTAACCTTGCTAACTAACGGCCTTTCTGAAGGAAATAATCCTTTTTGAAGGAAATACTCCTTTTGTCGCAAATACTCCTTTTGTCACAAATTTTGCATTTTGCCGAGATTTCGTTATTTTCAGAAAAGTGAAGCCACACTTTGGACCGCCGACGTAAGCTACTCATGTTCGACTCGCGCCGTTATGCCAACACTTCCGGTAGACGCTTCTTCGTTTGTGTTGTTCAGCTGTTTCTTCTTCCGCTCGGCGGACTGTGAAGATCGAAACTAGGAATCGAAATTTTAACTTTTGAACGATTCCAGGAAAAACTAAAAGCTATTCCCTCTTCCAATCGATACTCGATTCTCGATACCCAACCCTACTGAATATCTTTGAGAATACATGACGGTAAAAGGTCGGAAGACAAAAGTTTTTTTGTTTTTTTTTTTCTTCTCAAAATACCACTGGTTGAGAATTGTGCTAAAATAACGTTGCCTTATCTTCTCTGATAAGCATTCCACACATTCAGATGACATAAACCACACTTTCAATAAAAATAAAATAAAATCTATCCAGTGAAGAAGTGTAATTTGTGTTGACACAAATCTTGTGCGATGTCCTAAACTGCCTGGATAGTCACAAAGTGACAATGTGTGCCGTGGTCCGTTAATGAGATATCCGATTCACAAACTAATGGCTCATTTGAACCGATTCACTTTAATGAATAGTTAAAACAACTGATCCAACACTGAACTCAAGAGACATCAATGGGAACACTTTACAATAAGGTTCCATTTATTAAAGTCTAGGTAACTACATTAGTAAACATTCTATTAATATTAGTTTCTATGCAGATTTACTCCATGACAAAACCACCCCAGTCATTCTAGAATGATTCATTCTTTCCAAGTATAGCTATTCAAGTCATCTGCAGAAATTGTTTTTATATCGCAATATATATTGCAGAAAAATAAAATATCGCAATGCCATTTTTTGCCAATGTCGTGCAGCCCTAATACCAGGTGTAAACAGGGCCTTAAAAAAAACTCTGTTCCTTTCCTGTCAGACATTATACTGTACTCAAGCACGCACTTTTAATTGCATGCAAATGTGGAGGTGCACGCTGTGTACTGTAAAGGCGCAAATGAAATTACGAGCATGTAGTAAGTCATGAAATTCAGTTCATCAGGATCAGTGTCCATGTTTCAACTCTTGAAAAATAAATCTGCTTGGTTCCAATTCCTAAAAATTGTGGTCGTGGCTCAATGACCATGGGGAAATATGGGTCCCATGGCCAAACCAGTTGAGGAACCACGTTGGACACAATAATGATCATAATAACAAACAAATTTGCATTCACAATGCTTTTATTAAGGTGTTGTTCACCCAAAAAGAAGAATTCTGACATTTCCTCACCAAATGGTGTTGCGAAAGACGATGGAGTCTAATGTTGTTCAATAGAAATGCTTCTGTGGTGCTTTGTGTCGTACTTTGTCGTTGATATTAGTTTATTTTCCTTGATCCCAGGTGAGTCTGGCTCTGTGGTACTAACCGTCTGCCTGACCCGAGACTCGACGCTCCCCCTCCCCCAACCTCCCTGCCACCCTGCCCTACGCCCCACACACCCCTAACCCAGTATGAACGAGGTCAGCATCGTCAGAGAGGGCTGGCTCCACAAGAGAGGTGAGCACTGCTTACTCACTCATTCATCAGGACAGTATGTATCATATATTTGAATTGTAAACTGAAAAAAACTCTGTCTTTTTCTTTACCCCCCCCCCCCCCCCCCAATCCTCTTGCCATCTACTTCGTCGTATCTATTCCTCCTCCTGTCTGCAGGTGAATATATTAAGACTTGGAGGCCCCGGTATTTCATCCTAAAGAGTGATGGCTCTTTCATCGGCTACAAGGAGAAGCCGGAGACGTCAGACCACAATCAGCCGCCTCTTAACAACTTTTCCGTCGCAGGTCTGTCACTGTCACAGTGCTGCCTCACTTCATGCAAACCAGATTGTCTAATATTCTAAAATAGGGCTCCCTTATTTGGTTTATTATATCTTACTTGCTAATTATCATTTACAGAAACTGTTGCTAAGGCAAGTGATGTGTGTTTTTTTTATATATGTGAATATATAGTATACAGTATACGTGTGTGTGTATATGAAGAGTTCAGATGCAAAAGCCTCTAAATGCCATTTGAAATTTTCTTCTAAAATGACCATTTTTATCAAACTTGTATATTTAAGTTCAGTTATTTTCATTTAAATGCAATGAAGATTACCTATTAATTGTCATTTAAGTGAAATTACTGAACTTAAATATACAAGTTTGTTAAAAATGGTCATTTTAGAAGAAAATTTCAAATGGCATTTAGAGGTTTTTGCATCTGAACTCTTCATATATATATATATATATAAATATATATATATCAAATAAGAGTTTGTGTGTGTAAATTCATGCACCATTATAGATAATAAGATGATATCAGCCGTTTTTGGGGGGGTTTGTTTGGTTTTATAAATTTGATTTACATCTGCCAATATTGCATGAATTGTTTCTGCTTATTTTAAGATTTGAATAACTTGCTGTCATCCAGCACTTAAAGTTGGCTTAAGGCCAAAGTTGACACTTGATTTTTTTTTGTCTTCAGGAATTGATTGGCTCGTCGTTGTCTGCTATTGCTGTGATCTCATGTGATTGACAGTTTCTCCCACCCTCACGCCAGTTAACATTCTAAAAAAGTTATTTTGACTAAAGAATATAAGGGCACACGAATTTAAAAAAAACAAATGATGTGCACGAATTACTCATTTAGTAAATGCTTGAGAATTTTCAAAATGGTCAAAAATTTTATTTGTTTGTCTTATCAATAGGAAATGGTTCAACAGTGTTCAACAATAAATTGAGCTTAATTACATGGAACTAACATAATCCTAACCCTATAGTAAGTACTTGTAGTTAATTATTATTACCTGGTACTTAAATGTATAATCACACGGTGAGACGGATACCTTTTTTCCTTTTTAAATCAATGTTGGTTGGTCTGGTGTTTAAATCTCCCAAACCTGGAAAACGTATTCGTTCAAAAAGAAGTTCCCAATTAAGAGACCGCAAGAGGCACAGATCAAATCACAGTTTAATATATGATGTTTCGAATTTTTTCACCCATTCAAGAAGTTAAAATCCCAAATAAAACTTGTTAAAACTGTAATCCTTTGCAGAGTGTCAGCTGATGAAGACTGAACGACCTCGGCCGAACACGTTTGTCATTCGCTGCTTGCAGTGGACCACTGTTATTGAGCGCACCTTCCACGTGGATAGCAATGCTGAAAGGTGAGGAGATGAGATGGAGAGTCCTGCTAAAATCAGTGTCTTTGAGGGAAAGCTTAAGAAGATGTTGAATGGTATTTACTGGGAAAGCAGATTTGGTTGTATTAACTGGATTTTTGCCAATCCAAACAGGATATTACTCACTGCCTGTTGCTTAAAATTAGGGGTTGCATGACTATGATTTCTGCTAGTCGATTTCTTATCAAAAGAATACTCGAGTTACTCGACTACTCGTGGTTCATGCTACTGTAAATTAGGGATGGATTGAGACCACAATTTTGGCTTCGGTACGATACCGGAACCTAATACCTCAGTATCGATACTAAATTGATACCACAGTCGAGGAAAAAAAGTCCCAATTTAAGTGAATTGAAACAAGTTTATTAAAAACTCTGCTTGAAACTCTCCACTACCAAATGTGCAAAGAAAAGTATAAAAAAAACTAAAAAGTATCAAAATGTAAAAAAGAAATAAATTCAGTCAAGGAACATACAGTAGATAAAATTTTATTTTTGAAAAAAAAAAACTGAAATTGCACAATTAAAATAGGTTAATAACTATAATAATAGAATAATGAAATGACATGTAAACCATTAGCTGTCATGCATCAACAGAGAATTATCATGATTTATAGCATTTATTCATCTTGTTTGGTTACTGTTTGGGTTCATATTATGCATATAATGCATTGCATTAAGTTATGTTAACATGCTAAACATGTATTAGTATATTACATTTTTTAAGTCATTTTATTACTGATTGATCTAGATAAATAAATGCTATAGCCTAATATTGTTAGGCCAGGTTACCAAATGAATGACAAATGTAGCTTAATTGTAATATTGGTCATATTCATTTTCCTACTATTTCTCTCTCTGCTTATTCCTCTATGGGTCACCTCAGCGACAATAATATGCTATTCATTTTACTATCACTTTTATTCTTTATTTATTCAAATTAAATGATTTATTCAAATTATTTATTCAAAAGTTTGTTTGAAAGTGCAAAAATTATGAGACCTAAACATAATTGGTTCTAGCGTGTTATGCAAGAAGATTTTAGCTTTTGTGTTTACCAAATCATATTTAACCTAATTGATAATCTCTTATATATGTGCGCTGTTCAGGGTTCAATAAAAGTCTAAATTAAATCAGTTGAATGATGAACTCACCTGTCGATCTCTGAACTCTTTGAACGAGTCAGGATGAACGACTGATGAGCGCTTTGGCGGATTTGTTGCATTATTGAAAGCAACGTTTGCTGAGTGGTGCATTGAGGTCTGTTTCTTTACCTTTCTTATTACTTTTTTAGGCAAAGTAATGCTTTATTTCACTCATACTGCTCTCTCTATTTATTAATTTCAGGCGTGTAGAAATTCAAATGAGCTTCATTTGATCCATCGTGTTCCTCCTTTGTCACCGTTTGCGGTTTCGCGCGACCCGTGTCTGTTTAGCTAGCGCACTGCCGCCTAGCGGAGAACTTCAAAACAGCCGCGCATCAAATACCGGATTTAACAAAATTATGATATTGTACCGTTTGAACCATATTATATACGATATTTTTGCAGTACCGGTATACCGCGCATCCCTACTGTAAATCAAAAGATATGAAGTAGTTCTTATCAATAAATGTTTATTAATTCATAGCCTAATGCAACAATTACATAAGTATACTCTCAAAACATTATATTTATGTCATTACATATCGAAATTTTCATGTAAAAGAGTAAAGCCAAATAAATAGTTGTTTTTGCGTTTCATTACAGACGCAGTGTCCACTTTTAGGGCCATTCACATATCGCTTCTTTTGCGCGCTCAAGTTTATTTCAAATGTAGGCACGCCGCAAGCCCGCTCATAATAGAAAGAGGCGTGGGCGCGACGCACGTGTCGCTAAATGGCGTCATACGTCAATTAGCATATTAATGATGTCATAGCCTAATATCAAATAAAGCTGTGAATAAAGAAAGAAAATTAAAATGATCAAACTAAATTATTTCAATATAAAACGAAAGAAAAGCAGATAAGTGATAAGTCCGTGGAAAAACACTGCTCGTTCACGTTTGTCAGCAGCCGTGCACTCAACAGATGAATGTACTGCTCCTCTCAGCCATTCACTGAATAGGTTAGACGCAACTAGAGAGTGTCGACAGGACCGTACTGTCAAAAGTCGGAGGTTACTAAGGTATGTTCAAAAAAGTCTGAAAGTCGTTAAAAATAGTGTTGGCAACACTGCATGGGAGCTTGTGGAAAGGAGAGCGTTTTTAGATGCGATATGTTAACGGCCTCTTACAGAGTTGGCAAATTACGATATTTTTGTCATCCTTGATGAAATACTTCAACACATCTGATGTGTGGTGTTTGTTGGTGACATTCGCCATTTTGAATTAATTTATGGTTAATGGCCGCTCGATTGTTTCCAACAGTGCCGGCTAGTGGTTGAAGTACTCGGTCTACTTAAAATTAACCGTAAAGTAGGTGAAAAACATTTTGGTGGAAATAGGTGTTTTGTTTAGGTCATTTCGTGATTAAAAAGCCCAAATCTTACAAAAGGATAGTAATCGGGTATATGAGATCAGCGGAGCATCACACAAAAAAAAGAAACAAAAAAAAAAAAAACAAGAGGAAGTCAAACCTGCTTTGCTACTTAGATTTAATTAATGATATTTATGATTTCATCTTGATGTCTACGCAGAGAGGAGTGGATTCGTGCCATTCAGGCTGTGGCCAATGGGCTCAAGTCCCGGGAAGAGGAGGAGCCAATGGACATCAACTTTGGCTCCCCTGGAGACAACAGCTTGGAGGGGATGGAGGCTGCGATCGCAAAATCCCGAACCAAAGTGGTGAGTTTGACTGCTGTCCCGAGCAACCAATTTCTTGCATAGCTGTGCTAATTTCATGTCTCTGGTGTCCCCTTGCCCTCTTTAATACCATTACTGATATATATATATATATTTTTTGGAGTAAAAATTAGTTCCTAATTTTTTTTGGAGGTCTCCTACAATAGGTTTACATGCATCCATGGTCAATAAAAACTTGAATTTGTCATAATATACACTACCGGTCAAAAGTTTTAGATCAGTAAGATTTTTTATGTTTTTAAATGAAGTCTCTTCTGCTCACCAAGGCTGCTTTATTTGATGAAAAAAAATGACAAACAGTAATATTGTGAAATATTTAAAATGACTGTTTTCTATTTTAATATATTTTAATTTGAAAGCTGAATTTTCAACATCATTACTGTTGCTGATTACACATCAGTTTTCAGTGTCACATGATCCTTCAGAAATCATTCTAATATGCTGATTTTATATGTTGAAAACAGTCATGTACAATTTTTTTCCCAAAAAAATTCTATGATGAAAAGAAAGTTCAAAATATAATCTTTTCTAACATTATAAATGTCTTTACTGTAACTTTTGATCAATTTAACTCATCCTTGATGAATAAAAGTATTCTCTAATTTCTTTCCCCCAAAAATAAAAAAATAAATTCTTACTGACCCCAAACTTTTGAATGGTAGTGATTAATGTTACAAAAGCTTTCCATTTCAGATCAATTCTGTTCTTTTGAACTTTCTATGCATCAAAGAATCCTGAAATAAAAATGTAAAAAAAAAAACTGTTTTCAACATGGATAATAATCATAAATGTTTCTTGAGCATCATATTATAATAATTTCTGTAGAATCATGTGACACTGAAGACTGGAGTAATGATGCTGTAAATTCAGCTTTGATCACAGGAATAAATTATACTTCACTATATATTCACATAGAAAACTGCTGTTTTAAATTGTAATAATATTTCACAATATTACTGTTTTTTGTGTATTTTTTATCAAATAATTGCAGCCTTGGTGAGCAGAAAAGACTTCTTTTAAAAACATAAAAAATCTTACCATTCTAAAACGGTACATTGCAGCATCACCTCTTTTCTCACAGTGTCTGAAACGGTTCAATTAACAATGAATGAATTGAACATAATATATAGGCTAGAACAAGGTTTAATCTGGCCCACACAGAAACATAACTGGGGTTGCCTGAAATCAAGAGATGTAATCTCCCAATCAAAGCTTCACACTTCCGCAATACGGAAATATCTGATTTGATCTGTTCTGGTTTTTTACTTATTTTTCTCATCCTGGCAACCCTGTGCACACAAAGCTGGCTTTATGAAAACACCAGTAAGCTTGATGGTTGTCGATTTCCAGTTCGATTCACAGAAAAGTTTAATACTTCAAATCAGTGTTTATTTACGGGAAAATTACCTCAGTGTGTGCCGCGTTTCTCTAACTGAAGTGGTGAGTTTAATCGCTGTTCAAAAACCGTAATGTTACCAACTCCTTGCTGAGAAATATTAGGTAAAACTTTAGCGCAGACCCGTATCGTGATATATATCTTATCGTTGCCCCTGAATCGGGATATGTATTGTGACTTTGTTGCTGATCCACAGCCCTAAGGCTAGCATTATGCAAATTTGTTACAATAGGGTGACCAACTGTCCTGTTTTCCCAAGACATGTCCTGTTTTCTTATAACAATATAACAATTTTCTATCCATACAGAGGAGGCATAACCTACTTTAAATGTATAGAAATTAATAAGGTATCTTTGAGTAAACTTTGAGTATCATTTGAGTAGGCCCATCTGTTTGCCGGGCCGAGTGTCCTGGTTTTTGGTAATCAAAATATGGTCACCCTATGTTACAAACCTATGTAGGTTCATCCAAGAAGTAGGACTGGAATTACTGATGGCTCGTTGAAGAATTAAAACTTTGCTGACCTTTTACATTCACAAACAGCTATATAAGCTACACTGCATGAAAGGTAGTATCCGAAAAAGCATAATGGGGCACGTTTATTTCATTTAATTGTTTTTTGTATGCAATGATTCAGATCTGCATCACTGCAACTGAATTAATTTATATAAAATAAACAACTTGATTCAACTTGATTTTTTTTTTGTCATCTTCTTCAGACAATGAGTGACTTTGACTACTTAAAGCTGCTGGGTAAAGGCACTTTTGGAAAGGTGATTCTTGTGAGGGAAAAGGCTACTGGCATGTACTACGCCATGAAGATTCTACGCAAAGAGGTCATCATTGCTAAGGTGGGCACCTCACAAATTAAAGTTTAAAATCCTCTTGAATTATTTGTTTTATATTAATAACTTGGTGGCGTGTGTGTGTCTGTTTCAGGACGAGGTCGCACACACAATCACAGAAAGCAGAGTGTTGCAGAACACACGGCACCCATTCCTTACAGTATGTCCTGCTCTTTTAGTTGTTGTTGTTTTTTTTGCACCATTATCTTGGTTTTAGATTGAATTCAAATTTTTTTAATCTTTCTGACTACAGACACTAAAATACGCCTTCCAGACACGAGATCGTCTGTGTTTCGTCATGGAGTATGCAAATGGAGGCGAGGTTTGTCACATCCTCTCGCCCCTTACAAGAACAAACTAAAAAAGCCTCTTTTAAAATTCTGTTGTGTCTCCTTTTTACTTGTTCCCAGCTGTTCTTCCACTTGTCTCGAGAGCGTGTGTTTACGGAGGATAGAGCTCGCTTCTATGGGGCTGAAATTGTTTCTGCATTGGAGTATCTGCACTCTAAAGATGTCGTCTACAGGGACCTAAAGGTTTTCTCCTTTTTTGTGCTGTGAATTGCGTTGGGAAAGGATGTCGTGTAATTGTGTCATAGACCACAAAGGCATGAAGTCTGTGTTCCTTTTTTTTACCATTAATGACAGATTTCCTAATTCTGTTTGAATTGCGTTTTTCTCTGCAGCTGGAGAATCTAATGCTGGATAAAGATGGTCACATTAAAATCACAGACTTTGGCCTGTGTAAAGAGGGCATTACTAATGAGGCCACCATGAAGACATTCTGTGGGACCCCAGAGTACCTTGCTCCTGAGGTACTGCCAACTCACTCCATTAACATGTTTTCTCAACCAATTTATAGATCATTTATAGGTGGGGGGTACAACTGATCGTAAACTTTTCCCCCGCTGCAGCTGTTAGTAATTCTCCATTCAGCATTCAAACAAACAGCGCTTCGTCAGTCATTCAACATTCAAACAGCACGGCGCGTCGCGTTCGGCAACGATAAAACTCTTTCCAAGATGATTAAATGTTAAAGGGGGGGGTTGACTGCGATTTCACTTTTTTCATTTTAAATAGTGTGTAATGTTGCTGTTGGTGCATGAACAGTATCTGCAAAGTTGCAGCGCTGAAAGTTCAGTGTAAGCAGAGATATCGTCTTTTAAAAATCAGGAAGTATAATTGCCTACAAAAACGACTGGATTGGGACTACAGCTGGGTTATGGTACGTCACTAACCCGCACATTTGCATCAACCACTCCCTCCGGAATATGCACATAAGGGCATGCGCATATTTCAGCAGCTCATCGAGTGTGTTGTTCACGCAGCTGTCAGGTCTTCTGTGTTCGAGCTTCCCACGGACGCTGTACTTCGTCAACAATGAATACTATTTATGTTTGATTATGTTCCTGAAAATGACGATCGTAATCTAGCTCTCTGTGCTGCGCATTTACGAGAGACAGCTTCCAGAATCTCCACGAGTTCAACACCGGATTTAACAAGAAACTGTTACTAAAACGTGAAGCAGTTTCAACTTTAAAACCAGAGGCAGCAGTTGTTGGACCACAACCTGTAGGCTAAGACTTAATCATTTTAAATGTATTTGCATATATAATTCCAGACGTAGCCTTGTGTTTTATTTTTTTTCAAATTCCAGCGCTGGCTTTATTGCCACTAGGCTATTAGTTATGCTATTTTGTGTCTACGACAAACGCGTGCAAACATGAATTTTGTATAAGTGCTAATGTTGTAAATGTATTTTTCATGTATATATGCTTTATGGCGTTATTTTCGATTTGATCAAGAACGTAAACTTGCCACCGCTGTTTGTGTTTAACGTTAGTAGCCAGTCAGTTGCTATTGTTGCCAGTCAGATGCTTTTGTGTAAAACAAACGTGTATAAAGTTAAACAAAATGTAGCAAATTATCATTCAGAAACATTTAGTAAGAGCCGTGTGTGGTGTGGTTCTGTTTGACTCTCTTCATCGCGGCTTTCTCTGTCTGATTCTGCCTCAAACTGATACTGCAGTTCGACGCATATTTACATCTGGACCGGAGCTCATGACATGCCCGTTTCGCCCGTAAAGGTAATGGGCGTTAACTTTCCGGACAACGTAAGCGACAGTTTAGCCAATCACAACACACCGGGCCAAACTAACCAATCTGAGCCCACGACGTGTTTCTGAGGGAGTGGTTTCATAGACTCAGGAAGTAAACCGCTCGTTCGAGGACAGAGGAGAGCGCGGCTGACAATAAACGTGAAGTTTATGAAAAATAAGACGAAAAACCAGGAATACATGTTATATTGCACCCCATAAACACAATCATGCAAAGAAAAAAAGCAGTCAACCCCCCCTTTAATATTATACTTAATCTGTAGATAAAGCTCTATGGTTTCGCATAAATTGACTATCTTGCTGTAGCACCATCATGTTCCGTTACTGTGTCTATATCACAACACTGGAGAGCACTATCATTGTTCTTCATGCGCCTAGTAACTGAAATTTAAAACTGTTAAAAGAAAAGGCTAGGCTATAAACTATTGCATAGATAGATACTGTATAATACACTGCATCGATATGTATTTCCTTTGTGCTTTGAACTTTTCAGTGCGTAACTTAGTCTAAACAGAGTTGCGCGCTGTGACTCGTGTTGCCTCAAGCGCATCATTCAGCGCTCGGGATGCGCATAAGCGCTGTGGAGTCTTTCATAATCATATCATAATACTTTTGCGCAATCTCAATTTTATAGTAGACTATAAAATAATTTATCTTTTTGATTTTTTTTTTCTTGTTTTTCATGAATGTATTTTACAACAATACAAAGAGCAATGTGTAACGTTTTACCAGATTTAGTGCTACACTTGTCTCTTTTTTTTTTCACTAAATATCCTGATTTTATAAAATTATCAAATTTAAAATTGGTTACCCACTAATCTAGTTTATAATATAATTTTTGTCATAGGTTATGATAGTTTTTTTTTTTTTTTATAAGGAAGTTGTCTATATTAAGTAGATTTTGTTTAACACACAAAAGAGTGATTATCAGTTCAACGCAGTTATAGAAATTCTACTTGATTTTTTTTTTTTAAACTGCGTTGGTAACGGATCAGTATCGGTCTTTTTTTATTATTATTAACTAACGCTACAGGGGCCATAATATTTTTGACTCATGGCTAAAGTTAAGTTTCTCCAGCTCTCCCCAGGTTGGCAAAAAATGCATCTTAAAATGCATCAGATTGATGCTTTAAAATATGGAATATTTAAAATTTTCTGACGGGGGAGCATGCCCCCGGACCCCCCTAAAGGGGTAAAATCCTTCTCACCTTTTTCACCCCTGACCTGCTTGGGTCCTAGCTCTTGCCTGATCATATTACCCAGGCCTTTTCCCATGTTATAATTTCTCAGTGCGTTGATCATCATAGCCAATCATAGACATCGGTTGAGCGCATGAACAAAATGGACAATTGAGGCGTTTACGATTCTGCTCAACAGCGCCAACTTTTGACAACACTGGTCGTTACTCTGACAAACAATGCTACAGCCAGTTATTCTACTTTGAAATGTGCGTTCTGTGTCAATGTTTTTGTTTTGCTCTGTGCGATACTTCACGCTGTCAGTTTACCCAATAGTATTTCGACTATGTTCATGTTGCTTTTAAGCACTAGCTTCTTGGACCTTAATAAGCTAAACCTAATGTTAAAGAGTTTTTTATTTCAGCTGCTTGTTTTCTCTCTCTCAATATTATGTATATATATATATGCTCCCTTTTTCATCTCCTCCTCTTTCCTGTAGGTATTAGAAGACAACGATTATGGCCGTGCGGTGGACTGGTGGGGTCTGGGAGTGGTCATGTATGAAATGATGTGTGGTCGGCTGCCGTTCTATAACCAGGACCACGAGCGTCTGTTTGAGCTCATTTTAATGGAGGAGATTCGCTTTCCTAGAAACCTCTCGCCCGAGGCTAAGGCCCTGCTGGCCGGCCTGCTTAAGAAAGACCCCAAACAGAGGTTAGAAGAGCGTCTGTTTCTACTTTGGTTGTAAAGAAGATTTTGTGTATGTTTTAATAATGTGAATTTGTTTTTTTCAAGGCTTGGAGGAAGTCCTGAAGATGCCAAAGAAGTGATGACACACAAGTTCTTCAATTCCATGAACTGGCAAGATGTCCTTCAAAAGAAGGTAAAAGAGTTTAAGACCGTGAGAGAACCGATTCATCGGATGAATTCATCACGAGTTGAGAGGGCATCGTTAATGGCACGGGTTTGCCGCGAAGTCTTAAAAAGTCTAAAATACTGAACTTTAAATTTAAGGCCTTAAAAAGTCTTAAAAACGGCCAGAGTTTCATCTGAGGTCTTAAATTCAGGGTGTCCGCGGGGTCTTAAAAAGTCTAAAATTCTGAACTTTAAATTTAAGGCCTTAAAAAGTCTTAAAACGGCTAGATTTTCATCTGAGGTCTTAAATTTGATTTAGTCAGGTCTTAAAAAGATTTTACCCTCGTTCATTTGCCAAAACTCTGGCCGCAGAAAGTTATTACAAAGTGGCAAAAAAGTATTGAGTCTCAGCCTACAAAGCGGAGCTTTAAAGCAGGAGTTCGAGCAGGGGTTCAAACCAGTTCAAACACGCCGCTCGTGTGCTACCATTAGTAGCTCGCCAAGAGGCCGTTCGTTCACACATCGAGTTTGCGCGCTCAAGTTCATTCAAATATAGGCGCGTGGCATCCGCAGCGAGATTGAAAAAATCTCACCATTTCAGATTCAGAAAGCCGCAAACGCACCGCAGGTCATGAAGAACCAACCAATCAGCCCCTTCCGTAACAACATTGAAAGCTCAGTCAGCATGAAGGGTTTTTTTCTCTTCTCTGTGAATAAATCTTGTTGCAAAGCTACAGCAAGCGTTTTTCGGCTTATTCACTTTATAGCCCTTAATCCTGTAATTGTGGACAAATGTGGGCACAGAGGACTCGGGTGTGATCCTAATTTTTATTTATTATAAATGTTATATCACCGTCTTCGATAAAGTTTTGTCTATCCATTTATGGTGTCTTTTTTAATTTTGGGGGTATTTTTGAATTTATTTACTTCAAAAAGTACCATATTTTCTATGTAAATTATTTCTATGTAAATGAATTACTATGTAGTTTTATTTTTTTTTAACTACATTAAAATATCATTCCAATAAGTTCTTAGAGCTAAAACCTAAAGATGAAGTGACTTTGCTGTCACCTGGTGTCTTATTTGGGCTTATTTTAGAATGCTTTAAATTAGTTTTTCCCATTCATATCTATTGGTGCCCATTTTTGACCCAAATACAAGATTAAGGAGGTTTTTTTCACCCACTTAACATTGTAAAATTGAGTCAAAAAAATTGTGTGTGTTCAGGAGGCAAACTTAGGAAAAGTAGCCAATCTTGTACCGCTCAGATCAAGGGAAGTATTTTTTAAAAAATAAATCAAAACTATTTTGCGGTTAAAGGTTGAAATACTTGAGGTTTATCTTTTTAAAAAACTATTTTTGTGAAGACATTATTTTAACTTGTACATGTTTGTAGATAACCTGTTGCAAGACACTCCTTTAAAATCTGGCCATCATATTTAATGGTATTTTAATGTTTATGTAAACAACAAGTGCATATTGATGCTAATTTTATTTATTTGCTGGGTTTCGACATACATTTGGCAAATTGATTTCATAATAATCATGAAATGAAATGTTCATACCATTTCATCTCTAGTTATGATCAACTTAAATCAACTGTAATTGTTTTTACAGTATAAAAATTTCTATACTTTTTGTATATGTTATTTTCTCTGACTCTTACACACACACACACACTCAATCTCTATTAGGCTATTAATATAGCCAATGCTCTCTAGAGTTTTTTTTCTCAGACTCACCTCTCTTCTCCTGTTTACTGCAGCTCATCCCACCCTTCAAGCCACAAGTGACCTCAGAGACAGACACACGCTACTTTGACGATGAGTTCACTGCACAGACCATTACTGTCACACCACCTGACCAATGTGAGTACCTCACCCTTCCTCACTGCCTGTCTGTAACTCTTTTGTGTATTTGAGAAAAGGAGTAACATCGGAGGAGCCACTCTGTGGAAAATAACAAATAGTGATGGTGATGCATAAAATGTGTCTTTTTTTATTTTACATATTATGTTATATATAAAGGATTATTGAAAATAGTGGTTATTGGATTTTGCGAGGTGGACATTGACCCTTAAAGTGGAGGGTTAAAGGTGCAGGGTTTAGTCCAGCATACTTCAACAGTCTGTCGTTCTCACCGGAAAAGATCCACTTATGACAATTTAATTAACCCTGACATATTAATTAGGTCAGAAATGTTTTCATTTTTTTATAGAATGGTTTATTAAACCTTTAACCCCTCCAGGTTAGAGTTTTATTCAGAGACCCAAATATGGTCCAGTTGCTGATATTTATATGGCCAAAAATTAAGATAAAATTCTGATTCCTTGCAACGTAAATCAACTAGATCTTTATAATGGTATAATACACTACTTGCATAAAATGAATACTTGCAAAAAAATATCAGTTGTCACTCCTTATATATATTCTCCTTGTAATATTATCTGCAACGCATAACACATCGTTTGCATCACTTCCCGTACTCCTTGACTTTTTATGGGCTATATGTTACTTTTATCGGAAGTGCCCATCATATAATGCAGATAGAAGGTCTGTCTCAACTTTCAAATTCTGTTGATTTTTATCATGAAATTCAAAGAATAAATGTAGTTTTGGTGCTCTTTATGGCGTAATGGATCACTCGCTGAAAAAAAAAAAACCCTGAATGGATTCACTCCAAACAGAATCAGAATTTTTACATTTTCTGTTCATGTGTTCCTACTAGGGCTGTGAAAAGATTAATCGCATCCAAAATAAAAGTTTGTGTTTACATAATATATACAGTATGTGTGTAGTGTGTATAATTATTTTGTATATATAAATACACACTCATTCATGTAAACATTTAAGAAATATTTGCCTGTATATACTTTATATATATTTATACAAAATTAATATTATACATAAATCTAAATATTTGATATATTAACACATTTTTCTTAAATATATACATGCATATGTGTGTATTTATATATAAAAAATAATTATACACACTACACACACATATATTATGTAAACACGAGCTTATATTTTGGATGCGATTAATCAATTTCCTGGTTTTAAAACGCACATCATGCTGGATATTACCTGTCATTCATCATAACTTTTAACGGTTGATGACATGTCCTCATAATAAACATGAATGAACATAAGGCATGTTGAAAGATACAGTTCAATGTATCTGGTCACATGTAATCAAAAGTGGATAGAAGTCAAGAAAACGTGTCATAAAAAAAATTTATGACAAGAGTGCACCTCAAAAAATCTGCATCATAACAGAAGTTTTGACCTTTGTCACAAAAAGTCGATGCACCCACTTTTAATCATTGAAACTTCTGTTTTTATGCTAAAAGTTAATAATAAAACATATAATCTAGTATTTTTCAATAAAAAATAAAAAATTATAGTATAATATTATCCTCTAAAAATGATATTTATATTTATTATACTCTAAAATATAATATTATTTTCATCGCCTTTTTTATTATATCACATATTTTAGTAGTTATCATAAATTAGGTATCATTTGAAAGCTTATAAACTCCGAATTTATCGTGTGAAAACTGTTTTGTAATTGAACGTTGCGTTACCATAGAAACGGTACGTATTTTATCAGGCTCCTCCCCTTTTGGGCGTCATTATATTTCATAATTTATGATCAAAACCTTTTCTAATCTCGACAAAACTGGTATTGTCAGAAAGGTCAGAGTCTCAAGGTTCCAAATTTTGTGACAAAATTGATATTTGGACAGAAATGTATTAATTTGTTAAGGCAAAATGTTTACAACTAAATTCAATGGAATTCAATGGCGCCCAGTGGCTATTTTTGGTACTACGCCTAAACAAAATCTCATGGGAACTTAATTTTTTTGTGATATCAACTTCAAATTTGGAACATAACTTGATAAGATTTATGGCTTTGATTTTATAGAAATTTTAGAGTAAAAACATTTTGTAAAATATATATTTTATATAAAATAAAAAATATATAGTACAACTATATTTGATTTACTGTAAATTTAAACTTCCATAACTTTTTCATACTTTCATTTTTTTGAGGTGTTTTCACTTCAGCAATATTCTGCTGAGTGTTTTCTTTAAAACAAGACCAAACTTGGGTATATTCCAAAGCATTCTTAAATTACAACCATTTAAGTGTGAATAGTGCATTTAAACCCCCATTCTCAGAAAGGGGGGTGACAGCGAAGGGGTTAAAATAATTTTAATAAATAAATAACAAAGTTTAAGTTTTATAAGCTCAAATGCTCGCCTTGCTCTGTTTGTGACTCTCCTGTTCGAACTCGTTCATCAAAACGAACGAATCTTTTCCCAGGCGTTTGGTTCATTCAACAGACGAAACGAACGAATTGACATTTTGATGAACGAGCTCAAAGTCAAAGAATTGACGTTATGAACTGATTTGTTTTTTTTTCCATTGCCCCGTGTCTCCGTTGCTTGCAGATGACAGTCTCGATGCAGAGGACCCGGATACACGTACACACTTCTCGCAGTTCTCCTACTCAGCCAGTGTGCGGGAGTGACCACACCACCCCCCCTCCCTTCCCCTCCCCACCACTCTGTCACCCTTACCAGCAAACCGGACGCCCCTCACACACACAAACGCAAACTCGTACAAGGACACGTGCACCAGCGACCCCAAGCGGGTTCCAGGCGGGAGCACGGCATCTGTGAATGATCTCGAACAGGTGGTACCCTCTGGTCAGTCCTGGTTTACGATTGGCTTTCCACCCAGCCAATCGTAGCCTGACACTACACGCTGCAACACAATCCACCAATCACTGAATAAATCTCAACCAATCAAGCACCATCGTGGAACACCGCTCAGCACCAGCAGGTTTCAGGACACGCGCTAACACTCAACACTGGACTACAGGACTAAAGCCTCTTGTAAACACAACTATTGAACACGCTCGAAATCATCTCGTGGGGACAAAAGAAATCAAACCATTTGGACTTTTTCCCCCCCCACTGATTGTTACAGTTTTAAAGCCATATTTCTGCAATTGTACAAGTGCTCTTTCTGGAACTAGCTGTTACCAATAGTGTTTCTACAGCGGGAGGACCGATGATGGGGTAACACCGAAAGGAATAGTGCTGTTTCTCTGCCTGGGTAGCGTACCGAATGCTGTGCGGACGGACGGACGGATGCGTGTTCTCAAATCTACTTCTTAAAGTGTGTCTCTTTGTTTCAATTTTTGTACATGGGCATAACGTTGAGTAGTGGAACGGGGTGGGATTGTTAGGGGTTTTGGGAGGCTCACACACACACACACACACACTCACACACTATAGATGTGAAAATGTTTGTGCTTTAAAGGGAAAGAGAGAGGAAGACATCTCTAGCATGTAAACAGGGAGGTTGTGAACCTTGAAACCGGCTTTCTGGAGAGGCCTTTTTCCAGTTTTCATCCGCTTGATGTTCCAAGGTCAGTGTATCATAGAAACTCATCATGTTGTTTTCATTCTCTCAACAGTTTCGCAGGCATTGATGTTGAAGTTTAGAGACAAATGTATAGGCAACAACAACCAAAAAAAAGAAAAAAAGAGGATTTAAATGTCCTTTGTCCTGTTATTTAACTGCAATAGCTACTGCGTCTAAAGTAGCAAACAGGGGAAACACGTACCTTGTTGTCGCAGCCTTTTCATTTCTCCTTTTTTTTATTAGTGCAGCAAGAAAAAAAAATGGTTAGGATGTCTGAGAGGAAATGTTCTACTTGATCTTCTCCAGATGTGTAAGGTAGGCGTGCTTCTCCTGACAGAAGCTGTCACAACACACCGCTTAGATGTGTGAGGTGTTATTTTCTTCTTTTGCCTTTTTAAAGATTCTTCATGTAAGGAACTTCAAACTATTTTTTTTTTATTCATTATTTTATTTGGATCATTTTTTTCCCTTCATCTTTTTTGTTCCATTCACCTACTCCCTGAAATTAAATTGTCTTGATAAAATATATATAAAATTTATATTACAGTAGTAAAGTTTTTTTTTTCTTTTTTGTTTGTTCGTTTCTTTTGTCCATTTCTCCATTTTGTGTGAGTGTGCGCTTCATTTGTGCATGTGTGGGTGTGTAATAAGGTAGTCACAGTATATATTTGCAACGGGAAATGAAAAAGCTCCTTTAAGATATGACGATCCTTCTTGTTTAAACATGATATATATATAATACCATCCCTCCTCCATAGACTTACTCATACAGGAAGGTCCGCTGGTTTCAATAGCAGGGCCGGACTGAAGTGCTTCTATCATGCCCGATTGCCGTCTAGGTTTTGAAACAGCCCTTGTTGCCTTGACTGAGAGAGACCGCTAGATGGTGCCATTTGCCTGTCATTAGATAATACATTGCTCCGTACATGAAAAACAATTGTGCACTCTCGTTCACAACATTAATGATGCTACAAGAGAAACTTTTGGGTGAGACATGAGGGGCAAAGATCTGAATCGGTCTGCTGTAGTGGTTTCACCCATCTTTCTTGTGTGTGTATATAGCTACCTGTTGGACAAATCAGCTTTGAAGTGAAATTATTTTGCAACTTTTAACCATCGACTGTTCTGTTCTGAATGTGATGAACAATCACGAATGTCATCATTGATGCACAGTTTGTTTGTTTTTTTTAGTGCTGGGGATGCAAACGTTAGGGGAAACTTGAAATATGTCAGCAAACTTTTTTTTTTCTTTTTTCTTTTTTCTTTCTTTTTTTTTTGCTACAGAGTGCTATGGGTTATGCTTTGCTATTAGGACATTCATGCAAGTAAATTCTTTTACCAAAAACTGTATGTCTGCCTCTTTTACTAACCCAAACAGTGTGTGAAATTAAGTTAGTGGACAGCAAAAGTATTCAAATATTTATTATTGAAGACGTTTATACTTCAAACATATATTTTTTTCAAAAGTATTCCACACCTTAATGTCTTCATAAACTTTATAGAGGAGTCATGAATGTCTGATTAGTCCAACAGCGGTGAGATTGCATTTTAATTCTGCTTGAGTAGTGTTCTGGATAATAGTTTGCACATAATGGCACTGCAAAAATCTTTCATGGGCAATACATAAAAAAATGCAGGGACATAGTTTTTGCGTGTGATTGGACTGGAACTCTCCGTTTATAAACCAGTGATATTTTGCACTGTAAAAATGAATACGCTTTATCTAATCAATAAAATTGTGGCAACAGATTACAAGCAATAATATTAATTCAATTTAACAAATTAGAATTGAGTAATAATCAAATAGATATCTGAATAACCGACAGACGTCAACGATTAAGAACTATTTATATTTTATTGCCAACATTGAAGACACCTGATGTTAACAAGCAGAATTACTGAAGGATAAAACCATAATTTTAAAACAATCCTAAAACAAACACCGATCACCATAATGGTGACTTAAATGTATGTTTGTTTCCAAGACATCACGTAACTGACGTCTTGGGACGTCTTTTGACCATACGTCAACATCCGCCGTTAGGGTACCCTTTAACGTCGGTTTGATGACGTTATCGGATCCTAACCCTACCCCAGACCTAAACCTACCTGCGTCACCTAACTGACGTTAAAGGTAAAGCGTCAGTTGTATGACCTCCCAGGATCGTCATGTAACTGACGGTGCCCTAAAACGGCGGATGTTGACGTCTGGTCAAAAGACGTCCCAAGACGTCAGTTATATGACTTCTTGGGATGAGACTGTGTTAGTTGTTGTTTTACTCAAGTTTTAAGTTTTACTCATTTTAAATGATTAACTTTTATGGAATTAATTTAATTAATTATTGCTCAATTCTAATTTGTTAAATTTAATTAATAATATTGCTTGTAATCTGTTGCCACAATTTTTTTGATTAGATAAAGTGTATTTGTTTTTACAGTCCGTGTTCCTGTAGAGAAGTAAGGTGCTCCTCCAGCGGACGAGGGCTGACTAAGGGGCTGTAAGATGGCATAAATGTATTTAAAATAAGACTAGACAAGCGAAGTAAAACAAAAATATCAAAATGGAAACTTGTATCATTCTTATTTTAATTTGTCACCATCAACAACTTATTTTTAAGAAGGGTTTCATGGCAAATCATGGCAAACTTGTCATTTAATTGTATGGTTCAAAATAATAAATACCTAAATGATGCATTTTAAAAAGATATGGAAATTTCTATATTAAGCATAAATTTGCTTATTCTATGAAAATCTACTGACAGTCATCATTATGGGTATTTGAATATTGTCGTGGACAATGAACAGCCCTGGAATCGCAGTTGATTTGAAAGATTTCTTTGGTCATGTCCATCACGGTGCTGATTTCCCACGCAACAAATACCTCTAACCCTTCACTAATTCCTAACCCTTAAACCTGAAACCAAATAAGCAACATGACATCATGACTTTTGCGTAAATATACACGCCACTTTCGAGTTAAGTGGAGTGTTATCTCGATGCATTTTGAGCTATCCGCGTGTATGTCTACGCCATTAACATCAGCGTCATTCCGCGTGTCTGTACACGCCGTCAAATGTCCGAGCGAAACGAAGCAAAATGTACATCTGCATCTGGGGAGCTATCTTTTTCTTTCCTAGGATGGTAAGGGAACAGTCATAAATGCCATTAACCCCAGTGACTGGTAGGTTTAGGGACGGGGTTGAGGTAAGTCATGTATTTATATACACTGAAAAGCGAATATGCGTGTTGATAGCACGCCAAAAATGGAAATACGAATTGTCTGCAATAATTTACTCAAAAATGAATTTTCTCTTATCATTTACAGATATGTTGTTCCAAACCGGTATCACTTTTTCTTCAGTGGAAGATACAATTTTGGTCACCGAAACTGTGTGGCTTCTAACATTCTTCAAAATATCATCTTTTATGTTCTGCAAAAGAATGCAAATCATACAGGTTTGGAATGACATGCAGAAAAATCACATCTGGTTTGCTGCACAAGGGTCCATTAAGTCTTCACTAGAAAACATGAAGAATCAAAATAAGTGAATTAATGAGTTATCAAATAACATCTAAAATGGGAATGTATATGCATAGTCATCAAAAATGTTTCCAGTAGTCTTTGTAATGACTAAAGAGCTGTTTTACGAGCACATCAATTCGCCCTGTGTGTATAATTTCTCCAAAAGCTAATCGTAATCAGTTAAGAAGATGAGATTGGGAGTGTGGGTTGCACAGTTGCTCTGCCCTTTAAATAAAGGCACGCAATGTCTGGTTTCTGATAAATGTGTTGTTCTCAAGAGAAGTCAAGGACATCCTGCAAAGATCACGCAACAAACACAACAGGCAATCCCGAAAGATGTGCTGCTGAACTGATTTGTGTGGAGGGATTCAAAAGTCTGCGACAGGAAACATTTGGTGGAGCTTGTGCTGCTAAAGAAGGATTAACAAGCTGCTAAATTCAAGAATTTACTTATTCTGGGAATGATTACTCTTCAACTAAACTGACAATATGTTTGTTTGGGCAACAGAGTCATAGCAACTCTAACTATTAGACAATTTCTCTCCGACTCCAAATTTGCCCAAGCACACACAGGTCTTGGAACACGCATGACAAGAGCAAGCTAGTGAGGCGGGGCTTACTGACGGGCCAATTAGTAAGCTTTATTAGTGGCACTGGTGTCAATCAGCTGATGCTGCGTGTCAGTGAAGGTAGCTGCAGTGTCCAGGTGAATCATGGCTCGGACTGGGTTTTGTGATTCCAGGCAACTGTTGGACCTCCATATGGTGAGAATGCCAGTAAAATCTCCTCTTTTAATTCCCAGACTTCTGGTGTATAGTGAGTAATGACCAACATGTGACCAGTGAAACCATTTTACCTGATCAGCAGGAAACTGTGTACAAGTTCACCAGTATCAACAACGTTCTTGATATCTGCTGGCGTTGGATTGACCAAACTATATTTCCATGCAATGTTTGCATAAAATGAGGTCTGTGGTAAACATTCCTTGAAGAAACCATTTGTTGTACAATTACACCTCAAATGAGAATGTGTTGTCCTTAGAAAAAAAAATGCAAGTATCTCAATTGACCAAGGGTTTCAGAATTCACATTTTTGTCAAGTAAAAGCTCTTTGTGTGGGATTATCCACAGACATTACTTTGCTCATTGAAAACATACAGATTCCTTCTGCCATGTTGATTGCTGATTATCCTGGAGAGTTTATAGGGAATGAATGTATTTTGATTCATACAGATCTTGTATATTTGGATTGAAAGATTGCTACTCTAAGGTGGTAAATGCTTTAACCTTTAGTGAATAAGTGAAATTGTTTTGTGCTTTGAAAGACTGAGGCAGGGCAAGTGCCTCTGCGGGTGTGGGCGAACTCCTGTATTCTGAGAGAGCACAGGGTGTTTGCTGAAGGAGAGGAGCTTGGGTCAGGGCAGCACTACAAACCTGCCCAGGAGAGTCGATGGGTAACTACACCTTTTATGTGAGAGGTCTTCAACCCTGCTTCTGGAGACCCACTGTCCTAGAGTTTAATTCCAACCCTAATCAAACACACCTGGAGCAGCTTATCTAGTCAATCACTGGATCGACATCTTTGGATCCTGGAGCAGAGTTCCAATCAGGACAATTTCAGAGTTTGTCAAGTTTGGCCTTACAACCAGGGTTTGGTGCTTCTACGTCAGTAGAGTTAACCTATGATTTTAGGGATACGTTATGCGTAGCATGAGGTTTAGGGGTAGGGGTATGCTTAGGATAAAATTTTCAGGAATGTTCCAGGATCAACAACTCTGTAAAAATCAGGACATGCAGTCGAGCTCTTCTTGAAGTAGGTTGGAAATAGAGTTTGCAGGACAGTGGATCTCCAGGAGCAGGGGTGAAGACCTCTGCCGTATGTCTTATGTGCCAGATTAATGAAATAATTTGTAACCTTCTCTGCATGTAATGGATAAATAACCCTGGTAGACATGTGGTTCTTCAAATGATGTGTTCTCATCCCCATTCTGCCATTTCTCAAGGTGCGAAGGCTTTCCATCTCTGCAGAGGATGGGATCATAATGGACTATGCTCCTCAAGACGTATCAATTTCAGGTGACGTGAAATGGCATGTTCAATGCAGCTTAAGTAGTCGAAGTCCATGATTGTATACATCGTTCTCAATTTAGTGTGCAAAATCTAAAGTCATGTCACACAAGACATACGAAATCTCTGAACATAAATTCAACGAACGCATAAATGAGTCAAAATATAACATTATACGATCTAGTCCACTTTCCCTACAATGCTGCCTTTTTAAAATTTGCTCTTTACTCAGCTATGAGGTCACGCCGTGACTTATTGATCTTCTGTCGGTCACAATGTTTCACGTATGAGTTCGCAGAGTTCACCAAACCTGAACTTTGGAACTCAGCGAGATGAGAAACATCTTCGCATGAGCTTGTGTTTCCACTCCCATGCATTTCGTATGTGAATGGAAGTCAATGGATTGACTGTGACTGGCCCTTAGGGTCACTCCACCTCTGGAAAGATGAATGTGTATTTAAAATGGGTAATTTATGTGGTAGAAATGTGAAATTATTTTTGAATTTGGAGCTTTAGACTGAGAAGTAAAATGTATTTTTGGCTTAAGTGGATGAAAGACAACAACTCCCAGAATGCACTGCTTCGCTGCCCTAGGAGGCCACGCCTACCAGTTACAGTGCGGTAGGTAAACAAATCTAGGCTAGTGAATCTCCGTGATGAGTCTGCCCGAAAATGTGTTTCGAGATGGCCCAAAATGTCCGGGATTCGGCTTTTGCGTTCTGCAGTCGCCATTCATGTTTACAGTGGCGAGCAAGACGAGACTAGGGCCGTGTGGAGAACGACGCGAGGCCAGTGGCGGGATTGCCAATGAGGGACACCTGTGAGACGCAAGTTACCGGTCTCGTATCTCTCATGGAGGAGCGGGAATTTTCTTAGCAATGTTAAAACGCACATCAACCGATCACTTGTTTAGCGTTCATGTAAACACTACATTCAGATTCACCAGTCACAATGAATTCAGTTAGATTGAAACAAAAGCTCTGCATGTAAACAATGAATGGCGACTGTAGAAAGCAAAAGCTGAATCCCGGACATCGACGGCCGGACATGTCCGGGAAAAAGAGGACGGTAACTCCTAAAGCTACTACTCGGCTTTCTCCACAGAACAAAAGCCTGCTAGCTTCCAAAAAAGATGGCTGACACACTGTGTAATCCCAATCCTTCATAATGCATCCTTCTGCGCATTCAGTAACTTCGTCCATATTTTCTAGCTTTTCCATAGTTTCTGCCAGTGAAATCAAACGCACTGATCTGTGATTGGTCTGTTTGCGCATTAGGGGCGGGTGTTAAAGGGTGCGATCTAGTGCTTGTAGTCTTTACAGAAATCCTCCCCTCTTACACTTCCTCCTACAATGACGTAAACTGACGATTTTTGCGTCATTGTAGGAGGAAGTGAAAAAAGTAAATAGCAGATTTCTCTCATCTCAGGGGAAAGTGTTGCACGACCATTCAATAGTATGACTGGGTTTCTAACAATGGAAAGCTTAATGCAAATGGGTGGAGTGTCCCTTTAACCCAAGTTACTGCTGCAAATGTCCATGTGCCGATGTTCATGCTAAATTTAATCCAACAACTACAGTGTTTTGACACCTCGGGTCATCAGGCAAGAGGCCCAACTTAACTCATGCAAATACAGCGACTTCATTAAGTTATGTGCGTTAAAAATGCCAACCAGATTTTTGCGTTTATCCTTGTAAAACTTGCTACCACAATGTTGCTTTGCATGGTTGCTTTAATTTAGGTCTAAGATATTTTCCTCCATTTTAACCCTGGTTTCCTATCTAGTCCCAGCCTAAAATGCATGTTTGAGCTGCAACTTGCCATTGAAATAGCTTGAGTTGTGTCAGTGTCATTTTGTCTTAAAATCTTAAAGGGTTAGTTCACTCAAAAATGAAAATTCTGTCAGTATTTACTCACCCTCATGTTGTTCCAAACCTCTATGTGTTTATTTGTTCTGCTGAACACAAAGGAAGATATTTGGAAGAATGTTTTAATCAAACAGATCTCATTCCCCATTGACTACCATTTGTATTTTTTTCCATATGTATTTATATGTATTTATTTCTATGGTGGTCAATGGGGAATGAGATCTGTTTGATTAAAACATTCTTCCAAATATCGTCCTTTGTGTTCAGCAGAACAAATAAACACATAGAGGTTTGGAACAACATGAGGGTGAGTAAATACTGACAGAGTTTTCATTTTTGGGTGAACTAACCATTTAAGTGTCATAACTGAACTAAATGCAGTTCTAATTCTGGCTTAATCTAAGCCCTGTCCGTGAAACCAGGCAACTCTGTTCACAAATGGTGTGGTTTTTTTTTTGTTTTTGTTTTTTTCAATTAGGACAGGTTTTGTGTTTCTTTTTGGGTCTAATTGATTGTAGGCCTCATGCACCTCAGTTTTTGAGTGAAAAGTGCATTATTTGTGGATCATTTTTCAATATTCAACAAAATATGGATTTTGCTCTGTTTATCACACTAATGTGCTTTAATGTTTAACCATGAAGTTGACAAATTAATTTCATTATTTGGTGTTAATATCTATAATCGATAAATCTCTCATTATGCTATTAGAAATCCCCTAGGTCGTGTGAAGGTCAATGTATATTGACTAACATTTTTAGTGCAAAAGAAAATGATCTGAACACAACAAAAGGATTAACCCTTAAATGACAACGCAGCATACCTGTACAGAATACAGAAAATTCCTTTTCTTTTCCTATTTTTACAGACTTAGTGCAATTTTTTTATTATTTATTTATTTATTAATTCATTTGGGGCACATGCTCATGGATGACTAGTGCAGGTGCTTTCGTTTGAATGCACTACTTATTTCACTAATAGCCCATGTTAACCCACAGTGTTCTGAAATGAAGGTTTATAGTCTTTCAGTTGAACATTTATCAATCCTGTGTGACTATGCTAGATGTCTGTGAAGAGGAGGCTTTGCTGCAGTATCTGAACAGGTTGCCAGGTCCACCAAGTCTCCGGGAACTGATGCCCGGACTTCTGCGCAGGCAGGTGGAGGTGGCCATCAGCAAGCTGGGACTCCTTTACGACCAGACTTACGCATGGGACATCTTTTTAGACATGATGGTGAGGGTATGATGCAAATTAGCTGACTGTTGGTTTCCCTTCACTGTGGTCATGTTGTTTTCCCTCTGGTTACAGAGAAGTCAGATAATATGCACTCTCCCAAACGCTGACCTTCCCAAGCCTTTCACTGACACTACCAGAGCTATTTTAGTTGACTGGCTAATTCAAGTCCATGTAAGTGCAATAGATGCAAATTTGTAAGTATGACCTATTTGTTCCTTATCTGTTCTTGAATGAGAGGGGAAATTAGCTAATCCTAACAGTGTGGATTATACTATATAGGAGTTAGGTGTGATCCTAATTATGTTATTTATTTTACTGGTCAAAAGTCTAGACTAATTATATTTAATTATCAATTTAAATTACTTAATTATAGAAGTCTCATAAAGGCTCACCAAGGGTCCATTTTAAACAAATACAGTAAAAATAGTAATACAATTTAAATGCACTGTTTTCTTTAGTATATATTCATTCCTATGATGGCAAAACTGGGGTTTTAGCAGCTGTTTCAGTGTCATAATCTTTCATAA
Organism: Cyprinella venusta; assembly: GCA_038021265.1. Classification (NCBI taxonomy): domain Eukaryota; kingdom Metazoa; phylum Chordata; class Actinopteri; order Cypriniformes; family Leuciscidae; genus Cyprinella; species Cyprinella venusta. The sequence goes on from CM075871.1 coordinate 29,398,150, forward strand.
ATCATTTTAATATGCTTTTAATATTATTTTTTTTTTTTCTCATTTGTGTGGGAACTTTCATTTCATTTATTCGGTTTGGTCATTTACAGATCATTCAATCAATCAAATCATCAAAACATAAATACTATAGATGATGAGGTGCAGGTGGAAGCTAAAGCTTATTATGCCTGCCCTCCTTAACTTTAAAATCAAATGCAACTCATTAATGACAACAGCTGTTCATAAAATTAACATTAACACATTAGTGGACCATTGTCCACACCAGAAGCAAGCCTGTTTAATTCATTTTTATTCTATTGAATATTTTTCCAATGTTATTCTCTTGTAATTTTTTTTTAAACTGAAAAATAGACGTGGCTTGTTTCAACTCATTACAACTATTCCACAATTTAACTCCTTTATTTGATAAACGGTGTTCTCTTAATGTAGAATGTACTTGTGGTTGATTAAATATACATAATCCTCTAAGATCATATTTACTTTCTCGCTGGGAAAATAATAATTGCAAGCATTTTGGAGTTTTATTATGTTTGACTTGGTAAATAAAATTTAACGTGTACAAATCAACTAAATCATAAAACTTCAAAATTTTTGATTGATGAAACGGTAAATTAATTGGTGAATTTTAAGGTGCATAATTAATTAATCTGATGACCTTCTTTTGTAATAAAAAATTGGATTGGTTCTAGTTTTATATGTATTTCCCCAAATTTAATACCATACGTTAAGTATGGTGTGACAAGTGAACTATAAAGTAAATGTAAAGCATTTTTGCTCAAAATATATTGCAACTTGTACAAAATTGCAATCGTTTTTGGTACTTTCTTCTGAACGTTAAAAATATGCGGTTTCCATGTCATTTTACAATCAATAATTACTCCAAGAAATTTTATATAATTTACTCTTTCTAATGTATTTTCATTAATAGTTTGTCTTCCAGATTTCTTTGAATAGTTCAAACACTGTAAAAAAGAAAAGTTGACCCCTTAAATAAAATCAACTTAAAATGAGTTTAATATTGTATAATCTTCAATTATAATTAAATTTTCTATAATCTAAAATTGCTTCACTTATTTTGATTGTCATAACTTATTGAAATATATGTGCATAAATATAATATTTATTTTTTTTACAGTGAAATAACAATTAATTTGAAATAGAACTGTTTTTAACGTTATAAACATCTTATCTGTCTCTTTTGGTCAGTTTAATGTCTTTGCTCAAATATTGATTCCTTTATATATATATATATATATATATATATATATATAAAAAACTTGGCCCTGAATATTTCAAGTGTTTCATGGTTTCCACAAAATATTAAGCATAAAAACCATTCAATACAGGATTATGATACTAAATGTTTCTTGAGCAAATAATGATTTCTAAAAAATAATGTGACACTGGAGTGATGAAACTGACAATTCAGCTTTTCTATCAGTCTTCACAGGTAAAAATGACATTTTTAGAAGTTGAAAAGGTATTTTAGACTGCAGTGTTTTTTAACTATCAAATAGGTGCAGGCTTGGATTAGCATAAGCAACTGCTTTAAAGGGATACTCCACTTTTTTTGGAATTAGGCTCATTTTACAGCTCCCTCGGAGTTAAACAGTTGAGTTTTACCGTTTTCGAATCCATTCAGCCGATTTTCTGATATTTAGAAGAATATCAGTAACCAGACAGTTTCTGGTCTCATTGACTTCCATATAGGAAAAAAACATATACTATGGTAGTCAATGAGACTGGAAACTGTCTGGTTACTAATATTCTTCTAAATATCAGATATTTGGCTGAATGGATTCGAAAACGGTAAAACTCCACTTTTTTTTTTTTTGGAAATAGGCTCATTTTACAATTTCCCCCAGAGTTAAACAGTTGAGTATCCCTTTAAAAACAGTCATTTGTAGTACAAAATTGACCTGAAATGTATAGACCATTTCAAAAGATGTAAACAACACTGGTCCAGAAACACTTCCTGTTTCAGTTTGTAACTGTTTTCTTTATTTCACACGTAAAGAAAACTTCTTAAAGATGTTTGTTTAACTTTTTGATTCAGTTTTAAATGTTCTGTTGGTTGTATTTTATCCCAGCTTTTATGTAGTGTTAAAAAACTGAAACAGGAAGTGCTTCTGGGCCAGTGTTGTTTACATCTTTTGAAATGGTCTATAACGCATAATTTTTATTTTTTTTACTACATAATTACATAATGGACACTTGTTTTCACCTCAGGAAGTGTTTCAGTTCTCCGAGGAAACGTTGTATCTGGCGGTACACCTTCTGAATCGAGCGCTAAGGCTGATGAAAGTGTCCATCTCTGGCCTGCAGTTGCTGGGTGTGGTTTGCCTCTTTCTGGCTGCCAAAAAAGAGGAATGTCTATTACCAGAGGTACTTCACATTTCCGTTAAACTTTTTTTTTTAAACACTGAACTCGACACTATTAAGCTGTCGATGTTGGTCAGGTTTCAGAGCTCTGCTATCTGATGGAGAATGCCTACAGTAAGAAACAACTGCTTCGGATGGAGAGGAGAGTTTTAACTGGGCTCAAGTTTGACCTCTATTACTGTCCCCCACTTCACTTTCTTCTCATCACTGCTTCCATTGCGCGTTGCAGCGACAAGGTCAGTTTAAAGGTTCAGCTTAAACTGAAGCTAATTAGAAAAGGTGTTATAAAAATATTATTACCATTGTTAAAGGTGAAGTAGGACCAAACAGAATAGCAAAAACTCTGACTTGAACATGTGTTTCTAAATGGTTTGTTCAGTGGGTCTGGATGGCCCGGTACCTGTTGGAGCTGTCACTCCTGGAGGGGCAGTGTGTGGTGTTTCTGCCCTCTCAGCTGGCTGGCGCTGCCCTCCGACTGGCCCGAAGGATCCTCCAGGAAGCTCCCACTCCAGATGGAGAGACGGCCTGGTGCATTGCCTCCAGTATCCATAAAGGAAGGTCAGGAGAATAGCCCTTTAGTGCTGCTCACAGTTGTGTTGTTGGTTTTTAGATTGTTTTCTGGGAGATTAACCTTAAACGCATTGTTTTGACAAGGACCTTAAAGGGATACTCCACTTTTTTTGGAAATACGCTCATTTTACCACTCCCCCAGAGTTAAACAGTCGAGTTTTACTATTTTCGAATCCATTCAGCCGACTTTCTGATATTTATAAGAATATCAGTAACCAGACAGTTTCCTGCTCATTGACTTCCATAGTATATTTTTTTCCCTACTATGGAAGTCAATGAGACCACAAACTGTCTGGTTACTGATATTCTTCTACATATCAGAAAATCGGCTGAATGGATTCGAAAACGGTAAAACACAACTGTTTAACTCTGGGGGAGTGGTAAAATGAGCCTATTTCCAAAAAAGTGGAGTATCCCTTTAAGAGACTCCAGTGATTAACACTACCAGTCAAATGTTTGTACTAGTACATTGTAAAAATGAATGCTTTATCTAATCAAAAAAAATTGAGGTAACAGATTACAACCAATATTATTAATTAAATGTAACCAATTAGAATTGAGTAATAATTAATCAAATTAATTCCTTAAAGGGGGGTTGATTGTGGTTTCACTTTTTTTTATTTTAAATAGTGTGTAATGTTGCTGTTGGTGCATGAACAGTATCTGCAAAGTTGCAGCACTGAAAGTTCAGTGTAAGCGATATTGTCTTTTAAAAATCAGGAAGTATATGGCCTAAAAACGACTCGATTGGGACTACAGATGGGTTTTAGACGTCACTAACCCGCACATTTGCATCAACCCTCCCTCCGGAATATGCAAAAAAGGGCATGCGCATATTTCTGCGGCTCGTCGAGTGTGTTGTTCACGCAGCTGACAGGTCTTCTGTGTTCGAGCTTCCCATGGACGCTGTACTTCGTCAACAATGAATACTATTTATGTTTGATTATGTTCCTGAAAATGACGATCGTAATCTAGCTCTCTGTGCTGCGCATTTTACGGAAGACAGCTCCACGAATTCAACACCTGATTCAACGAGAAACTGTTACTAAAACATGAAGCAGTTCCAGCTTGAAACCCAGAGGCAGCAGTTGCTGGGCCACAACCTGTAAGTAGGCTAAGACTTCATCATTTTAATTGTGTTTGCATGTATAATTTCAGACGTAGCCTTGTGTTTTATTTTTTTCAAATGTTAGCGCTGGCTTTATAGCCACTACAGGCTACTAGTTATGCTATTTTAGTTCGACACCATTATTTAAATCTGGACCGGAGCGCAGACATGAACATGAACACGCCCAGACATGGGCGTGAAGTATCCGGACAAAGTGAGCAACAGTTTAGCCAATCACAACACACCGGCCCAAACTAACCAATCTGAGCCCACTGCCTGTTTCTGAGGGAGTGGTTTCATAGACTCAGGAAGTTTACCAGTCGGTGAAGTTTATGAAAAAAACACTTTTTAAAAAGAAAAACCACAAATACCTGTTATAATGCACTCCATAAACAGAATCATGCAAAGAAAAAAAGCAGTCAACACGCCCTTTAAAAAATTAACCTTTTAAAATGAGTAAAACTTAAAACAACCAAAAAAAAACCCCATAAATTTAAGTCACCATTATGGTGATCGGTGTAAAAAAAAAATTGTGTATTTTTACAGTGTAGTAGTAATTTTAAAGCTTTATAATTAAAAATTGTTTGTATATTAATTGCTGTTTGCTTGGTTTTATTTTTGTAATTCAGTTGTTGTGGTATAACAGCCACAGATGCTGACATGGAATTAAATAACGATACTGACTTATTATTAAGTATCTTATGCTCACCTCATGTAATGCAGTAAAAGAAATATTTTAAAATTTAAGTTTTTAAAAACTTAATTTTTATATGGCGACGCTAAATCCCCCCCCCCCCCCCCCCCCCCCCCTGCAGTCTTTAAAAAGTTCAATGGACTACATAAACTTTTGAATCGTGAATTAGTTTCCACAAATATTAAAAAGTAAAAACTATATTCAACATTGATAAATGTTTCTTGAGCACAAAAATGGAATATTAGAATGATTTCTGTACAATTGTGATGCTGAAGACTGGAGTAATGATGCTGGAAATACAGCTTTATTATCACATGAATAAATTGTTATAAAATCTTTAAAAGGCAGAAAAAGAAGGTTCTTTTTAAATTGTAGTAATATCACAATTTTATAGTTCTGCTATCCATTCCAAGTACATCTGATCTGATTTAAAATGTTTCCAAACTTTTGACTGGTAGTGCATGTGTAAGAATAATGGGATCATTCTACGCTATCATGACCAATTCGACGAATGATTAAAAAGTGTCTAATTCGTACGACCTCACTCGTACGATTTGTCTAAACCCATGTGATGGGTAGGTTTAGGGGCGGGGTAAGGGGTTGGTCATTCGTACAAATTCATACGAATTGGCCAATTCGTAAAATATGTACGATTCAGCGAAATCGTACTAATTCGTACGAGTGAGGTCGTATGAATTGTTACGAATTAGCCACCTTTTAGATCATTCGCCGAATTCGTACGTTTTGGTCATGAGATCGGGTTGGATCATTTCAAGATATCCTTTTGTCAGTTATTAATGGTATCAACCTGATTCCAAACTATGTTTCTGATAGAACCAGTTCTATTTGATGCATTTAGGCATTTAAAATCTGCAATGCAGGAAGATGTTCAAATTTGATTGAATAAATCTTGCTTATGTTTCTTTCCACCGTCTCTCCCCACTATTTCTGAGGCAGTGAAGCAGCTCTCCTCAGTATAATGCAGGTCATGGCCATGGCAGCAGCGAGAGCACACACTCGTGAGACCCGTGCCACTTTCATCAAGTTCTCCACCATACAAACCCTCCATGTCAGCATGCACCCTGCCCTGAAGGCTGCCCCCGGCTTACTGGGCCTGTCGTGCCCTCGGACGTGACGCTCCGACACCGGTGAGGAGGCCGGAAACGCTCGGGACCGCTCATAGAGCTGCTACTCTGGGGAGGGAGGTAAACGTCGTGAGGATTGTTGTACCTCTGTGGGAGAGCTGGTTACTCTTTTTGAACTGAATTGTTTGTAACTTTTTATTGTAATCTTATGTCACCTTGATGTAAAAGGATAAAAAAAAAGTATTTATGTCTATGGAGCTTTTAAGTGTTTCTCAATGCTATGGTGTGAACTTTAAAAACTGGAATGGATGTTGGTGACTGTTTTTGACAATGTGCTTTCCATGTCTTAAGATTGTAAAATAAAAATGAAATGTTTTGGAAAACTGCGTTGGGAATCCGTACATGCTTCATGTCATAAAAAATGACTTTTTTTTTTTCTTCTGAATCCTGTGTAGGAAGTTGAGTCCTCACATGACTCAGCAGGGGCATCATGTGCTTGCATGTTAAAGGCAATATTATTGCTGATTCATTTTGAAGCTAACAAAAAAAAATCATAACACTATTGTATTGAAAGGGACTAAATTCAAATGAAAATTGCCTTGTGCTAATTTCATGTATTGGTTATATTTCCTGGCACGTCTGTATTCGGTTTGTTGAAAGCATTAGGGATGCGGTAAGTAGCCTAGGCTGTGTGCTTGACCTCCTCAATCTGCTGATTGTAAACCAATTCTATAGGCTGTTATAGCAGCACATATTTAATACCTACGTGATTAATATGTTTTGTAAGCGAAATGTCAAACCCTCAAACTGTGAGAATGGTTCTAAATTATCTTAATTACGCTGGTTTAAAAAAAACTGATTTGGCAATTGGTGTGATTTCTTTCCTATTTATGACGTCACCTGAGCCGAGCGCAAATTTGTCAACGAGCGCATGTGCACAGAACATGTGCGCGCGGCTCCTCTACTCTCGTTCTCACATGTCCGCGCACACCCGCGCAGCTGATTGGCTGACCCGAGCGCGCGGCGTCATTGAGCTCTGCAAAAAACCACGTGGCGCTGTAGTAGAACAGCTGAGCGCTCGAAATCTGACACATTTGAAAGGCGCGTGTGAGACACAAGATTTCACGGAGCGAAACATTTCCCCCGCGCGCCTTGCTTTCCCGGGAGTTTTGCTCTATACGGGCAGTCAATGAACATGCATATTACGACAGCCGTAACCTTTAGATATGGATTTGTTATTTTTGTAAAATTATTTATTTTTAATTAGGCTGCATTGTTCTAATAAGAAGCTAAAACATGACCTGAAATAGATCATTAAAAAAAGAGACAAAATGAAACCATAATGTCGGTAAATTACACTCAGTTCACCCAAAAATGAAAATTCTGTCACTAATTAGCCTACTCTCCCTCACGTTTGTTCATCTTCGGAACACACACTAAGATCTTTTTAATGAAGTCTGGGCGCTTTCTGTCCCACGGGAATGAACCTCTTTCTCGCGTGTCAAGAACATGCTTGAGCTTCCGTTTATTTCAACTGATGTGAGTTGAAGAATGTTAATATGTGAATAAAAGCCTAAATTTAATATTTTCATCATATAAAGCTTATATTGAGACCACATCTAGCCTAGAAAGAAGAAGAAAAAATAATCTTAACAGCATTTAATCGTAGCTACAATTCGTGCGTTCCAACAAATTACATGAAAGTAGCCTATGACACTAAAGAAAAGTGTCAAATATAAAGCTGTAGCCTAATATTTCAACTTTGACCTGCAAGGATACATGTTAAATGCTTTCCGCAGGCTATTTTACTCAACACATAGTCAGTGGTCAGGATTACAAAATATCGAACACATGGACAGCCAAATAAACATGCGTCGGTCTCTTTCTTCGCCACTCCTCCGTCTGGTTATGTTTCGTGTCCGTAACTTCAGTTGCTTGCTGTCATAACGTCTCGTTCCTCCTCTCCACGTGCCTGCTCACAGGATTGGCCATGCCACATATTCCCCTGCGTCACTCGTGCTCGGGGCGAGACATGGCGGAATCCCTTTGCCTCTATTGGCCCGGTGAAATGTCAATCACTCGAGTGGGCGGGCTCTGATGAAGCAGGGCGGGGGTTACTGCAGGTGGAGTTGTCATTCGGCAATTTTGACGTACGGGGCTGGAGGAGGTTTAACCAACCCGAGCTGAAGACCATCAGAAAAAAAAGTACAGCAAAAGGTAATGTGGCTCGCTCACACTGGGTGGCCATCATCCATGTCAGAAAGATGACGGGAGACACAGATTGTCCCTGGACAGGTAGTTAGGAGTGTCTGCACCCCTGGTCGGAGAAGAGACGTACACTCGGGAGGGACCAGCATCGTACATTACTAAGGTAGGCTGGTGTTATTTATATTTCAGTTTTCTGCAAACAAATGTCTTTATAGGTCTCTTTGGGTGTATATTTTATTACCCATTGACACTAGCTTCAGCTTTATTTGCACATTTGGGTTGTCTAGTATGTGTCAACAGGAGGAAGTGGAGACTGGAGACTGAGCTCGGCTGTTGTAATATTACATAACAGTCAGGGGAAGGGAGGGCTCAGAACTGTGTGTGTGTGTCTAAAATAAATAACCGTCCTTCCTCCTGGTAGGATAATTCATGCCACAGACCAAAGCAAGAACTATGAACTATTTTGTATTGATCATGATAATTTACAGACTTATGCAAAAGATATCACTTTGTTTCACTTTTTTTTTTTTTTTGGAACATGTAAGCCTGTTATAGCAATGATTTATACCTTTACATGAAATGTGCGTAATATAGACGCATATTTAAAAGTGTCAGGATATGTTGACTTTTTTGCATGAGAGATGGGGTATGTAGGCTAATAAAGCTTCTCTGCCATTTTAGTAGCCTATTTCTTTTCTTGATTTAGGGTTAGGACAAAAGTCACTAAAGCAAAACCAATGGCTAAATTCTCGGAATTTAGTGGCTTGTTGTTATAGAACCGAAATATTACAAAGCACCATTGTTCACTAAAATAGTCTTGTTATAAAATTCTCCAGCCATTTGGCATTAGTTAAGTAGGCCTAGGCTGTAGCTAGTATAAATGATTGCCAGACGTCGCCAACTTTCTGCGCTTTAATATGCCTCGTTTTTAACTTACCAGCCATAACATCGATGGACAAATTTAAAATGTCCTCTTTAATATTTTACAGATTTGAGCACTAATGCAAAATGATGATTAAGCATTAGAGCTAATTAATTACATGCAATTTTTTTTTTTGCGTTAACTATATATTCTATCATTCATGCTGTAGTTTTTTTTTCTGGCAAGATTTATCACTGTTCTTCTTCAACAGTAGCCTACGCAAAATGCGTTATGGAACTGACTGGTTGCTGGTAGATGCCAGAACTACACCATGACGGCAAAAATCATTTTTCTGCATTCAAACGTAACTATGTTCTGACAATATATATATATATATATTTTCCCGGTCAACATGTACATAAATATTATGAAATTGTTATGAATATGTTGCAGAGGCCCAGTGAGATTTTTTTAGGCCCCTAAAAGTGTGAAATGGATTTTAATTTTTCTGCTTTTGACAAGAGATCACATGAGAAATTATCTCTGAACTCATGACATGAGTGTTAATGAGCAAAGATGAAGTTTTTTGCAGCATTTGAAGGTGCCTTCAATGTCGTAACTATCGTAATTACAATAGTACAGTTTCCCGGAGTAGCAGGCTACAACCCGTAAACTGTTACTTGTACCACCTGACCAAAGAAATGCGTATAATTCCCAGTCCGTGGACGTGAAAACATCCGAATATTAGACTGCCTCGCGTGTTGTCATCTCGAAATTACGACATGGCATAAACGCAGCATTACATCAGCAACCACAATCAATCCAATCAGAATTAGAGTTGGAAGTATCTGTTGTATAGCTGCAGTGTATTCTATAAAATTCCCTAATAAGCACAGGTCTCATGCCCTACGGAGGCGTATTGCATTCACTTGAAGAAAAAAAATCCACTCTGTTTTTTTCTGAATTAACAAGTTCATTATCTCAGATTTACGAGATAATTTTTCATGGAAAAAAGTTTTTGCTCTGTTTTTCTGAATTAACGAGTTAATTTTTTTCATTGAAAAAAGTTTTTGCTCTGTTTTCTGAATTAACGAGTTAATTTTTCATGAGAAAAAAATGTTTGCTCTGTTTTTCTGAATTAACAAGTTAATTTTTCATGAGAAAAACGTTTTGCTCTTTTTTTCTGAATTAACGAGTTAATTTTTCATGGATTTTTTTTGCTCTGTTTTTCTGAATTAACGAGTTTAGAAAAACAGAGCAAAAAAAATCCATGAAAAATTAACTCATTAATGCAGAAAAACAGAGCAAAAAATTTTTTCTCATGAAAAATTAACTTGTTAATTCAGAAAAACAGAGCAAAAAAAATCCATGAAAAATTAACTCGTTAATACAGAAAAACAGAGCAAAACCTTTTTTTCTCATGAAAAATTAACTCGTTAATTCAGAAAACCAGAGTAATTTTTTTTCTCATGAAAAATTAACTCGTTAATTCAGAAAAACAGAGCAAAATATTTTTTCTCACTAAAAATAATTAGTTCATTAATAAAAACAGAGCAAAATTTTTTTTCTCATGAAAAATTAACCCGTTAATTCAGAAAAACAGAGCAAAAACTTTTTTCCATGAAAAATTATCTCGTAATTCTGAGATAAGTAACTTTATTAGTTAATTCAGAAAAACAGAGTAGATTTCTTTTTTCAAGTGAATGCAATAGTCCCTTGTAAATTAACATAATGGTAAAAGGTATTTGTATCAAGAAGCCTGTGTGTGTCTGAAATGTTGGTCAATTACAATAAACAATTGTCTATTAGCAGTGAGTTCAGTGTATACATAATGCATACTAAAGTGACTACTACTCAGTTACAGTCATTTAGAAAAAAGGCTACATTTTGTGCAGTAGCATTGAATACACTTTAACGGTCACAGAAAAGACTGGTCATTCAGAAAATGCAACTAGTGACAAAACGTGTACCTTGTGTTATGAATTTACAATTTGCATACATTTAAGTGTTCTAGCCTATTAGCAGTTTCAGAACACAATATACATAATCATTACTTGAATTTGTTAATAATCTTTTTTTTTTTTTGCTACCTTTTTAAAAAAAAACAAAGACAATTCTCCTCTAGACAACCCTTTGTGAGCATAGGTGTTATTTGTGCTCCTGATCAAACATGTTTGTATGTAAGAGCCTTTAGAACAAAATGTTAGAAATGGGTAAATACATTCTGGATGAGGTCACTGTCTGCCCAGCTGTGTATCTCTGCTCCCAGGGCCCGGGATGCCCAAGGAACCGAGAGGAGATGCCCAAGGGTGTGTAGGGGAGAGGGAACGCAACTCTCGTCCAGCCAGTAAAAATGATAAGGACAAAAGCAACCGTGCCGCCCTTTTGGCATCAAGATCAAGAGCACACACTGAAAAGGAAACATACGGACGTGAATCCCGCTGCTCTGAGAAAGACTCTGGTTACTCAGGTGAGTATTGATTGACAGTCCTGCTGTAACATTCACCCCTGAGAGATTTGGATCACACTATTATTAGTATAATACAGGTGTAAAAAAAACAACAATGTCCTAACATTCAATATATACAAAAACTCAAAGCAATCCTACCAGGTTTCAGTCCTCTTCAATTTTATATATATATATATATATATATATATATTAGTAATTTGTCAATAAATAAGTCTCACCTGGTAAATAGTAAGTGAAAGTTCTAGTGATTGGAACTCTTGTGATAAATTATCCATAATGAAAATAAATCCAGGTGATTTATCAACAAATCTTGGGATTCAAATTGCCTTGCCAATCAGAAAGAGATGAGGCCTATATATACACTCACCTAAAGGATTATTAGGAACACTATACTAATACAGTGTTTGACCCCCCTTTTGCCTTAAGAACTGCCTTATTTCTATGTGGCATTGATTCAACAAGGTGCTGAAAGCATTCTTTTGAAATGTTGGCCCATATTAATAGGATAGCATCTTGCAGTTGATGGAGATTTGTGGGATGCACATCCAGGGCATGAACATCCCCATTCCACCACATCCCAAAGATGCTCTATTGGGTTGAGATCTGGTGGTGACTGGGGGCCATTTTAGTACAATGAACTCATTGTCATGTACAAGAAACCAATTTGAAATGATTCGAGCTTTGCGATATGGTGCATTATCCTGCTGGAAGTAGCCATCAGAGGATGGGGACATGTTGGACATAAAGGGATGGACATGGTCAGAAACGATGCTCAGGTAGACCGTGGCATTTAAACAATGCCCAATTGGCACTAAGGGGCCTAAAGTGTGCCAAGTAAACATCCCCCACACCATTACACCACCACCACCAGCCTGGACAATGGTAACAAGGCATGATAGATCATGTTCTCATTTAGTTTACACCAAATTCTGACTCTACCATCTGTATGTCTCAACAAAAATTGAGACTCATCAGACCAGGCAACATTTTTCCAGTCTTTAAATGTCCAATTTTGGTGAGCTCTTGCAAAATGTAGCATCTTTTTCATATTTGTAGTGGAGATGAGTGGTACCTGGTGGGGTCTTCTGCTGTTGTAGCCCGTCCGCCTCAAGGTTGTGCGTGTCGTGGCTTCATAAATGCTTTGCTGCATACCTCGGTTGTAACGAGTGGTTATTTCAGTCAAAGTTGCTCTTCTATCGGATTGAATCAGTCGGCCCGTTCTCCTCTGACTTCTTGCATCAACAAGGCATTTTTGCCCACAGGACTGCCGCATACTGGATGTTTTTCCCTTTTCACACCATTCTTTGAAATGGTTTCATCCTAGAAATGGTTGTGCATGAAAATCCCAGTAACTGAGCAGATTGTGAAATACTCAGACTGGTCCGTCTGGCACCAACAACCATACCACGCTCAAAATTGCTTAAATCACCTTTCTTTCCCATTCTGACATTCAGTTTGGAGTTCAGGAGATTGTCTTGACCAGGACCACACCCCTAAATGCATTGAAGCAACTGCTATGTGATTGGTCGATTAGATAATTGCATTAATGAGAAATTGAACAGGTGTTCCTAATAATCCTTGGTGAGTGTATGCACCAGAGAAACGTGGGCGCCGTCATCTTTAGAATATTGTCTTTGAACTTCCGGTTTTGCGGTCTCTCTGTATATTTCTATGGCATCGCTGTCGAGGAGTAATTAGCTGGTGAAGTGGATTTACTTATTGTAGAGTTAACAAAAGTTATCATGAGCATTGTAATGTTTGTCATAAGCATTGTAAAGCAGATGTCTTAACAAATGTCGAGTGGGAAATTTTTTACGAGTTCATTCATACCTATGCAGACCGGACGTCAAAAGACAGCGAGCGCATGGCTGAAAAGGGGGCGGGGCTACATAAGGTCTATTTTCCTCGACAGTTTTCTTCAGCAAGCCAAATACGCCAACAATTTTTTAATTACGTAATCTAATAACAGAGTGGAAGTCTGTAGTCACTGTAAATTCTTTAACTCATACACTCCCTAACTGGCTGTTCAACCTGCTTCAAAAGCAATTGATTTTGTCAGCGCCACATTCCAGCATCACCAGTCCTACTGAATATTGTGAGTTCAAAAAATGGGAACTCTGTGTCCAAAGGCTATTAAAGGGGTCATATGATGCTGTTTTAAACGATTATTTTGTTTATAAGTGTAAAATAATAGGTTAAAATGCTTTAGTGTTCAAAAACACATTTTCACATACTATTGCAGCACCTCTGTTCTTAGTCTGTAGAAACCGGACATCAATCTGAGCGCTTCAGACAAAGGCCCGCATTCTGAAAAGCCCAGACTACACTTTATGATTGGCCAAACACCTCAAGTGTTTCAGAAATGTAACAGCCTTGTTTATGTGCTTGTTAACCTTGTGATTTTAAAACCACGGGATAAATAGGGAGTTACTCCTCCCTTTGTTCCTATAACAGCTATTACTCTCCTGAAAAAAGGCCTGGCAATAGATGTTGGACCATATGTACAGGTATTTTCTCCCAGTCAGAAACAAAAGCAATGACAAAGTCAAGCACAATCTTTGTGTGAAAAAACAAAACAAGCGAAATCAGCATTTCAGTCAATCTCAAAGGTGTTCAATATAAACACTTTAACTGGTTGCAGTTTATGACAGTCATGTTTTTTGATATGCCAGATTCAACTGAAAATGTTTGTATAAGGAGATTTAATGGCTGTATGCTTGAAGGCACATACTAGTAATGAGTGCAGCTGAAACAGTCAAACATTAGAAGTTGATGTACTTCTAACATGTAGTGAAGTTTAAGTAATATCAGTGATACTTAATTTCATTTGTCATTTGTAGACTGAGACTGCTACCCCTCTCACTTTTGTTTTTCCCTTTCTTTGTTTCCCACCCTTCCTGTTGCGTTTCCTTTCATCTCTGCTCGTCTCTGTTTCTCTCTCAGACACTGCCTCAGATTCCTTGCAAACTGATGCAGATGACCAGCAGAGCAGTGTGAATGAGCCTCAGGCACGCAAAGGTTTGGGTGGGGTGGATCAAGGCCCTCTACAGGGAAGCCACATACTGGTGTCCGGGACCCCTGAACTCACCCCCATATTCATCATAAAGAATGTGGTGTTAAAGCAGGTGAGACAATCTGAGTGGAAAAAGTAATAGGCTCTGTTCCAAAACATAGTGAGCTGCATACAAATGTAGCCAACATACGTATGCCTTATCTGAGCAGCACTGTTTCTATGACAAATGGAATTGCTGCCAATGTGAATTGTTCCAGGTTGGTCACTTATGAGGTCTCTCACAATCACAATGACAATTAAAGGGCACCTATTATCAAGATGTAATATTGGTCTTGGGTGTCCCCAGAATGTATTTGTGAAGTTTCAGCACAAAATACCCCACAGTTAATTTACGAACACCACCAACCACTCGGTGAGTTGCACAGTTTTGAAAATGAACGTTAAGGGTTGTTTTAAGGACATGTTTGTGCATGCCCAAAGACAGCCAGTCTAACGCTGTCACAGGCGATTCTAAAATAGTAAAAAACTCGAGACAGGACCCATTGTGAAAAGTCCACCACTCTATTTTATTCAAAACAAACTACAAAATAGACTCAATGTGTTGAAATACCGGAATTATCCTTTAAATGTAAATGAGATGCATATCCCCGCCCTGCCTTTGGATGAGGGCGTAACCTTTGGTCTAATAAAACATCGGTACCTAGTCAATCGTTCTCTGAGATTTGTTTTCATGATAATCGAATGTAAAGAGTTTTATCTCTAAAAACTGTTTAGCGTATAATGCTAGTAATGGGGGCATTGACTAAGTAAAAAGAAATTGTTAGTTTATACCACTAACAAGGCTCAAAATAGCCCCACACTAACACAGTAACATAATGAGGATCCATACATGCGAAACGAAGCATTGAGAACTTTGCAAGTGTACAGACCGTTTAATAAGATGATACGTTATAAAGACAGTTCACTTCATGTATACACAGCAGGAGCCATCTTAGAAAATAGTCTCGATAAGTCGATCCCCGAACGCCGTTCATACAGTTCAGAAGTTTGCTGAACTTCATACAGTTCAGCTCACTCAGCACGACATTCGTGGTTTGACTTATCGAGACTATTTTCTAAGATGGCTTCTGTCTGTATACGCGAAGTGAACTGTCTTTATAACGTATCTTCTTATTAAACATTCTGTACTCTTACAAAGTTCTCAATGCTTCGTTTTGCATGTATGGAGCCTCATTATGTTCCTGCGTTAGTGTGGGGCTATTTTGAGCCTTGTCAGTGGTATAAACTAGCGATTTCTTTTTACTTAGTCAATGCCCCCAGTACTAGCATTATACGCTAAACAGTTTTTAGAGATAAAACTCTTTACATTCGATTATCATGAAAACAAATCTCAGAGACGTTGACTAGGTACCGATGTTTTATTAGACGAAAGGTTCATTGTTCGCTGGAGTTCTCCTTTAACAGTGGAAATGAGTCACATAAGAAAACAACTATATAAAATAAGATATTGGCATGCCATTTCTCATATAAAATGTGCTACGACAGAAACGGTTTACTTGATATTTCATATTGTGAAATTGCTTTGTACAAGAAATATTTCTGTCTCTCCTCTTTTTCTCTTTCCCAAGCCAGGGGAGTCTGGTCAGGACCACATCCACCCCTCATCACTGTCATGGGGTGGAGGTACTACAAGCAATCAGGGTACCACCCATGTTCTCTTGCTACAACAGCCTGGCATCAATCAAAGCGCCCCAATGCACACCCTCAAGCCCCACTCGAAAAGATCCGAAAGCAAGGGTTCAAAGAAAAGCACTTACCTTCCCATCCTAAACTCCTACCCTCGAATCGCACCTCACCCTAATAAGAAAACCCCAGAGAAACCTACAACCAGTAGGGGAAGTAACACAGAGGAGCACAGCTTGAGTAAGAGAGTGTGCACAGAAGAAAAAAGAGAGGAGGTGTCCACAAGCACGCAAGCGACTAAGCAGCATCTGCACAAACAGCAAGAGAACAACCTGTTGCACTCTCAATCCCTTCCACAGTCGCAGTCTGTGAGCCATGAGACACTTTCTGCCTCTCACCAGCACCGGAGCCCATGCCGCCCATCTAGTCCCTCCACTTCCCTCAGTGTGAGCTCTCCGTCAGTCTCAAGCACTCAGACTCCTTCCCCACCTTCTTCCAACGACCTTGTCCAGTCCAGAAAAGAGCCCCATAAGCATTGCCAAGGACCAAAAAACGACACTGGCAAAGGGTCAAACACTCACAAAGGGCCAGCACGGCATCGTCGCTTCCTCAACACAGTGGAGATTCTGAGCCAGTCGGGGTTACTTGACATCACCTTAAGAACGCAGGATCTGCTGCGGCAAAATGCCGCCGCCGAACGAGACATAGCCCAGCTCCGCCAACATGCCAATCTGCTTTTCCAGGCCACTCAAGCAGGTGTTGATGCGCCGGCTGCCTGGGAGAAGCTCCAACAGGTCATGGCTGAGTCTGGACACTATTCCAGCCTCAAGTGCCTACCGACAGACAGCAACGATGGAGGGGACTGGTCTCAATCAAAGTTGGAAGTCGAGGGAGCCACTAGCACGAAACCTGATGTTCATGTGGTATACAGATATGGAGTTAATGGGACTGAGGAGGTTGCACCCCCATCTCCTCTTCTAGCTCCCATGCCAGATGCAGAGTGGCAGTCAACAGGTCAATATGATTTGGGCAATGATAACACCACCACTTTTGAGCAAATCAGAGCCTACAGAGGAACTGCCAGTCTGCCGTACGATCCTGTAATGCCTCCAGACAGCTCTACACATGGAAACCTGCTTTAGACTGCACCCGAAACCTGCTGAGCAATGGGCCTTCCCAGCAGTGAAACACCAAGGGCGACTTGACGACTCTTTCTTGAACATCTCAAACATGACTTCGGAGATGTTATATAGCCCAAGATTCAGTAGTCTCCATGGTAACTCAGGGCTATGCTCAAGGACAGCAGCTTGACTGTGCCGCAAGCCATCTTCCTGTCTGTCACGTTTCTGCGTATCTGCATCAGAATTACCCAAAGTGTCTGATGAGAGATTTGCAGAATTGAACACGCATGCTACAGAATGCCACTCTTTAGTTTAGTCATTGACATTAGGTTATCGGAATCAGCTTATCCTGCCTCATACGAAACTGAATCAAGTTTTCAGTGGCCACTTGCACTTCATGCAGTCGATCACACATAAAGCAGTCTGTTTCCTAGTTTCTGTTTAAGGGAAGTTGAATTCGCACCTGCTGTCACAGTTTGTAGCATGTAGTGTTTTTAAAGAACATGTTCACCTGTGAATGGGAATGGCGTTTTGCTCAAATGTGGTGGTGAGATCGCCTCTGTGAGGCCTTATCACTTAAAATAGCATGAGGACGGTGCATGAAGATTCAGATACGTGCAGACACGTAGAATTGTTACTATTCTCAGTGATCTTGGTGAGGTCCATGAAGCTTGTGTTCGTCTATGCAGTATACACACTTCATAAATCTGCTTGCTTTATGTCTTCTCCTTTGACCATGGACCAAGACAACCATTGCTGAAGCCATTTGAATTGGCTTCCTTCTGAGATGAAGGGTCAATTTTGAGTGTTTATATGAGCTTATTTCCCATTTGTTTGATCACAGATCTTGACGTCTGTATTTGTGAGTTTGCTTGTGTTAATGGTGTTTTGTCACAGCCTTAATGTATTCTGCAACATCTTTATGTTTCTTCCCCAAATGCTTTACTACTGCAGAAAGCTTTTTGGCACATTTTCCTACTACAGAGGAGTTAAGTCTAGGGGTCAGAAAGAAAAATTCCACCCATGAACTCAGCCAGATGATTTCACTAGTTAGTTCTATCTCCTGGCTGAAAAACTGTGCTCAGGGTTCCCACGGGTCCTTGAAATCCTTGAAAATTTGTGAATCTGAAGAAGAAAAAAAATTCAAGGCCCTGGAAAGTTTTTGAAAATAAACATATATAGATAAATGGCCTTGAAAGTGCTCGAATTTATTTTGTGCAAAATATTTTCTGGAAAAAATCCATTTTATTCCCTCCGGTCCGCTAATGTGTTATGTCGCCAACACTTCGTGGCCTATGCATACTACCTTTCTTCATTTACATTAGTTACGCACATTTACGCGTTACGTTGTGTTTCCTGCGTGAGGTACTTTGTGTTGTACGTTGCCATGACATTCACGCACGCACAAAACTACTACGATGGTATCCCAACGTTTGTTATTGGACACAACACATGTGTCCCACATTAAGTTCTTGAATTTGAGAGTCCTTGGAAGGTCCTTGAAAGTCCTAGAAAGGTCCTTGAATTTGTAGCTAACCAAGGTGTGGGAACCCTGGCTAGTGAGCAAATCCAGGTGATTGGAACCAAATACTGTGGGGGAATTTTACTTTCTGAACCTGGACTTTACACCGCTGCTCTTGACATGACACTAATATATTGTTTGTTGCTCTTTTGGTATATTTTCATTTATTTACTTACTGAGTATTTCTGAGTAATCAGAGCCACTGATTTGTGTAAGCCGTGAGGCCTACTTAGAGATTTTGCAGAATTCTGCTGTCATTTACAAATTGTATACGTAATCATTGCATATTCATTTATGAAATATATTGGCTAATTTGATTTTGCTTTCAGAGTTTAGTACTTTCAGCTTAGTTTGACATTTTAGGTTTCAATACTGGATAATTTACAATTAGTAAAGAAAAGGATGAAAAAATTGTAGTCCTTCTTTATGACAGATATTCTTATTCTACTTTAGCTCTTATTTTTTTAATAGATTTTGATGGGGTGTTTGTAAATAAACGGCAGTGCAGTAGGGATGTTCTAAGCTGTGTGTGTGTGTGTGTCCAGGTGAAGCAGATGATGAGTTTTGTGTTTGAAATGAATGGCATTTAATGACATGATCGATATTTGTGCTTCCCCATGTAGCAGCACAAGGAGTATGTGATGCAATTCTAATGCATCTAAAGAATGACCCTCTCAATGTTTCCATGCAGTATGTTTGCTGAAGTTAGGATCACTGCAGCAGATACACTTAGATTCTAATAAAAAGCTTCATTAAAAGGCTTTTAGTTTGTTGTATATACATATAATGCCTCATTTCTCATTTCAGTTCTCTTGGGAATATAGTTGGGAATGTGAATTGGTCTTACTTTTCCCCAAATTATCCAGTAAACTACGAACAGTTGCCATGAGGTTTCTGGATGACATTTTATTGTATTTACTTCCTGTTTTTGGTCGAAGTCCACAGTAGTCGATTGTCGAGTTCACGCGCGTGATCATTGTTGACTAATGATGTTCAACATCTGATTCGGATGAACTATGTATTTGAGCTGATATTCTCAGAGCACCGTCATCGGCTGACAGCTGACAATCTGAGTCTCCACTGTTGCTTAGTCACCAATGATCGCGCATGCGAACTCGACAATCGACTACTGTGGACTTTGACCGAAAACAGGAAGTAAATACAGGAATGTGAGCTGGCTGAATTAACATCATTTTATTCATATCTTTCACATCTACTGCAGTCAGATTGACCGTGGTCACTCTTAATAACACCACTCACATGGCTGTGCACTTGTAATGACACATCAAGGCTAAAAGCAGGTTTAGAACTTGCCCCATTGAAGTCAACAGGGTGCGAATTTTAAAGAGGATAACACTGTGTAGGCAACACCGATTTTTGTCGTTTTTTTTTTTTTTTGTACTGACAGCACTCCAAATGTGTTTTTTATAATGGATCTTCAGGGCTGTTTTACATAACGATTCAAGTGGTCTTAAGATTGTCTTACCAGCTTGAAAAAGTGCGGAACAATCATTGCACTTAAGTAGGTATTTGATGCCTCAAATAGTAATAGAGTTTCTTATGTGTCTGAAATTTTTAAGATTAAATTTCAGTGCATTACTCAGTTTTTTAACACTACTAACATGTTTTTTTAAAGGAAAGAGTTGGGTCCATGGTAACCCCCAAATATTTCAATTCGCCCACATTTTGAATTTTATGTCCATTTACTATGACCTCAGGACATTCCTTAAGTTTTTAAAAAACTTAAAAATTCCTGTTTTTAAAAAAATGATTACTTTTTTTTAGTATTCAAAGTAAGACATGAGGTATGTAACCATTTGACAACCTTATGCATTATACATTCGTTATTTTTTAAAGCAACCCCTGTAATATTCTTCCCATGAGTGTATAGAACAGTATCATCTGCATCAGTGGCGCAAAAAGTGGGTATGTGCTATATGCGGCGCATGGGGCGCAGCACAATGGGGGGGCGCCAAAGCAATTAAAAAAAAATTTAAAATTGAATTTAAAAAAAAATATATATATATATATATATATATGAAGATGTGGTCGAGGACTTCTAAAAATTCTCCCTTTTTTAAAACAACATAGAACCCAAATGCAAAAAAAGGGAAAAATCCAACCTTTTATTTAAGCACATTACTTTGGTGGTAAAAAGAAAAAAATAGAAAAAAAAAAACTTGAAATCATGTCTCACAATTATTGGCACCCTGATGTTAATACTTTGTACAACCCCCTTTTGCCAACAAGACAGCACTTAATCTCCTCCAGTAACATTTCACAAGATTGGAGAACACATAAAGAGGGATCTTTGACCATTCTTCTTTGCACAATCTTTCTAGATCATCCAGTGTCCTGGGTCCTCTCTTATGGAATCTCCTCTTTAGCTCGCCCCACAGGTTTTCAATTGGATTGAGGTCTGGGGACTGAGATGGCCATGGGAGGACCTGGAGTTTGTGACTCCTGATGCATTTTTGTGTAGATGTTGCCACATGTTTTGGATCATTATCATGCTGAAAGACCCAATGATGATCCATCTTCAGCTTTCTGGCAGAGGCCATCAGGTTTTTCTTTAAAATGTCCTGGTAGTTCCAAGCGTTCAGTATGCCATGCACCCCAAGGTTCCCAGGGCCTTTGGAAGAGAACAGGCCAATAGCATCACAGACCCTCCACCATTTTTCATGGATGAGGTGCTTTTCGGCATACTCATCTTTCCAGACCCACTTAGAGCGTTTGTTGCCCAAAAGCTCAATCTTAGTCTCATCTGACCAAAGCACACGATCCCAGATGAAGTCCCAGTGCCGCTTGGCAAACTCCAGACGTTTACGTTTGTCAGTATTAGTGAGAAAAGGCTTTTTCCTAGCATGCCTCCCAAACAGCTTGTTGGCATGTAGAGAGCATCTGATGGTTGTTTTGGAGACTTTGTGACCCCAAGATGCCACTATTTGATGCAATTCTGTGAGAGTGAGCTTAGGACTTTTTAAATTCTTTTAGCATCCTCCTCACTGTGCGTTGTGGCAAGATAAACTTGAGACCTCTTCCAGCCTTGTTTGTCTCTGTTCCAGTTGTTTTAAACTTCTTAATGATTCCTCTAACTGTAGATACGGGCAAGTTAAGGGAGTAGCTATTTTCTTGTAGCCATTGCCTGGCTTATGAAGGTCTACACACATCTGCCTTACTTGAATGGCGTGTTCTCTTGTCTTTGCCATGTTGACAAATGGGTAAGAGAATTAGGCCTCAGAAGGCTTACACCTTAAAATGCATGTTTGAGCAGTTTTAACTGAAAGAAGCTTGCCATGACATATCCTAAATTATGTCCGTGCCAGCGTGCCATTGTGTTGTCTCAAGATGCACGCCAGTAATTTTTAAGCCACATTTACTATAAAATGTAGCCTACTTAAATGCCCAATTTCAACTATGGCCAAATTCTGGCTTAATTTAAGCCCTGTTTAAGAAACCAGGCCTTTATGTTTCATATTGTTTTCTCAGAGCTGCAAAGCCATTAAATGACCTATAATATTTTTCAATGCAAATATTTTGTGGAAGGCTTGTTTTTAAATATATTTCTTCTCAAATCAATGTTAATAAACACCAGCTTCTATTGTGACAACTTACCCCATATGTTGTCATCATGTCCCAGGGACAATAGGTTCAGTGAATTGTATTTTTATTTAGCTGACAGCAAAATTTCCAGTGTTAAATTAACACTGGACCTATATGTACACCAGGAGTGTTCATTTAACACTGGAAATTTTGCTGTAAATTGACTTCCTACGATTGTTGTATAAGTTAGCCTATTTTTAAAATAAAAAAATAAGAGACTCTCTTTCAAAAACACTTACAATTAAAATAAGGAAGTAAAGTGCGGAATTTATCATATTGAGTGATTTTATGTTTAATAAGGCATACTTTATTTCGACCATCTACAGTGAAAGCATGTTGCATTGGTTTTGCACATTCACTCACTTTATTAACGCGCGCCATCTGCTGGTCACTTTCCACACTACAGTTAAAGGGATACTCCACTTTTTGTGGAAATAGGCTCATTTTACAACTCTTTTTACCGTTTTCGAATCCATCCAGCCGATTTTCTGATATTTAGAAGAATATCAGTAACCAGACAGTTACTGGTCTCATTGACTTCCATAGTATATTTTTTCCTGCTATGGAAGTCAATGAGACCAGAAACTGTCTGGTTACTGATATTCTTCTAAATATCAGAAAATCGGCTGGATGGATTAGAAAACGGTAAACTCAACTGTTTAACTCTGGTGGAGTTGAAAAATAAGCCTATTTCCCAAAAAAGTGGAGTATCCCTTAATGAACAGAGCCAAACAGTCAATCAGAGACGGAGAGACGTGCTGTTACAATTCGACCGTGTTCTGAACAAAAAGACGAATTACGAATTTACGAATTAATAATAAAATATATACATAATTATGTATTGCATACATTAATAATTTCAAAATAATGCTTTCATATTTTTGCACTCAGCACCGGATTTCATTTGAATGTTTCATAAACTTGTCTTTAATCAATAACTGCAAGCATTAAAAGACAGAAGTAGTAAATTTTAATATCGTTTTAATTGTCCCGTGGATTGAAAGTTGTATTTAATAGCTCATGGAGATTGGCTTTATCTTCTTCCTATGCAGGACAGGCCATGTTGCCATGTTCTTGTTTGTAATAAAACTTAAAGAAGACGTTCTTCCAACCCATGGCTTTCACCAGCATTTCCAGGCCTTCACTTATCATATCACAATGAGCCATTACAGTCTGCTTCCAGATCTCCTCTGAGTTACATATCTGGACACATATGTACATTAACATAAAAACATATATCACTATCATTTCTGTAGCACAAAGTTTAAAAGGGTTAGTTCACCCACAATATTTTGTCATTTATTACTCACCCTTAAGTCGCAACTGATACCCTGATTTATTCTCATGTTACGCAGCATGTTTGAGCTTCCCCAAGAACCAATTATGTTCATTCTTGGGTTACACAACACGTTTGTGCTTCTGCAAGGACCAAAGAGATTCATTCTCATGTTATGCAGCATGTTTGAGCTTCCTCAAGAACCGATGAGATTCAATCTGGTGTTAGGCAGCACATTTGAGATTCTGCAAGCACCAAAGAGATTAATTCTTGTGTTACACAGCACGTTTGAGCTTCTGCAAGCACCAATGAGATTGATTCTTGTGTTACGCAGCATGTTTGAGCTTCTGCAAGAACCAATGAGGTTCATTCTCATGTCACGCAGCATGTTTCAGATTCGCAAGGACTAATGAGATTCATTCTCATGTTGCACTTTTGAGCTTCTGCAAGAACCAATGAGATTCATTCTTGTGTTGAGCAGCATGTTTGAGCTTTCGCAAGAACCAATAAGGTTCGTTCTCGTGTTACACAGCATGTTTGAGCTTCTGCAAGGACCAATGAGGTTCATTCTCATGTTACGCAACATGTCTCAGCTTCGCCAGGGCTAATGAGATTCATTCTCATGTTATGCACTTTTGAGCTTTTGCAAGAACGAATGAGATTCATTCTCATGTTATGCACTTTTGAGCTTCTGCAAGAACCAATGAGGTTCATTCTTGTGTTACACAGCACGTTTGAGCTTCTGTAAGGACCATTGAGGTTCATTCTCGTGTTACGCAGTACGTTCCCAGACAGCAAACTGACATCGAATCAACGTGGAAACCACGTCTCTCGTGACATCGAAACAACGTTGATCTGGCATTGTTTTGCTCATCGAATTAACGTTGAACCAACGTCAGACGCGGCATTCTTCAAAGCTAAATGAAAATCGACGCAATTGGTTTACTTTCCTAACGTTGATTTCAAGTTGATTTTCCATTGTTTTGAAGAATGGCGCGTCTGACGTTGGTTCAACATTAATTCGATGAGCAAAACGTCAGATCAACGTTGTTTCGAAGTCATGTTTCCACGTTGATTGAATGTCAGTTTGCTATCTGGGTTTGAGCTTCTGTAAAGACCATTGAGGTTCATTCTCGTGTTACACAGCACGTTTGAGCCTCCTCAAGAACCGATGCGGTTCACTCTCATATTACGCAGTATGTTTCAGGCAGCTTTGCAAGAACTAATGAGATTCATTCTCGTGTTATGCAGCACATTTCAGCTTCGCTAGAACTAATAAGATTCATTCTCATGTTATGCACTTTTGAGCTTCTCCAAGAACCGATGAGATTCATTCTCATATTACGCAGCACGTTTGAGCTTCTGCAGGAACCAGTGAGGTTCATTCTTGTGTTACGCAGCACGTTTGAGCTTCTGCAAGAACCAATGATATTCATTCTCGTGTTACGCAGCACGTTTCAGCTTCCAAGAACTAATGAGATTCATTCTCATGTTATGCACTTTTGAGCTTCTGCAAGAACCAATGAGGTTCATTCTTGTGTTACACAGCACGTTTGAGCTTCTGTAAGGACCATTGAGGTTCATTCTCGTGTTACGCAGTACGTTCCCAGACAGCAAACTGACATTGAATCAACGTGGAAATCACGTCTCTCGTGACATCGAAACACCGTTGATCTGGCATTGTTTTGCTCATCGAATTAATGTTGAACCAACGTCAGACGCGGCATTCTTCAAAGCTAAATGAAAATCGACGCAATTGGTTTACTTTCCTAACGTTGATTTCAAGTTGATTTTCCATTTGTTTTGAAGAATGGCGTGTCTGACGTTGGTTCAACATTAATTCGATAAGCAAAACGTCAGATCAACGTTGTTTCGAAGTCATGTTTCCACGTTGATTGAATGTCAGTTTGCTATCTTTTGAGCTTCTGTAAGGACCATTGAGGTTCATTCTCGTGTTACACAGCACGTTTGAGCCTCCTCAAGAACCGATGCGGTTCTCTCTCATGTTACGCAGTATGTTTCAGGCAGCTTTGCAAGAACTAATGAGATTCATTCTCGTGTTATGCAGCACATTTCAGCTTCGCTAGAACTAATAAGATTCATTCTCATGTTATGCACTTTTGAGCTTCTCCAAGAACCGATGAGATTCATTCTCATATTACGCAGCACGTTTGAGCTTCTGCAGGAACCAGTGAGGTTCATTCTTGTGTTACACAGCACGTTTGAGCTTCTGCAAGGACCAAAGAGATCCTTTCTCGTGTTACGCAGCATGTTTGAGCTTCCTCAAGAACCAATGAGGTTCATTCTTGTATTACGCAGCACGTTTCAGCTTCTTAATAACTAATGAAATTCATTCTCATGTTATGCACTTTTGAGCTTCTGCAAGAACCAATAAGATTCATTCTCATGTTACGCAGCACATTTGTGTGACGGTTTTTGAATTCTCTGCCTTCTTCATGTCTCGTGATTATGCGTATGCGTGTAGCAAGTTTGTCTGTGAGTGCGGCCTCTGATTATCACTTTAGGTGATATCACTTCTTCCCGGCTATATATTCTCTGTGACTGATATGTCTTGTTGCCTAACCTTTTTATTATGTTCCTGCGTTCTTCTTCTTCTACTTGTTCTTCTACTCTTGTTCAGTTCTTGTGCATGTGTCGTGGAAATCTCTTGAACTCTCGTCTCAGGCCTACAAGGGAGAAAAGGAATACTCAAATAAAGTCGTTATTTTTGTTGTTTGTTTTCGCCCAAAAAGTGGTCTCGTCACTTGATAAACTTAAAGTTGAGCCACTGTAGTCACATGGAATATTTAAACATTTTCAATGACTTTCTGGGCCTTCAAGTTTCAATCCCTTAGGGTGCCTATGTGGTAGTGATCCAGATCTCAAATTTAATCAAAAATATCTTCATTTGTGTTCCGAAAATGAACGAAGGTCTTACGGGGTTGGCACAGCATGACGGTGAGTAATTAATGACTTAATTTTCATTTTTGGGTGAACTATCCCTTTAAGGAGCAGCCCGTCAGGTAAGCGTTCCAGGTAGTCAAAATGCCCTTGACACAAAGCCAAAGTGTGCTCCAGAATCCTGGTGCCAAACAACACAGCTAACTGCTCTAAATCAGGAATAGCATTCACAAAACATGATTACTTAACACGATTACATATTTAAATGTAAAGCTGGAGAATAACTCAAACTGGATTCTTACCCTGCAACTTTGAATCATTCAAAGTCATGGTGGAACATTTTGATCTCTTCAGGTGCTGTCCCTCTGAATTCAGATTGAAATCTTCCACCATCTCCATGTAAGCTGTTGGTAATAATGAGTTATGAAACGCTTAATATAACTATAGAAACATTAAACATTTATGTTTTTTTTTTGTTATCTTAGTATGACTGATGTAATGTTAAAGTTAAAATAATTTTTATGGAATATTGACATAATGATTATAAATGATTTATCCGTGCACATTTTTAATTTTTAAAATGCATGTGCACTCGTAATCTTTATTCACAATAATGTCCCCTCTCTCTTGCAGACCAAATGCATCTTTATAAAATGCATTGTCGTGTAACTTATACGCGAAAATGAGTTTTTACATGCATATGAGATGCAGTTTTTCGCGTGCATTTGATACGCAGTTCATTTGCGTGTGATACACACGCACCCCACACCACTAGTTCTACCCAAACGTATAATACACACATAAACCTACCCTAACCAACCAATGCGTATCATATACATGTAAAAACTCACTTTAGCGTATAAATTACACGACAATACACAAGCGTGCAAGACGCATTTAGTGTGATCGGTTTGCGCAGAGACATTTCTTCTCTGATGACATCACCAAAGGCACGAGGGCGGGTCAACCTGTCACTCATATGAGAGTGACCAATATCAAACAATCAATTCCTGATGGACAAAATCAAGTGCCGCCTTACTTTTTTCTTTTTCGAGAAGCCGTTTTGCTCCAATATACATTTCACAATAGGGAAGAAAAGACAAAATTACAACTTCAGTTTCATGTTGACTTTAACAGGATAATCAATTGCTTGTCAGACATGACATATTTTGCAATTCAGGTAACGTAAAGCAAAAATTTACCATCACATTTAAATATTTGTCCCTTCGCAATCTCAGTTGAATTATCATTTTGTGTAGGCTACTGTTAAATACCTCTTTTTGTGTGATACACAATTGGTAAAAGTCTTTAGAGGGAGGTGTTTCAAACTGAATTTCATCCAGCAGATATGCCATATTTGGAGTGGACGATAATTATCATAAATTGTTAAATTTTTTAAACATAATTTACATCTGGCTTGACAGAAACACATACGTATAAAATCATTTAAAAATAGTTAACGCAAAATGATGTAAGGGTGAACGTTTTTTAAGATGGTGGTGTTGGGGGGGTCACGACCCGGCGGATTGATATTATGAAATCTTGACGTACATTACTGATGCACTAGTGATACACTCATGAAGCGCGGGGTTAATGGTGACACAAGCCGTTCGGAATAGCTCCTATTAACGTTATGCTCGTAGTCGTGGCGGTTGATAAGGTTTTAGCTCGCCGTTTGCTGTCATAATCGTTGTTCTTTAGTGTTGGAAGTAGTGCGTTGCGGAAGCACAGAGCGCTGTGAGAGCGGATGTGATGCGGCAGTTCGCAGGTCGCTCAGCTGATGAAGGTAAAGCTGCTGCTGCTGCACTGTGTCTAACAGCTACTACAACACTGGAACAAATAGGTAATTACAATAACACCTAAAATATACACACATATATACATATATTTAACTTCAATGTCCGGGCATCGTCTTACGTCCTATGCGCATTGGAGCCCTTCGTGCGAATCAGCAGCCGTGTAATATGAGTGAGAAAAGCCAGACGACAGAAAAAAAATGGTTTCCAGTTGTCATCCCTCGAGTCCTTTTCATGTTTCCCTTGTTTGTTTCTGTTTTTGTATTCGTGTTATATATTCACTATTTGGCGTTGTTATAATAGTACAGACAATAAGCCACTCGAATCATTTTTTAATAACTTAGGAGAGATATCGTGAGCGAATTGGGATGTGTTTACATGCCCTTTGAAATAAATATTCAGGACATTATAACCATAAATATGAGACCTGCATCTGAGTAGCACAATGTATATGACGACTCATTTTCTGGTGATTTTGTTAGTTTATTAAGGCATGGGACAGTATAGAGATCTATTAAAATATATAATATGCTGGCCCACGAATTAGAAGGTAACGAGAAACGAATTCAAGTTTCTCTATATATCTCCTTTATTTGTTAGCAATGTCACAAACCTTCTAATTTATATGAGGAAGTTTCAATGCATCACAAGTGTTGATTTGTCTGTTGTGTCCAGCCGTGTTCAGGTGAATGTTGATTAGTGTAGTTTGCTGGTGCTGGTAGTTTGTTTACGTCTTCAGTCACTTTGACCTGATCTTGCCCGCATACACGTCGACAGGAGACCGGCTTTGCTCTTTAGCTTTGCCATATGTAGGCCAAATACTAACAGCGACGGTACAGTCTTACTCTTTTTACTGTTATTGTATTGAATGTTCACTTTATACTATGTTTTTTGTGCTGTTGTAATTGATAGATGTTATTTGTTGATAATCGCTTGTCACGCTTCGTCCCTTCAGCAGATTAACATCAGTTAGCCGTGCTAACGGTTAGCACCAAAGACAGCTGAACACAAAACCGTTCCCTTTTTCTTATTCAAACCTTAAAACTATTTCAAGGTGTTTGTCAGTCTTTAACATATTGTTGATTTATGAGTGGCTAGATACTCTGATGGTTTTGAGTGTGTTATTTAACTTGGCTAGCGTGAGGGCTAGCATTAGCTGATCGTGATAATCACCTGGACTTCGTTAACTTCACTTCACAATTCTCTACCCATCGTGTGTTGTTCACTGTGGTGCCTTAGAACAACCGTAGCAACCTAGTTTTCAATGTCCAAGGATTTTCCCAGAACCACCGCAGATGTTTTGAATTGGCAAAAGCGCATTTGCAGGGCCACAAAACGCGAGACCGGTGTGTAAGGCCTTGGAGTGCGAAAATCAACTTATCATGCTGTAGTTTGTTTATTTATGAATAACTAAACTCTTGTATGTTCTGTGTGGTGAAATTGTGTGTGGTTTGGTTGTGTAAGGACAGTAAGCTGTGTCAAGGCTGGTTGGAGTTTGTTTCATGGACTGGGCAAAATAAACAAAAGGATCGACTCAGGCCTGTGCTGAAAACGGCCTTCATAATCATGTCGTATTTTCATGTCAACAGTCCAAATACACACAGCAGCACAATCCCCAGTCAGCAAACTGCGCTTTATTGAATCTAACGATGGGTTTGTTTTGCTCTTATGGTCATATGAAGGAATTCAACTCCTAATCGTCGACATCAGTTCACCCTCTCTTTAGGGAAGTAACGTTAGAAGTCTCAGTAGTGTGCTCAATGCACTGGGTATGTTTGACATGTTTTGAGCTGTCTGTTAAATGTTTGGCGTTATGGTCGAAATTATCGCTTTTCATGTTCGGTTCTGTAAATGTTTGTGTTTTGGGTTGTATATTTGACGTTTAGTCGTTTAAATGTCGTGGACGTTGCTTAGCTTGCCGAAGTAGCTTTAATGGTGGTGTCGTTGTGAGAAGGAAGGCCTTTAGGCTCGTTTGAACAAAAAAAAAATCATAATATCTTCCTTTCACCATATTTTAATATTAACGGCTATCTTTACAAACCTCGCGAACTGACGACCAACACACCGTTTTTACGCGTCACGCATCTCTTGGACGTTATTTTCGGTTGTATGTGTGTATTATTGTATTGATGATATGGATAGAAGTACACTATTTATTAATGACGCACACTTAAATGTAACGTTAAACAACACACACAAAAAAATCAATAATCCTCGTATAGAAAAGCAGCATACTTAATCTGTGTGATGTTTGTACAATGCCTAGCCTAATTAGTGAGCATAATTTGTACCTTTTTCAATTGAGTGATTAGGAGAGGCACAATTATGGTAGTAATGCATGAAACAATCTTAGTTTATTAAGTTAAAATGTGTTATATCCCTATCAAAATTGATGAATGTGGTTAGAGCCTCATTTTATAATCTCATCTAAAGTCATATAGGGGTTATAGAGGGTGATTTAAGTATAGCCCGAATGAATATTCAGTATTTCTTATCCCTTTTTTTATGACATTACAGTCAGTTTTAGAGTTTCAGAAATGTCTTGCATATCAAACAATGACATTTGGCATCAGTTTTTTTTTGATTACCAAACAAAATGGCTGCCACCTTAGTCTGCAGTTGTAATTGAATTCTTCTCTGATTTTACTTTGTCATTTAATGGAATCATTTAGTCACATTTGACTAAAATCAACTTTGTTTTTCACTCCCCCCCTCCTTCCTTCCCCCATTATTGTCCACGTTCTTGTCGCCCTAGGCTGCTGGTTGGGGCATTTGCACACGGCCGGTAAGTTCGCATAGCGCTTGCTCTTACCTTCATGCTGACAAGATGAGTCCAGTGTGGGACAGGTGTGCTGAAGATTGGAGTTAAACAGGAAGTTGGCAATCTTGGTTTGGCAGTTAAGTTTCTTGAAATCCAGAATATAGTCTGTGGCGTGGGAAGGGGAGTTTATATATATATATATATATATATATATATATATATATATATGTGTGTGTATGTATGTATATATATATATATATATATATATATATATATATACATATATACATACACACACTTTTACAGATTTTTTTATTTTAAGTGCTTTAGATGTGTAGCATGTGGATAAAATGTAAGTGGTTCTGTAAGTATCAAGAGGAACAAGCTTGCTGTGAAGAAATGATTGTTCTGCCTGAGTGTTTTAATGGTCTTCCCACTGACTAAGGAAAGCAGTGTACACTAGGTAATTACCATTTTTAATATATTTTCAAAATGAGCACCCAGTTGAAGTCAACATAAAATCATAATTGACCCCATTTCCTTTATACAGTTCCTGGTTTTGTGTAAGGAAACTGTAAATGATTCATCAGAGTGCATTATTTAAAAGAAAAAAATGTTTTATCTTTCATTAGAATGTGATGACTTGTTCCACCTCTGAAACAAATTACCTTTTTGACGTATTTTTCAAACCAGCTCTAATCTAATCACCTCTGAAACCATTTTCATGATCCAATCAATTCCTAATAGATAAATGGGAAACATCTAAATGAAAAGTCAAAGTATTAATTTATTTTGGACACATTGAAGGGCAGGACAGTATCTCAGCAGGCTTCAGGAACATTTTTTGTTTACTTGAGCTGATCTTGTGTCAGTTATAACAGGGGTAAAGTAATTAAAACCGTTTGCTTCTCCTCCCAGCGGTAGTACCAAGCAAGCAAAATTGTAGGGAGAGTCGTATTTAAAGCTGCAGTCTGTAGCTTTTTTTGGGGGTAAAAAAAAAATCCAAAATAATAGGGGTGTAACAATATATCGTTCCACAATGTATCACAAATTAATACAAAAATTCAACAATATGTATTGTGGATAGTGAAAATATGTGTTTACTCATGCATTTTACTCAGTAATTTCAGTTTCAGAATCATGAATATTGTTATTCTGGTGTCACCATTGTCCATGGGCTACAAGCACCAAGTCCAAGCCTATTCATTTAATCCTACAATGTAATATCAAATTTAGAATTTTAATCAACGATTTTTTGTTAACCTTTTACAATATGTCTTGGAGTATCGTATTGTGAGTTCAGTATCGTGATATGTATCGAATCGTGACATGAGGGTTTCGTTACACCCATAAAATTCATATTTGAGAAAATGCATAACCAGCCAGTGTTCAAAACTATCCGCTTGCCTTAGCGCAATTCAAAACGGTAAGCTTGTAATAATGTTTTTAATTCTTGCGGTACTGGCGGGTTACCGTGGGAGATTTGAGCAGGTCTTTGTGTCATTACGTCACATCTGTACACATAAAGGAGGAGTCTCGGCTAGTATAAGCTATATTGATATTGGAAATGGATATTTATGACCGTTTCTCAGCACTTCCAGAAGGATCCAGAAAGGTTCAAACAACAGTCAATAGTGACAACTAGAGATTCACCCACTGTAAAATGCATAAGACTTCGTTCGGATTTCGGAGTTACTAACTTAAAGGAAAAAAGATTTCGAACAGAAATGGTGATCGAGAAAAAACGCCAGACTGTAGCTTTAAAACCACTGAATATTTAGATACAATTAGTGTTTTTG
Organism: Cyprinella venusta; assembly: GCA_038021265.1. Lineage (NCBI taxonomy): Eukaryota > Metazoa > Chordata > Actinopteri > Cypriniformes > Leuciscidae > Cyprinella > Cyprinella venusta. The sequence goes on from CM075871.1 coordinate 29,431,004, forward strand.
AATAGAAACAGCTTTTTCAGACAGTTTTTTTTTTTTTAAATAATAAACAACCCTCTACAGACACCCAGATGCTCGAGTCACCATTGGCTATCACATTTTCTATTTTACTCGCCAGACTTTTAACATGGAATGCAAATGAGCAAATTCTATGTAAAAAAAAAAAATACAATTTTCTATCATTACTAAACACACAACACAGTATTTAATAAGAACCTATAATCGAACTACAAGTAGTTTTTCAGGTAGATCTAACAGTTGTTATATACAGATTACTTAAAAACATTGAATAAAGTATTGAAATATAAAATAACACCGCAATATTCACTATATAAACGAAATATTGATTAATCTTTGTTTCAAATGTTTTTTAGTCAAGGGAAGTGATATTTTTTTCTTTGTCTTTGAGTCTTTGACTGCTGTTACTTTAAGACGTAATGCATGGATCCTGAATATACTGATACTGTTATACACGTGTGTTGTTTTTCTCAACTTTTTACATTCGCTCACCAACTACTAGGATGCTCACCAAGACGGGGATTTTGAAATCATTTTTGTGTGAAATTGTCAATTCAAGTACAAAACCTGAAAGAGAACGCTTTTCTGTATTTGCATGTTGTCAGTCGCGGCTTTCTGTGCGCGCAAGTCCGATGTGTGCATGCAATACTTCTCATACAGCTCGTGAGTGCTGAATTAAGTTCTTCAAGGTCTTTTTGTGCTTGAGTGATTAAAATTGGCAAGGCTTAAAAATGTGCAAATGATTCATTTTCATGTCGATGCAGCACTGGCCTGATCAGGACAGTGACCATTCTGTCAACACTCGGCCATTGTGCAGTCCCTATTGTCGAGCCCCGCGTCAATTCTCCTTATGTGGCATGTGTAAACCTCTCTCTTTCTCTCACATGTGAGAGAAAGTGACAGAGGGTGTTCTCAGCCTAGCGACGGTGCGTAGAGCACAGCAGGCAGCAAAATATGAGTTGGAGGCAAAAAAATGTATTTAGCACAGTCACAGGTTATTTAAAGGGATACTACACCGGGTTTTCATATTAAACTGTTATTCCCTTAACTAAGACAGTGGTGGAATGTAACGAAGTACAAATACTTTACTTTACTTAAGTACATTTTTCACGTATCTTTACTTTACTTAAGTAGAATAAATAGTGCATACTTTTTACTTTTACTTCGTTACATTTTGCAGCAATTATTATACTTTCTACTCCACTACATTTCTACAACTTCTGTTACGTTTTCGTTATCTTCGTTATCTGATCAGTTTTTCCCCTGCCAAAACGTAATCTGACCGTCTGTCCGTTGCACGTTTGTCTCACCAGTGACGTTTCGTTGCCATAGATACAGTATATCAACCCGGTCACACTAAATGCGTCTCGCACGCAGTGTGTTTATCGTGCAATTTAAACGCGAAAATTAGTTTTTACGTGCATAGGAAACGCACCGTGTGTAATATACGTTTGGTTAGGATTATGGCAAGCCAAGAGGTTCAGAATTACACCATAAATTAATCGCGTTTACTGCAATAGTTATTAACATATAGTAAGGATAAGCATGATGTGTATATAATTGCAAGCTTGTTTCAGAAATGGTGACAACATTTTTTCCCATAATTATTGAACATCATTATAGGAGTATTAGGTTGAATGAGTTAGAATTAAATGTTTTATTAATCATTAGACATAGACATTAAGAAAATAAATTATGCAAGTACTTTTACTTTGAATACTTAAAGTACTTTTAAAATCAGGTACTTCTTACTTAAGTATAGTTGTCTTTGTACTTTTACTTAAGTACTGAGATTAGGTACTTCCGTCACCACTGAACTAAGACGAGTTGATGCATACCTCTCTCGTCTCAGTGTGTGCACTCTATCGCTCTGTATTGCCGCAAAACTATGTTAGCACTTAGCTTAGCCCAGTGCATTAAATATGGGCCAAAAAGAGAAGCGACCAAACACTTCCTCGTTTTCCCTATTTAAACACAGTTACTCGATTAGTGTAACTCGACCTAGGCTGGTGACACAAAATAAAATGTTGTGTTTTTCTAAACGTTTAAAATTGATGACTATATTGTATGGCGGAATACCATAAAAAGTGCTTTAGAGCACTTCGACTTGGCGCAATAATACCTTCACTCGTGAAAAGTCCTCTCTCCGGCTAGTAATTGTACTAATCCATATACTAAAATTATTAGATATAATTTAATTACATTAATTACAGAATTACATTCCATCATATACAGATAAAGAGTAAGAAAAGCTGCAAAGTTTGTCTGAATAACGCAGATATATGTGTATGTACAGCTGGCTAATGAGAGCTCTGTAATCTGGAGCTGTATAAAAGGTATTTATTGTGAGAACTGGGGAGAATGGCACACTTGCCAAATTCACTAACATCAGAACAAGGTTAGCAACAAATTCATGTGCGTACAAACGTGTATTAGGGATTTTTCGTGAGAAGTTCTCTGCGAACAAATAAGAAATAATCCATGCAGTTAACATTGAATAGGACCCGTTTTTTTGTTGTTGCGGATATGCTAGGGATTTTCTCTCATTGTATAGAGGGTTGATGAAACTACCATTAGATGTAACGCAGGCAGGTAAAATTATAGCCTGACTTCGTCATACTCATATTCTAGTCAGAATGTGAGTCTGATACTGCTCCATAGGGCTTTGATTGAGGCGTGTCTTAGCCGAACCAGGAAAAAAATACAAAAACCTCTGCACTAAATTGCATATACCTACAACCAATCAGAGCAATGCAGAAAGTCAGCTACATAGTTGCTTAGCATAGTTGTCAACAGAACTCAACTGCATACGCTGGAACTAGTAAAATAATGAGTGTTGATTCTTTTACTTGGTCCTCCATGAGTGCGAGTGTGCGACCAAAGGAGAAACCACAACGACCACAGGGCTTTCACTGCGCCCCATCTTCTTAGAGCCCAGCTGATAAATTAAACTTTTGCGAAATCGCGTGGAAGGACCGCAAACACATCTTTTTGATCTACAAATGCCTTGATTGCAGTTCTCTGTTCGTATTTTAAAATTAATGCGCTGTCGATTTCTTTTACAACAGACGTGATAGCGAAGTCTATACATTTCAACTCTCCAGCTAAAGTCATCTTTGAAGGAAACCAGATCAACCCAACCGCTCTTTGATAACGTTATGATTACGTAACTGCAGATCATCTGTCCATCATCGTATAAAGCCTGCCCTGGTAATTTGAACTTTCCGACCAAAAAAATTTTGTGGGCGGGGTTTGGGCTGTCATCCAGGCTAGTAAAATTATAAAATTTATACAGGAAACCAAAAAAAAAATGGTAATTGTGACATGTACTACACAAGATGGATGTAATGATTACTTAATTTGTTGGTGATCATTACATCATTGTTTGTTTCCCGTGGTCTGTTACTCTGTTCAACATAATTGTGTAATAGAATAAACCGTAAAGTCTTTGGGGAAGTTAAGTTTGTTACGTCTGAGTCACCGGGCCTATTGGTTGTAAAATATTGCCTTTGATTGCACTGCAGTGAGTACATGATGCCTTCAGCAAGTTATTTGAAAGTTTACGGGTGGGTTGCCATAGCAAACTTTGGCAGCCTTTTTTTTCCCTCTACATTCCTAAATTAAGACAACAGGAATATTTTTATGTAGGTTATTATAAATGTCTGTCTTTGCAGTGTGAATTTTAGAGAATTTAATTAGAGTTTTTAAGAAGCAAGACAAGACTGTGCCAATTGTGATAATTTGTGTGCATAGGCACCTTGAAAATTGTTCAACAGATTTGGACTACCACAAAATTTTCTGTTAGAAATGTTTGGGCATGTGTGTCTGAATGAATTTGTCCATTTGTATGTCTCATTTCCCTTCTGGAAATGAAAAAGGAGAACTTTTTACTTGCCTTAACTTCCACTCTTAAATGTCACTCTCCTGCAAGGATCCATGTTTAGTGGCTGGAGCATCCATATTTAAAATGACGTTTGTCCTGAGAAATGTATCCAGGCTAAGAGTCTGTAAATCCCTGCCCCCCATCTCTCAACCTCCTATACTAGACAAATGTTGCAATGTAGGCTTTTATTTTATCCTCAAAAGTTATTCAATAGCCTCATATGAACCTCTAATAAAGGGCTGGCCAATATGGCGATAGGGCTAAATTATCTCGATACAATTTTTCCTATTATTAGTCGATATTAAGGGTCTTCACCCACAGTTCTGCACACTTACACTGTGGTTCTTCTATCATCTTATGACGCAAACGCATCTGTTTAAAAAAAAAAAAAAAAAAAACAGACACGAGTATGTTTATTACGAGATACGCATCCTGGCTTCCCCTAAACTTTGTTCAATGCGAGTGCTGTATGCTCTGTATTAGGGCTGTCAAATGATTAATCGCGATTAATCGCATCCAAAATAAAAGTTTGTGTTTACATAATATGTGGATGCACTGTGTATAATTATTTTATATATATAAATACACACACGCTTCTATATATTTAAGAAATATGTTCATGTACATACTCTATATAGATTTATGTATAATTTATATTATATATAAATACTTTAAATATAAATATTTTTTCTTAAATATGCATGCACGATATGTGTGTATTTATATATATATATATATATATATATACACAAAATAATTATACACAGTGCACCCACATATATTATTTAAACGCAAACTTTTATTTTGTATGCGATTAATTGCGATTAATCGTTTGACAGCCCTACTCTATATGACCAATAATTTATGCCGTCATCACCCTGGGATTTATAATGCACAAGCGGAGGAGAGACCTGAACAGCACTTGGAAAGCCCTCCTCAAAGTGCTTGAATTTCACTCTTAAACGATTTTATGAACCTTGAGTTGATGAATGTAAAAAAAAAAAAAAAAAAAAAGACTTTCTGCCACAATACCATGGATATAGTTAGCGTTACCACTTTCAATCTATGGTTAATGCTGACGATTTGTGGATTAAAAAAAACCTTCTAAAACTTGTTCATTCATGGCACAATGTTTCTCCTGGTTTCCATGTCAGTGTTGTGTGATCTGATGCCTGTATTTTATAACAGAATTCTGCACTGAATTTGGATTCTTCTCTCTAGTTCTCGCAGCGATTCTGTGGTGAATTGAAATGCTTTGAATGCTAAGTGGATCTTCTAGCGCAATGATGGTAATGGTGTCTTGAGAGCGCGTGTGAACCTGTTCTAACCTTGTGCTGCACTATTATTGCTTCGAGCTGATAAACAGTCCATGCAGTGTTAAACGATTAGCGTGATTTCATTCCACTTTCATTGTGTTAACCATTTGAATGTACCGTTAGATTTAATGTTGAAAAAATTATTGTTAGTTCCAGGCCTCAGTATATTCTCAATTTTCCTCCAAACATTAATATTGTAGATGTTGGTGTGCCTCTGCTAAAAGTGATCATTTGATTTAATTTGTATGTCAATCATGAAAATATCCAGTTATGCATAGGTTGCAAAAGATTTTCATTGCAGCACTTGTCAAAATCAAGACACCGATTTCCGCTCAAAGCTGCTCAACAGGGTGTCTGGTGTTTAAAACACCTGTCGTTCACAAAATTATATACCCGCTTGAATATTTTATTGTTGTTATTATTATATTAGAATTTTAAAGCATTTTGAATAACTTTTTCTTAGCGTTGTTTTTTAGAATAACACTTTCAGATCAGTGAACTGCACAGTCTTACACCAGTTATGCATGATGAACAATAATGCGTACACTTGTAAACTGTCCTCAGATAAAGGTTAGAAACGGATTTCGCTTTGCATACCAACACCTTTCTCCTACAAGCTGTTTGCCAGCTTTTCTGGTGGCTTGAATTGAATTTTTTTAATTATCTTTTATTTTTATTGTTATTATTATTTTTTTTATCCTGTCAGTGTGGAGGACATGGCAAAAAAGCCATAGCACTAAGCAAGTAAATTGGTCAGTTTTGATTTTATTATGACTTTAAGACAATGTTTATTTAACTACAGTTGAATAAACTTTTCTCTTATACATATGGTAAAATGCTGAAAAAGAAATGTATACAGAAATGTTGGAAATTATGCAAATGTGCAAAATTCGAATGATCCTACCGTATGTTGCTTTCCCAAATGCACATTAGCGCAGAAATTGCGATTTGGCTTAGTGCGATTATGAAATCATTTAATTAAATTAATTATGAAATGCGTTTTTTTTTTCTGCAGCCACAATGTGCAGCAGTGTTAACTGTGATCAGAGCCACTGAAAACACTGGGTCATTAACTGCTCGCATGTAATTGAATCCAATGCAGCACTTAAACACTTCTCTTAAACAAGCAGAGCATCATACAAAATATTATGATTTTACGGTTTTGATTAATTGTGCAACCCTATTCAAAAAAAATAAAAATTATGATATAATTATTTATGAGCTTTTCTTCAACCCACTAACCCAAGCTGGATTTAGGACATCATAGTCGTTGCTAAAGTTTGTTTGTTTATGGGAAGACCGTTTACCCTCCGCTTAATTTGACCACGGTGGGATGTATGAATGGAGATCTAACCACAACATTTATATCATCTGAAAGCTGACATTGATCTATCTTTTTTGTTTTAGGATAGCACAATATTTGGCTGAGATGCAACTATTTGAAATTTTGGAATCTGAGGGTGTAAAAAAATCGAAACATTGAGAAAATTGCCTTTAAGGTTGCCTATTTACTTTCATCATTGTGCTGCATTCACTCACAAAAATAAATATTTTATACATTTATGGTAGGAAATTTACAATATCTTCTTAGAACATGGCATAAAAGGAAAATCGATCATTTTGACCAATGCATTTTATTGGTTTTGCCACAAATATTCCCATGCGAATGGTTGTGAATGGTTTTGTGATCCAGCGTCACGTATAACAAATGACGGGGATATGTATAATGACCTTCAACTTCTATGGAACTATTAAACGCTATAAATATTTCTTACATTCTTTGTGACATTCTCTGGAATTTGGTGTTATGGATAAATTTGGACAAATCATTAAGGGTGACCTCAAGCTTATAGCCTAGTTTTGTTTTAAAATACATGACAAACTGTCTTGTCACACAAGTTAAAATGTTTCAACACATCTGAAGCTCAAATTGGTTCTAAACATTCTTCATGGATGATTTTTGGGATCATTTGTCTTTGTGACTTCATTGGAAGATCTAGCCTTGAGCTTTCATTCCCATTAGAGTCCAATGACGCCATTTGTCATAGTCTTTCATTTAGATTATCTCTTATAATCATGCACCCGACTTAAGTGATGGTGCTGTAGGACGCCATCTCGCATACACGCAGGATAAAGGTGTGGTGGGATTGTGTGTCTCTGCGGTGTCGTAGTGATTGATGGTGAGTGTTGTTCATTACCACTGAACTGAGGAGGGACACCAAGGCCCCCTGCGGCTATTTTCTGTCTATGCTCAGGATGTGTCTTATCTCACTGCGTGTTATGATGCTGGCCAACATGCTGTTGTCTTCGAAATTGCCTCAAGCTTTATGATGCCAGGAAATGGACACCAAATGCTGATTTGATTGGTCAGTCAGTTTAAAAGGCGTTCATATTAGTGTTTGGTTTTCCTGAGCATTTGTCCTTTTCTCCTTCAGCGTCTCCATATAAAGCTTTTGTCCTATTGATTATCTCTCTCTCGCTTACCCCTCCATCACCTTCTTGATGTATTCATAGATCATTTGTGTAGAAATGAATTGATCTTTTGGTTGCAGGGCTTGCAAAATCGCATATTGTTTTCAAATCTCAAATAGTTAAATAAATTCATCCTTGATTCGTTTGTCAACTTGAATTGTTGTTTTAAGGTAAAATCTATCACGGTTGAATGCGTTTTCGATTACCTCTGAAAGTGGTCCAAGGTGGACAAGCTCAAAACCTTTTAGACCCTGTTTATACCTGTATTTATATAATACATTTATATTTCATAAATTATTTATTACACAGCTCAACTAACCTTCCTTTTTTTTTTCTCTCTTTTAACCTCTCTTTCTAGTGAATGGTAGTGTCTAGAAAGGGTATGTCCCTTCAGGAGAGAGGTGCCAATGTCCAACCGGCCTAATTCCAATCCAGGGGGGTCACTGCGCCGTTCACAGAGGAACACAGCCGCGGCCCAGCCAATAGACCACACACTTGCAGGAAGGTGAGTGTGCAATCGGTAATATGCATGTAAAAGGTTAAGTCTGAACGTGTGCCTTTATCCAGAGCAGTTTTTCCTTCCGAATTTTTGGAGCAGGTGTCATGTTGAAGTCACACAACTTTTCCAATGCTCTTCTTTTTATCTCAAGCCTCTTTTTTGGACACTTTCACTTGGTTCATAAATTAATGTCAGATGTTTTTAAAAATGGGTAACAGTAACTTAAATTGTTTTCTCTATGTGATGCATCACTATTTTTCAATATCAAATATGTATTAAGTCCAATGTGACAGCCATGTTAACCCATGCAATATAAAAAATTCCTGTGTGCATCTTTAATGAATCTTTTCCCGAGTCAATTCGTTCATTTCGTTCGTTGAACCAAATGACACGAAAAAAGATTTGTTCATTTTGATAAATGAGTTGGAAGTGGAGAGTCACAAACACGCATCCCAGAACAGAGCAAGGCAACCATTTGAGCTTATAAAACTTAAACTTTATTTTTGCTTTTTTAAATGAGCGTTTCGCTTGATAAGACCCTTATTTGTCGCCTGGAATCATTTAAAGCCCTTTGAACAGTTTGTAGTTTGCATTGAAACGGTCTTTTGGACCTTGAACCGTTTGGTTACCAGTAAAGTGCATTATATGGAGAAAAATCCTGGAACGTTTTCATCAAAAACCTTGATTTGTTTTTTTTCGACTGAAGAAAGGTTGACGTGATGACCTTTGAGTTGTTGTGTGTGTATGATATGACGATAGTTTTTCTCAAATGAAACTATAAATGCTCATGAAGTGACACTCGGAGATGAATTGAATCATGAATCATTTCATCATATCGCGAGGCAGCAGAGAGTGAAAACAGCGCGAGCGTCACTTGTGCTTCAGTGAGTGTGTGTCTGTGTGTGAGGTAACGTTAAATGAAACCACGTGTCTGCGCTGTTCATTCACACAGAGACAAACAGAACATGCAGGGTTAATATTTAAGTAGTCTTTTTGCAGTTTAATATACACACACCGGTCGCCATGTCTTAGCGATTTCAGGAAGAGGACGCAACTTCACGCCCTTCATGCATGCATGCGCATCAAGAACCAGGTTTTACCGTGTACTCTGTACCACCGGTACTTGGTGACATTTAAAATTTAAAAAAACATTTTTTTTTGTTTTAAATTTTTTTTGGTACCGAAGTACCGTATATTTTGACAGCACTAAAAATAATGTTATAAATGTCTTTACTGTCACTTTTTCTGGGCTCGGTTGCATGGAACCTCATAAGTTGTTTTACTTTAAGGTATCCTTTATTTGGGAAAAAGCTTTATTTCTTTAAAGCAGCACTATGTAACTTTTTCAACCTTAATAACATTTTTCCAAAACCCTAGGGCCTTATGTATCAACACTGCATATGTACAAAAACACAGCGTACGTCAGTTTTCACGTTCATGGCCAGATGTACTAACAGTGAAATTAACGTAAGAATGTGCGTTCCCCCAAGTAAACTTCATGTCTGGCGTACGTACATTTTGGTAGGGGCTACATTCTTGGAAGTAAATAATATATGATTAGACGGACAAAATAATCGGTCAGGATAACTATCCTATGTCTGCAGGCTGATGTTTGTTATTTATTTTTCTGGTGAAAGTGTCTTGCCTCAGGCTGTAATGCAAATCGATTTTTCAAATTTTTAGATTCATCTATGGTAGTTTGATATTATAGTATTGACGATATGGCTATTATCTACCACACAAACATTGAATTGAATTAGCATTTCCATGTAAAACAGTAGCCAATATGCTAACGTTACTATAAAGACGCTGGCTTGTAAATGTGAGCTACGTGATCTTTGACGTTTGAAAAAAAAAAATAAAGCCCATGAAACTACATTCATATGACATGCTGAAATATATGCCAATGTACCTGGGATGAAGATATTTCACACATAACCCTGGCAGTCTGCCCAAGATGTGAGAACTCCTTCCTTCTGCAGAGTTCTGGGGTATTACTTGCCAACAAATGCACGCGTGTATAACTGTAGGGGGACCTCGAGAGCAAAATTTCAAAAGTAACATAATGCTGCTTTACGACCAGTGCAACAAACTTCTTAACTGTCACCCTTACCTCAGTGTTTACTAGGAATTTAACGATAGTTTCTGGCAAAACATGGCAATGGAGAATTAGTTTCTAATCTCCCACAATAAACAGAACATAATTGACCAATGACTTTTGAACCAGTTTAACATTTACTAAACTATACAGCTTTACTACTATCTTAGTTGTGGAGATTATTAAAGGCGGACTGACGGACGACACAAAGCATCATAAAATTCAAGAGCATTGTTTCTATATGACACCAGTGGATGCTCAAAATCCTGCCGCACCACTCACATAGTTTTCCGTTAATATTCATTATCCGACTCGTTGTTATTGAACTCGCGCTTCAACTCAACTTTAGTGTTATAGAAGTGACACCTAGTCTTGTGTACTAACCGGCTTTACAGTAGGCTACAAGACATCTAAACCAGACCAAGAACAAAAAGGGGGAAAAACCCTAGCCTGCCACTATAATCAGTCGCTCTTGGACATAAGACAACAGCCTGGCTGTGAAAGTGATGTAAATATATGAAAACAGCGTTCATTAAATTTTATTTTGACAACACACACTGTTTCACACCATAGTTTCAACAGGCTTATTTTGAAAATGTTCATTGGTACTTCCTCCTGCTCAATTTAAATGCAATTATCCATCCTTGTTTTGAGTTCGTCAGATAATATATATTTATATAATCTATAATATATTTTATATTATAAAATATATTATTGATAGATTAATATATATATATATATATATATATATATATATATATATATATATATATATATATATATATATATATATATATTTTTTTTTTTGTTTGTTTTGTTTTGTGAAGCAAACAATTCTGGCTTTGCGATACCAGTGATACAATATAAATATATGTAGGTTATTTAGGGGTGCCTTTATAGTCACATTCATTTCAGACTGCAAACTCACAACTTGAATAGAATATAATTTCTTGTTCCACTGTGCTGTGTGATTCAGTAGCAGCACAGCACCTTTCCTGAAAAGCAGTGTTGGAATAACTGACGGTGTGTCATTTAGGCCTGATACACAGACACATGTGGTGTTTCTTTTTGTCTCTTCTCTTTCGAATAAGTTTATATTTATAACTTTATATCCTTCAGTGGCTCAGCCAATGGCTTATAGTTTAGCCACCCTAACCCTAACTCAACAAGGGTGATGCTCTTAACTTATGAGAAATGTCTACCTAGAAACTTGAAATGATTGTTGTTTGTCTTCACCATTGGGCTGACGGGTGTGTAGGAAGTGCTGAGAGTAGGGCTGGAAAAGTAGTGAGCTTGTGAAATTGAATTTGAGGTGTTCCTCATCTACTGCCCATCCATCCCACACTGCTCTCTGCTGTTTAATTCCCAACCTCTCCAGGTTGCAGCCAGAGCAAGTAAACCAAAAAGCAAATTTCCCACCTGAAAGTAGAAGATCTAATTCTAAGGCTTCCAAAGCCCCGCCCAGCTCTGCTGTCGGCTCCGCCCGCGGCAACGCCTCTCGAAGGTATCCCTTTTTCCTCCTGTATTGTGTGTGGGTCTTTTGTGACGCAAGTTCACCATGTGCGTACTGCTTCTTCTTGGGTATTGAAGTCCTTCCCCTTTCTGTTTGTCTTTACAGGAACAGCCTCTCTCTATCCGTGGGTTCACACTCGATCCCAGATCCAGATTTAGAAGCAGCAGGAACTTCAGGCCAGCAAGGGAGACGGGAGGGCAGCAGCACCCGCGCTCTCAAACGCAGCTCCGCAACAGATCTCAACATCACCTTTTCGCCCAGCCCGGCCAAGCGGCCCAAAGCAGTGTCCAGCCACCTTTTGGAAAGTTCAGCCAGTGGGCCATCGGCCCCCGCAACCTCACCTGAAGTTACAGAGCCGAAGAAGGCTCCAGCATCTGTCAGCACCAAGTCCAAAAAGAGACGTTTAGCAGCCGAGCCGGCTCCTGCCAGAGCCCTGAGCAAGAAGAGCGTGTCCTACCCTGGCCCCAGTGGGGTCTCGAGCACCCCCTCTCAAAAGCGCAAGAAGGCAGACGCCTCTTCGTTGTCGTCCTCCTCATCCTCCCTCCCCAGCTCGAGCAGCGCGGCAGCCCCCCTGCCACCCCGCAGCGAGGCCAGCCGGGCAGCCAAACCCACCAAGCTGGCGTCCAAATCGGCCGCCTCAGCCAAAGCTGGGTGTAGCACCGTGACTGACTCCTCCTCTTCCTGTGCCTCTTCCTCATCCTCCTCTTCCTCTTCCTCCTCGGCCGCCACAGGCGCCAACAGCTGTGCCCCTCAGGGTGCCCGGCTAAAGCAGGGCAAGGACCAGAGCAAAGCGCGGCGGTCGCGCTCCGCCTCCTCACCTTCCCCTCGTAGGAGCAGTCGGGATAAAGAGCAAAACAAGGCTGCCGGCTCCTCCAAGTTTGACTGGACGTCCCGATTCAATTCCAAAGTCAACCTGCCAAAGCCCAAACTGTCCCTGCCGGGATCGGCCAAGGCTGAGACCTCCTCCAAGCCTGGGCCCTCCGGTCTGCAGGCCAAACTAGCAAGTGAGTGCCCAAACTGCTATACAGAGTTTCCTATCTTTTGCTACTGTATTTTTAAAGAGCTTTTCCAGGTTCAAAACAAGTTGATCCTGTTAAGCACTCACACTGACATCATAAGTCTTTCCCATATACCAAACCAACAGGCACATGTATACACATTCTATTATGTAAAGTAGATTTAAAAAAAAAAACCTAAAGCTCTTGAGCAATTTGTGGTGTAGTGGTTCTAAAGTTCTGACAAAATAGGAGACTAAATAGTCTGAAGGTTGGTTTGTCTAGGTGATCTTATTGAGACTGGTTCAGACTTGGTATCATGACAGCACTAGTTAAATTTTATGGTACCATAGAAAAATCCACTGGAATTATTTTATTTAACTATTTGAAAATTAGGGCTGGGTACCGAAGTTTGGTACTTTCTAGGTACCGACCGAATTGCCTCGGTACTACCGAGTATCGAAACGTCTTGTTTTTCGATACCAAATTTCGGTACCTAAGTGGTTAATCTCGTCAACGTCAGTGAAAAAATAAGCACGCAGCATGATAGGCTGTGGCGGAAAACTAGTTAACGCGGCTGCTCAGAGACAGCTCGTCACACGTGAGTGTGTGCGTGCATGCAAGCGTCCCAACCCAGATGGATAGAAAATATGTGGAAATGATCCAAAGTGTACCTGTGTGCCAGACTTGATACCAGAAGCACGCGATGCAATATTTTCGACAGGATAATTGCCGCCAAGACCAGTAACATGGTAAATCTGATAAGCGCACAGACACTTGTTGAGAGTACAAAGTCCGTCTTCCACTGCAGGAACTGGAGCGCGTCACAGATCAGATGAACCGACATTTAGCATGTAGGATACTTGCCTCATAGACATGAGAAATAGGTCTATAGACGGTCAAAATATGTGTACTTTTAAACAAAACAATTAGAAATGAATAGTTTGATTACCCTGATCCATATAACGTTAGGTGCGCGCATTCACTGCTGCTGGAATGACGAGTCAGCATCGCCATAATCATATTTGCTGCAAGCAGACTTACACTTGTTCATTAATAAACGATTAAAAATATATCCTTGCTGTTGTTTACAGACACATAATCATTAGGCTTCTGTTGCGAGTGCTTTGCGGCAAGCTTGCGTGTGCTGTGCGCGAGGCATATATCCCGCCCCCCAGTAGCCTATATTTAATTTAATTCACTTTTATTTGTATAGCATTTTTCACAATACATATCGTTTCAAAGCAGCTTTACAAAAAATCCATGTTTCTAAATTACAATTTGAGTGATGATCTGTTATTATCAGAGGTGACAGTGTAATGCATTTCAATTAATTTTCATTCAGTTTCATTGTTAAACAATGCATTAAGATAAGGCAGAAAGAATCGTGTTGTTAAATTATTAGGAAACATAGAAAACTTTAGCATTGGTGCTTTTTTACATACTCAAAATATGAGTGTGAAAAAGTCAACAACTGAAAAATAAAATAAAAATGTAGGTAATGTTATATTGATAAAACTGGTTACATAATATTGGTATCGAAAAAGGTATCGTTCAGGAACCGGTATCGAAGTCAAGGTATCGGTATCGAACATTTTGTTACGATACCCAGCCCTATTGAAAATAAAAATATATAATTACTAAAGGCACAAATATGTAAGATTTTTGGTTTAAATATCCAAAAAAACACTAAAACAATGATATTTTGTTGATTTGTGTACTTCAGTTATCCTAAGTGTTTCCAGCAAGGTTTAAATCCATATAAATCTGCATTTTTAACCAGTTCATTGCGTCGTCCGTCAATGACATTATTAGTGTTACCCTCGGTTTACGGAAACCCCAAAGATGCTTTAATATATTATGCATTTTACTAGACAGGTGAGCAACTGTTCGGTTACGTTTATCGACAGAAAAACATTTTTACATTTAAACATGATTACTCTTATTTTATATTGTTTTTTAATTTACTGTGAATAATGTTTGTACCATGCCCCTATTTGACAACACTATTTGTAGTTGCAGTGGCTAAGAGCAAAATCAGAAAGAACTTTATTTGTAAGAACAATAATTCTGAATTTTAGAGCATTAGCTCATCTATGAACTTGATTCCCGTCGAATTGCTTTCCATTGGCTCTGGAGGTGAAGACGACAACTCCCATGATTCCACACTCGTTCACACCACCATCAAGCTATGTCTTTATTGTTTTGAATAAGTGACCTCTAGAGGTGAAACTTCCATTCTGTGGCTTTAATAAAAATTATTTTAAATAAATAATGCTTAAAACAGTATATTTTCAATTAAACAAACATTGCTTTAAAATAGGTAAGTAAACATTTAGTAATAAATTGAACAAAGGAACACATTACACAAAACAAGTGGCAGTTCTGTTAGTTTGCATTTACATTATCTGATTTTTTTTTCTTTTTTTTGGTCCCATCTATTGCTTTGTAAATAAAAGCAATTTTGAATGACTACAATGCTCAATGTATGGCCTTGGTACCAAAGTGCCTGGAATGCTGACAACACTAATTAAATTAGGTGGTGTATTGAGCATTTGTGTAGCTGTAAAATCAGGGCTGGGCTCTTTTATCTAGATGTCTATGTGTGCACAGTCTTGAACAGCTTACATTCTACATCTAGGCTTCAGTTTCATCAGAGCTGCACATCTAGAACACCAGCTGCAATGGTGCTAGAAGTGGATTTCAGTTTTCAGACACCTGCTGGAAGTGAGGCAATGACAAGCTTTTCCATGACCGATATGGTCTAGGTCTTCTGCAATAGACGCACTGTAGGCGTTGACAGACATTTAGAGTGAAATGACAATAATTTAACTAAGAATTTGGAGGATATCATACATTATGCAAATTACACTGCTTTTGATCCTGTTAAGCACTCGCACTATGAGGTAATTTAGTCTTTCCCATAGACCCACCAAAAAGCACACATATACACGTTCTATTTACTGTAGGCAATCTCGTCATCAAACACCATTACAAAGCATTCTTATGTTTTGAGGTTAAATCTGATTCTAAAGTACCTTTGTTTTATTCCTTTCTGAATCTGGGTCATATTTCAGCCCAAAATCCCATTTAGAAAATAGAAATTAATTTTACAAACCACATCTTGGCACCAAATTTGCAGACATTTTTTTTTTGGAGTTCACATAATATAAAAAAATATTATTTATTCTTTAGATTTTGGGGTGAAATAACTTGTGTTCTTCACCGTTTTCATGGGATACAAGCTCACAGGCATGGCAAATTGCTGGTGTTTTTACTGTAATTTCATCTGATCCTTGATCTGAGGGCTAATATCCTGAGCAACCCAGCCTTCACAAATCAGTGTCTTCAGTAATGGCGTGATCGTTGTGATGGTGATCATTTCTTGCCTCAGTAATAGCGGATGAAGCTTTGGTCATGGCAGGGGGAGCTGGCTCAGATTTCAGTCCAGTTCAGTGCCAGTGTCCTGGGCTAAAAATATCAGCCTCCTGCTGCCTTACAGTATTGTATGTACAAGAGTCGCGGCTGGATGTATACTGAGGTAGGAAGGTCTTTTGGTATAGTAGTTGTTTTCTGTGTGGATGTGCCTAGCAGAGCTTTGAAATATCAGAATGCCCATAGGTGGGTCAGCATGCTGGCATGCATGGATATCTAGGCTTATGAGTGGTATTGGTTGGATGTTTAGGATCACCTATTGGTTAGATGTTTGTCTTGTCCCTGATTTATCCACTAATGGTTGCTGTAAAGTGTTCGGTGAAGGCTCATTGGAGGTGTTTATTTTGAGTAAGAGAGGTCATCCAGGTCAGGCTGTGTTGATTATGGAAAGACATGAAGAGTCACGGGAGGGCATGTTGCCAAAGGGCATGGGGCAGAACTTTGCCCAGAATAGACCCTCAGTGTGAGGGTTTGACCACCAGACTGGAGCTGTTGTGTGAATCATCTGACTTTACAGGGAAAGCACTGTCAGAGGTCTTTTTAAGGTTTTGTCTTTAATTTTTCCTTTACTTTCTTTCTATATCCAGCTGGAGTGTTATGACCGTACATATACTGTGTATCAGTTTAAACCGCTTCGAACTTTTCAGTTTTGATGCATTGTGCCACTCGTGTCTTGTACAACTCTTGGTTGTTAATGGTAGCTAAGCAACGATTAGCATTTTAATAGTGCATATTAATATAGAATTCAACAGATGTACAGTTAGATGATCACAGGTTTCTCGCACATAGTGAAATGGCTTGATTTCACTTTGTTTTTTTTATGCATTTTAACTAATAAATAAAACAGAAAAAATACAATGTTATCAGACTAAATTTCGTGTTGTTCACCAGATCTGGCCAGCTGGCCAAACAGATTCATACTTACATGTTGTTTGGTTCTCAGTGTTAATATTTTACACGCTTAAGCTATATGCAAACAATAGATTGTCTGTCAAATAAAAGATTTTGTCTTCTGTCAGTGTGCTTCAATGCTGCCTCTGTAATTTTCGACTGCGTCCAAAAGCTTAGGCAATAGGCAGCCGATTAGTGTCGCTGTTTTATCAGGCAATGACTTTGCAGGCAGCGCTTGCGCCCAAAGGCACCAAACGATACTGATTTCTGACAGACTTCTGAGGCACCATAAATGGTTTAATGATCTACAGTGAAATAGAGAAAGCTCTAATAACTAAGTAAATATTTAATAACTACAATACTAATTTCTTGCTTGAAATTAGGGCTGCATGATATTGGAAAAAACTGACATTGCGATAGTTTTTTTTTCTGTGATATACACTCACCTAAAGGATTATTAGGATTTTTCCTAATAATCCTTCAATTTCTCATTAATGCAATTATCTTATCAACCAATCACATGGCAGTTGCTTTAATGCATGCAGGGGTGTGGTCCTGGTCAAGACAATCTCCTGAACTCCAAACTGAATGTCAGAATGGGAAAGAAAGGTGATTTAAGCAATTTTGAGCGTGGCATGGTTGTTGGTGCCAGATGGGCCGGTCTGAGTATTTCACAATCTGCTCAGTTACTGGGATTTTCATGCACAACCATTTCTAGGGTTTACAAAGAATGGTGTGAAAAGGGAAAAACATCCAGTAAGCGGCCGTCCTGTGGGCGAAAATGCCTTGTTGATGCTAGAGGTCAGAGGAGAATGGGCCGACTGATTCAATCCGATATAGAGCAACTTGACTGAAATAACCACTCGTTACAACCGAGGTATGCAGCAAAGCATTTGTGAAGCCACAACACGCACAACCTTGAGGCGGATGGGCTACAACAGCAGAAGACCCCACCGGGTACCACTCATCTCCACTACAAATAGGAAAAAGAGGCTACAGTTTGCAAATGCTCACCAAAATTGGACAGTGAAGACTGGAAAAATGTTGCCTAGTCTGATGAGTCTCGATTTCTGTTGAGACATTGTGATGGTAGAGTCAGAATTTGGCGTAAACAGAATGAGAATATGGATCCATCATGCCTTGTTACCACTGTGCAGGCTGGTGGTGGTGGTGTAATGGTGTGGGGGATGTTTACTTGGCACACTTTAGGCCCCTTAGTGCCAATTGGGCATAGTTTAAATGCCACTGTCTACCTGAGCATTGTTTCTGATCATGTCCATCCCTTTATGGCCACAATGTACCCATCCTCTGATGGCTACTTCCAGCAGGATAATACACCATGTCACAAAGCTCGAATCATTTCAAATTGGTTTCTTGAACATGACAATGAGTTCACTGTACTACAATGGCCCCCACAGTCACCTGCCATTGATCCCTTTAAGAATCTGTATCGGTTCTTTAAATTGTGAATCAATTAAGATTGAGAAATCAATGTTTTGAACCCAGACCTAATTAAACACATCGCCTTTAAAAAAAGAAGAAAAGAAAAAAAGAACATATCTGTTGCATTGACGACACACTAGGTAGCACACTAGGCTTTGGAATTAAGCATATGTTTCTGGCTTAATCAGAAAGAGAGCATATGACTGTGGCTGATGAGATCATGTTATCATTAAGTGTAGATGGTACGATGTGACTCATTTTACACTCAGTCCTTTGTACAGAATGTGCTGGTTTCTGTGAAAACAGTCTTTACTCCACTGCTTTTGACACTACTAGCCAACAGATGATCTGTTCACATGCGCTTCGTAGGTCTGCTTCACTTGATATGAGGTGATACAGAGATCTGTTACTGCACATTAATGTCATCCACATCGGTGGCCCTAGATTATTTTTGTTTAACTTTCACTGCATGTTAAAACATAACACTCTTACTTGATTTGGACAAACTGTGTATCATTCGAAAGATTTAAAACTCTAGCTTTTATGTTTGACCATTTCTTGATTTGTCAGAAGTGCAAAATAATTCATTGTTATCTCGTTATTTTGCATGGAATAAAAACACGCACTCCTATTCAGTTATGTCTACTGCGGTTTATTTGTTCACACAGCTGCACTGAATAGTGTCCGTAAAAACTTTCTGAAAGATTCTCTTAAGAATTGGTTCAGCAAAATGAGAAATATTTTTACCCAGCCTTGTATTACATGTATTTCAAACAAAGTTTCAGCTCACGTGCAGTTGCCAACGTTCAGAACTGGAGAAAGCCACCAGAGTGATTTCACCGGAGCTACCGGTAGCATAATTGCTCTATTTTTCCTATCAATATGCAGGAGGGATGTCTGAATTTATGGCTTACTATCCTTTAACTGTAGCTCTCTTACCCCTTCCTTCTGAATTATGGGTGTAATTCTGTATGTTTCTGTCTCTAGGTTTGAGGAAGTCCACTAAGAAGCGTAGTGAGTCTCCCCCAGCAGAGCTCCCCAGCTGTCGGAGGAGCACACGTCAAAAGACCACGGGCTCTTGCGCCAGCACCAGGTACTGAACCACCAGCCTTTTCAATCCAGAGCAGTCTACTGACCTAGAACATGCACAAACTAATAAATCAAGCCAATTGGGAGAGATCACTCAGATTGGCTGTCCAGCTTGGTGAACTAGCACACAATAAAAAAGCAAAAGTAATGTAAATGAGCAGATGACTTGTCAAGAGGGTTTTTTTTTTTTTGGATCTTATCTGGGCATCCCAATACGCAAATGCTTTCATAACGACAAGGCCGTCTCTAATGAAGTAAGTGATCATCATGATTCGTATTCACAATAGTAATCAAGCTCTGATTTGTAAACATTTTGTATATCCGCAGTTGTAGTGTCGCTTTCCCTTTTTGAATGATGAGTGTAGACTTTCTACCTCCTGCTGATATAGACTGTTATTTCCTTACACTCAGGAGAAGGACGCATACTTGAAAACAGTAAAAAACAAGACTACACATTTCATTCCCACAAAAAAAAAAAGAATTATATATGACACCTTGACTAAGGTATATTGTTTGGATCTGATACAGAGTAGATGGTTCCTCCATATTAATCCTGTTCATTTACTTAGATTTATTAGAATCATTAATCAGCCCCCTCTATCCCCTGAGCTGTATTTTGTGGTAACTGCAGATGGGTGTTCCTGTTCACTTACTTGCATTACTGGAACTTCCAGTTCATCCTCATGAGAAATCTGGTGCAATGTTGTGTATTGTCTTGCAAAAGAGATTTGGTTATGAATGTTTGGGAACTCAAAGACAATGTTAAACAACAGTTATAAAACAGATAGTTTCGGTCCTTGTTTTTGAATTGCTTAGGCTTGTTCTAAGCTGATGTGAAATACTCTGAATCAGGGCCATCCCAATCATCTAATCATGGGGCAGGGCCCAGTGCGATATGTCTGTTCATCGAGGGGCCCAGTGCAATCCCACCATTTTCTCTGCAGGGCGGCCCTGCTCTTAACACAGACCTGACACCTCAAAACATGAATAATTATTCAATTTTTGAAGTGTTTATTTTGTGAACCAGGTCTATGTAGTAAACTTTTACTTCTACTTGTGTGATTCTCAGTTGTCTGTTTGGTCATGTAGTGTATTTCAACCTTTATATTTGTAAAGATTTGTCTTTTGCTGCCTACAAAGCCTTGGTTGTATATATAAACCCAAGAATATTACTGAACTGGAGGCCATTGCTCATGAAGACTCCTTAGAAATGCTGCCAGAAGCTGAAGTCTGTAAATTTTGTCAATAAATCTGAGTAATAATGGGGGTTGAAAAATTTCAATTAGAACTCTGTGTGTTATATATTTATAACACAATGTCAAACCCTGCACTAGATGATTATGGACATTTTATTCAAGTAAATAATTTTTGGTTGTTTGCCATCGTTTTAGTTTAGTCTGTATTAATATACAAATTTTAACTGTGGCTTTCACTGTTAAAACTGTGTTTTTATATCTTTCTAGTCGGCGAGGCTCAGGCCTGGGCAAGCGCGGGACAGCCGAAGCTCGCCGACAGGAGAAAATGGCCGACTCTGACAACAACCAGGATGGGGCCAATTCATCGGCCGCGCGCACAGAGGAAACACCCCAAGGGGCGTCAGGTAAGAGAGCAGCAGTCCCCTAAGATTGTATTATATATTGTATCTGATACTGTGATGTGTATGTTAAGAACACACTAATCGTACCTTAACACAGGCATGACAACGCATGTTTTTATTCTACATCGGTCTCTTATACTCATTCTGTCTCTGCTGTGTAGCATCTAGCTCTGTAGCTGGAGCTGTTGGCATGACCACCTCTGGAGAGAGTGAATCAGATGATTCTGAAATGGGAAGACTGCAAGGCATGTTTGCTCTATTTTTATATCATTCATTTTCTAAAAATACAGTTTGTGAAGATAAAGTAATTATATGTTCAGTGATAAGAAAAAAAAAGTTTTCTTAGTGTTGTTAGTATCATTTTTTTTGTGCAAATCTCAACATTGAATAGATGATTATTAGATTATAGATGTGATGGGGAAAAAATGGTGCTTTGTGCTTTGGTGGTTAGTGCTTTGTAAGGATCTTGCAGTGTTTGTTTACTTGTCGTAACAGCTTTAATTAAAATGCACAATTTTCTTATCTTCGTTATCGACGAAAAAATCAAAACCTTTTTTAGCATTGACCAAGACCGATCTAAGCATAATAAAACACAAACATCTAGTTGTGTGTGTGAGGTTTCATGTTTTGCTCTCTCCACAGCTCTGCTGGAGGCCAGGGGTCTTCCTCCTCACCTGTTTGGGCCCTTTGGGCCCCGTATGTCTCAGCTCTTTCATAGGACCATTGGGAGTGGAGCTAGTGAGTGACCTTGACTGATGTTTGTGACATTTTTTGTGGGATGATTAAGTATTTCTTCAGCTCAAGGTGTCGGCCTTCTGTCTTCCTCTTCGTTTGCAGGCTCAAAGGCACAGCAACTGCTGCAGGGTTTGCAGGCTACAGGTGATGAATCCCAGCAACTCCAGGCTGCTATAGAGATGTGCCAGCTGCTAGTGATGGGTAATGAGGAGACACTGGGAGGATTCCCAGTCAAGAGTGTCGTACCTGCCCTGGTGAGTATGCATCAGGAAATTCATCTGGACTAAAGCCTGGTCCACACTGTAGTGTATTCTGGCCAAGAACATCCAATTAGACTGGAGTGAAAAAAATCTTCAAATTGCCAAATAATGCCCAGATACTGGTTGCTGGGTCCTTAAAAGGCCTTAAAGTCAGTTTCACAGGATTGTTGAGTTGAATTGAGTCTATTGGTTGGTGGACCTCTGTTTCCCAAGGGCTCTCCCCAGCCCATCCCTGTATGTCAATTCACTTTAGACTACATTAGGGAAATTACAATACTTTTGTATAATAATTTCTTCACTTGCAAGCAGGGCTTACTTTTTTTTTGTTTTTTTTTTTAATCGGGTCACTGCAAGCAGGATCAGTATCCGTTCCTTCTGTAAAATTATCGTTCTGAAAGCGGTTTAATCAGAAAAAATACCAGTTAATAATTTTTTGGACTATAGACCATTTCAAAACATGTAAACAACACTGGTCCAGAAGCACTTCCTGTTTCAGTTTGTAACTGTTTTCTTTATTTCACATTTAAAGAAAACATCTTAAAGATGTTTGTTTAACTTTTTGATTCAGTTTTAAATGTTCTGTTGGTTGTATTTTATCCCAGCTTTTATGTAGTGTTAAAAAACTGAAACAGGAAGTGCTTCTGGGCCAGTGTTGTTTACATCTTTTGAAATGGTCTATACTTTGTACTAGAGCTTGAATTGAAACTTATACTGAGAGCATTTGACTAAAACTCGTAACTCGAGTGGATCTTCAAACTGTCGGCAAAACCTCATACAGTAGCTCCACCACCTCTATCTTGAATGAAGTGCTGCCCACATAGAATACAAGATGTTAAAAGTGCTACTAGGGTATAAAGTTTGTCTCTTGGAAAAATCATACGAGGCCAAGGCACTTGAAGTGCTGCACACATTTTGGAGATTGTCTCTGCTTGTTTGCAAAATGGTTTCCTTGAAAAAGAACTGTGTTGTTGTTTTTTTTTTTCCAAATCGTGACGTGTGTAAAGGCTAATGTTTTATGTATTTGTGGAGCAGAGAAGAGTGTCTTAGTCTGGTATTTGCCATTTAGTCATAGCCAATACACCCTGTGCGCAACGCTTAGTCTTTTATCTCCTTTGTCAACTGTAAGTTGATGAAGACGTGATGCGATGTAACTCCATTTGGCATTGTACAATTTGAATTTGATTGGTTGACTGCCAAATTAAAATCTTAAACAGAATAATATTTTTTTTTTGTAAATGTATGTTGGATGTTTGCTCATCCTCGCCTATATGGTATTCATTTTATTTGTTCAGGTCTTAAAAGGCCTTAGATTTATGCTTTCTGAAATGTATAATCTGAGATGGATAACAACCTCCTGTCTGTGCCGGGAGTCAAGCCACTCTCTATTCTCATCCATATGTCCTGTTCCCCTTTTGTCTTCACAGATCACACTGTTACAGATGGAGCATAATTTTGATATTGTGAGTATTAGAAAATTCTGTGAGTTGGGTACATGTTTACGCAGAGATAGAACATTGTGCAAGCCTATCAAGGCAAACTGCAGTGAATCTATCACCTGACAATCATTTCATCCAGTTTCAATATTCAGTTGTTCAATTTTGATACTTAAAATTTGAGACTAAATAATAGCTGTTCACCATGTGTGACATTTCTGCAGATGAATCATGCATCTCGCGCCCTCACCTACATGATGGAGGCTCTGCCACGCTCCTCGGCTGTGGTGGTAGACGCCATCCCAGTCTTCCTGGAAAAGGTAAATGGCACCTGCATGTATTTTTACTGCTTATATTTACAGAGCAACACCTATTCTGAGTTCATCGACTTGATTGGAGTGTGACATTTCACATGAGAGTAAGGTTATGTTTAGAAGTGGCATCTTTTGTGCTTGTGGTCTCATATAAATTGTCCCCTTGTGTTTACAGCTTCAGGTCATTCAGTTTATTGATGTGGCAGAGCAAGCCTTGACCGCCCTGGAGATGTTGTCACGGAGGCACAGCAAAGCTATCTTACAGGCTGTGAGTACTGATGGTTTCTTGTTACTTAAATGCTGTTTCAACCTAGTGTTAATTTTGTTAACGAAATCTGACGCAAAATGTTCGTCAATGACCTTTTTTCCATGATTAAGACAAGACAATAACGAAACGAGACAGCGTCATTAAATGATAACTTTGACTATATCAACATTGGAATATTGGGGTAAAATGTTGTTAAAAAATAAAAACTTCTGAAAAGAAGAAAAAAAATCTCTTCATTTTTGTTGAAAAAGAGAGAGAAAAGATTACAGACTGTTTTTAACAAGTCTACAAGCTTTCATGCTTGCGGTTGCCAGATGTCAAGATTTTAAATCCCCCCCAGACAGAGCTTTTCTCTTAAAAGGATGCATTTTCTGCGCTGTTTTACTTAATCTTTGCAATCTGGCAACCATGCGCACATGCAGTCTCACTGCAGAAGAAAACACCAACAAATGTAAGCATAAGTTTAGTGATTTCTATTAAGATATTTTGCTCAAATGAAAGTGTCATACAGCCAATCTGTTTCTTCACGGGGCGCTTGCGCTGTTTGCTGCGTCTAAATCTGTGATCAAACCTTTTTAGTGATGAACTGTAAAAAAATCCAAACATGGATCTCGACCATATTTTTTGGATTGTGGTTCTTAAATAAATGCTCGTTCTTAAAGTGAAATTGACTTTGTGAATGCAGTCCTTTTTGCTGTTTGAATAGAAAAAACAGTGTAATTTGGAATTAGTATTAGGAATTTCACCGTTTTAATTTTTGAAAGAGGTTTCTTGTTTTACCGGTATTCATAATGTAGAGAAAGTGTTAATATGATAAATAGCCTGTGATATAATGTAACTAAATGTGGTAAATTTAACCATGCGTGTGAGATACGTGCTTAAGGGTGATAGAAGTGCAATAAATGTTAAAATTTGATTCTGAAATGACAACAGTCATTGTGATTTATAATTTCATGCAAAATAATTGTGAATTAATTATGCAGCATGATGAAATTGTGGCTAAGATTTCACTAGACTAAAATGCCCCCACATTGACTAAATCTTGACTAAACAAAAGGTTGACTGATAACTAAAAAGTATTTTTGACATGGCTAAGACTAAATTGAAAAATGTCTGGCAAAATGAAGACCCTTTCAACCAATAAGACCCCAATTCAATTTAATAACCACAAAAACACTTCAGCCAGTTGATCTAATTAGCCTTTATGTAAGCTATTGTCTGTTTTATAATGGCTTTGAATGTTAAATCTGTTCTATTGACCCCATTTTATTTTATTATGGAAAATGACACATCACTGACCGAGGCTGTGCTGTTTTTTGAAAATGTCTCTTTGTAGGGAGGTCTGGCTGACTGTTTGCTTTACTTGGAGTTCTTCAGCATCAATGCTCAGAGGAACGCATTAGCCATCGCTGCTAACTGCTGCCAGAGCATCACGCCGGACGAGTTTCACTTTGTCGCTGACTCTCTGCCCCTGCTCACTCAGAGACTCACACACCAGGTGATGAGATGAAAGACACCGCAGACACCTCATTCATATTTCTAACAGCAGATGAACAGACTTCATGTCTAGATCTGTAACACAAACATAAACACTCACAAGGACGTAAACGTTATGTTTGCCAAAGTGTTACTGGTGTGATTCACACCTGATTGACTCTGTTGGCAGACATTGGGTGTAACAATAATTCAGCACCGTCTTCCTCAGATGAATCAGCAATTTTATTATGACTTTTGTATTACAGGATAAAAAATCTGTCGAAAGCACTTGTCTCTGTTTTGCCAGGCTGGTGGACAACTTTCAGCATGAGGAGGTGAGATTGTTACCCGCACACAAGCACAGCAAATTTGATAAACCTAAAAAAAACCCATCTGAACAATTAAAATTGTTGAATTTAATTGATTGTTGAAATATAAATGAGCAGCATGTTTTTTTATAAGAAAAACATATTCCCTTGTATAGTATACTAAATCCTTTATTCAACTACCACAAAATGTATCTTCGATTTCATATCCATCTGTGAATTTTGTCCCGCTGTTTTCAATTGTCTGAAACATTTTTTTTTCCAAGTACTAGACTGTTCATCGGATCTTCACAAAATTTTGCAGACAGCAGCTCTAGAACATGCTGGCAAAAAGTGATCCAAATATTTTTTGATACAATGAATTGTCATGATTTAGATAATAGAAATGCTTTGAGAATCGCTTCAAACTAAGCAAAGTCAAAATAACTTGTTTGTGAATTGACCTCCACTTAAATTGCTAAATATCTTTGTGCATTCATGATGACCTCATTAACCGCTCCCTTGTGTCACTGTCCTAGAACCTGTTACAGCAGGTGGCGTCACGGGACCTGCTGACCAACATCCAGCAGCTGCTGGTTCTCACTCCACCCGTGCTCAGCTCTGGCATGTTCATCATGGTAGTGCGCATGTTCTCTCTCATGTGCTCCAATTGCCCATGCCTGGCTGTGCAGCTCATGAAACAGAGTAAGTCACTCACACACACACACACACACACGTCATGCCCTGCTGCCTGTTACCAAAAAGACAAGAACACCAACAGAGGAAAGAATGTGGTACCTTAGAGCAGTTTTTTTTCTCCACCAAGTTCGACACTGGATGGGAAGGCATGTAGCCTGTTTTATGAACACATATAAATGTGCATTGAGTGTCTGTGTTTTGCTTGTTCATAGATATAGCAGAGACCCTGCGTTTCCTGCTCTGTGGAGCATCCAATGGGAGCTGTCAAGAACAGATTGACCTTGTTCCCAGAAGCCCCCAGGAGCTTTATGAACTCACCTCGCTTATTTGGTATGTCCTGTTTTCATAAACCTCTCCTCGATCTGCGTGGCTCTGCCAGTGACATCTAATTGACAGGCTCGGAGTAAAGAAAGAGATTGGAGGAGTTAAGGCCATTGCACACTGAGTACGAAATTTTCGTATGCGTATTTTCGTGTTCGTCAGCCTAAAAATTCGTCACGCATAGATAGGGTTGGGTATCGAGAATCGAGTATCGATTGGAACCGGGACTAACTTTTCATTTTTCCCGGAATCGTTCAAAAGTTAAAATTTCGATTCCTAGTTTTGATATTCACTGTCCGCCGACCAGAAGAAGAAACCGCTGAACAACACCAACGAAGAAGCGTCTACCGGAAGTTTTGGCATAACCGCGAGAGTCGAACATGAGTAGCTTACGTCGGCGGTCCAAAGTGTGGCTTCAATTTTCTAAAAATAACGAAATCTCGGCAAAATACAAAATTTGTGACAAAAGGAGTATTTGTAACAGATGGAGTATTTCCTTCAGAAAGGATTATTTCCTTCAGAAAGACCGTTGGTTAGCAAGGTTAGCTAAACTTTTTTGACCCTGCCTCTTAAAAGAATCGGAATCGAGAATCGTTTGGAACCGGAATCGAAACAAGGAATCGGAAACGGAATCAGAATCGTTCAAATTCAAATGATACCCAACCCTACGCATAGAAACCTTGCACACCGAGTCCGTTGCGTATTTATTAAACCTTTGCGGGAAAAAACGCAAAAATACCAAATGGATTCGTCTAGCAGTGAGGATGATTTTGTTGCCCTCTCTCTTATTGAAAAGAGAAGAAAGAGAAAATATTACGTCCGTCCATCCTGAAATTGCTCCGAGAGGAAGGAGAGTTCCACGTACCTAATCAAGGAGTTGCGAATTTATCCTGAGCGATTGAAAATTTACCTCAGAATGTCAGTGGGACAGTTTGATGCTTTGCTAGCGATTCTGGAGCCACATATTAAAAACAAGACCACCAATTTCCGAGAACCAATCGATTCTGAACGGAGATTGGCAGTGTGTCTAAGGTATGGACACACACAAACCCGCGCGCGGCCCGGTGGAAGCGCTGGGCAGACAGAACAGCTAGGCTGTTATTGTGTATTGTGTATATATTGTGCCCAAATAATACATTAGTTATCGAATTGGCTGCTCAATCACACCTTATTCGATCCTAAATTTCAATCTGATTGAAAGGGGAGATTTATTAATTTCATAATCCAATATAGAGAAGAGAACAAACACTTGATCGAATTGAAAACCGAAACTGAAAGCACGGCGCATTAGTGCAATGATTTGAGGACGAGCTCCCCCCGGCCCTGAATTGTCAAAAGACCTCTCAAAATACTGGCTCTGGATGCGAAAAACGCAGAAAATGGATTTCAGATTAATTTTATGATGGACGAAAGTTTCGAAGGCGGTGTGCAAGCGTGATTGACATAACGTGAGGTCGAATTTTTTTTTTTAACGTGCGAAAATTTCGGATGCGAATTTCGGACTCGGTGTGCAATGGCCTTTATAATGAAGCTTAAAGGATTAGTTCACCCCAAAGTGAAAATTGTCATATTTGCTAGCAATTCATCAGAGTATTGAGTGTGTTTGATCACTCTGTTTTATCTCTCTGCTGTAGTGAGCTGATGCCATGTCTGCCCAGAGAGGGCATCTTTGCGGTTGATGCCATGCTGAAGAAAGGAAGTGCCCAGACTACAGAGGGCGCCATCTGGCAGTGGAGAGATGACAGAGGCCTGTGGCACCCGTACAACCGCATTGACAGCCGTATCATTGAAGTATGTTCAGCTAACTACATTGGGGTAGACATGGGTTTCAGAAGACCAGTTAATGATTCTGAATCACCATGTGATTTTATTTCTTACTCTCTTTTTTTTTTTCAGACCGCACACCAGAATGGAGAAGATGAAATAAGTCTGTCGACACTCGGCCGTGTCTACACCATTGACTTCAACTCTATGCAGCAGATAAATGAAGACACTGGCACTGCCCGTGCCATTCAGAGGAAACCCAACCCTCTGGCCAACCCCAACACAGGTACACATGCTGCACTCACACTGAAATGTTCCTGATTATTTAACCGCATTTGCGACAAACTGTCGCACCAATTTTTTTCCGATACAGGGTGTCCGCGGGGTTTTAAAAAGTATTAAAAAGTGATGAATCAAAATTGTCAAATTTAAGGCCATTAAAAGTGTTAAATGTAGTATGAGAGGTTATTTTTATAAAATTAGGTATTATTTTTTTCAGACTATCAGGTGTCCTATTCTGTGTTTGCGTTAGTCCTTTTAAATATGGGCTTTAGCTTATCTGGGCACAATCAAAGATCTTTCGTCTCTGTCTATGTTTGATGCTGACGCCATATTCAGTGGTCGATCGACATCATCTGTGAACAAGTGATCACCCGGATTTAGACCTACCTATATTGTATTTACATAAAGCGTTCACAGGCAAATTTGCTTTATGTTTAGGTCTATATTGCTTTTATTTCCCCGGTGTCGAAATCAGGCAAACATAAATGTCAGGCAACACGATTCCTGGCTGCATGTCAATATCCACGGATCACTGGATCTTTAGTGAGTTGTAAGGAACACTATATTGAATCCAACATTTAGTTTAAATTGATAAATTTATTCGTTTTAGTCGCATTTTCGCAGTTTCCCCTATTAAATCCTGTCACGCAGCAGATCTTTTGCCATTTTTATATGTTATAAATGTCAAAATCTGTGTAAATAATAGAAAGGTTGCTGCTGATTAACACTTAATTCAGTGTCGTGATGGTTTTAAAAAAAATTCTGAAGGTAGTAAAAAAGGTATTAAAAAGTAATAAATTTAACTTAAGGAATACTGTATATACCCTGCGATACCAAAAACTAAAACAGGAAAATGTCTGAAAACGGATTAATAGCTGACAGATTTAATAAAATAAATATGAACCATAACGTTCCACTTAATGTAAAATAGTGATGAACATTATTAGAAAAGGAATAAGAGTTAACCATGAAAATCTTTTGTCATTATATGAAAGACATGTTTAAGCTTCATCACTACTGACATTGATGCTTTTATTAGTTTATTGTCATGTGTGAATGAATAAAGTACAAGAAATGGAGAGAGAAAATTGACAAAATAAAATTTGAAACTTTTTAAATGTAACTTTCAATTTGCATTGTATATCTCTCACATGAATATTATGCTGTGCTCACGCTTAAATGTACATATTTATACATACTCTTATGAGTTTACCAATCGGCTGCACGATATTGGTAAAAAAAAGGTGACCTTTTTCAAATAATTATGTGGACCAGTGGTAAACCGTAAGCGCACGCAAAATTGAGTTGTAGATAAGCATGGAATCAAACTTTGCTTCCATAAATGTGAGTCATTACTAAATCATTTGAGAAATATTTAGTGTGAAATGTTTTAAAAAGGTGTCTGTCTTCACAGGAGGGCACTTGGAGGTGCGGCGAGAGGACGCACGTGCTCAGCTGATGAAAGAGGACCCTGAGCTGGCCAAGTGCTTCATAAAGACTCTGTTCGGGGTCCTTTATGAGGTGTACAGCTCCTCAGCCGGGCCTGCCGTCAGACACAAGTGCCTTAGAGCCATCCTCCGGATCATCTACTTCGCAGATGCAGACCTGCTTAAAGATGTACTGCGCAACCATGCTGTGTCTAGGTCAGTTGGTGCCACGTGTGAGAATTGGACCAAAATCTGATCATTATCCATGTGATTTACATTACATAATAGGAATCAAGATATGGTTAATACAAAAATGATCAAAATTAAACAGAACTGAGAATATCGGAATCCATGTGCTTCTTCCCTGCTATGAGCAAGGGGATCATATCTGATCTGTGCCACATGTGAGGAAAAAAATATTATTGATTTATTTGAACCATGTAATCTAAATGTGGCCTAAAAGGCCTTTTACTTGCTGAAAGAAA